>CM061272.1:46466666-47085000 GCA_030848825.1 Tadarida brasiliensis | reverse complement strand
TTGGTGACAGAAGATGATTTAACTTTGGGTGGTGGGCACGTAATACAATATACAGATCACGTATCATAGAAATGTATACTTGAAACCTGTACGTTCTTATTAACCAATGTCACTCCAATACATTTAATTTAAAAATTAAAAAAAGTACTCAAAATGTGGATACTTTATGCTACTAGTTGTTTTCACAATCATATTCTTTTTTAAAACATGTATTTTTTTCTTTATTGATTTTAGAGAGAGAGGAAGGGAGAGGGAGAGAGAAAGAAACATCCATGAGAGAGAACATCGATTGGCCAACTCCCGCATGCCCCCTACTGGGGATTTGGCCCACAACCTGGGCATGTGTCCTGACACTCAACCACTGAGCCACACCAGGCGGGCTAAAACATATTTTTTATTTTTAGAGAGAGAGGATGGGGGAGGGAGAGAAATACATTGATGTGAGAGCAGACGTTGATCGGCTGCCGGCTTCATGCCCCCTACCAGGGATCGAGCCTGGAACCCAGGCATGTGCCCTGACTGGGAATGGAACCAGCAACCTTTTGGTGCACAGGACGATGCCCAACCAACTGAGCCACAGCGTCCAGGGCCACAATCATATTAACAGTCAACTACATTAGGAGGATTAATAGTCTGCTTCAGAATCCAAGTGGCCTCCCAAGGCAGTGTTCCTGATTAGAAATTCATCTCACATCTTCCTGATATTTGGCTAATGCAGGCTCCTTGGGATAGGAAAAGAATTATCTTTAAAAAAATCAGAATAAAACAACAACAACAAAAAAGTAAATGAATAAAAGAACTTTAGGCTTTAAAAGTTACATGTCATGAAAATTAGTTATAATAATTTAAACTTGAATAATTTTAAAGATGATATAACTAGAAACAATAATTTTTTTCCAAAAAATAATATTGATAAAGCATCAACACAATGTGTACCTTTGAGCTATGGATCTTTCTGATAGATTTTTTTTCTATGTAACTTTATTTTTTTTTCTTCCTGGTATGTCTTCCAATGTGAACTTGTGTGGAATATTTATTAATACTCACCTGAGAATATTTTTCTGTTGATTTTTAGACAGAGTAAAAGGAAGGGAGGGAGAGGGGGAGGGAAGGAGAGAGAGAGAAAGAGACATAGATGTGAGAGAGACACACTGGTTGCCTCCTTTACCACCCCTGGGGCCTGGGATCAAACCTGCAACCCAGGTATGTGCCCTTGGCTGGGAATCGAACCTATGACCCTTTGACCACAGGCTGATGCTAATCGCTGAGCCAAACCAGATAGGGCTTGTGTGGAATATTTAAAATGGCCACAAATTTCTGGTTCCTTCTCCCACTGAAACATGATGTCCAAGTTCACTCTTGTGTCTGGTCTGGCCTTCATGTTCACCTTGACTGACAGACTTAAGAAGTGACATTCTCAGATACCTAAGGTTAGATCATAGGAAGTGTTGCAGCTTTCGCTTGGACAGGCTCCCTTGGAACATTCCCTCTGGGATCCCTGAGCTGCCGTATATACCAGCCCACCTTTAGACTGCATGCTGGAGAAGCCACGTATAGGTGATCCAGCCCCAGCTGACCTTAGTCTTCCAGCCATCTCATCTGTAGCACCAGAATTGAGTGGAAATGTCTAGGACTCTTCAGAGTAGCCTAATTTGTTGGTAACCCATGGAAGGGAGAATTATTCAATGGAACTCTGAATCATGACTCACAAATGTGAGATGCCATAAACTGGTTGTAGTTAAGTCACTACGTTTTTAGGGAGCTAACAGATAATAAGAACAACTTGGTTATGAATTTGGTTATGAATCTATAAACCAGTTAAATTCTAAGAGGTGGCATATCTGATAAAATTAACAGTTTTGTTTTTGAAACATTGATGTTCTTTTTAAAAAATTTTTATTAGGGAGGACCCATGTTCCTCTTTGATGGTTCCTTTTGGTTTGTATTCGGGGCTTTGATAAAAGTACCTCCCTCACTCCTTCCTTTGTTTCTTAATTAACTCTTAATTAAGATTCCTTCCTCCCTCCCTCCCTCACTCACTCACTCTTTCTTTCTCCCTTTCTCCCTTTCTCTCTCTCTCTCTCTCTCTCTCTCTCTCTCTCTTTCTTCCTGACTTCTCTGTTAGGTAATGCTTGGAAAAAGTAAATTACTATTTACTGAATCTTACAATTTTGGCTTTATAATGAACACTATGCATATATATGATGGTAACTTTTACATAGTAGTGTAAAAAAGTAGTCTCATTATAAACATTTTAAAGAATTAAAGAATCCAGAAGTATTCATTATTTTTTATACATTTTTAAAATTTGTGATGGGATTATTTTCATTCCATATAAGCAACAGACTGCACTTAGTTGCATGATAAATTCTATTTCAAAGTGTGAGAATTAGACATAGCAATTATCTGGCTAATATATTTCTGCATGTTAGTTTTTTTTATGTGTAATAATGTTTCATTTGTCAGATGCTCAGCTTGTTTTGATAAAACACTTTTCCAAATATAATAAAATTTCAAACTGTCTTCATGTGAATACCTCAAATGAAAAAGTCAAATATGTTTCTACTGATTTATGTCTTAGATTGCTTATATTTTAAATTAAATTTAGTTTTGATGGCTCTTGAGTCACACCAAAATATTGCATATCTTTTTTTTAATGTTTTTTGAATCTACTTAATTATAAAATATGAAGATGGAACACCAATTTTTGCTACCCTTTGGACTGTATATATCTCTCAGCTTTCTCTGCAACATTTTATATTTGAGAACTTAGACTGGAAAATCTATTTTGTCCTTTTATTAGTCAGGTCAAATTTTTACTCCTTAAACACACATACTATTTAAGTTATTTAAATACAGACTTTCCATTTGAAATGTAATGTAATGTTAACATAGTTTTTATTTGTGTTATATTATAATATAGTAATTGGCATTATAAGTCTATTATAAAGATTTGAGAATTATAACTCATTTTTTTATCATAGCTCATCAAATTGAATTAGATCTTTACTGTGAAATAAGCTTGCATAAATTAAATTATAAGTGATATTTTTGGTATATAGGCAAGTACAATGAAAATACCTTTGCAAAAGCATGTTTAATTGTGCTAATGTCTTTCTTTTTTTCTTTCCTATTAATGACTCCTTTTGCAAGGGAAAATTTAGGACTGCTTGAACATTGAGAAAATTAAAAACAATTTAGATGATTTTTGATGCAATTCAGTGATTTCCCTAATTATTTATAAATCACAAACTAAGCACATATATGCACACATGTTGGCCTAATGGAATTGCATTGTGAGTTTGCCCTAACTTTACCTTGGAAAAAATTCAGATGTCTTTAAAGAGAGCCTGTTGTGATGAGTGACTGTAAATTGTTTACTAGCACTAAATATAATCTATTTAAAAATACATCATCAGAGCTTTATAAAAAGTCACTTGTATGACTCTGATTTTTTGCTAATGAAGAGCAGCTTCTCAAAACCATTTGCTTTGACACATTTCTAAACATTTAAAATTTTAAACTTTTACTCTCATGAAAATGTGTTCTCCTTTTGAAATGTTTAAAGTTGTAGAAAATTATATGTAATTTTGGCACAACTCAAAAATCATGGGCTCCTCTGTGTACTTGTATTATTAGTATATGTAACAATAAAGTGTTAAAGGGAACAGCAGAGAAAAAAATCCCAAAGCTATCATATCACAAATGACATGGTCATGGTTAAGATTAAGCTTGAATTACATAGTTTGTTCCTTGAATTAATTAACAGTATCAACACCTATTTATTCAAAATCCAGTCTGCAATATTTACTAAGTGTCTTAAGATGCATAGTGATAGTGTTTGGCATCCAAGACACAGCTAAGTGAATATAAATTCACTAATTAATACTTTCAACACATTTTATAAATACTTACTCCTATATATAGGGACCCATCCTAAGCATTATAGGGGCATTAACACTCCAGTAACACACAGGTTTAAGAATGGAAGACTGAGTTGAAGCCTTTGCCAGTGTTCATACGTACCAAGAGTCATGGAATTTCAGAGTGTACTAAAAGGAGGGTAAAGGGCCTTTCATTTTCATATGACCGCCTAATTGATAGTTTGTAAATGTTGCTTGATTAATCATGATCTTGTAGGGATTTTTGGAATTCTAACCATTTAATTATTATCCTGAGTCCAGTATGTTACCCTTCTCAGTGATTGAGGAACCTATATTTTAACTCAACAAAGGTATGTTTGGACTATAATAATTTCCTAACCCCATCTAAATAGTAGTTTTATTAGAGAATAATATGCCTTGAGATGCTCTCTTAAACTGAATTACAGGTATTTTTTTTTAGACATGGTACTTTTGTTATGAGTATTAGAAATAAGGTGAGAGAATTTTTGTTCATTAGCTATAGAAACCATTGTTTCTGGCACATTTTTGTAAGTAGAGGTGTTTTGTCAAGATAGCTTAGTCCAACAGAGTATAGGGACTGGAAACTGAGAATGTTTTAAAGGTTTAGAGACAGAACCCTGGAATCTAAATTTATTTCATTGGTACAAACAGGTGATATCAATTGGTAATTATATTTTTTGAAAAATGTCAAGCCAAAACATGTAGACGATTTTATATATTTTTTTCTGATAGAGTTATAGTGTAATATTTCTAAAAAGTCACTTCTCAATAAAAATCACTTCATTAAAATTAAGAGTTAATTTTACAATTAAAATGACTTGAGCTTGTACTCTGTATGGTAACAGTCACACAATAAATTTCTTGTCTTGCTTAGTTTGAGGAACTTTGGGGATTAGTTTTTGTGGTTTTAAAATCCAGCATGTCTGACTAAGAATACAGTCCATGTGTTTATTGCTAATGCTGAGTAAGACAGTAACCTTCCAGGAGTTTACACTGCTGCCAGTAAATCTTCTCCTGTAACCAGACTCCATGATTTGGACTCAAAAGGAAATTTACTTGTAACATGTGGGAATTCATGTTCCAATCTATCATCACTTCTCTTATTGGTGTTATATTTGTGTTCTGTGTCCTCTGGTGCACTGAAATAGCTTCAGGATTCCGTGTGAAGTGAGCAATGAGACATCTACTCTAAATCATGTCTCTTTTGTCAGAAAACAGATAAAGGGGCACAAAAGGAGGAACAAACCTCTTTATCCAACTATAGAATCCCAACTTCCTTATACCTCTACAAGCACTGCTTTTCTCTTTCTTTCATTTCCCCCTTCTGGCTTCCAAAATGGTCTCTGCTTTTCTAACTCTTAATGTGTTTTCTAACTCTTAATGTGTTTTCAACACTAAGGCTCTGACCATGCCTCCCTTTAGGTTCACCTCAGATGTCTATTACTTATTCCACCCTCTCATCTCATTGCTTGCCCATAATAAATTTCTATTATAGACCTCACCATTCCCTCAAGCAAACCATCTATAAAACTCTCTTGTAAATTTTTAGGAAACTGGCTTTTTTTTCCTGCTGCCTTGTCTCCACTCAGTAATCACGTCAGCATTATCTCTGCACACAGATTCTGAAATATTTAAGTAGCTCTCTTTTATCTCCTCCTCACCCGCCACCAAAGGGTTTTATAAAATTCTGCTGTGTTTCATACAAAGTGTTTCTCTTTACTTTTCTATCCCTACTATCCCATCTCCAGTCTTGGCCCTTTAATATTCTTATTATCGTAACAAGAAAGAATTCTAACTTTCACCTCAGTGTTCTATTATACCAATCTGTTTCTCTATTAATAAATTCTCCCCAAAAAAGATAACATTGAACTGCTTTCTGAAAATGATTTCTCAGTGGTCCTCTGTCCTTAATCTTTCTACAATTTTCAACAGCCAAAGCAATTTCCTTGATGGCAAATTCTTATTATTCCCAGAATCTCTTCCAGAATTAACCTCAGATCCAGTGCCCTCTGTTAATAGTTGGTGCCATTTTAATCAAGAAAGTACAGAAAATCATTCGGGTAAGAGAGGGATATGATAGGTAGGTGGGGAAGAAAAGGGGGATGAAGGAAAGGAGTTTCATATATACTCACCCAAGTCTTCTCAAGCCCAAATCAGCCAAAGCAAATTATATAAAGAAGGGAGTTTCTTAAATACAAGATGAAATTTCTAATAAGCTTTTAATGCTCTTCTCCTCATTCCTCTCTCATTCTTTCTGCTTTGTCTCTGCAACAGTCTCTTCTGCTGTCCATTCTCTAGCTGTTGTCCCTGAAGTTCTATTTTCAGCTCACTGATCTTATTTTTCCTAGTTTCTGGTCAATCTCATCAACTCTTTTGATTTCAGCCACTATCACTATGCTCAAGACTCAATTCTACATCTCTATGCAGAGCTCATACCTGAAATTTCGATCAATTAAAAACTTCATTCATCTTTTCGCAATCCCTGCTCAAATACCTTTACTTTCTTATCTTTCACCATTCAGTGCCCTGCCCCTGTGGTCTCAGTTACATAGAAATGCTTGTAGTACAGTCATCAAACATGCTTCCTGACTGTGTACTTTCAGTTATCCTGTTCCACTTGCCTGAAATGCTTTTCACTACCTTATGCCAACTGTCTTACTCTTTAATACTCTTCTTCAGTAAGTGTTACTTGCTGTACCTATTATCAATTGCTATGAAACAATATTACCACAAACTTAGTGGCTTAAAACCTTCATTTATATTTTTTACTATTGTTATTTTATTATTACCATTATTATTATTACATATGGTTTCTGTGGGTCAAGAATCCAGGTGTTGCATAGCTGAATCCTGCTGCAATGTCTCTCATGAGGCTTCAGTCAGGTATCAACCAGGGCTGAGGTCTTGTCTTAACACTGGACTTGGGAAGTATCCACTTCCAAACTTACACGATGTTGGCATGGTTCAGTTCCTTGAGTCCGGTTAGAGAGTGGGCCCTTTATTTTTCAGTTGTTGGCTAGAAGCCACCTTTAGTTTCTAGATTGCTGTCGGTTAAGAGGCAGCCCTCAGTTCCTTGATATATGGGTCTCTCTAACACGGCTTCTTACTTTGTCAGAGTGTGCAAACTGAGAATGCAGTACAGAGCCTATTAAAAAGGTAGAAGCCACAATCTTATGTAATATAATCATGAAAATGACATCCCATTAATTTTGCCATATTCTATTAGTTAGAAACAACTCACAGATCCCTCTCACACTCGAAGGGAGAGGCTTACACAAAGATGAATACCAAAAAACAAGAATAATTGGGGGTCAATTTTTTAATCTGTTCATCACACCTGCCCTTTTCACTTGCATTTTTCCCATATCTGGATTAGAAACGGTCTCTCTGAGCTTCTAAAATACTTTAACTCACACAATTATTGAATATATTGATCACATTATTATACACATTTTCCCGTGATGGCATATAAACTCCATGAGGGCAGAATTAGCCTATTTTTGTCACATATGTATTTTACTTCATGTGTAGTAAACTTTTATTGACTGATAGTTCATTCATGAGGCTTTGAATCACTTATCATTTATCTCTATCCCCAATGCTTAGGACATTGGCTAGCACATGGTAGGAATGCAATCAAAGTTTGTTTGTCAAATGGCTGCTTAGACAAAAAAAAAAAAAAAAAAAAAAAAATGCTGCTATTATTGAGACAATTCAGGAGGATTATATTAAATTAAAAGGGGATTTCGCTGTTAATTTAACATCCAGGGGCATTTCTTAAATATAAGTAACCAGCATTACAAATATTCAAACTTAAGAGACTAACACAGAGAGCATTAGAATGTATGGACAGAAAGGAATATCCCAGAGAGCAAGAGCCATTCTGTGAGTATCATGACTTCTTCTTCTCTGACACAGACAAAAGATGTTCTGGATGACAGTAAGGGAAGTCATATACCTCAAATCACTGGCTTACCTTGTATACCAGGACCCAAAAGTCATGCTTTGTGAAGCAAAACAAATGCACACACACACACACCCCCCAAAACTGTTTCTGGCAGTCTTCCATTTCTTTCTTCCCATTTACCAAACGAAAAGCACAGTTGTAGCTGGAGAAGTCTCATTTCTGGAGTGGTTGTAGTCCCTTCTCCCTGTAAATTGCAGAATGTACTTTCCCATAGAAAGAGTAGTATAAATTTTAATTGGCTTTCTGTGCCAGCTCACCAATGTAGGTCTGACTCATTAAATGGCTGAAATATTATCTTTTTGCAATAAAATTGCAGAATGCAATATTTGGGAAATATATTTACACTACTGTGTTCTAGCTACCTCATAGATGAAATAGATTTCTGTGGTCTAGCCCAGGGGCCTGAGCAGTAGTTGTAAACCTCCATGTGAAACATGGTTCTCCGTGACACTCATTAATTTGTATAATAAAAATTCCTGAGCCCATTCCTATGTGCCAACCAGGAGATGCACCTTGTGGTCATAGTCCTCAGGAGATGACAGTGCCGAAATGAGAAGCATCTATATAAACTGATAATTATTATTTAATGTGGAATTTGTGTCAAAAGAGTGGTTAGCATACAGTACTCTGGGGTACCAAGGAGGGGATCTGCCTGATAGAGAACTTGAAGAATTTGGAGGCATTCATCACAAGTCAAAGCGTGCAGAGGGCTTGTAAGCCACAGGAACAGCACATGCAAAGACACAAATTTCTGAAAGGCATGTGTCATTTAGGAATGACCAGAACAAGTCCATTGGAGACAGATGATGAGAAGTAACGGGAGATGTAGGAAATGGTTGCCAAAGCCTTGACTGAAAAGGTATTATGATAAGGAGTTTGAAATGTTTCTGGAGAGATTTAGTGATGTTTATACAGGAGAATAACTGGATTTGATTTGTTTTGTAGAAACTCTGGGGGTAGAAATATTCAATTGGGAAAGCTTGTGAAAATGCCCAAGTGAGAGACAATGACGGTCTTATTTAGTGGTGGTGGAACTGCAAAGTAGGATGTTGATGTAGGAGACAGTGCTGAAGTAGAAGTAACAGGATTTGATGGCCAGCTGGGGAGGCAGTGGCGCAGGACAGGATGGGTAATGGTGCTGGATGAAATGGAGGAACAAAAAGAGCAGAGGAAATTGCAGAAACTTGTATTTGAGGAGCTTGGGAAATTATTGCCATGGAATATGAGAGAACGAAGTGCTTTGGAGTGACGGATAATAAGTGATGTTTGAAGTGGAATTACAGTTTTAAAACTCAGGAGCCTACATCATTTCCTGAAAATCTCTTCCAAGCATCAGTCTCTCTTTTTACTTGTTCAGTATCTTGGGGCCCAGAGGAGAGATTGGTTTTCTTCTTGTTCTCTAATGTGTTTTCTAGACAATAGACCACAATCTCAATTTAGCATTCCTTTGAAATCCAAGCCAAGCAGAATGACCATCCCTGCCTTGAACCCCTCTCTTCATCATACAGACAGTTTTATTTCACTTGCTTGTTTTAATGAAAACTTCTCAAGATCTGTCTCTTGTATGATGTATGATTTTGGCACCTAGAATAAATGGATAAATGAATAAATAAATAAAATCTCTTCTTCCTGAACTGCAGAGTTTGCCATCTTTTTCCTAGGCTTTTAGCTCTGTATCTGTCAGGATTTAACTAGAGAAGGATTAATTACAGGGAATTGACTTATAGGGGCTGGACAAACAGTCCTGACTGTGGTGCTGGCCTGAAGTTCACAGGGCAGGCAGGCAGGAAGAGATCCACAGCAGGCTGGAACTCCACAAAGATGAGCTGGAACCTTTTAAGGACGGAGTGAAATATGCATTTGTTCTTGCTGCCTCTGACTTGGTGATGCAGGTGACCTGCGGAAGCTGAGGCACTTCCTCACAGAACCAAGCACACGCACACCAGACCCAGCTACTGCTTTGTGTCAATGAGGTCAGTGAGTAGACTGGCAAAGTGTGCATGCTACAAAATGGCTGCTGCCTTCATTTCATCATCCAAAATCTCCCCTATTGGCTTTAAAAGCCTTTTTATCCAATATGGCCATTGTGTTCTACAATTTTATTATTCCTCACGAACAACTGAAGAGGCTTTTTGCCCTTTGATCACAGTTGGTCCAATTCTAATCTTGGGTAAGCCTCAGAAAACTTAGCACAGCTGGAGAAAGCAACATCATTGTGTCAACAGATACTCCCGAGTACTTATGCTCTCCAAACTCCACTGGCTCTTCACTGCTCACTTCCCAATATTTTATTATTCCATAGTGATGACATACTACTGTGTCTTTTCCAAGCCTTTGTCACACTTCTCAAGCTCTCAAATTCAGCCTCAACCTTCTCTCAGACTCAAAGCTCATCTTTTGCATCCCAAAGAATATAAGAAATAAAATCATGTGACATCTCTGAATTTCCATGTCTTTCCTGTGGCCTCATGGGAAAAGTATCCTGAATCCTTTCCTAGGTGGGTTACTTTCCTAGAACTGGTGATAGAACCTTGCTACATCAGTGATCTCTTCTTCCTTTTGAATCTTTGATCTCTTCCTCTTTACTAAACTTACAAACATGTTCGCATCAGCCATGTCCTTAAAAATGTCTGTATCTTGAGTCCTACCCTTACCCTACTATTTCAGTGAGCTTCCACCACAATCGCTCGGTGAAAAGTCCTAAAAGCAAATAACTTCTTAATTAGCAAATCCAGCAGCCTCTTCTCTGTTGTCATCTTCCCTGGCCTTTCTGCAACATGTGGCCAAGTTTACTTCTTGACATTGTCATTTTGAATCACTCCCTAATCTTTTTTGCTATCTCTTCCTTCTTTACTCGGCCCCTAAATGCAGGCTTCTCTCAAGATTTTTACCTTGACCTACTTATTCCAAGCTGTTCCTTCTGTGGTTTTTGAAGAATTCAAATTGCTCCTTTATGATAAATTAGAATAGCCCTTTATAACAGAGAAAAGAAACAGATTAATTTTAATATGCTTTAACTCAATATTTTCATCTTAACATGTAACCAATTAACATTATTAATGAAATATTTGTATTACATTTATTGGAGTAACACTGGTTAACATTATATACTTTTCAGGTGTAAAATTATAATTCAACATCTGTGTACTTTATTACATGCTCCCCACCCGAAGTCTAATTTCCTTCCATTACCATATATTTGGCCCCCTTTACCCACTTCACCCTCCCCACACTCTCTTTCTCCTTAATAAAATATTTTACATCTTTTTTTTTTTTTTTGGTACCATGTCTTCAGTATCCAGTGTGTACTTCACAGTTAGATCACAGATCATTGGACTAGTCCCATTTCAAGCACTCAGTCATCTCACGAGGCTAGTAACCATGTCTTGGACATCACAGCTCTGGAATCTAGGAATCCTGAATTCTGACTTGCAGAGCTAGAATTCCTACTAGGATCTCACATTAGATATCTTACCTGTACAATCTATCACTCATAGCAGTGACACTTATTTGTAAAAACACAAGGCAAAGATTTTACTTTATTGCCCACATATCTTTATGGCTCTTTACTGCCTAATGAAAGGTGGCATGAGGAGCGTAAGTCTTGGAGTCAAAGAAAATTCTATTTCAATCCTAGCTTCACTGCTGACTTGTATGTGGCTTGGCACAGTTACTTAACTTTTATGAGATTCATTTTTCTCATCTAAAGCAGGGGGTAGCAATTCCTACCTTTTGGGTTTGTTATAGGAAGATGTTATTCCTCACACAGTGCATAACCCATCATAATTGCACAATAAATGATAACTAGGCCATTAAAATGATGTTCACGGTTCTTCATGATCTAATTCTAAAATACTTTTCCAGTCCTATGATCTACTCTGAGATCTAGCCACATACCTGTAGTCCCATGTATCTAAGCCTTCATTCCTTCATTCTTCAGAAACCAGTTCTACTGTGAACTAAAACTTTCCTTAAGGAGTTCATTTACTCATTTATTTGTTTTTTCAAGAAAAATTAAGCATAGACTTTGTACTAGCTACTTTTTAGATGCTTGAGATAAATTACTGAATAGAACAGACAAAACATTTGCTCTTGAGGATTTACCTTTTGTTTGGGAAGAGAGATAATAAAGAGTAAATATAATCAATTAGAAAATTATATGATGTTGTGGAAGTCTATCAGTACTGTGGGAAAAAATAAAACAAAGTGAGAACAAATAGTGTATAACTAGTACTTTGAAGATAATAAGCACTAAATAAAGACCAATTGAATTCAATGGGAATGTGTGGAGAAATTCTAATTTCACTCTAAACAATTTAGACAAGAGCTTTATGAACAGTTTATTTTTTATTTTTATTTTTAATTTATTTTTATTATTGAATTACAGATGTTTCCCCTTTTCCCCCCATTGACCTCCTCCACCCTGCTCCCCCCACCAGCCTTTATGCATTATTGTCTATGTCCATGAGTTATGCGTATATAGTTTTTGTTGTTGTAGTTAATCCTTACCCGAGGCTATTTTTCCATTGATTTTTTTTTTTTTTTTTTAGATTGGGGTTGGGGGGAGAGAGAGAGAGAAACAGAAACATCCATGTGAGAGAGACACATCAGTTGGTTGCCTCGTGCAAGACTCTGACTGGGGCTGGGGATGGAACCTGCAACCCAGGTAGATGCCCTTGATCAGGAATGGAACCCGTGGCTCTTCAGTCCCCAGGTAGACACTCTATCTGCTGAGCCAAACTGTCCAGGGCCATATATAGTTTTGAAGCTGGCATTCTTCACAGTTTTAGTTCTTCGGATGGGTATAGGAATGAGGTATGTATCCTGTGCTAATTGGAATTGAACACTCATGTAACTGTGAATAGTTATAGCTCCTTGTTATACTATATTATTATGCAAAAAAGGGAGCTGGTAGTCCAAAAATTGTGAGTTTTTTTAAACTTATTTTTATTGTGGAATGTGTTACAGTTGTCCCTCTTTTTTCCCACCTTGACCCCATCCTCCCCAATCCCACCCCCCTCCTGCTTTCCCCACACTATTGTCTGTGTTTATTGGTTATGCATATATGCATATAAGTTCTTTGGTTTCTCTCTTCCCTCCTCACCACCCCCTTCCCTCTGAGGTTCATCAGTCTAACAACCAATTTGTACTTCTTAATCCCTTCATCTTTTTCACCCATTCCCCCAACCCCTCTCCCATCTGACAACCAACAAAAAGTTCTCTGTATTTATGAGTCTGTTTCTGTTCTGCTTGCTCATTTTGTTTGTAGATTCAATTGTTGATAGATATGTATTTATTGCCCTTTTATTGTTCATATTTTTCAAGAAGACCAGTCAACATTTCATATAATACTGGTTTGGTGGTGATGAACTCCTTTAGGTTTTTTTTGTCTGGAAAACTTTTTATAATGGCCATCAATTCGAAATGATAGCTTTGCAGGATAGAGTAATCTTGGTTTAGATCCTTGCTTTTCATCACTTTAAATATTTCTTACCACTCTCTCCTGGCTGCAGAGTTTCTTTTGAGAAATCTGCTGATTGCCTTATGGGAGCTCCATTGTAGGTAACTAACTGCTTTTCTCTTGCTGCTTTTAAGATTCTCTCTTTGTCTTTAATCTTTTGCATTTTGATGATGATGTGTCTTGGGGTGGACCTCTTTGGGTTCATCTTGTTTGGGACTCTCTGTACTATCTGGACTTGTATGTCTGTTTCCTTCACCAAGTTAGGGAAGTTTTCTGTCATTATTTTTTCAAATAGGTTTTCAATTTCTTGCCCTCTCTCTTCTCCTTCTGGCACTCCCATGATGCAAATGTTGGTACGCTTGAAGTTGTCTCACAGGCTCCTTATACTATCCTCATCTTTTTGGATTCTTTTTTCTTTTTGCTGTTCTGATTGGGTGTTTTTTGCTTCCTTATATTCCAAATCGATGGTTTGCTTCTTGGCTTCACCTACTCTAATACTGATTCTACTAATGAAGTGCGTCCTTCATTTCTGACTGGTCCTTAAATATGCTCTTGAGGCCCTCACTAAGTTCACTGAACATCCTTATAAACAGTGTTTTGAACTCTGCATCTGTTAGATTGCTTATCTCCATTTCATTTAGTTATTTTCCTGGAGTTTTGTTCTGTTTTTTCACTTGGTATATGTTTCTTTGTCTCCTCATTTTGACTGCCTCCCTGTGTTTGTTTCTATGTATTAGGTAGAGTTTCTATGTCTCCTAGGCTTTGAAGGGTGGCCCGTTGTAGTAGGTGTCCTGTAGGGTCTAGTGGCTCAGCCTCCCTGATCACCCAGCTGGACTCTCGAGGTGCACCCCTTGTGTGGACTTTACACCCTTCTGTTGTAATTGAGTCTTGATTGCTGTTGGCGCATCAATGGGAGGGTTTTACTCAGGCTGATCAGCCACAAGGACTGACTGTGCCCACTAACCATGGACCTCTGACTACCTTGGATGATCAGCTGTGCAGGGGCCCACCACATAGAGCAAGACTTACTTCAGCAGTGCTCTGGTACCCACTGAGTCCACTCCTTGAGTGTGTCATTTGTGGAGGTGGTTGGGTGGTGGTGTTTCGATGTGGTCTGAAGCTGTCCACTGGGTGTGCTGGCTCTGTAGCAAGGTCAGCCACTGCCTGTGTTCTACCCAGGGCTACCAGGCATAAGCTACAAATCGGTCTTCCGATGGCTGCTTCTTGTGCTGGGCTTAGAGGTGCCCAGGCGAAGCCAAGCTGTGAACCAAGGCTGGCTGCTTCTAGTGCCAGGCCTGGGGCCATTTAGCGAGAGGTATGGGGCTCACTGTGGCCAGATGCTGCTTGTTTGAGAGATTTTAGGAAAATCTGAAGCAGGAGCCAGAACAGGCCAATCCTATGGTAAAGCCACTGGAAACAGCTTGGGTGGGCCTAAAAGTTGGGTGGCACAGAGCCTCAGGGAATCACCAGGGCCAGGCACACAGTGTGAGCCCCAAATATGGCGGCTGTCTGCCTACCCTGTGGGGGAAGGGCTCACCAAAGGAACAACGGCCTCTACTAGCATGTCTGTCCAGGAGAAATCTGCCTCTCCAGTCCTCACGCCGATGCCAAATAACTCAGTTCTTCCCCATATGTCTCTGGTGCCTTTCAAGCTGTCTCCCCTCCATGCTGGAGCTCAGAGGAAGTGGTCCGAGTAAGTCTATGCATTGGTCCTGTAAGAGGAGCTGCCTGGGGCTCCAGAAGCTGCAGCCTCCCTCAGCCTCAGTTCCCACTGGTTTTACAGCCAGAAGTTATGGGGACTTCTCTTCCTGACACTGGAACCCTGAGCTGAGCGCCTGGTATGGTATGGGGACCCCTTACTCCTCAGGGAGGACCTTCACAGCCGAGGTATCCTCCTGATTTTTATCTGCCACACGTGGGTGTGGGACCAGCCTGTCCGCCTCCACCCCTCCTACCAGTCTCGATGTGGCTGTTTCTTTAATTTCGTAGTTGTAGGACTTCTATTCAGCTGGATTTCAAGTGGTTCTGAAGGATGTTTGTTCTGTAGTTTAGTTGTAACTTTGATGTGGTTGTGGGAGGAGGCAAGTACCACAGTTACCTATGCTGCCATCTTGAGCAGAAGTCAGTCAAATTGTGGAGTCTTTAGAGAAAGCAAAGTCGAGCAGCCTTAAATATGTGCATGTATCTTAGACTCTCCAAGAAGAACAGTACACTTAATATGCAGCATTTCTCAACCTTAGTTAAACATAGAATTCCTGATATATGGAAGGATTAGAGTTCAGGTGAATGTACATTTGGAAATGATGTCCTAGAAAACAAATGCTAATGCAGTCAGAAGAGCTTAGACTGTAAATAGGAAGGTCATGTAATTTATCATTGCAGGAGATATTTTTGAGGCTGAAATGGCAGTGCTAATAATTGTGCCAGGAAAAGAGGCATTAATCAAGATTGTCCCCACAAATTGGAACATATGGTCACTCTGTCTATAAGACACTGTAGCTATAGGTCATTGTGTATTCATTATCTTTCTCCACATACATTATCTTAATTTTTCCAGCTCCCTTGGGAGATGAGTCCAAGGGGAAACCCTGCATAAAAGGAAGTAATAGCTTTGTTCTTTTGGGGGGTGAAGATCTTTTGAAATCTTCAGTAATGTAATGTCCCATAAAACAGAAAAATTGAAAATGAAAACTCAGAGGAAATATATGCTTAACCTTATCAAGCAAATTAAAGAATGATATCATCCCTGAAGAGACTAACTTAAACTTTTCAACTTAAGGAATTGTTTGGTTACCTTTCCAGAGATATTGTGAGAGAGATAATTTTAGATATATTGATGAATTTGTGAGTATGTTTCATTTGAGGATCACTATTAATACCTATGAAGTAAGGTTTTTAGAGTGCAAAATTTGTGAAACTTAACAAAATAAAGTGTGCCTTTTTATGAATACATGAGCACTCAACTTGTATTTTTAAATGTTAAGCATCTTACTACAAAAATCTACACCAAACTACAGGATAAAACTGCAGTGTGGTGCAGAAAATGTTATTTCTGTTCTTCATATAAACAAACAAAAACAAACAATAACTTGCCATTCCCAGAGTGGAACTCGGTATTCCTTATACTAATTGTAGCCTTCCTTCAGCAACAATTTTTAAACACACATCTAAATTCACGATATTTGGACTACTCAGAAATGCTCCATAAGCTAAAAGGAGTAATATTTTTATAGAGTTTTGAATAAATGTTTCATGAATTTTGGAAGAGAAAAGTTCTAATTTTATGAAAGAACATTTTGTCCTTACTTCTTCTGAGTTTAATAAACAGAAAAAGCCCCCAATGTAAAGGCATGTACTGCCTATGTATTCACCAGGACATAATTATTTTAAGGAGGCAATAACATTAGTAATATTAAGAAATTAATTATTAAAGTAAAAACTTCTCTGAGTTTGGTTGCAGGATATTTACCTTGTAGTTTTTCTGAAGCAGCATGAACATCATAATTTGCATTTTCTGTTTTCTTTGACCTGATAGTCTGATTGTCTCCCAGTGAAGCAACTGGCCTTGACATGTATAGACAGACAACATGGTTACCCTGGCAACAAGCACCATGGACCGCATGTGACCCCTCTCCAGAGAAAGTCTATGCCTCCTTTTTAAAACATAAAACAAACAAAAAATTTGCTGTCTCCTACTTAAAACAAAATAAAATTCCTGTTTTTTAACATTAAAGAAAAAATTATTCCCAACCAATTTTACCTTCTTTATTTGGCAAACTATTTTACTATGGATTTTGAGATGGATCATTGGAAGCAGACATTTTTTGGTGTTAATTTTATCACTATGACTAATTCAGTGGATTAAGTAACTAGGGTACTAAACCTCTTTCTGGCATTCACAGTCTGAAGATCCAGCAGAGGGAGCCCAGACATTATTGTTGTTTTTTAAAAATGTCAGTCTAAAATGATGATATAATTTTATTTTAAATGTTTTACTAAAAGAACGCTTGATATTTTTGGATTCTAGAGATATCTACCCAGCAAAGTATAAACATTTTAATGTTATTTTGTTATTGTTGATGTTTAAATCTAATGAAGTGCCAGTATTTCTTAACTTATATTTATGTAAGTAAACAGTGTTTAGGTCTATTTGTGCAACCAATTCAAGAAATCCCAATGGGGCTGATCTGACTTTTATTTCAGATTTCCCAGAGTTTTTGGCCATATCCATTTCCTCACATACACGCCTTCCCCTCCCCCCTCAACATGTTTGGCTACAGACAACCAGATCACACCCATGAAAAAATGTCATGGAACAGTTTTTTAACTGAGGACAAAAAACATGAGGAATCCCTAGCTGGTTTCATAAAAAGAACACAAGTAGTTTACAGGACATTCTTTTTATGTCAAGAAAGACATCTTTGAAAATGACATGCCTTCCCTAAGAAGCTGTGGGATTCCAGGGTCTGTGTTACTCCCAGAAGACACACAGAGACTCTGGATATTGCTCATCAACCAAGGAACAATCATTTACTCAATCATTCCTTCAGAAACATTTATTGATTACCATCTCTGTTTCAAGTTTGGAGAACATAATAAAAATAGCTACCATTTATTGAGTTCTTATGATGTGATGTAGATACTGTGCTACATTTTCTCTTCCAAGCCTTATAGTAACTCAATTTACAGATGAACTTAAGTAAATTGCCTGTGATCCAAAGGTAATAAGTGACAGAGCTTGAATTTGAATGCAAGTCCCATAAGACCCTGGTAACCACTATGAAATACTTCCTTCTTAGACTCAACAGATTCACAGTCTGTTGATTTCACTCTTGCGTCTACTGAAACAAGAATTTCTTGCTTTTAGTGCCAAGACTTCTAGAAAAGAAAAAAAATGAATAATATTTGAGTTTTTACCATGTAACCATGGTAGATGCCTTACTAGAAACAGTCCACCTACAAATGACAGAAGCCACAAAAAAATTGTATTTAGAAAATTGTTGAACTAATTAAAATGTACAATAAACATATGCAGCTAAAATTAGTGGGTTAGCTTAGTAAACCAATGACATACATTGTCTTTTGAATTTGATATGTAATACTCATTACATGGTTCAACTTACTGTTTTATCGAAAGGAAATCTCTGAAGATTTTATTGTCTAATAACCATGCTAGATGCCTTAAATGTCTTGTTTAATCTTTACAGCAGTCCTAGAAGGAACATATTATTCCCACTTCACAGATGGAGAAATTTAGGCCTAGGAGACTGCATAGTTTACCCAAGATGATACCATGAAACCAGGATTTGAATCTAGATTTTTTTTTTTTTTAAATCTTCATTGTCATCCTGCCTCTACTTACACAATTATTTCTTCCAAGTAGTTCCTCAAAAATAAAAAATGAAAAGTTTCTCAGGTTCTTTCTATATTTGCACTGGATCACAGTATTTTAAAAGAAATATTTCTAACCCTCAACTCAAATATTCATTCACAGTTAAGTTTCTTGATGTGTATATATGCATATATTAAATTTTAAGTAAAATTATGGTTTGTTTTCCATTTGTCAGAAAATCTAAACATTAATTGAAACAAAGAATCATAAGGTTCAAAAACTGGAATGGGCCTTAGTACTGATTTAGTCCAATTCTCTTATTTTATTAGTGAGAAAACTGAGACTCAGAGAAACCATGACGTGGTCCATTTCCTATCATTAGTCAGTGACAACATATAACCCAAGAAAGCAGCATTTCCCTGCACTGTTTCAAAAAGAATTTAAGATGAATTGTATTAGTAGCAGATTTAATCCTCAAGTCATAACCTGGGTCATAACCTGATGTTGAGTTTAGCAAGTTAAAGTCATTTTCATAACATTAATGCTGAACTGTACTCATGACATAAAAATTAAAATTTAGGTATGATTTATACAAAGTTAAAAAATAAAATTGATTTATAACTCAAAATTTAATAAAATTAATTTCAAAATTATTTTGCGATCAAACTCATGAGCCAAAAACAATAAAATTTTCAGAGATTTTATTTGGGCAAAACAGCAAGTTGAACCATATAGTGAGTATTGCAATATCAAATTCAAAAGACATTGTGAATATGTCATTGGTTATTATACTAAACCGCTAAGTTTAGCTATATATATTTATTGCACATTTTAATTAGTTCAAAATTTTTCTAAATACAAATTTTTTGTGCTTCTGTCATTTGTAGGTGGACTGTTTCTGCAGGTACATTGTGAAATATGCATGCATGCACACACATTTTTTAAAGCAATCCATGATACTTTTGCCATGTACTTAGAATCACAGTGACGAAGTTAGTAAGTGTGGACAGGCTAGTGGCTAAATCCGGATGAGATACTGACCTCTAATATCTTGAGTGGTTCTGAAAAAGTAAAGTCTCTGTTGGGGTGAAGGCATCTCATTGGGAAGACAGGTTAGTTTTTGGAGGTTCTGCTTTCATAAAGATCCTGTACTCCTCTCAGTCTCTTCAGATGTCCATGATTTGATTTCAGCAGTGCTAGGACTCATGTAAAAAAATGTGACTGAGCCTTAACTATTGCTTGAGTCTATACCTCATAAACTTTCAGAATTAGCCTGTGGCAGAGAAAAATTAGCCAACCACAAAGTAATCATTATATACTAGAAGCCTTTCAAAAGAAATTGCAGATATGACATGTAGTTTTAGAGGAGCTTACAAAGCACTGGAAGAAACACGGCCAATGGAAAAATACCCCAAAACACACACATACACACACACACACACACACACACACACACACACACACACACACACAGTTAAAAACACTGTTTTAACCTTTTTTTTATCCTGCTTTTAGTTCTTTTTTTGTTTCCCATAGCTTAGTTTCTGATTTTTGGCTGAATGGGTATAACCTGGAAGCCATTGTTTACTGAGTGTTTTCTTCGGGTCAAACAGTATAAAGAGAATTTCTAACTACATTATCACATTTAAACTACAGAATAAGTCTATGAAGTACAGTTGTGGAAACTGAGACTTCTGTTATATACTCAAGGTCACCCAGTGAGTGAGGGAAACAGGATTTGAAACAAGGTCTGTTTCTCATGGATGGTGCTTTTAATCACTAGGATATGCTGCCTTAAAGCAGATTGAAGCTGGAATGTTTCCATCAGCAGCTAAATTGTTGGTATACTCTCTTGTTCTATTCACACAAACTTTATTTTTTTAAATGGCAATGATTATAGCATAGTCATATTGTTGCTACAAGTTTTACTGGCTTATGTAAGGTATTTTATTTGGTTTGCTATAAATGCCTCCTTAAGTAACTTAGAGATCCTGGACTTAAATGTAATTTCAGGTCACTGGTTGACCCAGCTCCAAAATTCCTGTGAAAATGTTGCCTCTCATGAGGAAAAGATACCTTTAGGACACAGGACTTGGTGCACAATATTTCAGTTCTTGCCATGAAGCCCAGAGCGACTGTGCATAAATGGATTTTGTATCATGTCATGTTATATAGCCCATCACCTTGGCATCTGGTTATCACCTTACTGACATTCAAATTTCAGGACAGCTAGAAAAATGATTTTTTTTCCCATTAAAAAGTACTTTAAACAAAACTAAAACCCAAAGCGGGATTTGAAGTTCACCTCTGAGCTCATGGAAATGTAAGTAAGGTCTAAGACCAGGTCAAACTGGTCAAATAGCTTGAAATTCAGTCTGATATTTTTTCCTTGTTAATTAAAAAGAGGATTATTTTCTCTCGCCAGTGAGTGGCCTTTGGGTTGGGAATATTGTATAACCCAAGAAACCATCTTAATAAATTAGTCAGGAAATACACTGTTGAAGCAATCTTGTTTTTTGGCCTATAGGGAGACTAAATGGCTAAGTGAGCCGGGGGTGGGGTAAGGCAGGAAATTTACATGATGAACATTGGGGAATTACATTCTTTGTACATTCAGGATCCACCATAATTTATTGCACTTAACTAATTCCTATAAAGCCACTTCTAGTATATTGAATCTATAGAAAACATTTATCGCTATTTTATTATTTTTTTATCGCTATTTTAGAATAGCCTAATTACCTAGAGTCATTTGTTACACATTTGGATGAGTTAGTATTTCTTCCTGACTGTCCCTCCATGATGCCATATAACACATTAGTTGTGTTTTTTATCCTGAGTTCCTTTCTCTCACAGGATATAGTTGAGACAAAATAGGTGTCTAACTGGCTACTCCTCTGCAGGTAACCTCTTTAATTTGATATAAATAAGGGTAAGTATCTTGCTTAGTCCAGTCCATTCCATTGAAAATAGTCTGAATTAAATGTGATTTTCAAGAGACAGTCTGGAGATGGAATCTAGAAACAACTAGATTGAGCCAACACTTTAATCACAGAATCTCCTGGTTGAAAGGTACCTCAAAGGTTACACAGTACAACCACATTAACTACAGTTTAACATTAACTATAATCAGTTAATATTCATCGAACACTTGCCAACACCATATGTTCCAAAGTTGTTAGATTAAAAAATAAACATTTTAATTTAATTCCCTAAGCCTTTGTCACTTTAAAATCCTCTGAAGTGGTTCTTGCTCAATGCCTTTAAAGATATAGCCTGGCAGTGGTCGGGCAAGGAACTTGTCTGTGGAAAGTTTGATGGTAGAGTGGTATTGTGTGACCACTGATGGGCTGTTTTGCCTGGTAACTAAGCACAGGGGCTTCTCAGGAGACAGGCTGTCTGGATTCAGATGTGGCTCTGCTGTTTGCTATACCAGTGCTCTAAGTCCCAGTGTCCTAATATATCAAAAGGGATAGCAATGCACCAACATCACAAGCTTGTTATAAAGATCAAATGAGATAATACAGATACACAACCTAGCATGACACCTTACACATTGTATGTATTCAATACATCAACTATTATTTATAACATTATCATTATCCCACTTTGGCTTTTGTGACAGTATGGTACTCTGTAGTACCCAGCACATAATTTATCAAATGAGTGAATGAATAAATGAATAAATGAAGGGGATATCTTCTTTAATATGAGGCAGGTCAGTTAGGATTAATGGATATTCAGTTCAAACATCTATTATATATCACACCTATGGGCCCTCCCTGTGTTCATAAATAAGTTGATGATTATGTCAAACTTGGTTAATAAGATCTGTTCACTCTTGAAAACCTAGATCTGAAATACAAGGGAGTTGAGGTTAAGGGAGAAATGTGGCATGAGGTAATTTTACCCAGAAGAAAAGCTGTCATCTTTTATGTACAGCTAAACTTAGGAGGCTTGGCTCAGACCTGTTTCATGGCCCAAACAGGTTTGGTAGGTTTGAAGCAAATAAAATGAAGAACAGCTGTTGTTTAAATAAGGTCAAGCAAAAACATGGATTCAGTGTCCTTATATTGATTTTAGGTAGTGTTTATATTTCAAGATCCAAAGTAGTGTTGCCAATTTCTACAGTAGAAAGTTGCGTAGTGAATATTTTTAGCAGTTTCTTTTTCTTCCTCATTCTTGGCAAAGAAAAACATTTAAATATTTGATATAAAGTGATTGAAACATGCAGATGCCAGTGAGAAGGAAATTTTCATTACAAGTCACTAACAACATTCATAAATGGATGACATTAATTAAAGAAATGATGCATGCTATAAACTGCTTTTCTAAAAGCAAAAGTTTTTAGAATATATTTTTGAAATATTAGGAGATTATGGTATTTTATACATTCTTTAAAACTTTATTATCATCTATTATCTTTATCGTAGGCTAGTCTTTTTCAGTTCAACAGCTATTTCTTGAGCACTTACTATGTACTAATAATAGTTTGTTCCCTGAGGAGATTGCACAAATGAGGGAAATGAACTTAGTTTTAATTAAAAGATGGTAAGTGCTCTGAGGAGTAGAAATACATTATGAGAGAAACCAAAGGCAGGTCAGAAAGGTCTGTAAAATTTCTAGAGGAGATGAAACTTGTGACGTGTTTTGAAAGATGAAAAGGAGTTAATCAGAAGGTGGAAGTGGGTGGTGGGTTTAGAATAGGGCATTTCAGTTAAAGGAAGCAACATGCCATACACATGGGAAAGAACATGCTGCTCATGGAGAACTGCAAGTCATACAGGATTGCCAAAATGTTAACTGTGAGGTGGAGAGGGAACGAAATAAGACAGGGGCAGTGGACTGGGTCAAGTTATTCATTTTACTTAGCACGATAAAATCACAGTATGCTAGCCTTTTCAAAGTGTGTTCCACTGCTTGTTAATGGGTGTTAGCGGAAAAGAAGAGATTATGAGTCAAACGCATGTGGGAAATGTTGGATTAGACAATGTTTTTGTATTTCTTCAAGTTTTTCCCAGGCCTTTATTATGTTAATTGTCTTTGTGATTTTTGCAAGAGGAAGATAAAGTGTGCAATATTTTCTATACTTATATGAACACAGATCATCTTATAGTATTTGTGTTTCATCTTGCAGGATTTGCAGCTTTTCTAAATGTATTTCAACACAGACCATCTTGCAGGATTTGTGTTTCATGGAACACACTTGTGGGAACCGCTGATATAGACAATGGGGAGTTTGTAAATAATTTTAAATACAGGAATGTAGTTTATTCTAGTAGCAAAGTAAAGGAGGAATGTGCAAAGGAAAAAACTAGATGGAAGCAGATTAATTATGATCTCATTTTAATAGTCCTGGAGTGGCTTAGAGAGAGATGGGTAGACCCAACCTTCATCGGTAGACAACAATGATGAAGAGACGGTGAAATTGTGAAGCATTTAGGAATCTATGGGAAACAGAGATCTGATTATTTCATTCTTCTATTTAATTAGGAGGTTAAAATCAGCAGGAATGAATCATTGGCTGCATCTGGAGGGTGAGGAAAAGATGGATGAATCCATCCATAATAACTCAGGTTCCTGACTTGGGAAAGTGGATGACAAGTGGTGCTTTGTGTCCAGATCTGAAACACTGGAGGAACAACTTGGAATTAAGAAAACTGAGAAGGAGACTTTTATCATACACATTTTAACAGATCAAGGGAACATACAAGTTGAATATTTAAGTGATATGGCTATGGGAGACATAAATATACAGTTCAGTCTCTGTGAGTAGATAAGGTCACTCATTCAAGAAGCAACATGGACCCTTACCGAAAAGCAATTTGCAAAAAGCCATCCCTTTTAAGGAATTGCTTTTAATGAATTAGTCACTTAGAAAATTACTTGTTGGCTAATTGTACATTGGCAAATTGTCTCAAGGCAAATTGACCTAGAGCCACCAAGAAAACTGTACAATGTAAGAGGAATTCAGGACAAAGATGAACTTGAATTAAGAGACAGCAGAAAAAAGAGAAATGAAAGACCGGAGAATGCAACCATATTTTTACCAGTATGACTTTATATTGCTGAACAAATATTTATTTATATAACAATGACTGTCTCAACAGAAGAATTAATACCAAACTAAGTTGCAGGGTAGCTGTAAAAATGTGTTCTGTAATGTGCTTAAATGGTCTAAGGTCAGGATTAACTGAACTTCTTTATTTCTATCAACAGTCCACTGTCACCCATTGCTATTATGTATTTTTAACATAGCTCAAAGTAAACCTGGACCTTCCTGCCTGTAATAGTCATGGCCATACATAGCTGAACACATTACACACATAGAACTAATAGCAGCCAACATGTTTAAAGATGGAGATAATACAACTATTTTATTTTTCAGTTGTCTTGCTTAAATAAGTAATGACTATGATTCTTGGATACTAATTTTGGATAAACTCATAAACTCATGGGTTTCTTCAGCAATGATCAGTTATCTTTAGAATTAACTCTCTCATATATAGCTTCTGTTGTGCAAAGACCTGTGCCTAGGATCTCAGATCATCGCCAAAGAATGAGTATGTGGCCTCGTGTATATGTGGTGCTGTGTAGAACAAGCTTCAGGGTTTGAGTATTAAATTATTTTTATTTTTATTTTTTAACATTATTTTATTGTGGTAAGAACACACATGAGACTTACCTTTGTAACAAATTTTTAGGTGTACAAATCAGTATTGTTAATTATGGGGACAGTGTTGTACAACAAATCTCTAGTCTAGAATGTATTCATCTTGCATAATTGAGATTTTATGCCTGTTGATTAGAAACGCACCATTTCCCTCTCCCCTCAGCCTCTGGCAACCACTATTCCAGTCTCTGATTTTATGAGTCAGACTATTTTAGATACCTCATTTAAGTGGAATCATGCCATAATTGTCCTTCCATGGCTGGCTTATTTTACTTAGCAGTAATGTCCTCAAAGTTCAGCCATGTTGTCACATGCTAACAAACATTTTGTTGATTTCAGTGAAAAGGGGGGAAAGGAGTGTATACTGAGTGCCATTGCAAGAGGCTGTAATGCAGGAAGAACAAAAGAGATCAGAGAGCAAATGGGAAGAAGTCATGGGAGGACAAACTAGGTATCGACAGTAGCTACTTTTCTTCTGAACTCTCTAAAGTTTGAGTTTCAGTTATCCTGATAAGCAATGAGGATTCCTTCCTGGAATGAAGATCCTGTGTTGCAAGCTCCTACAAAGATAAGACAAAATACTTGGACACCATGTTGGGTGATCTTAACATCTGTGAATGAAAGAAATATAGTAATTCTCACATTTTATCTATCTAAATCTAGGCAGCCAGATATTAGGTATCCTACATATTCTTTTAGACAGCGTGGGACTCTTCCCCCCACATTTTGTATGCTATGCTGTTCCAGCCCTGGCACCTAAGGTCATGTTGTGTCCATATCTAGAATGCTCTCTTCCTCATAGGCAGGAAGTTATTATTGTCTGCTGCCATATTGGAAGCTCCTTGAAGAGAAGGTCCTGTTGTTTTACTTCTCTTATCCTCTCATCAGTGCCTGAGCACTGGGCTGGACTTGGCTAATAGGCTTAACAGATATTTGTTTATTGACACAGTTTTTCACTTTTCATCCAGATATTTTGGCATCACAGAGGCACAGCTTTAGTTTCCAGTGAAATGTCAGACTGGTCTAAACAGGCTGGCTTAGAGATTTGTTTGGTTTTGTATTTATGTGTAAAGCAGTATGCTCTAAATAAATCCAAAGGGATTCAATAATAATTTTTGGCAGCAGTTTCTCCTTCTTGCTTCTATTTTTTCTTTCTTGGTTTTCCCCGTTGTCCTTGCATTACTGGGAGATTTCCTAGTGCAATTAGTGTGGCTCTGCCCAGGGACCTTTCACCCTTGCCCTGAACAGATGAACAAACTGAACCAGAAAGGAAAGCAGGGTCATGACAGAGGTTACTGAAGGGTGCTCTCTGAGACTGGGAATTGGGAGTGTATGTGGGTTATGTTCTGTCCTCCATGTATGCCTCACACCCTTCAGTTGTTACTAAACCTGTTGGTTGTAGAAGGGCACGTAGTAGTAAAATGAAAAACTGGATTTTTGCTCAGGGAGTTATCAGGGAAGAAGAAAAACAGAGAGAGAGAGAGAGAGAGAGAGAGAGAAAGGAAGAGGGACAGAGGAAAAAATAAACCTCAGTTTAGGTCAAAAGTGAACCAGGCCTAGAAAATGTTTCTTCAGGCTTTTGTATAAAACATGGCATTTCCAGATAGAGTTTCTCCAACCCAGTGAACTTTCAGATGGCATTAGGAAGAATTCCACTTGGAGTTTGGAGGAATTCATAGTATTCTTTGAAAGGGTTTTTTAAATATCACTAGTCTGCAAAGAAACAAAACCAACAATTCATTTTACTCCTTACTGTTTGCATTTTCCCTCCTATTTATTAATGCAGTCTTTATGAAAACTGCACTGCTTGGGCCTCTGTGAATACCAGGTGTTCTGCTTGTGCTATCTCATTTCAACCTCTCCATGATCCCTGGGAGGGAGACATGGTTACTTCCCTGTCTCCAAGCAACAAACCCAAGTTTGAAGCAATTAATTGCCTTCCACAAAGCACACAGCAGCTCAGTGTCAGAATATGGATTAGAACTCAGATCTCTGGGACCACCGACAGAGTCCATGAATTCTTTATGTCCTTTAACAGGCATCAAGTCATTCAGGTGAGAAATTAGAAGTATAGTACTGATGGCTGAAAATAGAGTCACCATGCTTCCCATCACAGACTACTTCCCTCAACCTTCGCGCACACCCCAGATATAGAGGGCCATGAATAGAACAATGGGTCATATTGTCTTTCTCCTTTGCCTAATAGCATCCCTCTTCTGCCTAATTTCTTTTTACTGCTCTGATTCCACTTAGGCCCTGATCAAGTAAGCTGGTTTTTATGGCCATGATTATTTATAGTCGTGTTTTATTTGGTTTGCCATGCAGGAATTTATCCTCCCCAACATGTGTCAAATAGCCCTACCATGGGATTGGAAAGTTACTTTTTATGAAAATCAGGTAAGAATGTGAAGAAAGGGAACAAAGAAAAGATTACAAGTGAAAAATAAAATTTGTTTTTGGTGCTTGGATACTGAATTCCTAATTTGGAGCTTGTCTTTCAGGATACAAATAATGAAAGGTAGTGAAAATATTATGGGAACGTGTCAACCAACTTCTAGTTGAAAGCCATTGTAACCTGGGACAGATCTTTGAGTTACAGTTTTCTTATCTGCAAAATAAAAAGGGCTTTTTAAAAAGAATATTCAGTGCCATAATTGTATAATCTTTTAAAATTTCCCTTGTTTAAAGTTATGTGTTTTTGAGCCTCCAAGAATAACTCTAATAAATAATATTGGAATATTCAAAATATTTTTTATTTAATAACTACCTGAATCCTAGACTAATTGTACAAGAGGCCCTAACCTGTATTCTGTGTTCCTAATTTACCTACAATCACATGAATTTAATTATCTTCACTGCGCCATGTGAAAAATGGACCCATTTAAGGGTCATAAGCATGAAGTTTGGAGATTTAGGTCAGTAATATTTGCTCTTTTGCCGAGGAGATGTCAGTAACATTATGTAGCCCATCTATGTAAAACAAGCTCTCTTAGGACCTTTTACCTAGTAAAATTTACAGAGCAACCTGTCAGGAGGCGGACAGCCAGGAGCAGCAGTTGTACAGTAAGTGCGAGGAGCCAAATGGTATGCTTGTTTTGGTGAGTGAATGCAACAACCTCAGCCAAAGCCATAGACACAGCTGTTATGCTGAAGTCACAGCACAAGCTTACAGGACATGGCATCCAGGAAGTATGAACAGATAGGTAACACTTCAGCAATGGCTAAAGATCAGAAAGAAAGAAGATCTCAGTTGAGTAGAAGACAGAGGCATAAGGATGTGTTTATAACAATTTCCAGTGTAATAGAAATGTTCTATGGAAATAATTGAAACTTTGTAGTGAACTGCAGTAATTCTGTGGTCTTAGATCGTAGTGGGGACTTTGGGTATGCGTGAGAAACAGATAACATTTCTACTAATTGAGCTCCAGATGAACAAAAGGTAATTCAGCAGATGGCTGTGCTTTTCTGGATTCTCAAGTATTGCTGAACATGGCACCCTTATACAGCATATTCCATTGCTATTAGAGATGCTTGCTTTATACTTCCAGAGCCTATGCAGTCCAGTAAGGTGTATATCTATGCTTTTTCCCTTTTTAAATAAGAATTCACCAAAATAATGTACATATTTCTTTAAATTCTGTTTAGAAATGTGTTTATCTTATTGTTTTTATGATCTTTCTCTTTAAAGATTGAGTCAAATAATTGTGATATTAAAAACTTTATTTTCTTGGTTTGAGATTTTGAAAATTTTATGAACATTGTTAATCCCTTCTGAGTGACCTCATAAACTGAGCAAGTTACATAATAGTATATATGCTGGGATTTGAGGGAGGTTGCCACTTTGCTTATAGTTGGTCTCAGAGTGTCATATGACAGTCATACTTAAAATGAATTAACTTTTAAAATATTTTTAGAGGGAATTTTGGTAAATTTGAGATTGTTGTCTTTTGGGAAATCTGACACTCATCAACCAAGGCTGGGGATTACTATTCTAAAATTGTAATTTTCATGAGCACTGAACTCAGCAAAGGTCTTTGGTGTTTGTAACGGTTCCAGAATCATTCTTTTTAAATGAAGAACTGGCCAGAATGGAAAGGTGTGATTGTAGAGAAAACCCCACAGGCTGGTGATACTTGTGGGGAGGAGAACAGGGAGACAATTTCTTTAGGGAAATTTACCGCCCACAAGTAGAAGGATAGCGAGGGAGTGGGGTTGGGGAGGTTGATGAAATGATGAGATGGGATGCCAACCTCCTTCCCTGCTAACCAAAGATAAGGGAAGGGGAATGATAGAAATTGCTTCCTTATGGGAAGTGCAGTTCCCTTGTGGGAATGAGGGCAGGAGACCTGAAGAAAAAATCACATTATGCAGGCTATGGCAAGAAATAATCACAGGGTGCCTGGGCCCTACCAGTTCTAGCTTCTTGGGAGGGGTACCCACTTTATACAGGGGGAACCGGTGGGAGCATGGGAAACTGCAGTGTGTGGGAGGCAAATCCCAGGACTCATTCCTGGCCCCTGTACCTGACTGCCTTCCTCAGACGTGAGAGCCTCAGAAGTAGCAGATTTGGTGGAAGAGGGGACAGCAGAGATGGCTAAACTAGTAGACAGAAATAAGAATATGGTGCTACAGTGGGTAGCAGTGGATTCCTGGGTAGCAGCTGGACAGAAGACCAAAGGTATCTCCATACCACCTGGCCACCAGGAGAAGGGTGGCAGCTGAGGGATACCCTGAGGGAAGAATTTGGAGGGACTATCATTCCAGGGATACAGCTCTTTTGTCATCACTCTCTGTTCTCTACTATAACCAGGCCTGGAGAAGGCTTCTCTGGGTAAAACACAATTTAAGGAGAATGAATGAAGAATTAATGAAGAATGAGAAGAATGAATAAAGAGCTTACGCCTAGTATTAGAGGTTTCTCTGTTCATATACTTACCTGATTAGATTCTGCCTACTTTGTACATTTGCCAGCAAGTCATTTTAAGAAAACTAAAATAAAAGATGTCTTTCTTCCATGCCATTTCATGGTCCAAGAGCACTTTCATATGTTTTATGTTATTTATTATAAAGAAAAAAATAAGAGATAAGCAAGATTTGTTTTCCCAGATTCATAGACTAAGAAACCAAGCTCAGGATGGTTAAATTACTATTCACTGTTACATAATCTATAAGTAAGTCAGGATTTAACTCCAGTTCTTTCTTTTTATTTTATTAAATTTATTTTTGGTTTGTATTGTTTATACAGTCATATGAATAGAAAATTCCGCTGTAACAGCATTAAGAAGTCCCTCTGCAACCCCTGTCCCTGTCTACTTCAGTCACGCCCTTTTATAAACAAAAGATATACTGTTTATCCTATTTTATGACTGTTTAAAAAAAAGAACCTCAGTAATATATCCTGGAGCTCTTTCCCTGTCCAGCTTACTTCTTGCTTTTTATAGCTGTATAGTATTCTCTTGGGTGGATGTTGCACAGTATGTATTACAAGTTTGAGTTTGATGACATTTGGTTTTATTGCTGTTACAAACAAGGTTTTAGTAAATAGTTGAACATATGTCATTTCATGAATATGCTTCTGTAGGATAATTCCCCAATGCAGAATTCTGGGTCAAAGAATAAATGCATTTATAATTAAATAAAAATTGCCAAATTTCTCTTCATAAAATTGTACTGTGTTTCATCTGTAATGTGTAAGACTGTCAGTTTCCCCATAAATTAGCGGACAAATTGGTTTTGTCTAACATTTCAATTGTGTCAATATGATTGTTTAGACTGATTGCTTGGTGTAGTTTTAATTTGTATTTTTCTTATATTCTATGAATTACAATTAATGTTTTCTCTGTCATTTATGTTTTGTTTTTGCTCATTAAGTTTATTTTTAATTTGGTATTCAGACTTTATATTTTTGGTAGTCAAAATGATCAATTAAAACATTCTTAGTGTATTCCAGATTTTAAGTTAGAAATGCCTTCTTAACCTAAGGATATATTTTCATCTGATAATTATTTTTCAATATAAAACTTAAATTGAGCCCGGCCTGTGTGGCTCAGTAGGTGAGCGTTGACCCATGCACCAAGAGGTCGCTGGTTCAATTCCCGGTTAGGACACATGGCCAGGTTGTGGGCCTTATCCCCAGTGGGGGGTCATGCAGGAGACGACCAATCGATGCTCTCTCTAATCGATATTTCTATCTTTCTTTCCTTCTCCCTTCCTCTCTCTCTAAAATCAATAAAGAAAAAAATTAATAAAAAAATAAAATAAAACTTAAATTGACATGAAGTTTATGAAGCCAATTTTATCTTCTTTCAGATGGTCACCCAGTTGTACTAACACCTTTTTTTTTTTAATCCGTTGCACACTGATTTGAGATGTTACTTTGGTCTAGATATTTGGAAATATTTTTTATTTATTTTTTTATCCTCACTTGAGGACATTTTTGCATGTATCTTCAGATAGGGCGGGAGGGAGAGAGGGAGGAAGAGAGAGAGAAACATCGATGTGAGAGAGACACATCAAGTGGCTGCCACCTACATGACCCCAACCGGGGCCGGGGACAAACTGCAACCGTGGTACGTGCCCTTAGTGGGAACCGAACCCAGGACTCTCTGGTCCGTGGGCCAAAGCTCTAACCGCTGAGCCAAACCGGCCAGGGCTAGAAATATTTTTTTAAACCAGATTTTCTAAAATGCAAAGTCCAATTATGTTTGCTTTTCATCATGCTTCTCCTTTGACTTATTTATCAATAGATTTTTATTCAGCATTTGAATGAAATGGTTGGGAAAGATATGTGATTATCTCCCATATAAAGGAAATGATTTTAGGGAAAGCCATGTATAAACCCAGAAGAAAAATAGTTCTCTAGATATTATTGCTAGAAAATCCCCAAACAATAGGTTTTCCTTTTATTTCTAAAAATATTGTTAAGTTATTTCATACCACTCAGGAGGTCTTCTCCTACAAGTGATCAAAGAGGGAAAAGTTCACAATACTTAAGAGGGAAAAAATGAAATGAAGAATATATTATACATCTCTAAGTATAAATCTCCTTCTGCAAGTCATTGCCCCTTTTAATAGGAAACTACAAGGTCTTTGCCATAAAAGAGAAAAGTAATTCACTTCAAAAATATTATCAAGCCAAATAAAAAGGTGATATTGCAGTCATATGTCTATAGTTAGACTTATTTTCTGGCAGCAATACTTAAGAATAAAGCTTGCTTATTTGTGCAAGAGATTTTAGGATACTTGATTGGCAAGTTCAAAGATAGTGTTTCAGCAACTCTACTAGCATAACAAGGTATAAAAATAAGACCAAAGCCAGTATCTGTAAAGTCAATATTTCCAGATTAACATATTTCACACCAGGATTGGGGGTTTAAATCTTGTGTCCTCATTTTCCCATAATGTTAGTAGAATATGCAGTGCAAAACCTTTTCATATGTTTTTATAGGTGCCTCCTTCTTTGAGATCAATGGTGCTATTTACATCAAACTCCTTGAGAAGGTCATCATTATTTGCTGATACCAATTCCTAACCATTCAGTCTTCATTAAACCAACTCTGATCAGAATTAGCATCTCGTATCCTCACTACTTTTATGACACTGTTCTTTTCAAGGCATCCACTATCTCTTCGTTGCTTAAACCATTGGTTAATTCTGTCACATTACTATAAATTCTTTTTAAAATTTCCATTACACTTGATATTCAATATTATAATAGTTCCAGGTGTACAATAGAATGGGTAGACATTTCTGTAACTTACAAAGTGATCCCCCCCCATAAGTCTTTCACCTATCTGACATTGTATACAGTTATTAAAATATTATTGACTATATTCCCTAAGCTGTACTTCACATCCTGGTGACTATTTTATAACAGCTAATTTTTACTTCTTAAACCCTTCACTTTTTTCATTTACCCCCTAACCCCTTGCCTATCTGGCACTCATCAATTTGTCTCTTTATCTATGAGTTTATTTCTGTTTTGTTTGTTCATTTATTTTGTTTCCTAGATTCCACATATAAACGAAATCATATAGTATTTATCTTTTTCTGTCTAACTTATTTCACTTAGCATAAGACCCTCTAGGTCCATCCATTTAGTTGCAAATGGTAAGATTTCATTTTTTAAGTGGCTGAGTAATAGTCCATTGTATATATGTACCACCACTTTTCTGTCTATTTGTCTTTAGATTGGAGCATTTAATCCATTTATATTTAGACTAATTATTGATAGGTTTGTAGTTATTGCCATTTTGTTAATTGTTTTCTCATTGTTTTTGTAGCTCTTCTCTGTTCCTTTCTTATTCTCTTGCTCTCTTTTCTTATATGTTGATCACTTTCTGTAGTATTGTGTTTGGATTCCATTCTCTTTATTTCTTGCATATTTCTTAACCATAATGCATTTCTTATGGTTACCATGAGCTTTATATATACTAAACTATGTTTATAGCAGTCTATTTTAAGTTGAAGGTCACTTAAGTTCAAACACATTTTAAAATCACTACCATTTTTACTCACACCCTCTATCTTTATGTTTTTGTCATTATTTTTTTGCTTCTTTTCTATATGTTTGTGTGTATTCCTTAATTTACTGTTGTAATTACACAATTACACTTCCTTCTTATGCCTTTTAAGCTTTGTACTAGCTTTAGTGTTGGTTGATCATTGCTTTTATTACAGTTTGCCTTTGTTAGTGAGAATTTTTTTCTTTGAGATATTTTCTTATTCATATTTTTATTTTTCTTCTTAAAGAAGTCCCTTTAAAATGTCTTATAATACTGGTTTGGTGGTGATGAGCTCCTTCAGCTTTTTATTTTCTGGAAAGCTCTTTATCTTTTCTTTGATTCTAAATAATAGCTTTGCTGGGTAGAGTAATCTTGGTTGTAAGTTCTTCCTTTTCATCACTTTGAATATTTCATGCCAGTTCCTTTGGTCTGCAGTTTCTGTTGATAAATCAGCTGACAGTCTTATGAGAGCTCCCTTGCAGATGACGAATTGTCTTTCTCTTGCTGCTTTTAAAATTCTCTCTTTGTCTTTAACCTTTGCCACTTTAATTGATGTGTCTTGGTGTGGGCCTCTTTGGGTTCATCTTGTGTGGGACTCTGCATTTCCTGGATTTACATGTCCAGTTCCTTCACCAGATTAGGTAAATTTTCAGTCATTATTTCTTCAAATAGGTTTTCAATTTCTTGCTCTCTCTCTGGTACCCCTATGATGTGAATGTTGTTATGCTTGATGTTGTCCCAGAGGTCCCTTAAACTTCCCTCAATTTTTTGGATTTTTTTTTTTCCTCTTCTGATTGGGTGTTTTCTACTACCTTGTCTTCCAATATGCTGATTTGATCCTTTGCTTCATCTAATCTGCTTGTTGATTTCATCTAATATATTCTTCACTTCAGCTATTGATTCTGTATTTCTTACTGTTTCTTTTTTATGTTTTCTGCATCCTTTTTTATGTTTACTGTCTCTTTGTTGAAGTTCTCACTGAGATAATCTATTCTTCTCCTAAGTTCATTGAGCATCCTTATAACCAGTGTTTTGAACTCTGAATTTGGTAGATTGTTTGCCTTCATTTTGTTTATCACCTTCTCTGGAGTTTTGTCCTCTTACTTCATTTGGGACATGTGTCTTTGTCTCCTCATTATGAGTGCCTCCCTGTGTTTATTTTTATGTATTAGATAGATCTGCTATGTCTCCCAGTCTTGGCAGAGTGGCCTGTTGTGGCATGTGTCCAGTGGGGCCCAGTGGTGCAGACTCCCTGTTCACCTGAGCCAGGCGCTCCATGGGTGTCCCCTGTATGGATTGTGTGTGTTCTCCTGTTGTAGTTGCACCTTGATTGTTGGCATGTCAGTTTGTGGGATTGACCCTCAGGCTCACTGGCTATAAAGACCAGGTGTGACTACAGTGGATAAACTGTTGTGAGGTGGCTGACTGTGTGGAATAGGATTCACTTAGTGGGACTCTCGATGCATGAATTTGGTGTGGTGGGGTCTCAAAGAATCACCAGAGTGGGAGGAAAGCAGTGTTAGCCAGGTTGATGGAGACACGCTTGGTGCCCTCCTGTGCCTGCAGGCTGTGTGGAGAGAGGGCTCAACAAAGGAATAATGGCACCTACCTGTACTTTAGTCCCAGAGAGAGCTCCTTCTCTAGCCCGTGCCCTGAAGCTAGACAATTCAATTACTCTTCATGTATCTCTGGGGCTTTTTGAGCTTCTGTTCCTCCTCTGGATGTTAGTTAGGGCAAATGTTTATGAGCAAGTGAGTTAGTGCTTGGGAACTTTAAGAGGATGCCTGGGTCTATAGTAGCTCTCCATCTCACCTGGACTGAGTCCCTGCTGATTTTCATGGCCAGTTATTGTGGAGACTCCTCTTCCCAGCATTGGTGCTCTGGGCTACAGAGCCTGGTGTGGGACTGGGATCCCTACTCCTCAGTAGGGACCTCTGAGCTGAAATATCCCTTCCAATTCTTTTTTATTGTTTTTGTAGTTAATCTTCACCTGAGGATATTTTTCCATTTATTTATTTATTTTTAGATAGCGTGGAAGGGAGGGGGAGAGAAAGAGAGACACATTGATTGGGTGCCTTCTGCACGACCCCAACCAGGGCTAGGAATTAAACCTGCAACCCAGATATCAAACCTGTGACCCTTCAGTCCATGGGCTGATGCTCTAACTGCTGAGCCAAACTGGCCAGGGCCCCTCTAATTCTTAACTTCTGCATGTGGGTGTGGGACCAGCCATTTTGTGTCTCCATCCCTTCTACCAGTCTTGATGTTGCTTTTAAAAAATATCTTTAGTTATAGGAACTCTCTTCAGCTAGGTGGCTCCCAAGGGCAGTTGTTCTGTAATTTAGTTGTAATTTGATGTGGTCATGGAAGGAAGTGAGCACAGTGTTTACCTACTGTGCCATCTTGACTGGAAGCCCAGTCCTCATATTCCTTGATATAAAAGCTACCTTTGTCATAATTGATCGCCCTCTTCCTTGAAACCTATCGTTCACCTGGTTTCTAAGGCACTTTCCTGTTATTTTCCTATCTCATTGACTTCTCTTTAGGCTCCTTTGCTGATTCCTTCTCATGTTCCTAATCTCTTAACACTGGAGCCCCTCAGATTCCAATTGTTAGACTTTTGTTCTTCCCTATGTACCATTACTCCCTTGCTGATTGCCTCTACTCTCATGGCTTCCGATACCATCTAAACACTCCCTGATGATATCCAGCCTTATATGTCCATTATGGACTATTCCCCTGACTCTGCAGTCATATATCCAACTGCTTACTAGCTGTCTCTTCAACAAGGTTCTTAAATTTAACATGTCTGAAACTAAGCTCTTATTCTTTCTGTGTTCGTAGTCATCTCCATCTCAGTTAACAGAACTCAGCTTTCCATTTCCTTAGATCAGAATCTTGAGACATCTCTCCCACCTGATATACAAGCCACCAGAAAATACTTTTGCCCTCACCTTCAAAATAGTTACCTGATTGCATCTCATCTCCACAGTCACTGCCTTCATTGAAGCCACCATCATCTGGGTCATTGAAAGAGCCTCCTCACTGGGCTCTAGGCTTTTGTGCTTGACCTCTACAGAGAAACTGTCCCTTTAAGATACAAGACAGATCACATTCTTCTGTTCAAAAATTCATAATGCCTTTCCATTTCAGAATAAAAACAAACATTGTTACACTGGCTGCCAAGGTCCTCCATGATCTTTTGTCTCCACCCTTTTCATGCATTGAAGATGAGGATATGGCTGGCTAGTCCTTCAAATAAATACCTTGAAAATGATTTTTTTCCTTCATCTATGTTAGAACATTTTCTTTAGTGTATTAATTAAGATGATCAGGCTCTAAAGTGAGATGGCTTGGCTTGGTTAAAGTGCCATTTCTTTTATATAATCTTGATCAAGGTTCTTATTTTCTGAGGTTCAGTTTCTTCTTCTGTGACATGAGTATAATATTGTTTTAAGGGTTTCATTTGATAATGTAGCTCAAGTGATTGACATATAGTATATGTGCTATAATTGTTAACTTTTCTTAATAGCTTTCATTTACCACTCTTACAACATTCCTTTGGTCTAATTGGCTACTAAGTTATGTATTTCCTATTGGTTTAACATATAAGGAAATGTGTGCTGAAATCAGGAACATAATTTGTGAATCTAAATGAGCAGGTGCTTTCAAAGGACTGATTGAGGCTTTGTAAATATGTAATGGTTAAAAGTTTCAACCCAGATCAGAACACTCTGGGTTTGCATCCTGCCTGAAACTTCTCTAAGTTTGTTTTTTTTTTTTCCCCTCTGTAAAAGGATGGCAATAAAAGTTCTTACATATTGGGTTACTGTGATTGTAACAGAACAGATAATGCAGGTACAGCGATTAGTGCAGTCCTGAACATATCATAGGCACTCAATAAATGTTAGCTATTATTAAACTGAGGGTAATTGATTCCTAACTTTTCCTTTAAATATTAACCCCCCTTTTTTTCCGAACTGATGTGTTTTTATGGCTCTTTGAAGGATGTCAAGAAGGAATGTAACTTCTTTAAGGGGAGTGCAACTCTTGAGAAGAAATTTGTTTACTGCTTCCCTAACACTCTTCCAAATGCAAAACTAAAAGGAGTGAAGATTTACTCTTCAGACACTAAATACTTCATTATTCTTTCCATTGCCAGAATCAAGAAAAGAGCTGTTGAAATTCCTGGTCAGTCATTATTTTTTATTTCAGACTTTCAGTTGGACATGCCTATCAGTGGACAGCATTACAAATAGGACTGCTGCTGGTGCCCCACCATAATTTCCCCAGTTGGGATGTAGGGAAACCCTTCAAGTGCTCTCTGGCACCATAAGTGTAGAAGCCTCTGATTCAAAAGCATTTTTTTTTTTTTTTGGTATTTCTGATTTGACTACAGAGTGGAAGCAATCCCCAAATACTTGGACATGATGCAAACTTATCTTGAAGAACTGTGGCTATAACAGTCTTTTCTACAGATGTTGGCAAGAGGTATTGTTTTATTTATTTTGCAAGAGAGGATGACTCTGTTGATAGCACTAAGTCCTGTTTCCCAAAATGTGGTACACATTGCACCGGGACATGAAATATTTGGTGGGTGGCATGTGGACAGATATTCATCTTAATAGTCTGTATTTATGTTAATGTACATTAGGAAAAAGCACAAGTGCTTGGTTTCCCAGATACTCTTGTGTAAGGTAAATCTGAGATATATAGAAAGCCTAAAACTTGAGTTAAGGAAACTGTTAGATAAACGATAGTATAATATAAGGGACATATTTTGATAAATACACTGAAGGTAAATGTGACACAAATTTGGGAAACATTTGCAAATTATGCAGGCTTTTTGATGCCTCTGGAGCTAAAAATGATCCATCTGTATATATCACAAGTAGAAGGAACATTTAACTATAAAGAATGAAGATTATGACAGTCTTTTCCAATTTTTAGCCATTTATGGTTGTCTTCTAGCCTTTCTTTACTTGTCACAATTCTCCCCTTTAGTGATTTTTACAAGACAGAGATAAAGAGGAAAGAACCAATACACAACATATTTAGCAAAAAGAAAAAAGTATAAACTTTTCAGCAAAACACAACATATTTAGTGAAAAGAAAAAGTATAAACTTTTCAGACTTAATGGGTACTTCATTTACATTTACCATGAAAAAGACTGGTCTTTGCCTGTGAATTTATGAACTAAGAGCCTGGTTAAAGCCATTATACTTTTATATGTTTTATATACAAGTAGAATTTATTTTCTAATTTAATTGCCAAATTCCTAATCTAATTAGAGCCAGAGAGGAAACAAAATTAGTTTTGAAGAAAAAAATAAAATAAGGTTTCCTTTGCTTATGTACAAGTCATGACAAGCTGTATATTTCTTATAAGATTAATAGTAAAGCGCTTGAATTCTTTTTCATTTTATCAGAGGCAAGCACTTGCTACTCTATCTCCCCATCCCAGGAAACAGAATGGGGTGATATATGCCACAAGGCTAGTCATAAAAGAAGCTCTTGAAAATAAGGTCATTTAGTTGAATTGGCCGGAAATGACTCAGATAACAAGTCATGGTGACAAGCCATAAATGGCATCCCCATTGCTGCCATGGTTTCCAGGGAATAAAATTCTCATTACACTACCAAATGTGATTGGTTTATATATCTGTCTACCTTACAAAATGTCTCTGTGGAGTAGTGTATTCCTACTAAATTGTTTCCAGTTTGCTTCATTCATTCATCATTTTATTTATTGAGCACCTACTATGTGTCAGGCACTCACTGTTCAGGTGCCAGGGATGCAGCAGTGAGGAAGAACAGTGAAGGCCCTGCCCTCCAGGGAACCAGAGCTGGTTATGTGAACAGTCACTGTGAATATGGCCACCCTCCCATATTAAAATGTGCTTTCTAAATATTGTGATTTCTAAGAGGTTCAGAAGTGATTTTAAACTATTAGGAAAAATGATAACGAATAGAGTTAGGTAAACATAGTCATAAAATTTAAACAGCTTTAAAAGTAGGACCATTTTTGAGTACAAGAAGGAGAAATCACATTTAGAATCCAGAACTGATGTTTAGAGCCCTTGATATGCGGTAGATAGTGTGCTTGGTACTTTATATTCATTATCTTATTTAATCTTCATATTGCCCTTATAAAATGGCAGTGTATCAGCATCTTCACTTTATGGACAAGGAAACTGAGCTTAGAATAATTAAATGTTTTGTCCAATATAATCCAATCTTATTTAATAATATAAACAAGAAATAAAAAACAAAAATGAAGCAATCTGTCTCCCACCTTAACCACTATGAAACAGTTCATCCAACTGGCAAGAAAGAGGAGAGAAAGTAAGATTAGATTAACAGTTGAAATTAAGACTAAAAAAGAAGGATAGATTTTAGAAAAATTCAGGGATCTTATTTCCATATTGTCATCTAAATTTGCAGTACTGGTGAGTGATCATTTCTTACACCTCTGATGAGCAGAGGTTGTCACAACTGTCTAATAACAAACACAAAATCACAGAAAGTCCTGCATCTTTGAGTCACTGCTTAATCAAGGGCAGGTATCAGCTTTGGCTACAATGATGTGTGCCGAATTCATTAAATGTTGAGTCCAGCTATTTCTTTCAAATGCCTGTTTCTTCTAAAGATGGAAAAGCTAAGACAAAGAGACCTTTGCATTTTTTTCTAATCTAGGAATCAAGATGTCTGTAGGGAAAAAGAAAAAAGGAAGAGTCACTTAGTAAATGCAAAATGGTTTATATGCTTTCTGCCCCCCCCTTCCCCCCAATAAAATCTCATCTCACTGGGTCTCCTGTGGAAATCTTTCTTTATTCTGGTATGAAGGGAATGTTGGCTTCTGTATTTCTACTCCGTAGTCTCTAGCTGTTTGTTTTCTTTTCTGATTTGGGTACTTGTAGAACTCATCTATGTTGTAGAATTAACAAGTAACCTCACACTGGAAGGTAGTCCTGTGATGTTTCTAAAATGGTTCTTCAACCATGACAATGTCTGTGGGTAGCTGTGAGTGTTAGATACCATACCAATGCCAATTCTGGGATTTGCTTTGGAGTCTATGAACTCTGAGTCTCTTACGTGACTTTCCAGAATGTGAAGTCTTGGGGCCTAAGCATTATCAGCACATGAAAAGCTCCAAGGGAGTGTGATGCTTCTATGTCTTCAGATCTCCTCATCAAGAATTTGAGTGAATGAGTTAGTCACACAGAGATCTGGATCACAAATATTTATCAATTGCCTCCTATGTGCCAGGAAAAGGGATAGAGTGGCAGACAAACGGTCCCAGCCCTAGAGAGGCTCTAATCTGGTGTGAAAGACCAACATGAAATAAATGACTTTAATGATATTCACATTAACAGTCTGTGTAACCCAGATGTTAACTGTTACCATGTTTGGAGCAAAGACCAACAATTCTTTTCATTTACCCTAAAAAAGTTACTTGTCCCAAAGCATATATTTTACTGGGAAAAATAGGGATTTTATCTCACAGGAAACACCGTTTTACTCCAAACCTCCATACTTGATATATCTTCATAAGTGTCTCATAGCCACACAGCCACAACTTTCCTGTCTCTTGACTCTTCTCTAAACCTCTCTAGCTCCAGTTCTCCATTTCCAGATCTTCATTTGAGTCCCTTCACTTCGTTCTTGGGTAGAACAAGTGAGTTCTGTCTCAGCTTTTTAAAACGTGCATAGCTACAATTAAAAACTGACTTAGTGCCCTGGCTGGTATGCTCAGTGGTTAGAGCATCGCCCCACACACTGAAGGCTTTCAGGTTTGATTCCCAGTCAAGAGCACATAGCTCAGTTGCAGGTTTGATCCCCAGCCCCAGGGTGCATGCGGGAGGCAACCATTTAATGTGTCTTACATCAATGTCTCTTTCTCTCTCTCTCTCTGTCTCTCTCCTTCCCTCCTTCTCTCCATTACCCTCTCTCCCACTCCCCCTCCTTTCCTCCCTTCTACCATCTCTAAGAAAATCAATGGAAAAAATATCTTTGGGTAATAATTAACAACAACAACAACAACAAATTGACCTAGCAAGCAAGACACCCACCAGTTACCAGGAGTTTCTTTCATTAGAAGGCAGGGGGATATTTATATAATAAATTTTTACTTCTGTCACCTACCTGTATGTCTCCACTCACTGCAGTGTCTTGCCCACTCCCACCAACTGCAGTGTCACCAGCTCTTTGCAAAGGTCTTTCTAGTTGGTCTGGGAGTTCCCAAAGGCTATTTCACCTGTACTCATGAAATGCTATCAGTTTCCAGGTGATAGCCTCCCACTTCTTGCTTTTCTCTTTAGCCATCTATGGTATTTCCATCTGTGGATACCTTTGTTGCTGACATAGTGTAATGAAGGAGTCTTGGTTCTGCCTCCAGGGATTACAACCAAGTGCCCTCCTTTTATACATAGCTGTCATGATCATAGCCCTGCTGATATTTTTGATTCCTACAAATGCCAGAACAGAACCATAGAATATGGTTCCCTTAGAAGATAAGACATATTCTAAGAATATATTTATGGAATTTGTGCTGAACAACATTGTGTTGAGTACGCAAGGGAGGAGAATGCTTTCCCACCCACCCCTTTTGCCATAATTGGGTGTCATATGAATACCAGGGGAGTGCCTGATGGTGTATTTGAGAAATAAATTCAATTTTATTTTATCTTAGATAACGAGTGATAATCTATCTATAACAGGTGATATGGCACAGGACTAACTATTTAGAATGGACCCAAAGTATAACTGAACAATCATATTGGATGTTGGTTAGCAGTTGAGACAACCATACTGCTTTATATTTGCTGTTTTGAAGGCCATGATGTGGTAGGCAGTTAGACATGAGCAGAGCAAGGACGATGAGCTAGGTACAGAAGGTCACCAGGGTGGAAAGCCCCAGGTGCCTAGCAAAGGACAATTGTATGGTGGGACCTCACCCCCAGGATGACCTTTCCTCCCCTAGCATATCTCTGGTCATGCAGTTTGGACCCCCTGACTTTTCCTCCCTAGAAATAACATGTAGGCCTCAGTTGTATTTCAGCTCCAGGCCCAGGCCCAGAAAAGCAGCAAAACCAGACAAGCAACACCGAGGCTGACCTCAGGACTAGCTGCATTGGATAATGATGCCTGCCCTGGAGCTGACCAGTGAATCAGTGGAGACCTAGACCCTGAAGGGACACACCTGGAAAGCTGATGAATATTCTATTGAGATCTTCCCCTGGTACCTCCCCTAAAATCTCTACCCTTAAAACTCAGGATGAAGGACCCAACCCACTCTCCCCTCCAGGAGCACACCTGTGCTTTTCCCTTTCCTTCCCCTTCCTCCAGGTGCATTACCATTACCTTCCTCACTTCCATACTCCAAGGGCCCTTCCTTTGCCTCTATAATTTGTTTCCTAAGCTCATTTCTTCTACGAATTACTTCTTCTACCTCTGTGATTTTTCAAATAAATGTTCTCTTACAGTTTGAGTCTTGACTCTGAATTCTTTCCTAGCCAGAATTCAAGTACCGAGGTTGCTGAATACAGGTCCAGTCTGACCGCACCTGTCTAATGCCTGGTGCCATTCCTGCCACCCCCAACATTGTAGTGCCATGACTCAGATTGTGTGGCAGGATTCCAGAGAAGCCCAACAGGACCACCTTGCAGACCCAGACCAGTGCTAGGTACCAGCAGGGACCCATTGTGCCCCACCAGCTCCTCACTTTGCATCAGGTGGACTTGGGCGTTTCTTAGAATTCTGAACCTCTTTGTTTTAAGATAAGAAGCTGAATTTTTGAGTTTTTTTTTTTTTTTTTTTTTTTTTTAATTCTCATGATAGAGTTAAAGGTTAAGAGTTGAGAGACCCTAGGCTAAAGAAAAGAATTGAGACAACTAAGGACAGGAGGGGGGAAAAAAGGATGGCTGCTTTCTAACTTTGGCTTTTCAATTGGAATTGTTTTCTCAGTGCCTGAACAAAACCTTTCACTGGATAAATGAGTCCTAAACTTGTTTGGCTCCAAAGATAAGGGGCAGCTTCCCTCTTCCTATATGCTTCTTAAAGGTCCATGGCCCTTGGGAACATGAAAGACAGTGAAACAGGTCACTGGCCTGACTACTGGAGACCAGAGTTGTAGGCCGAGCTTTCTGTTCGAGGCAACAAAGGTTCTAGGTGTCCCTTGAATGGACAGACATGATAGAGGGGTTCCCTGTTAAGGTGAGCTAAGGCTGAGGTCATAAGTGAGGGATACCTCGCTTGAACGAGTGCCTGCAGAATTGGGGTGCCAAGTGCCTGCAGGATGGCCCAAAATGTCCCAGACTAGCAGGGACACCTCTAATTCTTAGCTTGGAACATTATCTGTCTCTCTGTAGATGGGGAACCAGTCCACAGTACCTCGAGATACCCCTTTGGGATGTATACTCACCAACTGGGAGAAATCTGACCCTGAGTCCCCCAAGGAAAAGAGGCTAATCTTTTGCAACATGGCCTGGCCCCAATATAAAGTGGGCAATGGAAAGGTTTGGCCACTTAATGGCACCAGCCATGCCAGAGGGAAAAGAATGGAGGATGAGGCCTCCTTAGATCAATGTGTCTTTTCCATACTCACAAGCCTTCATGGCTCTCAGAAATGACCCTCAACTATGTACTACCTCTAAACTAAATCTCTCTGTAATTGCTACAGAGTCTGAAAGAAAAATATACCCAAATGGCAAGAAACATTCCAAAGATGGATGAATGAATTTGTCAATCCTTTGCCAACATTTGCCAATCCTTGAGGTATTGAAAATCACTGTCTTTGACTTACAAATAAAGTCTTTACAGGGCCAGAGGTGTGGCTCTAGAAACAATTCAAAGCCCACCAAATCTTATCTGGGCCATCTCTTAAAATGAAAGTTTTGGGAGGTAATCCTCATTAAAAGGAAAAAAACCTTAGCCAACTGAGCAGATCAAATTAACTTAGCTGTTAAACATTGATTACTAGGCAAGTCTTAAGTTCACTACTTTGGACTTTTTTTTTTTTTTTTTTAACAGACAAGCTAGAAAATACACTTGAAGCTGTTAGTGAATGTCTTATACTTTATCAGAAGTGTGTCTCTTAAAAGTGTGAGTGTGTTTGCCAATTGAGAAGCCTATGTTTCTAGAAGTTACGAAATGCACTTGCAAATCTAAAGGATGCTAATTGCTTACTTTTTAGTTGTCACTAAAAATTAAGGTTTCTAAGAATTAAGAATTCTAATTAATTGTAAAGAAATTGTATGATTTTGGTGATAGAAGGTATAAGGTATGGAGGTATTTTTTGAAAGAAAAGAAAGTTGTTCTATAGCTGGTTATTTCTGGTTGGGTAAAAAGGTTTGTGAAAGTTGTAGAAAGCTTTGTGAAAGTTATAGAAGGTTTTTGAAGAGAAATCTTAAAAGGAAATTATATAAGTAAGCTGAATAATAAATTTAAAGATCAAAAGTAAGCTAATACAGAGTTAGAGTTTGTTGTTTTTTCCCCACCTTGTTAAAAGGACAAGGATTTTCCTCTTGCTTTTCAGATATAAGGAGACATTTTTAAAAGCAATTTGGTAAATTCTGTATTTTTTCCCCACCTGTTCCCTCCAGAATTTGGCAATGCTTAATGAGTGAGTCATGGCAATATGTTTCTTTGAATAAATTCAATAAGACAAGTTTCCAGTTGTGGTTTTATTAACCAAGACTTTGACTAGAATGTCATATCTGAGAGAGACATGCCTGGCTCTAGATGTCACCAGAAAGCCTTAAGGAATGAAGACTAACTTTGAAGCCAATAAGAGCCCCTTGGAGAAATGGCCTGGTACCTTGCTTGGTCACATGGTTTATGGCAGTCTTTTCAGGTAAGGAGCAAAGGTTGCTTTCCTGAGAGATGGCAAGAAAGGAACCTCAAGACATGTTGGGAATTTAAAGAACTTGAGGAATTCACCCAAGTCTGTATGTATTGCAGGCAAACCTGATGGCAAGTAGGTAACTAGGATTCTTTGCCCTGAAGGGCTAATTAAAGCTCAATTATGAGATTCCAGCAAAGCCAATTTAAAAAGAGTATATATAATCAATTGCTTAATTTGTCTCTTTAATTAAAATGAGGGTAACTTTAGGGGGAAAAATGTGTTTCAATAGACTCTATAACACACAGTTGTAAATATTAGACTCCAGTTCAATTAAATGTTTTATTTTTTACCTATAAACTAAACTGAATCCTGAATTTTTCAAATTTTCTTAAATATTTGACTATAATCATTCAAACTAATGTTTCATTTTTCTCCCATCCTTTGACTTGGAACTAAAATGTTGCTCCTTTTATTGGACCACTTGTCATAATTCTTGTCATTCTAGCTTTTGCTCCAAATGATACTAAGATTTGTAATATAGTTTGTCTGCACCAGGTCACAAGCCCTGCTCACACTCAGGGAATACCACCTCTAGACACCATTGCCACCTCCTTCTGTGCCCAGGCCTCATGTTCCCTCTGACAGAGAGCAAGGATCTCCTGGCTCTGAAGGAAAACTTTGCCTGTCTTCAGCAGGAAGCAGCTACAGAAGAGACCCTGTGCTCTTTTTCTCTGAAAGAATTCAAAGCCAAGATCCTTGAGTGGGGCATGTGGTAGACAGACAGACATGAGCAGAGCAAGGATAATGAGCTAGGTATAGAAGGTCACCAGGGTGGAAAGCCCCAGGTGCCTAGCAAAGGACAATTGTATGATGGGACCTCACCCCCAGGATGACCTTTCCTCCCCTAGCATATCTCTGGTCATGCAGTTTGGACCCCCTGACTTTTCCTCCCTAGAAATAACATGTAGGCCTCAGTTGTATTTCAGCTCCAGGCCCAGGCCCAGAAAAGCAGCAAAACCAGACAAGCAACACTGAGGCTGACCTCAGGACTAGCTGCATTGGATAATGACGCCTGCCCTGGAGCTGACCAGTGAATCAGTGGAGACCTAGACCCTGAAGGGACACACCTGGAAAGTTGATGAATATTCTATTGAGATCTTCCCCTGGTACCTCCCCTAAAATCTCCACCCTTAAAACTCTTAGGATGGAGGACCCAGCCCACTCTCCCTTCCAGGAGCATACCTGCACCTTTCCCTTTCCCTTCCCCTTCCTCCAGGTGCATTACCATTACCTTCCTCACTCCCATGCTCCAAGGGCCCTTCCTTTGCCTCTATAATTTGTTTCCTAAGCTCATTTTTTCTATGTATTACTTCTTCTACCTCTGTGATTTTCCAAATAAATGTTCTCTTATAGTTTGAGTCTTGGCTCTAAATTCGTTCCTAGCCAGAACTCAAGTACCGAGGTTGGTGAATCCAGGTCCAGTCTGACCCCACCTGTCTAACACCTGGTGTCAGTCCCACCACCCCCAACAATTACATGAATTCATGAAGGCCTTGGGGAAGAGGAGGAAACCCTCTTAGTTACAGATGTCATGTTGTTCCTGTACCCTAAATTTATTTAAGAATTTTTTCTCCTTATTTTCTAATATTAAGGTATTGTTGAGGCATTACAGCTCAGTGGGAGATGAGTGTGAGCCCCGGAATTAAATGGACTGAGGACAAAATTCTTGCTCTGCCAGATAAGCAGTCATGCATCTTGGGCAATTAATTTTTATGTACTATAATTTTTTATCTGCAAATTTGGATTAATAATACATAATTATTGGTGCTATAAATATTAAATGAGGAAATTTGTTAAGGGTTAAATGTTCTGCATTATTATTGTATGTGTTCTTGTGTCTGACTCTTTTTTTTTTAAATATGATTTTATTGATCTTTTAGAGAGAGAGGAAGGAAGAGAGAGAAACATCAATGTGAGAGAGATACATTGATTGACTGCCCCCTGCACACCCTCTACGAGACATTGAGCCTGCAACCCAGGCATGTGCCCTGACCAGGAATCGAACCGGGACTTCAGTCCATGGAATGACGCTCAATCCTCTGAGCCACACTGACCGGGCATCTGACTCATTCTTTAGAATAAGTTTGGCTTCATTCTAATCCTAGGCACACTCACCCCAATATTGCAGAAGATGTGGCCAGTGATGTAGTAGATACTAAAGTAGTTAGCTCATTCACTCATTCATTTATTCTTTCATTCCTTCAACCAAAGTGCACAGTAAGTGCTGGGAAATCAGTGATTAAAGAGAGGAGATCATTTTATGAACTCATAGCTAAAGGGTGAGACAGACTGAAACAAATAATTAGAAAGCAGTGTGAGCAGTGCCATTATGAAGATATCAACAGAAGATTATTGAAGTGCATCAGAGAGAGTCACTGGGCCTGGAGGAAGCTTCACAGAAGAATTAACAAAGACTGAGTCTTAGGACAGATTTATGGCCATTAAGTTCCCACAGAAATGCTGTTCCTTGCCCCTCTGGAAATTTCTGTATGAGCCTTATGTTTGCTAGGGCTATTGTAAATATGAGATCAGAATCTTTTAAAAATTATTTATTTATTTATTTAGAGAGAGAAACAGAGAAACATTGATTTGTTGTTCTTATTTCATTGGTTGATTCTTGTATGTGCCCTGATGGGGGATTGAATCTGAAATATTGGGGTATCAGGATGATGCTCTAATTAACTGATCTTCCTGGCCAGAGCCAAGATTAGAATCTCAAAGCATTACACTTCCTTATTCCAGAGCTCTGCGAATGCACTTAAAATACAAAGATACAAAGCTTTCAAGATCAAACTCCCTTGGTATACAATTGAATAGAACTATTTAGCTCTTTAGAACAATTTTTTAAAAAATATTTTGGAGGTGTGGTAGAGGAATTAAAAAATATATATACATATATATATTTGGCCTGTACTTCATACTACTTCCTAAATTCTAGCGTCTCCTAAACTGTACCATTTTTGAATAGTCACCACCAACAATAACAGTATTGCTGTTGGTTAGGTTCAGGCCCTGAAAGCATGTGCTCTTTCGCATATCTTTAGGTTCCTGGGATGCACCCACCATCTCCTCAGTTGGAGTCCCAAAGCACCTGAGTCCACTCCTCATGTCTCTGTGTTTTCTAGTTGCTTTAAAGTGATCCTGAGACTTTTTTTTTTTTTTTCACATGGACACTTTCAGTGTCATTTTCTTTTGTTTGTTTTACTGGAAAAGATATAAATCAATCTCTATCTCTTTTTCTCACTATCTCTATGTCCCCTGCCCCTTTTTTACTTGTATTTCAGGCTTCTCTATCTTAGTTTGTCTATTTTTCCCTCAGGAACTGTGCATTCCTTCTTTTTATCTTTCATATTGGAAAAGTTTACATGAACATACACACATGTGCGCACACAGGAAGATTTTTAACACTCTTGGCTGTTAAAAAACACAGGAGCACTTTAACAGAGCCCTCACTGTTCACCCATGTGTCTTCTGCTGATTGTCAGCTGTATTTAGTTCTTAACAAAGCACTTATAGGTGTTGGTTTTGGACTTTCTTCTTTCCAGGGATAATTTTCAAAGCAAGCAATGTTAGAAAGTGTTCTTAGTCAAATCTGTGCTTTGCCAGTCCAATTCATCCTTGTGGGCCCTTAAAAACTCAATTACATGGGTTACCTGTCACTTTTTTTGTTTGTGTGTTTTTTGGGTACAGAGAAAGGATTAAATCACTTTGGCAGCATAAACTGGCTTTTAACCAGTTCTTTTTCTTCTAAGTACCATCAGTTAACCTGCCTTTAAATTGTGAATCAGTGCAGCTGGGGCCTTTTGGGGGGCCTTTTGGCTGTCTTGGAGGTTAGAAGCATATAGGCTCAGAATCAGTTGGCTAGAGTACACATACTGGCACCCACTTACTAGTTATGTGAGTTATGACCAATTAGCTTTTCTGTGACTCAGTTTCCCCCTCAATAAAATGGGGTTAAACATAATATCCATGTCTTAGGTTTGTTGGGATAATTAAATGAGATTGTAAGGAGTGCTTAGCACAAGCCTGGATAATAGTAAGCTCTTAATACATGTCATTATTATTACACGGGAGTGACATATCAGCAACAGGAGACATGCCATGTCAAGATGAGACTGCAAAAGTGGTTCAAAGACTTTATTGCTATGTTTAGTTGTACTTGCTTCCATATCTTTCAGATCAGAAATTTGTTTTTTGCTGTGGAAAGGACTAATAAATCCAGCACATTTTGTTTCTTCCAAGCAAATCATGTTCTTTCTGGAATGTGTTTTGCTCTCTCCTCTAACTTTTCCCAACATGCCAATCTCTAACCTCTAACCCCCCACCTTTCCAGGACATGAGAGTCAAGATCTGTGGCTTCTGTTTTCACACCATGGCTGCAGTTGAGAAGCTCCATTCCATAAAATCCCTCCCAGTTCTTGATGAAAGCCACTGCTCATAACTCATGTTTTCTGCACACACTTAGTCAAGATCTCAGTGCTATAACCTTAATTCTGTAATTATCACCTGTTTTTTATGTTTTACTGATCCCTTTGTTCAAATGTTTACACCCTAGATTTGGGAAGTCACCTTCTGATAATTTTTGTTTTTTACTTAATAGAAGAAGCACAGAGATTTCTCCCATCCAGCCCTTTCCTGGTCCATTGGTACACCTGATACATGTTTTTTTCTCAGATAGTTTTTCTGTGCAGTCACGGGAGAATTTATGTGGAACTTCTATACCAGTAGTGAAGATAGTCATAGCAACACCAAAGGGGTCCTTGTGAAATATATGATTAGGATATACCACAGGAATTAATAATTCTCAGGCTACTGTCTTGAATTGTAACCACACTGTTTTTGTAAGGAAGTTGCTCAATTTATATACACAGAACACACAGGGCTGCATTCTAATCGGGAACCAGTTTCATTTAAAAGCCATATCTCAGAAACTACTCATATTTTTCTACTTAATATGCACATGCTGTATTCCTTTGAGTGATAAATTATGAAATATTTTTGCTAAGTTGAACCTCCCTGATAATTTTCTCCAACTCCTAAAAGTCCAAGTGAATACAATGAAATAATATCATCTCTAAAAATGAGTTTTAATATATTTTTCCTCAGAGACAAGAAAATAAATTTTTTAAACAATAATTATACAGATTTATCATTCATAAATGATCAAAAATAATTTCACTGGACACTATGCTAACTTTCTTCTTAGGCTTCCCCAATTAAATTAGAAACTTAAAAAACATACTGCTAGTTTGCTAGTTAGTAGGTCAGCATGCACACTAAAAGTGTATTAAGGTGGACTGCTCTATTTATTGATTTGCCGTGAGTCTGTGAAAGCTCCAGACAATTGTCTGTGGAAGGGGCGGGAGGGCCATACATGATCGAGGTCATGCGCATCTAGCCAATTTGTAAGATGATCCTGCTGCTCCAAGCCATCAGCAATCCTTGCATAGGGGCACCCTCCATGCATTCCTGTCAAGTCATCTTGTGAAAGGCTGCCTGCTTCCAGCTTGGCTTGGATGTGCAACCTTAATAAAACTCACTGAGGTCTGGGAGAAAATAGCAGATCTGCAGCAGATAGGGTAGAGGAAAGGGTCTAGAATATGTACACGCAGCTGACTCAGGCAGGCTCCACGCTGAACGGTTACACAGAGAGGAAACAATAAATCTCAGCTACTATGCAATAAATATCTCAAGTTTTAACTAAGGAAACTATCATTACAGTGAAATAAAAAATAACATTTTAGAACAAAGCTAACAAATGGCTAGTTTTCTGTGATTCTTCTTCAAAAGCTTTCTTTGAACGGCAAAAAGTCAAAGAGACAAGCAGTTTTACCTGAAATAAAGTAGTTTAAAGGTCAGAAGAAAGGAGCAAGTTTTGCGAGAGGCACGGAAAGAGAGTGCTGGCAGTACAATGACAGTTTTCCTTTCCTTAGCTTTCCTCGCTGCCATTCTGACTCACGTAGGGTGCAGCAACCAGCGCCGAAGTCCAGAGAACGGTGGGAGAAGATATAGCCGGATTCAATATGGGCAATGTGCCTACACTTTCATTCTTCCAGAACACGACGGGAACTGTCGTGAGAGTAGGACAGACCAGTACAACACAAACGCTCTGCAGAGAGATGCTCCACACGTGGAACCGGATTTCTCTTCCCAGAAACTTCAACATCTGGAGCATGTGCTGGAAAATTATACTCAGTGGCTGCAAAAAGTAAGTGATTGCTTTCGGTTTCTAATTGCATGGAGCCTTTTCCGTTCTTATACTGTAGCAAACTTAGAGATCCTTAGGGGAGCATTTGTGTGTTTACCTTTTACTCCAGGGGGGCAGTGTTTGCAAATGCAAGAGGGCTTTCTCTCCGTGACTTCCCCGGTGAGCCAAGGTTTTAGGTTTGTGCTAGCTTATGAAGGTATGGTGGCACCGCATTTGTGTGCCTAGCAATGGCACATTTTATGACATCCCATTTTTTCTCTTACTTAAAATTTAGCTTGAGTTTTCTGTCAAAACCCAACTTTTAAAAAAAAATACGTTTTGAGCAAGTTGGCAAAAGAGAAAATAATAATGACGGTACTAATTTAGGATCAAATAGATTTTCCTCTAGGAAAGTTTGTGCAGTCAGGATGGGAAATTATCACTAAATACTTATTTTTTTCAACCGCTAGTAAAGTTAACATGAAATGAGAGCAGATATAAAGTGTGATATTTGGTTGGAGAAATTATATACATTTGTAAAGGAAAATAATTTTAGCAAGTAGTAGAATAGTAGAAGACTGATTTCTGTCATATTTTCTTCTCTCCTTGAGAAAAATAATCAGGAAGATAAACGCTAATGTGAACGCGTCAGGAAGAGGTCGTTAGCCCACTATGAAAGGAGAAACAGAGCTGGTGGTGGATATTCCCAAAGATGTGCACCTGCAGATTTGGGCTGAACACAACATGTAGGCTTGGCTGTGTCTTGGCTATATTCCTGAGGTGCCTTTTTTTCTCAGGGTATGGTAGTTACAGACAGTGTCATGTGGGAGTGTAGGTATCCAGACGAATATTAATGTTGAGTATGCATATAATCCCAATTTGTAGAAGTTAAATGGAACATTTTATTCCATATTTCTCTATAAACCATTTAAAATTATTTATTGAAAATATGCCTATTAAAATATGAAACAGTTTCTGCAGTTCATCCTCTCTTCACTCTGTTTAATTGTGTAACAGGTAAGCAGCAGATAACAAGTGTATTCAACTATGTAACTATAAGGGGGGGGGGGGCGTGCATATATCCCTATTTGTGAAAAGCCTCTCCTCCACCTGCCAGGGACCTTGGCAAAAAATCCACTTAGTGCATATAGATAGGAATGCAACCAGTCCAGTCTTCTTTAAGTTGGTCAATTAACAGAGCAAACCTTTTAAGAAGATAAAAGATAGAGAAAGGATAAATTCTCTTTTTTGTTCCTGTGTGGTCACACTCAGATTACTGCCTGCTGAATCATGCCGAGTAATAGTTATTCTACTTTTGTCCACTAGGGACTGAACTAAGATCACTGTTATTTTATTTGACAAGTTAACTGAAACGCAGTAGTTTTAGAGTTGCCAAACCTGGAATTGTAGTTAATCTTTCCATTGTGGACTACAGGTAAAAAAAAAAAAAAAAAAAAAAAAAAAAAAAGATAGATAAGTGGAAGAATAGAAAGCAAACAGAGTTTTGTACTCTTTTGATAATTGTAACTTAAATTTCAGACACTAATTACAGTAGCTGTTTATAATAGGATATCTGTGTTTTTTTAAAAAACTTATTTTCACAGCAAACAAATGATGAATTTGGTTGAATTGCTTATTACTGTTCTCAATATACTGTCCATATAGTTTTTAATGAGAATTCAATCATTTTAAATTAGTCTGAATTCTTTGAGGGAAGTTGGGAAGGAAATTTAGTCCCTAATTGTCTTGAATGAGCTATTCTATCAAAAATGTAGTATTTAGTTTGCTTAAAATATACAATTAAAATGGTGAGTTAAACATAGTAATGCATATTTTTTGTTGCTATGCAATTATTCATCAGTGACAGGGTAAATACATGATTCTACTGGGCTTAAATCATTCACATGTTTCAGATGTTAATTTATTGTGTGAAATAAATTTGATTTTTGTTTGTATTATTCTTGGTCAATGATTATTGTATAGTTTTCAGATTATAGTCAAGCATAACTATTACACTAATCTTTGCTAGAGTGCATGAAGCTGAATATATGCTGAAAATGTCCCTGTTGGTATGAGTCAGAGCTGCTTGGCTTGACTATTGTCTGTTTAAATTTGCATATCTTTTGTCATTGTTAATGCAATTGGTCTGAGGATCAAGAAACCAAATAATTGCATTCCGAAAAGAACTTGCTAAAGGCTTTCATACGTTTCCCTTAATTAGAGCCTTTCTTCACTTCAAGTTCTAAATTTCATGTAATGTATTTATTTTGATAATTCAAATGGAAATCTTTTTACTGTAACCATTTGGTATTCTTAGTACTGGAATTTGTACTACTATTTTGATTCCAAGTAGTTGTGTTAGGGTAAGAAGCAATACACTGAAGAAACTGAGACTATCAGTATATAAATGCAATTAATTCATCCATTCATTCAACAAAATAATTAATCGAAGCATGTGATTATTTTGCAGCTCATGAGATCACTATCAGGAATGTGTTTGATGCAGAATGTGTATTATCAATGTTAGATGCAGCTAGATGATAATTTATGTTAATCTAGACCTTCCTTGAAGTTTGATAGACTGGATTTTTAAAAATATTCTTCACAAAACACTGGCTGTCACTAGAAGTCACCTCTGATACACTCTCAAATCTCATGCCTCAACTTTTCTGGTCTTGCAACTGAACAAGGTGAGAAGCAAGATATGCAAGAGGGGAGAGGATGTATGGTCACTGTAAGTGCCGGAACTGTGAACTGTTATGGCACTGGTCTCTTGATGTGATTAATTTAATTCACGGAGATCAACTTTCCATGGTAACTGGTAGGTTAACAGCAGTATTCTCATTTCTCAGGTGGGGAAGAACAATAAATAATATGCTCAAAAAGCACCCTTTTAGCCATGGCCAGGAGCTCTGTTGGTGAGAGTGTTGTCCCGATACACTAAGGTTGTGGGTTTGATCTCCAGTTAAGGCTCATACAAGAATCAACCAATGAATACATAAATAAGTGAAACAACAAATCATTGTTTCTCTCTCTCTCTCTCTTCAATCAATAAATTTAAAAAAAAATTAAATCGCCGTTTTATTGGGTGAAACACCTGGGCTATATGTCTAGGTTTGACTGTACTCTATCATATAGCTCTTTTCAGAATTATTAGCACACTACACTCAACATCTGAGAGTGAGCAGATATTAGGATAGTAACAATAAGTACAAATGGCCTTTGTGTCTTTACCACTTCTTTGTGATTCCTTTCAACTTTTCTATGGCAGAGAAGTATCTAATGTTTAATGTCTTCTCCACATTGTGGTACCTTTTGAACTATTATTATCTTTCTCCCCTATCTCAAAAGTTCAAAAGATGTATATTTAAAAATATTAAGATTTAAAATGTTCTAGAATTTGGACATGGCCATATCCCCAGTTCTAGAGCAGTATATGGTCCATAGTATATAGACAATAGATATTTGTTGAGTGAACAAATGAATGCATTGTTTATGTGTTGTGGTCTACACTTTACTATGTACTATTAGCATTTTGTTTTGGATATACACCTACCTCCCTAAATAGATTGTAAGGTGTCAATTAGGCAAGGACTACATCCTGTAATTATTTTTGTCCTAATAGTAATTAAGGTAATAATTGGGTTTAGAGTAGGTGGTTATTAATTATTCAAATTGTATTTATCCAATGATCTAGGTTCTCAAAAATTTCTACAGTCACTCCATTCTGTTATCTTTATTCTTTAAGAATCAGCTTTGTTGCCAATTTCTCCTGGAAAGCTACCCACACTTCACTTCCCCTCCCAGGTTGAGTTTTCCAATGTTATCATAGTGCGTTATAGGTATCACGTTAGCACTTCATTTCCATGTTGTGTGGTTGTTGTCATTTTTATTATTTGTTTTAAGTCCTGTTTACCTACTTCAACAATAGTGTAGTAATGTCTCTTTGTCCATTTTTATATCTCCTAAGATGTTTATTAGTGTCTGAATAATATCTCTGTTATCATCATAATCTAAAAAAAAAAAAAAAAAATCAAGTGCTCAAGTGTGTGGTGCTGGGTATAAAATGATGCAAGTTAAAGGACCTTGTAACTGCTTTCATATGCTAAAATTACTTTAATCCTTGGTGCTAGGTTACTTGAAGTTCAGCTAGATCTTCCTTTGGGAGGGAAAGAATTTTGTACTTCCAGATGAGTAGGCAACCGTTTCCTGCATACAACAATGGCATATATTTACACATAATATGTGCACATGTGAATCTAAGTAACTCGAACTGACTTCTCATCTGTGCATTGTTTTGGTGGCTGCTGACTGTCGATACTGAGCCAGAGAGGATGCTCTATATTTTATTTGCATGTGTGGGGAGACTTCCTGAATGTGTGAAATGAGCATACAGTTGATAAGTATGTTTTTAAAGATATATTACTAAACTTGAAGAAAATACACATATCTGATTTATGAATAGAGGTAGAAAGAAGTGGCAGTTGCAAGAAAGGTTAACAGGAATAATTGTCTTTTAAAACCAGTTATAGAAATGTACCCAACTAGCTTTATTTAAAGACTAACCCCTGATTCTCAAGCCAAGTAGGAGCCCTTTTGTTAATACCCTGTATTAACTTCTCAACAAATTCTTAGGTGTACTTGTTTGCTTGTAATATATTAGAATCAAAAGATCCAAGAAGTTGCTCCAGAAGTTTGGCAATTGGAGCTATCCAGGCCTTCTGCATTTCTGTAGGAAGGAGCAAGCCTCTCCCCAAACTGTCTCCATGGGTGGAGCTCCAGGTCTAGGACCATGGCAAGTAGGTCCTTTGCTCTGGGTGATTGCAACCCTTCGTTAGCCCTGACTGTGCCATTTCACATAGAGCCTTGTTTTACTAGCACTTATCTCATATGTAATTATGGGTTCAGTGTAATTTAAAGTGAATAAGAATGTGTCATTCTTTCCTTAAAATGCCCCTACAGTTTTTCATTATGTAAAAATAAAATCCAAATTTCTTACCATGAGGCCCTATAGGATCTGTTCCCACCATTCTCTCTGGATTCATCATCATCTACCACCTTTCCCTCATTCCAGATACTCCAGAGACAATTGCCTTTTTGTTATTTCTCCAACAGACTAGCTCATTCCTGTCTCAGGGACTTTACATGTTGTTCACTTAGCTTGGAAAATTCTTCCCCTGATCTTGGCATAGATGGCCTCTTTCTCTTCATTTGCTCAGACGTCTTCTCAGAAAGTCTTCTCTAAGCACATTACCTACCACCTTACCCCACTCTGCTAAGTAACTTTCTATGATATTATACTGTATTATTTCTACGTGGCATTTACCACTGTGTGACCTTTTATGGCTTATTGTTTGTCGCATTATTTATTCTGTTTCCCTCTAGTAAGAATGTAAACGCCACAAGAGTGCCTTGTGTGTCTTGTGCCCTATAGTATACCTCACTCCTAGAAGAGTACATGACACAAAGTAGGACCTCATTAAATACTTGCAGGATGTATTCTCCCGGACCCTACAGTCTATGAGGTAGAGACTATGCCTGTCTTGTTCACCAGTTTTTATTTATTATTTTTATATAAGATCTACTTTTCTAGCACAATGCCTGGAACATAGTTGGAAAAAGTACCATTTAATGAATAGAGAAACGAATGAATTCCACAGGCAAATTTGGACTATAATTAAATATATGTATGAAAATGATACTTAAATATGTTTCTTACATTGCCCTGCAAATTGTGAAATAGAAGAAATTTTTATTTCTTTTCTGAGTTTCCATTCTCTGTATCAAGGGTCAGCAAACTATACCCCTTCACAGCTAAATCCTGCCAGCCACCTGTGTTTGTAAATAAAGTTTTATTGAAATAGCCACACCCATTTTCTTATATATTGTTTATGGCTGCTTTCTTCCTACAAAGGCAGAGTTGAAGAGTTGCAACAGAGACCAAAGAAATGGTCCACAGAGCCTAAAATTCAGTATCTAGCCCTTTACAGAAAATATGTGCTCACCCCTGTTCTGTATCACAAAAGGTACGTGGTATGAATATTAGGACCATGGCAAGGTAGATTTTGAGACTTGTTGTGTGGGAAAAAAGATTGCCCTCCAGGAGGCCAAGTAATCTTCAGGTCCCTGCCAGTTGGCAGAGAGCCTGACTAAGCTATTTCTTGGCATGGTTTTGAGACATGCTGTGAGGTGACATTTTAGAGTAGTATGGGCAGGGAAATTTCATGTCTTTTCTTTCCCCTGTCCATCATCATGTGAACAGAAATATTCCAAAAGCAGATACATGTTAAAAAGGAAAGGCACCAGAATAACAGGACAGATCAACAGGCTCTGGATAAAAAAGGATGGGTACCAGGGTTCTCTGCCTCATATGCCCGTTTATCCTGTTGGTTGTGGCATCAGCAGGAATGTTGACAAAACATAGGAGGCATTCTATGTTCATAGGAATTGGATATTGGCTCAGCCTTTTATATTCAGTCTATTTAGAAAATTTTTCTTCCATTCTCATTTGTTTAGATATAAACATTGCAAGTATTCATTTGTGTAGATGAGGAGAGGGGAGGAGCAACAGTGGGTTGCTCAGCTACAAAATACAGAGGTTTATCAGCCGCTGTGCTATATAATTTGCTAATTAAGGAGGTTTTGTTTTTATTCTGCCAGGGCTTTGTCTCTGTGTGGAAACATTATCAGTCTTTTCTTGGGCCCTGTGTTCTTCTTTTCTTTTTAAAATACCACAAGTTATATTGTGTCATTTGCTTAGATGCACAACTCTAATTACATTCTGAGTCATCCTTGCCTTTTGTCCCAATACAAGATTATTGTTTGCTGTGATGTTAGGAAGTTCCAAACCCCCTTTGGTCCTGGCCCCATGGTCTGAAGGACAGAGGGCCTCTTAGTGTTTAAATCTCTTTACAAAATGTACAAAAGATGTACCCCCTCCCTTACCAAAGAGGTTTCTACAGAAAGAAACACTCTGTGGCTTATCTTTTCTTTATATTTGGAGACTCTGTGCTTAAGCAATCTTCTCTGATTCATACATAGCAATATTAGAAGTAGGAGGTTTTCAGACTTGTTTGGACTTAGTTGCCTTTCCAAATGACCTGCTTTCTTCCTTCGAGCAATTGGAAAGGTAATATTTAACAGAGAAAGTGATGTAGATATGTAAAGCGAGATACAACCCCACTGGTAGCTCATAGCTCCATCAGTAGTATATTTGGGCATATGAAGATCTTTTCTTTTGGCAGCAAGTATTGAAGAATGTAGAGTAAATAAATGTAATAAATGTTAATTGTTTATATATACTACATGACTGTATAGGTCAATTATTATAGGTTTGCATTGGCATGTATTTTCCAAGTTTATGTTGAACTATTGAAAGTGCATGCAGATTGGCTGAAGCATCAAAGCTGTGTCTAAAGTAAATCAGTAGCTGAACTATTAATAAAATGCAAGTGTAATGTGAATATCCCAAATCATTAATAATATAGACCACTGGTCTCAAATAGGTAAACTTACCATAAATTTCTATACAATGGCTAATGAGAACTTTGGATGATAGTGTATTTTAAAGTTTAGCAACACCTGTAGTTTAACTCATTAGGCACCTTTTATAGTTTCTACTTTGTTAATGAAAGCTGAATGAGTTGAGTTATAATACTAGACCCTAAAGATTACTGGAGGATTTCTATTTCAAGAAAACAAATAAATATCTTAAAATCCCAAATTGCATTTTATTTCTAAACCTTTAAGTATGGTCCCAAGATTTCATAAAACATTTTAACACTGTTCTTGTCTTCACTGTTCATGCACAGATTACTAAGGTCCAATGGGTGTTTATTGCAACTAAAGATTTGCTGCATCCAGCAGAAATTGCATCCACTTTATCTCAGTTGCACAGATATGAAAGGTGAGAAGTGTATCCTTATTACTTATGTCACCCGTCTTTTCTTTATTTTCCAATTTTACTCAGTTTTAAATAACAAGAACAGAGCTACTAAAAACAGCAGTGTTAATATTTAGTCAATAAACAAATAATGCACTGAATAAATTGAATAATTAATAACTTTAAAATGTTAATAAAACAGTGAAGGTTTAATATATAGGGTGGGGCAAAAGTAGATTTACAGTTGTTTGTATGGAAAATAATACAATAATTAATAAATAATAATATAAGAATAAACTCTGTTTCGTGTACTCATGAAAAGTAAACGTACTTTTGCTCCACCCTGTATTTGAAGAAATGAACTAATGAATTTAAAATATTTCTTAGCAATGGAACTCTATTTTTAAGCAAATTGTTAGGCAGAAGCTTAATATATAATCTAAATGCAAATGGAGGGGCTGGAGGAGAAGGTGGAGGGAGGCCCTGCCAGGATCCTCTTCCTCATCCCCTCTCCCAGAGGCATCCTCAAAGGACTCTGTATGTTCAAAGGAACACCATTTCTAAATGGCTGCAAGAAAACTTTAAGATAATCAAGTATTAGGTAGGTAAAGCTGCCAAAACCAATCTGGCAGGCGGAAAGAAACAAAACACTTGATAGTTTGAATATTTGTTGGCAAGCTGATCTAAAAATGTCCAAGTCTGCCATATACAAAGAAGTTTAAGAATATTAATGTGTAAATTAAGAAAATACAGGTTGTTTAAACTCTTAAATATGGTGAGGCCGATCCATATTTATTTTTAAAATATGTTTATATTGATTTTTTAGAGAGAGAGGAAGGGAGAGAGAGAGAGAAACATTGATGTGAGGGAGAAACATCAATCAGTTGCCTCCTGCATGCCCCCTACTGGGGATCAAGCCTGTAACTCGGCCATGTGCCCTGACTGGGAATCGAAACCCGGACCTCTCAGTCCACGGGATGACGCTCAATCCTCTGAGTAAGGCCAGCCGGGTGAGGCCTATGTATATTTAATATGACCCAAACATGTTAAGATAATAGACAACTCTTAGATAATTAGTGGCAAATTGTGTGACTTGCTTATTTCCTAAATTATCCAGTTATGTGATCGTTTATAGTTCTCTATTTTCAGTTTAAGAATATGAAATATATATTGATTACCTACAATATCAAGCTACATTATTCACTTAGAACAGAATTCATTGTTAAGGATAGTGAAAGGAAATCTGAATTTTAAGTTGGTATTTTGATATTTTCGAAATTTTGTGTTTGTAAATTTTGTTCTCAAAATTGCAAAGACTCTTCTTAGATCTACTTAGCTAATCTTTGTTTTTACTACTAGTATGTGACACCAGGAATAGGAATCTCCGAATTGCCATTTTCTTGTTTATAAGTGCTGATTATTTATTATTTTTTAAGACATTGGCCTGGGCTGCGAAGGTTAATTTAGTTAATTTAGTTAATCCTTGAATCTACTCTCCCAAACACACCGAAGCTTCAACATATGACAATCCGCTAAAAGAGACCAGTCCTGTGAGGGCAGCGGCAATCATGTTCCGCTAGCTCTGTGGAGTTCTCCTCTTTTTCTAGGAGATGAATAGTGCATGACTGTTTGATATACTGATGGAGTGAAGGCTCCAAAATCAGGGCTTATATGAATTTCTTATTAACTTTCTTATTATTTTAGAAATGCAAGTTGTAATTTTTTTTTTTCTGGCTCTCCAATGGCCTGCCTTTTTCAAATGCCTGTTTGCCCATCCTGTACTTTGGAGACTTCAGAGACTTGAAAACTAGAAAAGAGAGGAGATAAGGCAGCCTTCAGAACTGGAAAGACAAAAGGACTCAAAGGAATCTATTTCTGGGCCCGTATCTCCTTTTCATTCCTCTTCTCTCCTCTGGTTTTGTTTTCAGTAAAGTCGTTTGTGATCCTCCTTACACTGCCCATGGAGTGGAAGTGCTAGAAAGGACAGGCAAGAGGGAAGGCGAAAGAACAAGGAGACCAGTAATTGTCCCTTTATTGGAGGGTGTGGGAGGCTCAGTGAAGGGTCCTGGGATTATAGCAGTGTCAGGAGAGATGGCAGTGAGTTCTGTCGGGGATTTTAGGATACTGGCACAAGTCATAGAGCTAAGCACCTGCCATTAACAAAAGACAGGCAGCCAGTTAGCCAGCTACCTAATTAAACATCTATTGCATACAAGGTGGTCTGCTAGATACTGGGAGGTGACAATACATCCACTCACAGCTGCAGCCACTGTTGTTGAAAAACCTAAACCCATGCAAATAGATAGACATGAATGCAACTGCATTGTTTGTGTCCACTATTTCCTATGTCAAGTCTACAGACAGTACCAAATAGTGACAAAGTGTGTTATCTCAGAGCCAGACTGCCTGGATTTGAATCTTGACAGCACCACTTCCTTGCTGTGTGACCTTGAGCAAGTTCCTTAACTTCTCAGTGCTTCACCTCACTACTTGTAAAATTGAGGTAGTAATAGTACTTACATGATAGGATGATTGATAAGAGTAAGGACAATTCATGTAAATTTCATTGTATAGTTATTCCTTGGGGCAGTTCTGAGTCACAGTGATAGTTAAATGTTGAGCACTTTTACCAACTCTCTCAGGCTCTTTGGAAGACTTTACATATGTTAATTTATTAAATACTTTCAAAAGTCACCCTCACCATTTTGGCTCAGCAGTTAGAGTGTCAGTGGGTTTGATTCCCAGTCAAGGGCACATACCTGGGCTGCAGGTTCGATCTCCTGCTCCTGTCAGAGTCATGCGGGAGGCAACAAATCCATGTGTCTCTCTAACATCTCTCTCTCTCTCACCCCCCCCCCCTTCCACTCTCTAAAAATCAATGGAAAATATCCTCAGGTGAAGACTAACAAAAAATAAATACTTTCAAAAGTCAGTATGCGGTAGATAGTACAGTTTTTCCACATGGCAAATGAGGAAACTGAGGCAGAGGGAGGGAAAGTAACTTGCCCGGTTTTACCATGTAACTGAATGGCAGGGGTGCACCCAGTCCCCATCAGTCTGGCTCCATGAGCCATACTCTTAACCAAGCATGGGATTAGCTACAGCAACTTTTACTATGTCCCCTCTTGTCAATCTTCAAACCTTAAGTCTACTTAAATTTTTTTTCTGTGGTAGTCTTTGTATCTAAACCCTTAATTCTTTCATACTAAATGAGTTGCCCCTTTCTCAAGTTCTGTTTCAGACAGCCATTTGTCCGGTCCCAACTCCAAAGCTCCATGGTTAAATTGACTGTGACACGTAGGTTATGCTGCTGATTGAAGCACAATAGCCCAATTCTCTCTGCCCTCCCACAGGTCTGTTAACAAATAGAGGAATCCCAAGTCTTCAGTCCCTCCCGCCTATCTTCTTAGAAGTACCATCTCTTGAAGTTACAGAGCTTAATTGAATCTGACTATTTATCTAAAAACTTCTAAAAACACAAAGAAAAGCTTACAATTGCTTTACATGGGGTGAAGCAGCCTATTCTAAATGTCTTCCGTTCAATTTAATGACCTCCCTCTTGGATTTATCTGTGGGCAATCCTTCTTGGAAAAGCAAAAGCACATCCTGGAACTTAAAATGTTATTTGCATGCACTTTTCTTTTGTGGGTCATTCACAGAGTTGTAAAAATGAGAAGAAACGCCTTGTTTTCTCAGGCAATGCCCTCTTATCTCACTTCCTATTTTATTTATCATTATCCCTATTAATTAAAATATTTCTGGTATTTTGGTCCATGGCCAAAACACTGCTACTTGCAGGCAGTTGTGATGGCTCTCCCTCTCTTTTTGCCTGATCTCCGAGGCCTGACCACTGAGATGCCTAGGTTTTGAGGGTTGCTACCCTCATAGCTAAGGATAAGTTGTGTGAGGTGGAAAGACTTCAGGTTACCCTGTCCTTTGTCCAGTCTTCTTCACTGAGCCCCAAAGAGGAGAGAGGACAAAACAGAGAGGGGACAAAATAGAATTCAGACGTGCTTGTCATTCACCTTTGCTTAGTGGGGCAGAATAAAACACATTAAGGAAAAAACAAAACAAAACAAAAATTCAATGTGTATCCGCTTGCTTGACGTCAACTGAGTTCTCCATGGAATGTTCAGGGTCAGTAGTATATGGCATGCCAATGTTGTGGGTGCCTCATGGATAGTGGTAGGATATACACATGAATAAATTCTTGCTATGGTGCTCAAACTATTTTCAGCAACATTTTGGTCAGTAAAGTGGTCTGAAGGATTCTAGTGCTGGTGCTGAATAACAAGGACCTTTTCCCAATTTGAAAGAAACTATTAAGTTAAGAATATCATTCTCAATCTGAAGAGTTTCTTTCATCCCCTCCATATGGTTCATCTTTCATCTATTGTGTCTGATACTTTACGTCTCTTCTCAAGAGCTAGCTGACAAAATAGTAAATACGTATTAACTGAAGTGACCTCCTACATTTAGTTGTATAGTTTGTACTTTGTGTGGACACATGATTATGGTGTGATTGATCTCATCTGTATACCATAATCACATTTCCTAACAATAAAATTGCTGTTGATTTTTGTATGGAATACATCAGTTTATCTGCGAAGATGGAAATGGATATAGGATGTTCTGTTACTATAGCAAGTATGAAAATGACATTCTATTTTTAAAAAGGTATTTAGTAGCAAATAGGGTATTAGTCTACCTTGGTTAAGCAGTATCATTATCCAAACAAATAAGCACATACATTTTTAATAATAGTAGGCATTATCATATCCATTTTATAGATTAAAACTGAGGACCAATGAAATCAAACTATTTTTAAAAGGTTACATATTTACTCTGAAACAGGTTTAGAATTTGACCCTAAGCATTCTAGGTGGTTAAATCTAAAGTTCTTCATTTATACCTCTTTCATTTTCCTTCACAAACTAAAACACATTTTGTTTCATGGAGAGTGGCGAAGAGGTTCAAATGGATTATGGTGTCCTCTAGGTTTCTGGGTAATATATCCAGAGTAAGTAACCTTTGGAGATTAGAATCATTTGCCATACACGTATAAAAATTGCTATAAGAAAGCCATTTTTTTTTTTTTTGGACAACTACTTCCTAGCCTCATTCCTGACTGGATATAAATTTTCATTTAAACTTAAAAAAATGTCAGAGGCCAATGATTAATTGCTGTTTTTACACTTTTGTCAAATAAGTGAGTTGCTTACACAAACTGCCATAGTTGAGGTTACCCTGATATGAGTATACAAATGAAGATAATATTTTAAACTAGTTTATGGGCATTTTTGCTTATACATTAGAGTGCTAGGTTGTATTTCTTTCAGTTAAAGACCAAATAGTGATAAAACATAGTGAATTAACTGATACTTCAACATTAATGAACCCGAGTCCTATTTGTAGTATTTATGGGGAAATAACCATGTGCCATATGTATTTTTTGTTGTTATTAATCCTCACCTGAGGATATTTTTTTCCATTGATTATTTGGAGAGAGTGAAAGGGAGGGAGGGAGTTTGGGGGAAGGAGAGAGAGAGAGAGAGAAACATCAATGTGAGAGAGACACATGAATTGGTTGCCTCCCACAGAACCCCCACTGGGCCAGGGATCGAACCTGCAACTCAGGTGCATGACCTTGACCAGGAATTGAACACAAGACCCTTTGGTCCATGGGCTGACTCTCTAACCATTGAGCAACTTTAGCCAGGACTGCCATATATATTTTTAACTTGGCTTTATTTTAGTTCCTTGGTGTATGAAAGTAATCATTGATTACTGATCTCAAGTTTATGGTTAGAAAAAAGAACAGAAAATTAATAAATCCTTGTGAAAGTCAAACTGTCATTATTTCTTACTAACAGTCAAGATGAACTAAAGGGACTAGTTCAAGTAGATTATTACTAACAATAGAAGTGGAAATCCCACACTTAGCTCTCAGCAAAGCTCTTAACTGAGAATTGAGTACATTGCAGCTAAGAAGCCTCTGTGTCATAGTGAAAGGGGAATTCTTTATTTTATGACCATTATGTTTCATCTGGGAACTAAAGCTTACATACTTTGAGTTCACAAATCAAATGTGTGCAATTTTCAGGGGAAAAGGTCACTCTGGAAATGAATTATCCTGAGCATAAACTACCCCTATATGTTATTCTACTATATTGAAATGTCTTCTGCTGGATCTAATTTGGGAAGTCATGACCAAAAATATATCATAGGTAACTAAAAAATTCAAATAAGTTTCATAAGCATATTTTAAAAGTGCTTATGTTTCAAGTAATTTACCAAATATTTTGAGAATATATCTTTTGTTCAAATACAAAATATCTCCTGTGGAAAATGAGATAAATATGTTATTGGCCCTTCTGTGATTGCGGGGCAATTGAGAAATTAATGGCTGGCAGTGATTTTCTATCAGGAAGGCACACCAGTTTTACCTGTCCACTCAGTGGGGGTGTATCAGAATTTTTGAGGAAGGTATAATTTAAAAAATTTTTAAATTTAACAAGGTGGAAAGAGTATAAATTAAATACTTAGAAAACAGGACTAGAGGGTAATTTTTGGTTATATTTTCTAAAGATGGTTATAATAGTATCTATCATCTATCTATCTATGTCATAAATAATATTATGTCTTACATACCATCATCCCATAAAAAATTCCTGTCCCTTTGAATCTGGGTCACAAAAGGCAATTCAGTTTCCATCTTGTTCATTGCAATACTTGTGCTTGGAGTCCTGAGTTGCCATGTTAGAAGCCTGTCATACCTTGAGGCCACCGTGTTGTGAGGAAGTCAAGCCACATGGAGAGGCCATGTGTAGGTAGATGCTTTGGTTAGTGAGTCCTCATTTTTTGAGTCATTCTCGCCTAGGCCTTAGACAAATGAGTGAATGAGCCTTCAGATGAATCCAGCCGCTACTTACTTCATTACCTCCAGATACAAAGTCCATGATGTTTCTACTCCATCATGGAGTAGAAACAACTGACCCCCACTGTACCTTGTCTGAAATCCTGATACATAAAGTCTGTGAGCCTCATAAGCACAGTTGAATGGTTGTCACATGCCACTAAATTTGGGGATAGTATATTCATGCAACAATAGTGACTGGAATAGTCACCATTTACTTAAGCATAGGCAGTCTTACTATGGCACCTATCACTGTAGTAATCACTGAAGAACAGTGTATTAGATGTGAGGTCTGCCTTCCAAGAGCTAGCATCCTAGTAAGGCTTATGACGTGGGTAGAAGAATGTCATAAGTGCTGGGTTTTAAGCCAATACAGTTACTATCTTTCTCTACTCTTGTAACTTAACTATTTCAGTTTCACAGAAATGAAGATTCGATGAATCAACTTGAAAACTGCATATATATTTGTGCTCCTTTGAGTAAAATAGTTTCTAGTAAGGATTTTTCTATTTCTACCTTAAAAAAAAAAGGCATTTGTTAAAATCCTCTGAGACTTCCTAAACTCCAACTCCACCAGAAGTCCAGAATACCAAAATGATATACTGTATAGTTTATGTGAGTCTTAATGCTTACAGTGTTTGAAATTTTTCAATCATTTAAAAATTATAAAAATCTCAGTGAATTCAGATTTTTGAGAATCAAGACATGAAGCTACTTTATAACTACACATATACTACTTAACCTGTCATGTTTAGGCTGTAAGTTTAAATCCAGATGTTTCTGAAAGTTGTTATTGAGCACGGCTGACTTGTGGTCTCCCAAATGTAAAATGAGTTAGCAGCATCTGTTCAATTCCCAACAGTTTGGAATTCCTGCAATAAAATCTATGCCAGATTCTCCCCTTCTTAACTGATGAGCATAGGATTTGGACTTGAATGAATCAGGTTTAGAAACATTATTTAAATATATGAGGTGCTTTGCTTATTATATTATGTATTGGTTGGAACTTATGGAAAACAACATAACAATAAATACAAAGAACATAACTATTTTTTATACCCCTTGACTCAGCAATGTTACTTCTGGGAATCATTCCCAAGGAAATAATTCAAAAGAAGGGAAAAGCAATATACATGTTCATTGCAACTATCATAGCAGGGACATTGGAAACAATAGATATTATTTATTTGGTATTTACTATGATGTCTTGCACACATCATCTCTAATTCTAAAAAACAAAACCAAACAAAAAAACACTAAATGATAAGCAATATTATCCACAGCTTTGAATGAGGGAACCACACATAAGTTCCCACAAATGGTAAATGGCAGAACCTGCAGACAGTCCAACCTAGGATTGTCCAATGAAAGGCCATGTCTTCAGTGACACCACAGCTGCCATTGTTAAAAATCATATTTTCACAAGAGAAATGCCCAAAGATGTTGAATGAATGCATTTATATGCCTAAATAACTATGGCAGTAAAAAATAATAGCTACTATTTTGGGCAATTAGTATGTATCAAATCTGGGACAGACACTTTATTTTCATTTTTTATTTTTTTTAAATATGTTTTCATTGCCCAGCCAGTGTGGCTCAGTGGATTGAGCATCGTCACAGGACCTGAGAGGTCCTGGTTCGATTCCTGGTGAGGGCACATGCCCAGGTTGTGGGCTTGATCCCTAGTAGGGGGCATGCAGGAGGCAGCCCACTGATGTTTCTCTCTCGCATCGATGTTTCTATCTCTCTATCTCTTCCTCTTTTTAAAAATCAATAAAAACATATTAAAAAATAAAATATGTTTTTATTGATTTTTAGAGAGAGACATTGATCAGCTGTCTCCCGCACGTCCCCTACTAGGGATTGAGCCCACAACCCAGGCATGTGCCCTGTTGGGAATCAAACTGGCAACCTTTCAGTGCACTGGACAACACCCAGCCAACTGAGCCACACCAACGAGGGCTGGGACACTTTAAAGGTATTATTTTATATGGTCCTTGCAACTCTGTACATAGATACTGTCCTTGTCCTAATTTTAGAAAAGCTCTACATATATTACAGCCCTGACTTTGTGTGAGGATAGTGGATGGTGGAGGGGTGGGTATGTATTTGTAAGTACATGCATAAAATCATTGATAGGAAACACACCCAAAACATTCACAGAGTTCATTTTTAATGACAGAATTGAAGAATATTTTTTTGCATTTTATCTTTTATGCCTATTGTATTTTTTGTACAATATGAGCATGTGCCACTTTTATAATCAAAGTAATATAAGCTTTATTTTATTAAAGAAAAATAGGTATATATACACTGAGGCCAAGTAAAAATAAGCAGGAGTGAAGCAGAGATGATGGGAACTTGACCATGTTAAAATTTCCATCACTTTTTTTGTTGTTGTTAATCCTCACCCGAGGATATTTTTCTGTTGATTATTTTTAGAGAGATTGGAAGGGAGGGAGAGAGAGAGAGAGGGAGGGAGAGAAACATCAGTGAGAGAGAGACATATTGATTGGTTGTCTCCCTCATGACCCCAACCCCAACCTGGGGCCTAGGATGAAACCCACAGCCTATGTGCCCTTCACAGAATCAACCTTAAGACTCTTTGTCCAAGGGCCGACTCCCTAACCACTGAGACAAACCAGCCAGGCTCCATCACTTTTCAAAATAACTGTTCTCAGAGCAAGGTAAATATGGAGGGACCTTCAGAAGTAGTAACAGAATTTGCAAGTAAAGGAAATATAGAAGAAATAATTTTGGACCAGGGTTTTTCCTTTGGTAACGTCACATTTTATCACCCAAGTAGTTACCTTCCTTTATGACCAGTTCTAAGTCCACTTTTACCATGTAGTGGTCATGTATTCATTTCATACCAATTTATATTTCTTCTCTTTTTCTCTACTCTTGTGGATAAGTTGATGTTGAAAGCTCTGAAAATGATGAATTACAGACAGAAATTGGGTTGGGGAAGTCCAAAATCCTCAGCTAATTTTTAAAAAATTATTCAAAGGAAGAAATACATTTAAAGTATTTCATTTAATACTTACAGAAAGATAAGTTGTAAAACAGAAGGTGAATGGGTTTTATCATCTGCAAATCTAGATTTGTAGCTTATAAAACCAGGATTAAATGGTCCAGGATTCGATATAGCAGAGAGAGCAGGAAGGCACATGGGAGAGAGATTATGGAGTTATGATTACGTGGCACACTGTATGTGAAATTACTTTGCAAGGTCTTAATTTCTATCCCAGTGCAAGGTACATTGGGCAACCAGAGCTTTTCCAAAAGTTTAAACCTAATCATGTTATTTTCCTAGTTAAAATGTATCAATGACCCCAAGATACACTCAGAATGAAGTTCAAACGCCATCTCTTAAGCTGGGCCTTGCTCACATCTCTAGTCTCTTACAATTTTCTCCATGGTTCATGTTTTAGGCATATCTAAATCCTGACAGGTCGATTAAAATATCATGATTTATTCTTCTTCCTTAATTTTGTACATTCTATGTTGTAGCAAATTCCTTACATCTTTTCTACCCTCTCCTCCATGTAGTATTAAATAAATGGGTGGGTGGAGAGATGGATGATTGGCGTGATTCATTAATAAGTAGGTGAATTACAGGTTCTACAACTCACTCTGAAGCAATGGAATTCGATAGAAAAGGTGGTCAACAAAGATGATGGACACTTACTGTCAAATTTTTAAAGGATGTGAACATAAACATAAACAGTAATAACGGTGAGAAATGGTTTTGGATTCTGCAGTTCAGTATGAAATGGTGAATGACAAGAAGCTTGGCTGGTAGGAAGAGTGGCGTGCACTTGTCTAGAGAAATCGTGAATTACGGTAAATAGATGAAAGGATTGGGAAAGCAGCTAGAGAATTAGGTAACTGGTGAAATTCTGAGGGGGAAATCATTATAGCATTTAGGTAAATAAAAATAAAGTGAAAGTCTTCATCAGACATAGCGCTGATATTTTAGAACTGGAACATTACAAGAGTGCTTTACTCTGGTAATAAGTACTGTGAAAAAATGTAGAATTCTGACTGGACATGTTCCTGTATTTGTGTCATATGGAGCTGTTAACTTTAAATGACTTTAAGAATAATTCCCAGTATTACATAAGATAAGATTGACCCCATTCCCATCTTTTGAAATGAGAGGAAAGTACAATCCTAAGGTGCTTTAAAATTTCTTAATTCAAATAGAAGTAAAGAACTCCATTCTGTCTTCCACTCCTTTGTGTACTGCACACGTTTACAGAATATAATACAGCAGGTGTTAGGGAATTGAGTCTGATTACTTTTTAAGTCTAAGGTTAATAAGCTTTACATCAAGGCTTCTAATCACTTAAGAATACACATCAGGCAAGATATATACTGCTCTATTCTATTTGTATTATTACACACTTGCATAGAGGAGTGATTTGATTTTTTGAAGTCTGTTTGATTCTTGAAAATTAAGTAAATTCCACTGAAAAAATAATGTTCCTTGGTTTCATTTTGAAAATAAAGGCAGCCCTGGCCAGTTTGGCTCAGCGGTTAGAGTGTCGGCCTGCGGTCCAGAGAGACCCGGGTTCGGTTCCCGCTAAGGGCATGTACCTCGGTTGCAGTTTGTCCCCGGCCCTGGTTGGTCGTGCGGGTGGCAGCCACTCGATGTGTCCCTTTCACGTCGATGTTTCTCTCTCTCTCTCTCTTCCTCTCTCTCCCTCCCACTCTATCTGAACAAAAAATGAAAAAATGTCCTCAGGTGAGGATAAAAAAAAAAAAAAAGAAAAGAAAATAGAGGCATTAACCCTTTCAGTGAAGAATCAGTTAAGTACCAAGAGCCCTCTCTATTCAGAGAGACCTTAAGGATATTAAGTGATATTTGCTGACCTATATGTCTTATGTGACAATTCTTTGTTTGTTTGTTTTAAATGATCTGAGTTCAACCTTGTGTTTTCAGTTGGTTAATTATACATTTGTAAGCATATGTATTTTCTAATAGTGTAATATGAAGAGCATTTATCAAGTAGACCATGCCTTGAGATGCGTTTTGTGACTTTGTATAGCACAGAGAGATTCATTCCCAGGAAGTATTAGGAATATCATGCCCTGTAGTCATGCAAGTTTCAGATAAAATGTTTGAGTGGAAATCTGGTTCTGTAAAAACATAGAAATTCCATGTTTTCTGAGTAAGAATAATGATCTTATAACATGGAACATGTGGATATTTAAGCAAACACATATTTATGCCTAGAAATAAAATATGCTCACTGGGAAATTCATGTCCTCTTAAAAATACATACTTGTATTACATTCTCATGACTTTGTATCATGGAGTCTTATTCACTAAAATAACCACAACCCATAGAGAGTTGGACACCAAAAAACCGGGTGATGACTAGTTCTAGTGGTAGTAGGGATGGGGAAACTGTTCATATTATTTACGATGGGAAAACGACTGGGGCAAAATTAGAAATCTCTGTTTAGTCGTCTTCTCTTCTTTGAAAAAGACAAACCAGATCTTTGACATGCTTCATGCCTTTGTTATCTATGGGGAAGGGTTTTTTTCATGGCATATAATGGCCAAGTGTATGTGTGTGTGTGCTTGTACATGTATGTAGTTTTGCTTTCAGCTTGTGATGGATTGTGGGTGTGAATTGAGCAGGCTACTTTACCTCTCTGAGCTTCAAATTTCTGCCTCTATGAAATGAGAATAATAATGTCTTCCTCATAAAGTTGTTATAGTGATTATATGAGACAAGATTCAGACTCATAACAAAGTCTGACACATAGCCTATGTTTAGCAAATAAAAGCTATTTTTAAATTTTAAAAACATGTTCTTTACAAATGGTGTCCAACAAAACTAAGTGACTTTATTAGGGCTACATGGCCTGCTGGTAATCAGATAAGGATTGCTTTAAGATTCCCTGGTAAAATCCCAGTGAACAACTCTCTTGTGCAGAATAATTTAAAATGATTTATATAGATATCCCACCCTCAAGGAGGTGGAACACAACTCCCCACTCTTTAAGTGTGGGCTGTACCTGCTTTCTTCTTTCTAAAGGGCACAATATTGAAAGGGGGAAAGAAAGTAACTTTATAGCGTAGAAACCCGACATACACTCACTCAGCCAGGTGATGAAAGTCAGTATCAACAGTGATCAGTCATGTGGATAGTGTATCTGCTTATCAGTGTCATAAGAATAGCACAGACTGGCACCTTCTTCTGTGGTCTCCTGAAACCCCAGTGTAATCGTGACAAAAACATCAGAAAAATCTCAGCTTAGGGATATTCTATAAAATATCTGACAAACACTCCTCAAAAATGTCAAGGTCATAGCCCTGGCCAGTGTGGCTCAGTTGGTTGGGCATTGTCCCATGCACTGAAATGTTGCCAGTTTGATTCCTGGACAGGGCCCATGCCCGGGTTGCAGGTTCAGTCCTTGGTGGCCGGGGGTGGGGTCAGGGGGAGGTACAAAAGGCAGCCGATGGATGTCTGGCTCTTGCATCAATGTCTCTCTCTTTGCCTTCCTCTCTCTCTGTCTCTTGAAAAATCAATTTTAAAATATGTCAAGGTCATCAAAAAAAGCAAGCAGAGCCTAAGGAGACACAATGAGTAAATGTCATGTGGTATCCTGGACCAGAAAAAAAAAAAAAGGTAAAACTAAGGAAATCTGAACAAAGTATGGAGTTTAGTTAAAATGCATAAACAAATAAAGAAGCAAACAAAAAAATAATCCTGGTGAAAATGTCCTGCCTTGGATTTGATAGACGTGCATGATTACATTATGAATGGGTTTCTCTACATGTGAGAAGACATATCAGCTAATTTGGGTGTGGAATGAATAATTCTCTCAGTGAGAATCTGAGAAACAGCTCTGAGGGGTAGTGCTTGCTCCTTACAGAGAGTTATTTGAAAAGGAAAAGACCTGCAAAGAAATAGATTTCAAATTCTTCGATCTGAAGAATCCTTTAAAAGCTTCCTGAAATAAGAGAGACATGGCTTTTCCCACCTGGCCCAAAAAACCTGGAACACATCCTAATGTTTATGGGAGATATGATACTTATATGCAGAAGAGATTGTACTTTTAAAAAACAAAGTCCTACACAAGTATATAAAAATGAATTTGCCAGGTCACTGAGGATGCATTAAGTGCAACCTGATGTATTTTATTACCCTACAATAATGCAAATGAAAAAAATTAGTTAGTTTGCTAATAGCAGGTACTTAACATAGCATTACAGCCTCTATAAATGTCTTTCTTCCAGGTCCTTGAGACTCCAGATGTACACCTTGAGTAAGAAAGCTTAAGATATAATTTTTCTTACAAAAAAATGTATTAATTTCCTTTGTCTATCATTAAAAGCCTTACAAATTGTAACAGAACAAGAAATCAGAACTATATCATTTTATTGAAATATTTACTGTAAAACAAAATATCCTTACATTTTTATTATACTACAACAGATCTGTAAAGTATTCTAGTTTGTGAATATGGATATGGTTTTGACCTCTCTATGCTGTAACAGCTGTAATGAGCATTAAACAAATTGTACGCAGATAAATTGTGAAATATTCTCTGCTTATTTAGCTCATAGGAAGTGGTTAAAGGTGCCACTCAGGCAAGCTGGCAGAATCTGCATCAGGTTACCCTTTTGAATGCGTCATGAAAAAGTATGTTTACGACGTAGAATGGTGTTATCCATATTGCCTGACAGCAAATCTCACTGCTTGGTATGACAAACCTGTTGTGTATCATCTAGGAGCCCATGAAGTACAATTGGAAAAGTCAGAAATCTGGCTTAGCTCTCCAAAAAAAATATTGATAGATCACAGTATAAAACTGCACAAATTAGGAATGGAAAACCATTCTAGACTTTGGCCAATGTAGGGTTGATCTGTGGGCTGTTACTGCCATTTTTGTTTTCAGAGATGACACAGTTAATGGTAGTGTCTCCAACTGTGTGAGAATAGGTTTTGCCTTAAACTGTTTTGTGAAAATATTCTTTGTATATGATAAAGTCTGTCCTAGAGCTTGTGCACATGTTTAATAAAGCCTGTGGTTGATCAAAATTTATTCTTCAAGGTTGTGTTCCTTAATTTTGTCATTATTGAATATTTACTGACTGGTACCATATGTGGCAAGCATTATGCTGAAACACTGGGCACAAAGGTGAACAAAAACAGACATTATCCCTACCCTCATAGGGTGTACAGTTTAGTGTGGAAATTGATATTAATGAAATGGTCACACAAATTTAAGTTAACACAATAAAGAAGAGACAGATACATGGGACAGTGAGAGTGTAAAGTAAAAGATTGGATTTGGTCAGGATTTGAATTATTTAGCTACTGACACACTACAGATGCTATAGAAATTTATTTATTTTTTTAAAAGCATAAAGGAAAGAATAAACTAAATGAGTGAGCCCAATTTGTCTATATTCTATGCCTGTCACTGTGTCTATATATGGGAAACCCTAGAGTTTTATAATTTCACTCCCACAAGTACCATGTATTTCCTGTGGGTTCTCCCAGTTTCTCTGTTACTGCTTTATGCACACAATCCATAGTTACTATTTTTTGTTTAACCACTGGAGTTTGACTTTTAAACAACTGACAAGAACTGGGGGGAGGCAGAGGAAACTGGTTGTATACACATAGCTCGTGTGTGCCAATTCTCTCATGATTACCTTGTAATTTTATCTCAGCTGGAGGGCTTCCCTCACTTACAACAGGCCTCATATAATATTTGAGTTACATGTCAGGGAGAATGCAGGTTCAAGAAATGGTAAAGGACTCTTATTTTCCATTGTCAGACGTTGGCTGAAATTTTCTTTTAGTTATGACATTAATACATATTCAGAAGTAGCTTGTTAGAGGCTCACCCCATTCAGCAACGTATGTCCAATGTGGGCAGTGAGAAATTTTGAAGTAACTGTATTCTATAACCTTGTGGATAAAGATCATGTTATTACTCTTGCTACAATATGATGTATAGGTGATATTCATAAAATTGCTTTTTAAAAGTAGCAAATCCATATGAAATGTGACCAATTACAGAAATAGATCAAAGAATGAATCTACATAGACTAAATGGAATAACTATTTTGATTGAGGAGACCTGTCAGATCAGCATAACAACTAATTTAAATTACTTTTTAAATTTGATTTATTTTTATTTGACCTGAATCATGTATAAATACCAAAGCAACAAAAGTACGCATTTTTCAGAATCAGAACATGGATTTTCATGATGGAAGAAAGGCTGCAGGTTACCTAACCTCACCTCTCAACCAGCACAGGAATGCTTTTTGTTCTGCAGATTTTATTCCTGACAGTTCACCTCAGCTTGATCACATGTAGCAAAGAACTCGCTTCTAAGCAGGCAGACAATTCCACTCTAATGCAGTTAAGAATACCAGGAATTTTTCTTTTGTATCAAGTTATAGCTTCCATTCATTTCCTTTTGAAAGAACAAGTCTTTCTCTCTTCTACACAAATGACTTCAAATATTTAGTATGAAGGTGATCTTAGACAAATTACTTTTTCTGAACATCAGATTCCTAACCTGAAAAAGGGAAGCTAATACTGTTACAGCCTAGGATTCATGCAGGAGTCAAAGCAAACTATTTGTTTAAAGTGTCTCCAGCACGTAGCACTACTTTATTAATGTTGCAGTTATTACAGTGTTGTTGTTGTTTTATGGTTATTTTACCTCCCTAACTTTTTTTTTTTGTATAGTTATGCATTCTTTGCCTCTTCATCTGTTCTTAATAGACTGTAGTCAATTTTACCTTAAATTATAGAGCTGAGCACAGTATCCACAGGTGGCCCTAACAAAGAAACCATGGGACTGTCTTGTTCACTGGTCTGGACATTCTGGTTCTTTTATTTCAGTCTAGACATTGCTTACTCTTAGTAGCTTTATCACACCATCGGATCACACTATCCCAAATAAATCCCCAGGTTTCTTTATGCGGTCACCTTTTATAACACCTGTCCTTTCTCATCTATTCTTTTTGTTCCCTTTCAAGCTAAAGGTAGGGCTTTCAAGTTATCTCTATTAAATTGTATTTTTCTTTGGGTGGGCTTATTGTTTTGGCCCATTAGGAACTTAAGAATATGCCCAGCTGGTGTGGCTCAGTGGATTGAGCATCATCCCATGGACTGAGAGGTCCCGGTTCGATTCCCAGTCAGGGCACATGCCCGGGATGTGGGCTCGATCCCTAGTTGGGGGCGCGCAGGGGGTAGCTGATCAATGTTTCTCTCTCTTACCGATGTTTCACTCTCTCTCTCCCTTCCTCTCTCTAAAAAATCAATAAAAACATATTTAAAGAAAAGAACTTTAAGAATCTTTAGCCTCTTTCCAAAAAATTGTGTTTTAATTATAACTTTTGGTCATCTACACATTTGACAGATCTGTGTTTTAAATCTTCAGTTAAGCCATGATGGCAACCAAGACATGGATAAGGATTAGCATTTCAACATTATACTTATAATCCATCAAGAGGAAATGAAATCCGAAATTAGGGTAGTAATGGTGGAGCTGCAGGGTACAGGATTGAATTTGTATGTTTCTTCAATTATAACTTTTAACAATCAGTGTTCATGTAAATGCTGAAATCCTTCAGTTTCCCTTGGTTTTATAAACCATTGCTTTTTAAAAATTATTGTCTCACTCTCACTGACACAGAATGTATGGGACACGCAGGCCTGGCAGGTGGAGGGTTGGAGCTGAGAGGAGAAATAGATGATACTAACTTTTAGTGAGTAAAACCTTACTTTAGCAGGAAAACCAAAGAGATTCTTCTTTCTAGCCAGGGAATCCAGCCTGCTGATCTCTGTGGGGCTGGATGACAGACTCCTGGAGGCTTGTCACTTTAAAAAGAAATTAATATTCTCTAGTGCCAATGAATGCTTTTAAGATCCAAAGGGTACTCTATTAATAATTTCACCAAGACAGTAGGCATAAACAGGACTGTAAAAGGAAATTCTCATATTCCTGACTCATATTTTATACTCACTAAAATGGATATTTAAGTAATTGAATTGTGCTTTAAGGTTGAATGGACATTTAGAAGTCATTTTATCCACCCCTCCCTCCATACAAAAAAATTTCACTTAATCTAGCCTCTTGAATGCTTTCTAGTGCCAGCAATGACACTGTCTGGAGGGGTAGTGGAGAGGCTCCCAGGGGGGTTAGCAGTTCGAAGTATTAGACAGTTCTCCTAGACAGAAGTCTTTCCTGAAACTCGTTCCTAGTAATGTACCTCCTAGCAATATATAAATTACATTATGGTCTGCTTGGCAGCTTCCCAACTATATCAAAGAGAGGTGGGAGACGTGATGGTAAGAGTACCACAAGGGACCCTGGAAATGTACCAGTGGAGGAGGCATTTGTGTTTAGGATCAAGTCTCCCTAGGAGAATAATATGGTTATCTGGATTTTCCCCCTTGCATATGACTGCTATTGGCAACCTCAACGGATTTGGAAATGGAGATGTATAGTAAGAAATAAACCAAAGAACTTATATGTATATATGAATAACCAATGGACTTATATAGTAAGTGGACAAAGAAAGTGGACTTAGATGCCATAGTTAGCGTATATTAAAGTGGAGTAAATCTGTAGTTATCTTTTGGTGAAATTGTTACACTTTAAAAATATTTCACATTGAAATATTCAACCATGGTGTACCTTCTTCAACCACTTCTCTTAATTCTTTAATCTGAAATCAAATATTGACTCTGCTGGGAAACTTTTCTTGAGCCCTCCATATTCTTTTGCATCCTCCTTGATTTACTGTCCTAGCTCCCTGTGCACTGTCTCCGCCCACACCCCCGACAATGATCGTGCTTACCACACTGTGTTTGTTTTCCTGTCTGACTTTCCTCCTGACAATACTAGTGCTGACTGAATACTTAGGATATTCCAGCTTCTGTCTATGGGGTTTACCTGTATTAACTCAGTTAATCCTCACAACAAACTTGTCACTGTGCAACTGTTATCACTCTCATTTCAAAGGAGAGAAAACTGGGGCACTGAGAGTTAAGGAACTTGTCCAAAATCTTAAAAGGCCAAGTTCCAGAGAGTCTGTCTTCAGAACTTGGGTTTGAAATCATTGCCCTGTACTGCTTCTATAGATCAGCCCCTAGAAGTCAGGAGCAGGCTGTTATCTTGGTATTAACATCTAGTATACAGCTTAGAACATAGTAGGCACTTGATAAATAAATATTGAATGAATGAGTAAATGAATGACTACATGTTTTCTACTTATTTTAAGTATTTTGAGTGATAGAAGACAAAAATCATCAAGATTTTTTAAGACTGTAAAGGACTTTAAAAACCTGTCTTATTCAAGCTCTTAATTTTTACCTGGAAAAACCATGATGCATAGAGGTAAGTCATATGCATAAAATCACTTTTGTAGTTCAGTTAACAACTTCTTCTTCTTCCTATTCCTTTTTTTTTTTTAACTTATCTTTATTGTTGAATGTATTACAGGTGTTCCTCATTTTTCCCCCACTGCCCCCCTCCTCCCCATTCCCGCCCTGCTCCTGCCTTTCCCCACACTGTTGTCTGTGTCCATTGGTTATGCATATATACATATAAGTTCTTTGGTTTATTTCTTCCCACCACCAACCCTTCTTCCCTTTGAGGTTTGTCAGTCTAACAACCAATTTGTACTTCTTAATCCCTTCACCTTTTTCACCCATCCCCCCAGCCCCCACCCACCTGGTAACCAAGAAAAGTTCTCTGTATCTATGAGAACGTTGCTGTTCTGCTTGTTCATTTTGTTTGTAGATTCGATTGTTGATAGATATGTATTTATTGCCATTTTGTTTGTTCATATTTTTTTATCTTTTTCTTCAAGAAGACCCTTCACCATTTCATATAATAATGGTTTGGTGGTGATGAACTCCTTTAGCTTTTCCTTGTCTGGGAAACTCTTTATAGGGCCATCGATTCTAAATGATAGCTTTGCAGGATAGAGTAGTCTTGGTTGTAGTTTCTTGCTTTTCATCACTCTGAATATTTCTTGCCACTCCCTTCTGGCCTGCAAAGTTTCTTTTGAGAAATCAGCTGACAGTCTGATAGGAACTCCCTTGTAGGTAACTAACTGCTTTTCTCTTGCTGCTTTTAAGATTCTCTCTTTGTCTTGAACCTTTTGCATTTTGATGATGATGTGTCTTGGTGTGGGCCTCTTGGGGTTCATTTTGTTTGGGACTCTCTGTGCTTCCTGGACTTGTATGTCTGTTTCCTTCACCAAGTTAGGGAAGTTTTCTGCCATTATTGTTTCAAATAGGTTTTCGATTTCTTGTTCTCTGTCTTCTCCTTCTGGCACCCCCAAGATGCGAATGTTGGCACACTTGAAGTTGTCCCAGAGGCTCCTTACACTATCCTCATTTTTTTGGATTCTTTTTTCTTTTTGCTGTTCTGATTGGGTGTTTTTTGCTTCCTTATATTCCAAATCGATGGTTTGCTTCTTGGCTTTACCTACTGTACTCTTGAATCTGTGTAAACTATTCTTTATTTCAGTTAGTGCCTCCTTCATTTCTAACTGTGCATCCTTCATTTCTGACTGGTCCTTTTTTATGCTCTTGAGGCCCTCACTAAGTTCACTGAGGTTCTCACTAAGTCCATCGAGCATCCTTATAAGCAGTGTTTTGAACTCAGCATCTGTTAGGTTGCTTAACTCCATTTTACTTAGTTCTTTTCCTGGAGTTTTGTTCTGTTCTTTCATTTGGGACCTGTTTCTTTGTCTCCTCATTTTGGCTGCCTCCCTCTGTTTGTTTCTATGTATTACCTAGCGAGAGATATGGAGATAGCTGAGACCAGATGCTGCTTGTTTGAAAAAATTTGGGAAAAGCTGAAGCAGGATCCAAGACAGGCCAATCCTATGGTAAAGCAACTGGCAGCAGCTTGGGTGGGTCTGAAAGTCGGGTGGGGCGGGGCCTCAGGGAATCACCAGGGCGGGGCCAACAGTGTGAGCCAGGTTGCTGGAGTGGTAGATATGGCAGTGTCTGCAGGCCCAGGGAAGGGCTCACCAAAGGAACAAAAGCCTCTGATAGCACATCTTCCCAGGAGAAAGCTGCCTCTCCAGCCCTCGCTCCAATGCCAAACAGCTCAGTTCTTCCCCATATGTCTCTGGTGCCTTTCAAGCTGCCTCCCCCACGCTGGAGCCTAGAAGGTGGGAGTCCGAGTAAGTTCATGTGTGGGCCCTTTAAGAGGAGCTGACGGGGGCTCCAGCCACCTCAGCCTCAGTTCCCACTGGTTTTTCCAGCCAGAAGTGATGGGGACTTCTCTTCTTGGCACTGGAACCCTGAGCTGGGCACCTGGTGTGGGACAAGGACCCCTCAGTCCTCAGGGAGGACCTTCCCAGCCGAGGTATCCTCCTAATTTTTATCCGCCACACGTGGGTGTGGGACCAGCCCGTCGCGCCTCCGCCCCTCCTACCAGTCTCGATGGGGCTTCTTTAATTTCGTAGTTGTAGGACTTCCATTCAGCTTGATTTCAGGTGGTTTTGAATGATGGTTGTTCTGTAGTTTAGTTGTAACTTTGATGTGGTTGTGGGAGGACGGGATACCGCGTTTACCTATGCTGCCATCTTGACCGGAAGTCCTCTTCTTTCTCCTTCTTTCTTCTTCCTTCTTCTTTCCCTTCTTTCTCTCCTCCTCCTCCCATCCTCCCCCTTCCTCCTCTGCCTTCTTCATCTTATTCTTCTCCATCATCTCCTTCTACCATAAGCCAGAAGCTATTTGAAATGATTTACATCCCATCTGAGCCTCATCTGAGTGGATATTCTTATTATCTCCATTTCGCAGATGAAGAAACTAAGGCATCAAGAGATAGTCTACTGTCTCATAGTTCTTAGGCGGCAGAGGAAGGAGAAAGACCCTGGCTGACTGGCTTTAGGATTCATGTTCCCGCCCACCACACTAAATGGGCTTACCCCCAGTTATGCCAGGTACAGCTCCAAGTGAATGCTGAATCCCAGTCTTCCCATGTCATGTCCGTGAATTTCAAAAAATACACTGCTTTTAACTTTGTCCCAATTTTACATTGTCTGAATTTTATAATGCACTTAATATGTTTTATTTTATTTGAACTTTTAAAATCTCTTAATCTTTAGAATATTTTCTGTCTACAAATGTTACTGAATGAAATCCTTATGCAGCTTTTACAGCAATCTTTTAATTTATCCTAGAAGACTTTTATTTTAAAAAGGTTACTTATGAGTCTCCTAAAATTGTCAGCAGCCACATGTAGGAATTGAAGTGTATGTGTGTGTGCGTGCGTGTGTGTGTATGTGTGTAATCTTTAAATACTGGCTTATTCAAAATAGATTTAGGAAGTTTGCTCTGTAGACACTGGTTTCCATTACAAATAAAATATAATGGCACAATGATAAAGTTGCCACTTTTTATTTGTAGAAAGTTGTATTATTATTTAAAATATGTTAATAGAATTCTTGTTCTTCAGATGAACCAGAATACATTCTAACTCTCAGGAAGACATTTGGGGATTGTATTAGTTTTTTGTTCTGTATAATAAATTATTCAGAATGTATTACCTTATAACACCACATACTTATTATCTGATGATTTTTGTGGTTCAGAAATCTGGGCACAGCTTAGATGAATCCTCTGCTTCATGGTTCCTTGTGAAGCTGTAGTCAAGATGTTGGTCAGGCCTGGCTGGTGTGTTTCAGTGGACTGAGCATCGTCCCATGGACTGAGAAGTCCCGGTTCATTTCCTGGTCAGAGCACATGCCTGGGTTGCAGACTCGATCCCCAGTAGGGAGTGTGCAGGAGGCAGCCGATCATTGTTTCTCTCTCACATCGATGTTTCTATCTCTCTCTCCCTTCCTCTCTCTCTAAAAAAATCAATAAAAACATATTAAAAAAAAAAAAAAAAGATTTTGGCCAGGGCTGTAATCTCATTTGAATGTTTGACTGGGGAAAGAATTACCTCCAAGCTCATTTGGATTCAGTTCCTTGTGGGTGGTTGAACTGAGGGCCACAGTTCCTTGCCACATAGGCCTCTCCAGTATGCAGCTTACTTCATCGAAGCATACATGCTGAAAAGGCAATAGAGATAGTCTTCTAGGAAGCTAGAAGTCACTGTTTTTTGCAACTTGATCACACAAGTGACATCCCCTCAATTTTGCCATAGTTTTTCATTAAAAGCAAGTCACCCTATCAAGCCCATGCTCTAGAGAAGTTACACTGGTATATGAATTTTAGGTTGCAGGGAAGATTGGGGGCCATCCTAGAAGCCTGCCTACCACAAGGACAGAAATTTTCTTTTATGACTATAAGGGATTGACAAGCACATATAGCTTAATTCAAATGTTTATTATTTAGCACCCAATTTACAATTTTCTTTCTCTTTATTAAAATTTTTGAGAGGATTAATTGATTGGTTAGCTTGGTTCTTTTATATTTGCTATTAGTTTACAGATTGTAAACAAATAAAAACTCCTTTAAAAGTTTTAACCTTTTATTGGGGTTATATTGAATATAGAGTTGAACAGCATCAAGAAATTATTTTTATGTGTCTTGTTTTGTGATTCATAACCTTTTTACTACTAAATGGCCCTCCAAACCAGAGAATCCCATTTTATTCCTTTATCTGTACAGCCCCAGGTGTGAAACCCTGATGAGCACCTGTGAAATGGGGCACGTCTGCTAACAACCTCCACTGTGAAGGTCTTACACATTTAATTCCTCGTTTTCTAAGTTCCCCTTTACTGTCTTATCTAAAGACTTCATCTGTGAAAGCGTATCTTTCATACTGTGACCCAGTATTTTCTGTGTGGCTGAGCTACATTACCTAGTTCATGTGGCCTCTTCCCCGGGAGGCTTATGTTCATGCTACCAGAGCCAATGAGTGCTGCTTAAGAGAAGGTACTGAGAAGTCCTGTTAGGATCAACTTCAGTTTGGCCTTCAGCTTTTGCCTCTTTCTTCTCCCTTCACATCATCGTTGTTGTCATTACCATCTAAAAGCATGTACTTATTTTTCAATTAAGTAGTAAAGTGCTGAGAGTTTACTTAACCTCCAAGAAAATGCAACTAGACAAAGTCTATACCATCTGTCCTCCTGAAGGTTTATAGTCCAAAGCAGAGTGGTCCTATGGTCATGATATACTTAATGAACAAAACTTTGACGTATTAGTGTTCTTAACTAGTGGTTTATTAAACTGATACTTCCTCACTTGTTTGCTGTGTTTTTCAATTGGAAATGAATATAACTAATATGTAAATTGACTTGCTTTGAATATAGAATGGTATCTAAAACATTTTGTATGTTTCATTGAGGAGAGAAAATCCATAAATCACCAATATACTTTTATTTATGCATTTATTTATGAAAATAGAACCATCAACAAAGCAAAATATAATTAGCATCCAAAGTTTATTGACTATTTACAGTATACTTTGGCCACAGCACGTACCCCATCTGAATATAGTTTAAAAGTAACTGGATTTTGAAGGATAGGCTTGGAAATGTAGTGGGGTTGTGCAATTATTTTTTAAATTACATTATGTTGACTTCAAGACACCAGTGATTATAAACAGTATTATTATTTTAGGTTAAAAAATTAAAATACTGCCAGTTCAACTCTGACACTATAATCTCTTACCACTCTGACTGAGATGTATCCTGACTTGTGGAAGTTAAAATGCTACTGCACCGAATCCCAAGCTGATCAGCAGCAATAGTTCAGAGATGGAGAAACACTGAGTTGCTTTGTTTAAGTGTCTATTGTGAATACTGACATGTAGACTGCTGCTTAAGGTTTTTAATAGTACATTGTCTTTCACTAAAATTTAATTTAGGTTTTTCCTAGTGTAATTAATCACTGGAGTTTCTCAAATTTTCCCACTGAACTGCTCCTTAGAAGAGAGGGAGAATGAAACCCAAGAGTGGGCAGATACAGCCCGAAATGATCTAGCCCAACACAGATTTATAAATGCTAATATGAGTGAGAAATATGTTAAACTATCAATTTATCTTATATGAAATAATGCTTTTATTTACACATTTTTTTAAAATAAAATTAACTTTCAAAAAATGTTCCATATAGTCCTGTGACTGTGTGTGTCCTAGGGGTACTGAAATATGCCTCTGAAGTTCAAGCACCCTTGGAGACTCAGGCAACCAGAGGCAAAGGATCTTCATGATTCCTCATTACTCAAAAAACATCTGACAAAAGGCCAAAAATAAATTTCTTAGTCTCTTTAAAGAGTATTAACATAAATTTTCTGCATTGAACTCCATCCAGGCAATGCCTTCTTGTAAAGAGTCATGTCTATTAGGATTTAACTGAAAATTATACTAAATGAGAGAAAACTGGAATTGCCTTGCATGATCATAAAAATCTCCTGTAATTGAATTGCATGTTAGTTTTCCTCCTTACCCCCATGTGCATTAATCATGCAGCAAGTAGACTAGCACATAGTGTTCTCTGTGTATCTTTTGCGTGTGTGTTACAGAAATATTTCTTTAGAAAGCCTTTCATTTTCTAGCAAGGATTTAAACTGACCCTAGATAAAAACAGTGGCGGAGTTACATTAAGATCTGCAGTTGTTCATTTGTCCAGCAGCAGAGAAGTACTCACTCATTCATGCACGGATGTTTGAGTTATAATTCACTAGTTTAATCTATTTTATGAGCTATTAATCCTATTTCTTTAGTTTTATTCACAACATCCAAATAGGCAGCCAGTAACCCTTTTTTTAGACATGCAAATACATGGTCTATACATATATCTCCTGTTTAAACTTTGCCACCCCGTTCCCACCTCAACCCTGATCCCCACTCCTCAAACTTACCCTCACCGAAAAAGAAGGAATCTTTGCATGTTGTAGAATACCTTATTTTTCCCTTTATTGATTTTTAGAGAGAGAGGAAAGGAGAGGGAGAGAGAGATAGAAACATTGATGAGAGAGAACATCGATTGACTGCCTCCAGCACGCCCCTCACTGGGGATTGGGCCCACAACCTGGGCATGTGCCCTGACTGGGAATCAAACCAGCGACCTCCTGGTGCATGGGTCAACACCCAGCCACTGAGCCACACCGGCCAGGCTGTAGAATATCTTTATGATACATAATTGAAAATAAGCACTTTACACTTCACCATATTTTGGAATCATTGAACAATTCTACTTGGAGGTTCCTGTAATGTTTCACTAGATTTATACTGTGAAAGACTCAATAGATGTGTCCGTGTCCCTTTAACGGAAACATAACATGGAGACGTGATTGTCCAAAACAAAGCAGTGAAATGATGGTGATGCTTTCTGCATGTTTTCCCAGGCAGGTCAGCTGTGCTGAAGATCACTTGGAGTTCATGAAACTTTATGACAGTAGTTTTTGGCACTTAATCACCAACAGTCCTTTGTTCTCTTTTCATTTATTTCTAAAGCAAAGAGCAGAAAATTGAATATTAATTTTAGAGTTAATTTACGTTTTCATTCAACTCCCTGTATTATTTATCTGATGTGTCTTTAGAGCCTACCATTTTCCCCCCTACTACAGTGACATTCTGGAAAAGCCATCAAGCATGTTTTAAAAGGTCTAAGACTGTATACAAGGAATTATTTATTTTATGCCAACTGGTTGGACCATGTAACCAAATAGTCTAAAACTTTTATTGGTTAATGTAATGTGAAAATGGTCATTTTTGGGTTGTGAAAACTGAAACTATTGTAAATATTCGTAGTAGGGAAGATTGGGTTTTCTTATTTGTGCCCAGTTCTTATATACTATGGATTGAATTCTAATCAACTTCTTATTTTGTTTTATTGATTGAAAAGTTGTATTTAATTAAAGTATCCCATGTAGTTTCTGGGCACATGGACAAGTTTGCTCCTTGAATATAAAATGAAGCCAGGATTATTCCATGGGAGATTTAAAAAAGAGAGAAAGAACAAAAAACTAGGATCTTAGAATAAACTGAGCATTCCAAGACATAGGAACTAGCTGCACAGAACTCGAATGGTCTTAGAGTTATAAGCACTAGCTTTGAAGTTTGACTGTCCTGGGTTTGAACTTGCTTAACTATGTGATTTTCTACTAGTTACTAAACCCTTTAGGGGCTTAACTTTTTCATATGTCTTATGTAAAGGGAGGATAATACAATTTATTGGTAGAGTTATCAGGAGGGTTAAATGAAATAATACATGCATGGCAACTAACATGATATTAGATTTCCTAGATCCATGTTCAGTGTGTTCAATATTTATTTAGTGAGAGAAACTGATATTTTATAAAAAAGAATTTACCTTCTTTCTTTATCATAAGAGCCATATTGCTTCACCAAACATAATATAACATTTTGATGCATTTGGACTTTTCTTTTAACACTTTCTCACTCCTTAGATAAAATTAGTCATTTTCATTTATCAGACTAGAGATTACCTACTAGATACAGTTGCAAAGTCTTGTTCAAAATGTTTTAAAATTATTTTTCTTTGTTTTCATTTATAAAATATTTTATACTTTAGGATACTTCTACTTTTTGACTAGAAGCATTTTTAACCAATAATTAGGTCAAAGAACTCAGACTTTCTTTTGACATGGACAGTCCTAAGAACTTTGATGAGCCTAAGTTTATTAATGTCACAAGTCAAGATCACAAGTCATATTTTCCATTAGCAGTTTTTCTGTAATACATTCAAATAGAGAAACAGCAGTTATTGGAATCTCAAAGATAAATAAACTCACTGTTTATTCTTGTATATCTCCTGCATGTTACAGTATGATCATAAAATACTCAATTAAGTCTCAAAGGCCAGTGAGCAGACCATTGTAATTAATACCAGAAACATCACTCAAATCCTGTTTATCAGTACATACTGGAATTTCAACTACACATGGACAAGAACTGTTCTAATCCCAGCTTGGCCCTCAGTTGCAGAAACTTGAAAGTAATTATTGAGCAGAACAGAAATCAGATGTTCTTCTATTTTATTTTTGGTTTCACATTCAGTATGAATATAATTTTCTGAAAAGAATAGCTTTTTTAGATAAAGAAGGAACTAAAATAGATTTACTTACTAATTGACTTTCACCCACAGAGACATTGTCCTAAAAAAAAATTCCCTTAGGTTTTCTCCTCCCTCTTTGGTGTGTGTGTGTGTGTGTGTGTGTGTGTGTGTGTTGTGTGCGTGTGTGTGTGTTGTGTGTGTGTGATTTCCTAAGTAATAAACTTTTGGGGAGAGAGGCATAACAAGTGGTTTAAACTTCAGACAATGGAAATTCATTACTTGTTTCTGGTAAAGAGCCTTACCTGAATATTAATAGTTTTAGTTGACTAAGACTATGAGATATAAACAACTCAGCTAGCTAGCTTCAGGTTTAGTGGTAGAGACAAAAGTTATGCTTTGCTTTTTATCTCTCAGAAAAGAGAAGTTGGGATCAGCAAAGATTTATTCATTTAAAATTTTTCTTATTGGCACTAATTTAGAGTGATTAGGATCAATTTTTTACCTCAATATCCATAAAAGAGGTCTCATGTGGAACTCTGAGATAACCTGAGAATCATATTACCATTTATTCTAGTGATGTTTAATTCTCCTTTAAAAAAAAATGGCACTTTAGTTAGTTGGTTGATTTTCTCACTCCTTATCATAACTTTGTTGGCTATGAATGTTATAGCATAATCATTATTATGGTGATTATCATTATTTCCCAAAAGAGTAGCACATGTAAGCATATAGCAATTACCTTCTTTTGCCATCTCTACATTAGATTATTTGGAGCATCTTACCCAGGGATTTTAGACTTGTGTATGCAACTCTGTGCAGTGATATGTATGTATTAATGTATAATAATCTAATGAATGTGCAGTCTATAGTAAAGAATATGTGTGGTAAATATTGTGTAGCATTTGTTATTATTCATCATATTAGCAAAGCTACACTAATCACATAGTTGGATTCATAAAATTAAAAGAGCATATGATACAGCTCTACTGTGTTGAGGAAACAGTACAATTGAGGGCATGCCTCCCATTGGCTCAATGCAAAAAGAAAAATAATTTCATAAAAATACGGCTTCATTAAATGCTGTTTTGATCAAACTCCTGGCAAAGTAAGATGTTCAAAATAAGTTTCATTCTGAGATTTGCATTTTGTTTTTTAGGTTTGGATCTCTAGGTTCTATATTTCTATTTTTTAAAGTCAGTATTATATCATATATACTTTGAGACTTGTATCTTGGAAACATGCCACAAAAGTGGTAGGCTACATTTAACATTCTTATTTCAAGGCCTTGAGAAAAATTATGCAAGCAAGTTTATTGTGCATTTTACCTCCTCTGCTCAGTTCTGTGTAGAGTGATTTGTCTTGTTTGTAGAAACCGCAAACACTTAGGAAGTTTTGAGGGAAGAAATTACGTTAGATAGCTAAAAGTTCAAGTTCAGAGAAATAAGTAAATTTGTGCTTGAATAAATGTGACTTTTTAGTCTTCCATAAATGATTTTAAAGAGAAGTAAAACATCTTATGACCTTCTATACATCTCAATTTTTGGAACAGGACTTTTGACTTGATGTGCTTTTTATTCAGGCCTTGAACCCAGAATACCACTGAGCATGGCGTTTCTTTTTAAAGAGAAATATGCATGTGGAATGTTGTTGCTACAGAAAAGATTATGCAAACATCTCAGCTTTTCTCAAGACATCCAAGTTCACAGAAAACTATTTGTGACTTCAACTGCTACCCAGCTTTCTGTTTTAATGTTGACCAAATAATGTTTGGTTGACCTACTTATAATAGCACAAAAAACATTTTTGAACCTGTAAGGCTTTATTAAACATTGTTCGTTTGAAAGAGAGGCACGGTGCACCCCATTTTTAGTACGATGCTGCTGCTTTGCCATCAGCTGACGCGCTGGTGCACACACCAGGTCTCAGGGGTACATTCTGCAGGGTAGGCAGAACACCAATGAAGAGCAACTTTCAGACTTCTCGTTCCTATAAAAACACACTCTTTGCAGCTTCATTACAATCCCAAAGTCGTGCACTTTCTAAGTCTGTTTCTATGCTTGAAAATGTTCACGAAAGAGACAAATGGGGAGGGAGGTTCTCCAACCAGATTCTTTCTGGAAGACAAACGCCTTGCTTGTGAGTGTAGTCAGGCCCCACTGCCTCTCTTATTGGAGATATTTTATTGCAAGTTTGGCCATAGGTAAGGGGTATTTTATAACAACCACAGCAAAATTGCAAACTTTACCCACAATGACTCATGAGGAGAAGACAGGAATTGCCACAAATATCTATTTTCTTATTAACAAACTCTCCTTTGACACATTGTGCCCCATTCAAAACATGTTGGTTCACCAAGGTGCATGTTGGAAAGGCTTTTAATTTACTTGAGTTTTATTCCTAGAATGGAAGGTCAGGGTTAAACCACTTACCCACCACATTGCCAGGGAATTCAGCGATAGTTATTAATCATAGGATGTGGGAAAAAAGGAGATACTTGCTGGAAATGTAAGTGGAGAATTCAATTAAGACATTTAGCAAATGGCTTGATGGTTAAAGTTTAAGTCACTCGTTAGTTTAATATACGAGACAGCTCCACCTAAAATTAGACAGTGACATGTAAATTTAAACTATAAACCAAAGAAGTGTGCTAAAACTTCCAAACCTTATTTATGAGTAAAGTTACAGAAAACAGTTTTCTACATTTCTGAAGTATTCATAAAACAGATAAAGAAAGGACCTGTGATGCAATGAACTTATTTTGAACCAAAAAAGGTCCTGTTGTTAAACTCCTTCTGCTATCTTTCCTAATCATACAATCTCAGCAAATGAGAAAGAGGCTACACAGTGAGGTAGCAAGACATCTGGGAGCTATTTTTAGGTTGAGTAAAAGGCTTCCGAGGGAGTATTTTGAGAAGGTGGGTAGAGAGGAAGACATATGGGAGCCAAAGGTCAGTCAGTGGAAGAGGGTGGAACCTTTTTCCAAACCACTTCATTTTACAAGTACAGACAATGTTTTGGGAAAGTACACCCTAGGCATTTACACCTCTTAGGTAGTCCTATAGTGTGTTTTTTGCCTTCTCAACAAGAACGTACAATGCATTTTGCAGACCACTTTAAACTTAGTGCAGTTATATTCATTAAAAAAAAAAAAAAAAAGACAGGAAAATACTATTAGATTGAATTAAGGAGCCAGAAGCAACATTAGGCAGGTGACATTTGTCAAAGAAACCTGACATTCCCATCTCGAATTCAAGCCCTTCCAGAGTAGTAAGTTAGATACTCAAGACTGTATATTATTTCTCAACCTAATGGTGTATTGTTTAGGTTGGCTAACAAAATATGCAATAGTCCTTTTGAGTAGAAAATGTACTATTTCCTACTTAGAGTGTACTTCTATAGTTTATTTTGATACATGCAGGATGTCTAGATATCAGTTTACTCTAATAACTAAAACTAATAACAGTTGAAGGTTTATATGAAGGTGCCGATAGCACTACCAGACACTCAAAAAAGACAGCAAACTCTTCAAAGCTTCCACTAAATTACTTGTCTGCAAATTGATTTCTATTGTAACAAATAAATAGGATAGTCAGTTTTGTCAAATAGCAGCATGTCTTGGATAATAGAAAAGAGATAGAATCTAAATGGGTGCTGATAACATCTCACAAGCCTAGTCACCCTCTCAACAAAACTCCTTCTCAAGCATTTTATATTTAGGCTTTTTAAGGTCAGTCAACTGCATTTATTTATTTTTTTATAAAAAAAGAACGGGACCACCATTCTTTACAATGTGGATGGACCACACTGTAAGAGTAGCATGCTAATGCTCAGTTCTTTTCTCAACCATTTGCCTTAGAATATAGCACCAGTGAAGCAAAAGGCAGAAGGGACTTCTGGCAGTTCTTTGTCTTTCAGTTAATGACTCTTATTCCGTAAGCAGCAGGTCTTCATTACTGAAAATCTGGAAAATACGGTAGGCTAAAAGAAACCCAAGTCACCTGCCATTTGCAGAGACAACCATAGTCATCCTTCACATTTTAAAAATGTACTCTCTCAAGTTTTTTTCTTTACAGAAGTATAAATTAATTTTAAAAATAGGGTCATTCTATATATGGCATTTCAAATTCTGGTTTTTATCACAATATACTAGGTACATTTTTTCATGGCAAGAGATATGCTTTGCCATCTCATTACAATGGCCAGTTAAAATTCAATTATTTAAAGGCATTCCACTTTACCCAGTCATCTATTTTTGAATGTATTGATTTCTAACCAATTTTTATATGATAAATAGCATTGCATGAACATCTTTATAAATAAAATTCTGTATCTGTCCTTAATTATTCTTCAACAAAATTGTTAGAAGTTGAATTTCTGGATCAAAGGTAACATGCAGAAGTCCAAAGACCTCTTCAGACAATCTGTGGCATATTAATAAATACTCACATCGCATTATGAGAGAGTGACCACTCCTCAGCAAGCAGAAACATTCTACAAGCACCGGGCACCATCATTTAACAAATTCATTCAGCTTTTATCTCTTAGAGATGTAAACTTATAGTCAGTTTTTACCTAGGTAGCCACTTCCAGTAAAGGAAAATAGGTCCCTATAAATTCTTCATCATAACTCATTTACTAAATATCTGCAGAATGTCTACTGTGTGTTTGATGAAGATCTAGTGAGTGGAGATTTCTGTGTGGAAGATGCCTGAGAACAGAACCAGCACTGAATGAGCCTGTACTGTGTGTTGAATTTATTTAGTCTTATTTAATCCTTATGAACATCTGGCAAATAAAAAATATTCTGTCCACTTTTGAGATGAGGAAGTTAGAGCTCCTGGAGGTTGGACAGTTCATGCAAGTTCACACAAGTGTCCCCAGCTGAGGTGGACGAGGAACGCACATCTGTTTGGCTCAGTGGCTCTGTTCATAAGACCTTGATTGTGAAGGAAGGAGCACGTTTTATTGCTTCCATTGTCTTTAATTTCATTTTTTACTTAGAGGCAAGAACATTTGGTACACATCTCCATCCATGGAAAACAGTAGAATATATATTATATGAAGTATAATGTATTCTGGTAAGTGTTGTGTCAGAATGCTTGTTGATTTTATTATTCTAAATGTTACTGCTCTGTCTAATTCTATTCATTCTATAAAGAACTTGATGTAGCTAAGGTATATACACACACACTCACATACAAACATATAAGTGTACCAACATACACATATACAGTATAAAATAAACATTTGGGAATTAGGCAAAGAGAAAATAAAGATATGGAAATAGAACAAGCATGGTGAAATACACACTTATAGTCCTTTAAAATCACTAAATAAGGATTTGGGAATTCAGGAGAAGCACATTTCCCCTGATATTCTCATGTCAGTGGTCTAAAAGGAAAAGTCTTCCTTGTTGCTCAACAAGAAGGTCACCATAGGCACGGGATGACTTCCACAGTAGCATCCCTGTTACAAGGAGATTTTCATGTCTGTCTCCAAGTGGAATGACCTGTTTAGAACCTCTTACAAATCACTGTTTAAAAGATGTGTGGAATAAGTCCATTGTTTAAAGGAGTCACCCATTTCAGTCCTTCTGAGAAAATGTGAAATGAATAAATGTCCCTATATAAAAACAGATCTGTTTCTATAGTACTAAGGTATTTTCAAAGCTAACAATGAGCCGGAATCTCCCCTCATTATAAGTAAAGCTCAATATCCATTAAAGCGTAACTCCTTTAGAGCCAGGGTATTCTTTGGAAGATAGCACACCTACTATTATAGTTTTTAAAAAAAATTGTGTGTGTGTGTATTCGTGTAAAATGTACGTTTTGGAAGAGTGCTTTCTCTCTCTTTTAATCTCTTTCCTATACCTGGATTTCATACACAGTCTGTGCTCAATTGATGTCTACTGTTGGTAACCATTATTTAGGGAACATGATAAGAAAGAGTTAATGTAAATCCTAGAAGTGTATTTTTTTTTTTTAATTTAAGAAATATATATATGAAGACACTTTCTCTGGCCCTAATTAAAGGTGTATCCATAAAAAGTGAGGAAGGAGATTACATCTTGTTACATAGTTTGTACCTAAATGAGGTATGACTTGAAATAAAAGTACCATGGTGCATTTACAGAATATTCTAGTAAGTATGCGAAGGCAGTCGTAAATTTTCTCATCTGTAATATGATACTAAGTGCATGATATGATTGTGAGGATTAAACAAAGCAAATCAAGGGAAAGCAATTAGCAGAGTGTCAAGCAGATTTAGTGCTCAATAAATATGATTTATCCTACTGTTACTGGCACTACTATATCATTAATATCTTTCTGTAATTTCTTGATTTAAAATAGGAGTTCGTATATACCTATTTTCATTTTCATATTCTTGGCAACACCCTTGGAAATATTTTATTTGGGTCAAACAATTTTTCAGCATTTTTTCTTAAAATAATATTAGACTATGTTTTGTTTGTTTTGGGTGGTTTTGCTTTCTTTTTGGATGCTCTTGGCAATTTCATGTGTGCTTATTATTCTGATCCAAACCTGGGAGGAAAATATCTCACAACACTGCATGATTTACAAGACCACACAGTGATTTATAAGGGTTCCCTCCTCCCATAGAGCTTTTAATGGGGAAAACTCATCTATATTGCTGTGTCAAGAAATCACCACCTTTATCACATACCACAGACATAAATGAACCATATAAAAGCAAATAATCCTGAACTCCTCTACAGGAAGCTTCAGCAGAATTTGAGCTTTAGCAGATGCTTAGAAAGTGTAACTAGCTGTAGAAACCAAGAAATTTGGATACTAACAAGAACTAATACAGATAGTATATCTAGTGCAGTGGCTTTAAAATCACTTTTTAAAAATTGAAATATTTTAAACAATATCTAATATACCATATGGTTCCTCTAAGAATTCAAGTCACTTTTAGTTCTATGTCAACTTTACTTGGATTCAGTTAGGACACCTTTGCCACATTCTGTTGTTTAATTTTGTGCTTTTAATCAAAACACTAATTAATCCAGTGCATTCTCCTATTTTAAGGATTTTAACAATGATTGATTGTTGGATTCACTCTTAAAGCCTGAATCTTAAAATCAGATATTTAGTCTCTTTTAAACTTTGTAAGTGTATTTATATTATAACGATCGAAACAAGGGAATCCCAACCCAAAGAAAACTATATATCTAATCATCTAGGATAAATATACACAAAGATACGCCTAACTTCACTAGACTTACATGAACTAATACATATAAAGAACTAGAAAAGCACTTTGTACTAACTAAGAAATCAATAAATATTACAATATGGCCTAAATTCAAAATGTTTTCCCCCTTAAGCAAGAAGTCATGCAAAAGTTGAAAACATGTTGATTCCAAGCTAAGGTCCATCTGGTTACACGATTTGATGCAGAGGTAGAGACATAGGACTCATTTATTCTATGTAGCAGGTAAAGTATATCTCCACTGGAGTAAATTTTGCTTAGGCACCAGTATCCACAGATTACTGCTTACCTGTTCTTTCCAGAACCTCAAGTGAAACTCTTGATTTGAGGTCTTGCTCTTCTCATACAGTTTCCTTAAAAACATCAAAAGTTTTATTTTCTTTTGCTTTATTAATAAAGGATTTATCAAGGCAGCAAAAACTCTACCTACACTCTAGATTGAAATATATAGTTACTTTGTGTCATGTATGCGAATAATAGACCAAAAGCATCTCCAAGGAGAAGGAGTCTGTGGTGACATAATAAGTAAAATAGTAATTATCACTGACAGTTTTATTGTCACGCTGAGCAGCACTAACATGAAATAAAGACATTTCATAAAATCATAGCAGTACAAAGGGTTATATATTCATGTAACATTTAGACATATCCACTCCTCCCACTCTTCTCCATTTACAGCTCACTTCAGGGAAGAAATACTATTTTGTTTTTATTCCCCCACTCATACAGGCCCTCAGAAAGTCCCCAGATCATCCTCATTTCAAAAACAGACTAGGAGCATTCCAATTCCAATTCAATTTATGCTGCACATGGATATTTGATTCTAGTGCAGACCATCCTCAGACAGTTAATTTGCCAGCACATGAAGGGGATGATGTACACAGAATACTGGGTCAAACAATGGGAGATAACGTGTGTCTATTAATGCTAAAGACCAACAGCAGATGATTCCTGAAGTGGAAAATGACTGTGATTAAAACTGTTCCCTTGCTTAGTCAACATCAGCATCTTGTAGGTCAACCTAAAAACAAACAAACAAACACAAGAACACAGACAACAGCAAAGGTCACTCACTCACTTGAAGAAGTATAAAACTAAAAATGATTACATATGATTTTCCAGGCACTTTTAGACACATTATCTTCTTTATCTCACTTGAGCCTCATATTTCTATGTAGTAGATGTCAGCTGCATCTTTTAAACTAGGAAACTCGGTGGCAGAGTAATTAAGTTACTGTTTCCAAGTGATATAGCTCGTATGAGTCAGACACAGGACTCACCCCAAGTGTGTCTGATCCTGGTGGTTTGCTTTTTCATTGCCCCACACTGCCTCTTCCGTTGCCTCAAAAGGCAGAATCGTGGACTGCAGGAGCCAGAACATTCCAGTTTTCATTCTGTTCCCACCTCTTACAAGCCGAGTGACCTTGGGAAATTGGGAAAGCTGTTTGCTCTCTCTGTGCTTCAGGATTCTAATTGGTAAAGTGAAGATAATGATGGTACCCATCTCAAATTTTGCCAGAGTAGTCCTGGCTGGTTTTGCTCAGTGGTTAGAGCATCGGCCCACAGACCAAAGGGTCACAGGTTTAATTCCCGTCAATAGAAAAATATCCTCAGGTAAGGATTAACAAGAAGAAGAAAAATTGCCAGATTAAATAAGTAATATGTGTAAGGCATTTAGAACTACCTTGAGTACATAGTAAATGCTCAAAAAGCATTTGTTGTGCTGTTAACTATCACAGACTCAGTAACCTCCTCTCTATTACCATCACCACTTTCCTCGTTCACCCTTTGACGGTCTCTCTCTCTCTCTCTCCCTCTCTCTTTTCATGCAAGAAAGAGTCATTGAGCACCTACATTGTGCTAAGCACTTTCTAGGAGCATAGAATATATCAGTGAAACAAAACAAAACTGCACACACACATCCTTGGCCTCATGGATCTGCATTTTAGTTGTTCTAGGTAGATGAGGTAGACAGTAAAGAATAAACACGTAGTATGTCAAAGGGTAGTAATGCTAGGAAAGAAAGGAAAAATAGAGTAGTGTTAAGTTGAGCAGGTTATGAGCAGTGGGAGACATTTTAAAAACTGGTATTATTTTAGAGTTACACTTCAGAGCATGAATGATGGATGCATACCTTTATTACAGGGAGGAAGTGCTAAGTCAGGAACAGTCTAATCTGCCACATAGGTACTTCACTTTGCCTCTGAGTAAATGGGGAGCCTTTGGGGAATTTCAGGAGATAATCGGATTTAAAGTTCAAAAGTGCCACTCTTGTTTCTGTGCTGAAAATATTCCCTAGGGGCAAGGGTAAGAGCAAGGAGACCAGGAGGAGCCATCAGAATCTAGTGGACGGTGGCGGCTCCGAGCAGGGTGGTAACGGAAGTGTAGTGAAATGATCGGATTTTGAAGGGAGAGTCAACAGGAATTCCCGAGGGTCTGGATATGGAGATGAAGAGAGAAACAGGAATGAAAGATAACTAATTTTAAAATTTTCAGTGTAAGCAGCTAGACTAGAAGGGAAGTGGGGCGTCAGCTGAGATGGGGACGGCTGTGTGTAGAGCAGGGCCTCGTGGAAGATTAGGAGCTGAGTTTCTGTTACCACTCTGTATCCGAGGGGACAGAGCGAGTGGGAAATTATCAGGTCTGGAGTTTAAGAGAGAGATCTGGGTTAAAATGTTGAATTTGAGAGCCCTAAGCCTATAGATGATATTTAAATCCATACTCCATACTCTGTGACATTCGTTACTGGTCTATTAGCTTTTATTTGTCTTATTTTCCAATGAATCTTTTATTCTTCCAACACTTATGTTTTGAAAGCAAAACTCTGATCCTATTATTCCCTGCCCCCAAAACCTAGCCAGAGCTTAAAAGACAAAATTCAAACTTAATGTAGAGCGTTACATTCTGGCCACAATCCATTCTCACTTAGCCTCAAGTGTCAACTCTTTTGTTCAATTTTTCTAATGGTTGAGGGGCAGTTCATCTTTTCCCTCCTTCTTCAATCAAAACTTGCTCCTTTCTGCATTGTCCAGTGTGGCAGCCACTTCCCATACATAGCTATTGTGCATTTGAGAGGTGGCTAGTCCAAACTAAGATGTGCTGCGAATGGGAAATCTACATCTCATTCAAAGACAGTGCAAAAGCATGTACAATTTACCATCGATACTTCTCCATACTTCAGAAATGATAATATTTTGGATATATTAGGTTAAATAAAACACATCAAAATTAATTTCGTGTGTTTAATGTTTACTTTTTAAATGTGGCCTGCTAGAAACTTTAAAATGACATATGTGGCTTCTCATTTGTGGCTTGCAATTTACTCTGTTGGACGCTGCCGCCCTAGAGCATGCATGCCACTGTGTCCTTACAGATCTCGTAGTCACAGCAGATCTGTTTTTCTGAAAGATTCTGAGTTTCTGAAAACAGAAATTGTTTGATTTCTCTTTCCAAGACCCACTAGGATTTTGACTAGATGCTCAAGAAACGTTAATTGAAAGTTTATTGGTTTCTGATTGATGCTTGTCCTCAGACACCAATCTGTGGACAGGTTGCCAATAATATAAGCATAATTTGAAAAAGAATAAACGATAGCAGGTCCATAATATATACTTAAGAAACCCAAGTGCTTTGCCAAAGTTAGCCAAAATTTTAGCTGATCACTTATTTTTGTCATTATTTCAACCTTTTTTCTAAAAGTAGTATCTTCAAGATCAAATTAAAAATTAAGATAGTATACTGTTTGTAGTAAAAATTATTAATGTCACAATTTTATATCTAAATTCAATTTAATTTTTACGAAGACATTTGAATTCTAGTTTGTTTCTGACTTCAAATTTGCAAGTGACTTCTTATTACATTGATTTTAATGACATGTACACATTAAGAGACTTATACTCGATTATTTTTGAAATTGTGAAATAAGTAAAACATAATAAGACATAATTTTATATAAACTAAACATTATACATTTTGAAGGAATTCTAGGGACCCAGGAACATTGCCAAGGGATAAAATAGGATAAGTAAGTAAGAGTATAAGTTTATTATTCTCTTCACTTTCATTCTTTCTCTTTCCCCATTGGGTGCAAATATTCCTTATGATTTTGGAAATAAAATGTAAAAATATCCTCTGAGCAATGAGATCCGATAAGACCGGCATCCATCCCATGGATAGTCTGATGGAGAAGGCAGTAAAATGCTTTCTGAAGCTGTCTGTCTCTGAGAAACAAGATTCTGATATAATAGGGGATATGATATGACTTGTTATAGGCAGTTTGTGCAGGGAAAACACTATTGTAGAAAAAACAGAATAAGAGGGTGCAAATTAGTTATGTATTGTCAGTCCTGTTCAGGGTGAAGTGCATTGATTTTAATGACTGTCCCTAGGTGTCTAGACAGAAATACCCCTGCAGGGAAGAAGAATAACATCGCAAGATATGTTAATTTGATGTAAATCTCTCTTTGGCATGCTGAATTTCTCCTTTATGGTTCACTCAACAGGGTTTAGGTTTGTTATTTCGTCTCAAGAGTGTGCTGCCCTTCAGGAAAGGAGGCACAATTTATCTTCCATGATAAATTAATAGCCATCATCTGATTTACAAATCACTGTCCTGTGTGCTTGGTTGGACTAAAAAACTTTTCAGTCTCATGATTGTTGTAAAGTAATAAAACCGATGCCTGAATCTGAGACTAAAGGGACTCCCTGCTAAAACTCATAAATATTTAGGAAACCCTTCATAAGCACAGTCGGTGGGTCTGTATCTCTTTCTATTCCATATACAAAATTTGACAACCAAATTCTAAGGATTCTTCTAGACAGTCACATAAAGTTTTACCTCTATATAGAAAATCGTCTTCTAAGTTTACAGAGCTATTTCATTTCACAGAGAACAAAGGGTAAGACCTAATGCTAGAACGTTGACCTCATTTGGGTGTTCAGTTATATTGTTCAACAAACACTAGGACCAACTGACAGAAACAGAAGAAGGTGGGCCTGTTGCCTGGACGTATAAATGTGCCCTTGAGAAGTGAGTGACTTGCCTCCTCATTAACAGCCTGGCTTCCATGTGGAAAGTAGTGATGCTCAACGTTCAGTTTAAACCTAAAAACCTTCCTTTTCCCTAAGTACCCTAAGCCAAAATAAGATGTGCTTTTAGAACTCCCAGTGTTGCTAAATATCTTGCTCAACACTTAATAGTTTGAGGTTAAGGGGTTTTATGTTTGGCATTAGGCACTGGAGCCAGTGATTCCGACACAGCACGCCCACACGTAACCCATGGACACGTTGAGCCAGATTCTCTCCTCACAGGAGATGTTCTGAGGGCAATTTTGGCAATTCTGAAAGACACCGACTCTGGCACTCCTAATGTCATAGCCATGAAGTGTAGTAAATCATACCCAAGCAGTCTGAATCTGTACTTAAAATCTGAGAGAAGAATTTAACCAGAGCTCATTTTGTGTTCATCTGCACGGTAACTTCATGTTCAACGATATGGATGACCCAATCTCATTTTACCTTTTTGGTTAGAATGGTGTACTAACATACTTCCAAAAAATATTTCATTATTTCCACTACATTTTTTTTTAAAGAATAGTTTATTGATTTTTAGAGAGAGAGAGAGAAACATCCATGTGAGAGCAAAACATCCATCAGATGCGTCCTACGTCCCGGACTGGGGATCAAGCCGGCAACCTGGGCACATGCCCTTGAGTAGGAATTGAACCGGCACTATACTGAGAATCAGAATATTCAATCCAAGGAAGATGATTCAGATGACTTAGTTTATTTTAGGTGCTCCCTGAAGTTAATTAACTTTCCCAGACATCAATTAATAACAGAGTTAGAACAGGACTGAAACCCAGGCTTCCTAAATCCCACTGCCAGTCGTTTCGCTGCAGAATTTTGCCTTAATTGACCCTGAGAGATTCACTGGAGAGGGGAAAATATATTGAGCTAGGTAATGTTCCAGACCTTTGGGATGAGTAGGACATTTTTCCTCCCTCAGAAAGCTTATGGTCTAAAGAGGAAGATAGCTAAATAAACAAATTAGAGCCTTTAGGTTCTATAGAGATTCTGATTGAAGTGTATAAAGTGGAAAATGAAAAGAAATGATCTGATATGCTGGTATGTGATTGGAACATGCTTAATAAGAGAAGGAGTCTTGAGGATATTGAAAGAAAGACTGAGCTGGGCATTCCACATGAGGGGAAGAATATTTAATTCTGGCCTCTGACATGAAGACATTGTGCAGATGTTACCAGAAATATGACTATAGCTGAAAGAATGTTTTCTTATTTGCCCTATGCATAAAAAATGTGGCACCTTCTTACTGGCAGATGCTTCACAGGCTCAGTTACTAAGACTCGTGGGACATGGTGAAATTTAGGCACAGTTTCAGCAGTCCTTCTCTACTGCACAGGTGTGTGTGTGTGTGTGTGTGTGTGTGTGTGTGTGTGTGTGTGTAAATGCAATCATTACCGTCTTTCAAAGCAATAGGCTTTGAAACAACTATATTTGGGAACAGGAGAAGTAAGGAAGCTTGAAGATGTGGAGTGAGGGTAATCATATAAGTAATATGAACTCCAATCAAAACCAAATATTGTCTTACAGAAGGAAATCCTTTCAGAAGAGAAGCAGCTCACACTGTTTGACAATGTAAGGGGTTTGGCTTGCTTATTCTTACACTTTTTCTTGACAGATATGTTATCTAGTAATAAGATGCACAGTGGCAGATAGTGGCATTTGTAAAACCTTAAAAATAAACATAAATTAGAATAGGAAGAGGAGTACAAAAGTTGTACTGCTTAAAGTAAGTTAGATGGTAATATAAAAAAATGTGAGAGTGCAACATGACTGACATCATTTTGTCTTCACTGGTCTACTACATTTTGCCAAAATGTATTTCTTTTTCCTTTTGCTTTTTTGCCCATTTATATTGCCAAAGATATTCAATGTAAATGCATTTTGTGAAGTTGGGCTCAAGAGCTCTTTATGGAGGACGTGTGTGTGTGTCCACACATGGGAAACATGCACATATTTAAGTAGATGTTCAATTCTCCATGGTTTGTAAATAATACATGATGTCTGGATCTAAGAGGTGATGGGACTCCTCCTTTTACCTGCAGAGATCTGACTCCTTTTAGAGGTGTGGGTTTCATGCGAGCTAAAACAGGCACTAGACCATATATTATTTCATTGTATCATTACAGCAGGACTCTGAGGTCATTATTTTTATTTCAAATTTGATAATAAGAAAACTGAGACTCAGAGAGTTTAAATAAGTTGTGTAAGATCAAACTGTTAGATACTTAAAAAAAAAAAAAAAGATCTGTCCGACTCCTGAGTTGACGTCTGTCTACTCTACTATGCTGTACACATTACAGAAAGTCTGAAATGAACAGGAGCAAATTCTGTGGTGAAAAACCAGTAGAGCAAGGCACTTAGGGCAATTCCCACGAGGAATGACCAAGATCCAAAGAAACTCAAGGGGAACCTGGTAGCTTTCTTTAAATACTGAAAGGATTACCAGGCCAAAGGAGCTATAATGATTGCTTTTCAGGATCCCTAGGGGTAGACTGTGAGATAATATGTATGTGTAAGTTGCAGGGAAACATCACTATGTGAATTTTCCAAAGAGATAAACATAAATCGCACTTGCTTCCTAGCTATTCAGTTTTCCGTCATTGAGAGTCTATTACTAAAAAATGTAAAATGTGCAGTTTAATGAACTTTCCTTTGTAAAAAATTCTGGCTACTGTCAGTTGAGTAAATTGTACAGTTAGGATAAATATCAAGACACTGATGGAGCGATTTTCCAAGTAAACAACTGAAAGCTGACCACCTAGATTATAGCCATGTGGGTTCCTGATAGATTTCCCCCATGGTTTCCCCCAAGCGTATAAAAGGTGACTTGGAAAGTATACCTTTTTTCTCTAATTTCAAGTGTCCACATTATACATTTCAAGTTAAACATATAATATGGCTGGGACTAACTTGAAAAAGATAAGAATCTCGTATGTCCTCAAATTGAGGTATAGAAAAGATCCTATATTACCTATAGGTTATTCTGACTCACTCCAACTAAAAAGGGAAAGTGTTTCTAAATGTGAAGATGTTTTGATACTGCCAGGCTATTGTTTTTTAAAGGACATATTGATATTTGTAGAAAACTTTTGGTTTCCCAATTATGGTATTGTATATGGCTTTGGCTCAATCATTTAAAGTATGTATATATTATACTTTAAGCACACATACGACTAAATTGCAGTCACAAAAGGACTCAGCACTTGGAAATAGAAATGCACATCAATATAGAATTTTAAATCATCCCGTACTTGTACTCACCTATATCTGCATATTTATACTTACTGGATGAGTGAGCAAATGAAACATATTTGCTCAGTAACCTTGCACTTGGCACTTCACACCTCTGGTCGTTAGCCTGTCTATAAAAGGACAGAATTGGACCAGCAATCTCTCAAGTTGTCCTCTAGCTGTAAATGGATTAGAATGTAAAATTTGGCAATATATTAACCCCCGGAGAGAATTCAGAAATACTTAACAAACAAATGTAATTAAAATAGGAAGTGTTTTTTTGTTTGTTTGTTTTATAATCTGTGCTTTGCAACTCAAGTCCTCTGAACAAGTCAGGATGCTTGAGCCCCAATTTTACTTATCACCCACTTCTATGCAGACAATGTCCAGGTCTTCCTCTTCTGCCCTGACCTTTTATATTCTCCCCAGTCACAGATTTCTTTCTGTTTATGGAACATCTTTACTTAGATGTTCTGCCGTCACCTAAATCTAAACATGAGAAAAAGAGGGGAGGGACTCATGGTCTCCCCTTAGCCTATCTATTCTGCGTCCCCTGCATCCTCAGTGCTAGGCAAAGACTCAGGGCTTCCCCTGCTCGTTCCCATCCCCTCACCGTTCCAGACTGATCCCAAGTTCTGCTGGCACATGCTCAGTGTTTTATAATTCTTGTTCCACATTTCCACAATGTAGCCAGGTCCATACCCTATCCACCTAGATTATTTTAAGGGTCTCCTGGTGAGCCTTTCTGCCTATATTATTTCCTTATTTTTATAAACACTATGAAGAGACATGGAATTTTGATATTAAGATGCCTTTGGAGCAACAAACTCCTTTCCTAACTTTAATAATTTAGCAGCTGGTATGTGTATTTATTGATAGGGACATTTCAAACACAAATGTTTACTTATGTAAGTTCTGTCTCACACTAGATCAGGAGTTATGTTAGGATTGGAACTCGGTTATTCCCTTTCTTCTTTCTTTTTCTATATAGATTTTATTGATATCTACTGGTGTAACATGTTCTTCCAAGCACTCTGACAGCTACAAATATAAATGAAACATGGCTCTTATCCTTATAAAGAGGAAATTAAAGTTAGTTGAGTACATTTAGGCACTGGGCTTAGGTTATGACATGTTACTTCATTTAAGTCTTCTTGAAAACTTTTTTCCCAGCATAATTGAGATATAATTACAAAATTATGTAAGTTTAAGATGTGCAACATCATGATTTGACATATGGATATATTGCAAAATGATTACCACAAATAAGTTTAGCTAATACATCTAGTTACAATTTTTGTGTTTGTCGTGAAAACTTTTAAGATTGCTCTTAGCAACTTTCGAATATACAATACAGTATTGTTAATGATAAATCTTTTTGAAAAGTTTGTACTAGTGAAATTATTATCCCCATTTTACAGATGAAGACAACAGGGTTAGAAGAGAGTAAGTAGCTTACCCAAGGTTTGTCTGACTCCGAAGCCCTAGTCCTTAGTTCCACTGGCCTGTGCTGGAATTTAATGGTTCTTAAATTTTTGACATTATTCTGGTATTATAACAGCTTAGCTGTTTTCTAAGTGGTTTTCTATAAGTTCAAGTATTAATACGCATTTAAACTTTCTTTTTTCCTCATAAATAAGTGGTGCTGTCGTTATTGACATATAAAGTTTATTATTTAGATCATAAACTTTATTGTAAGCAGTATTCCATGGTACACAAGAGACCCTACATATGTGAACAGCTTTATACAATAACAATATATTGTATTTGGATCTCAAAAAATGAATTTCATTTTAAAATGTACATTTTTGTTAATTAAATATCACATGCTACTTTTTTTATATATATTTCTTTTAATTGATTTTTTAGGGCCAGAGGAAGGGAGAGAGAGATAGAAACATCAATGCAAGAAATGTTGATCGGCTGCCTCCTGCATGCCCCCTATTGGGGATCGAGTCTGCAACCCCGGCATGTGCCCTGACCAGGAATTGAACCAGGACCTCTCAGTCCATGGGACGATGCTCAATCCACTGAGCCACACCGGCCAGGCCACATGCTACTTTTTGAAAAGGATATAGCATATAACCATTCTCTCATGTTAATTATTTTATGTTTTAATCCTGTCCTTCTTTAAATCTTGTTAGGACTATTTTAGGATACCCATTTTCAGCTGAATAAAACTAATATATTTTTCTTCCAAGACCACACACCACATAAAATGGATTTGTGACTGGAATGGTTTTTGTCAGTAAACTTCAGAAAAATATATCACATAATTTCTGTGATAGCCGTGGCCTAAACTCTCTTTCAGGTTGAGATTTATGTAAATTGTAAAGATAAACAGATGGTTTTTCTCTTGCCTGCCAATTCACTGCCTTTCAAGATTACTGTGATAAATAATTACAGTGTATGGCAAAAATTCTTCTGTTTTCTTGTTTAGAATAAAATCACTGCCTCTCTTCTGTGAACTTTTTTTGTGAGACATAATATTTTACAATTTTATATAGAAATGTTCAAATTATTTTTAATAAGTAGTTTAAATATGTTGTATGTGGCTAAACAATCTTTATCTGGAAATATCATTGGAATTATATAAAATGGAAGTAAGAAGCCCCTTTCCCCAGTAAAGTTGAATAAAGATAGATCAACAACGCAGATGAAGATGATGACAAAGAGGAAAAACAGGAGGAAGAAGAGAAGAGGGAGGGGGAAGGAAAATAATAAAGCTAAAAACTGGTTTTCAACACGGATCATTATTGACCGAAGTGAATAATGTGAAACACACCTAAGAGTCTCCTTCTTCCCTGGGCTTAGATAGCATTGTGCACGGTTACAGCGTCATGCACCCATCAAGCTCTTAGAGTAGCTGCATTAAGTATACATTTGGAGGCTGGATTCCATACAGTAGTCACTAGCATGAGATTTTCCTGACACCAGAGAGGGCTAATCATCTAGTTCCTACAGGTCAAGGCATGCTAGAGAGAACTCGCTCCAGCAGTTCCCTCACAGAGCCTGGTGTCTGGAAAACAGACTTCAGTCTCCAGTACTATCAGTCCTTTGCTTTTCAGAAACACTTAATTCAACTGAATTTTATTTTTTTTAGTGCAAGATAAAGAGATACCTGCCTGTCCGCTTTGTGTCTGGTGTAGCCCATCTGCCATCGTCTACCATGACGATGATTTATTGCTTCTGTAGCATGTCAATTGAAAGTGCTCACAGAGACAAAATCTGCAATAAGGTTTTTAGCATGTTTAATAGAGTCTGGTTAAGTAAACATTCTCAACCAAAGCAGCAGAAGAGAGCTTAAAATAAACAGAGCTACTGTGCCAAGTTCATAATTACTTACACATTTAGCACTCTGCCCATCTTCTAAGCATGCCATTAAAACCAGATTTGTGGACTTAATATAATTGTCTTGAAACCATACTATAGGCAGTTTACATACTTGAATTTTTATTTAATTCTTTATTCTCCTTCAACTTTGTAAAAACTGAGATTTATTTCATAAAACTTATTTCAAAGTAACTGGTAACAACTCTTTCTTCAACAAGCGAGATCAAATTGTTAGTTCTTCTAGAGTCAGCTGTTCCTTGGGCAAACCTACTCTTGTTCAGAGTCTCCAAGTCAAGTCTTCTTTAAAGAGTACAGACAAATTTCTTATTCCAGATTAGAAGGGTAGCATGGTTAGTTTCTTAACAGGTCGGTTAAAATAACAACCAAAAATATAAGTATTAATTTAAACATAATAACAGTATATAATACTGCCTCTCAGTTTTTGGCCTACAAAATAATGGTGGTGATGGACAGTGTAACTATATTGAAAGCATAAATTTTAAAATTAGATGTACTAATAATATAATTAAGTGATAGACATGTTTATGTTAAAAAATATTAGTTACTATTAATTGTTCAAATATACTAGGATACAATTTCCCATTTTATATTTCCGTCATTGTTCATATTCATGCAAATAAGTTGTTGATTTTCTAATATTTCTCCGATATGTATCTAGGAATTTATATTCTTTCGTAAACTATAGTGGTTTGTTCTTGTCCCAGTCTGAGCACTTGTAGCTCAGACATTGTAGAAGGAATGGATTATTGACATAAAATGTCACAGAATCTGAGGAGCTGTTCTCCTGGGTCAGTGTTGGATTCTCTGTTGTTTAACTACATCATTAGTGAACTGCAAAAAGGAAGTAAGAGGCACGAGAAGTCCATCTGCAGACAATAAATGAAGATGAACTTCAATTCCCAGGACAGGAGAGTATAAATAGATCCTCAGAAGGTTGCTGAAATTGGTAACTAAGAAGAGAAAGAAATGTGGGTCTAAATAAGGATCTTCCATATAAGCTCAAGAGTGTTTTAATAACATGAAACCCAGAAAGAGGAAAGAGCCAAGCTAAAGGACAGTACAGACAGACAATACAACTTGCTAAGGGCACCAAAGCCCAAAAGAACATACTCTTCTGTGATGATAAATGCAATCTAAACTTCTCATTTCTTAAATGTTAACAATGAAATTGAAAGTATAGTCTAGCATAGTGTTGAGATGATGTCTTCAGTTTGAGACCCAGCACTGATATGAGCTGTGTGGCCTTCTGCTTCTGTAAAATAAGAAGAACTACATTACATACCTCATCGGGTTGTTTAAAGGGTAAAGTGAGTCTAGCAGTAGATTGTAAATTCCATGAGATCAGAAACAGTGGTTTGCTCACAACTGAGTCTTCATTGCCTATCCTGATGCCTGATGTAGGCAATGAATCAAATATTTTGAAAGGATGTTGAATTATGGGGTTGTTTTGAAAGATATGTAATATATATATGAGAAACTATCCTGAGCTTTTATTTATTTGCTTGATTGTTACCCACCTCTCTTTCTAGGAAGCCAGCTCTATGGGAGCCAGAAAATTACCTTCTTGTTCCCTGCTAAATCATTCCCTATGCTTAGAACCTTGACATTTCAGCCTGCTCATGGCATCACCTGGAAGTTTGTTTAAATGGTAGGATTATTAACCTAGACCAAGGCGTAATGAATTAGAATCAACATTTACTATCCACTGATAGTTCTTAAACACATTGAATTCTTAGAAGCTCTGACATAGAACTTACCTGTCCCTAGTATATTCCTGTATAAACTGTTGTTGGATAAATGACTGCAAGTTACTTATCACATTCAGCAGATTTAGAGTCCTTAATACATGTGCATCAACAATGTGTTTGACAGCTTTAATGAAGTATAATTTACATACCATAAAATCCACCCATGTTCAGTGTACAATCCAGGGACTTTTAGTAAATTTACAGAGTTGTGCAACCAGCACCACAATCCAATTTCAGAACATTTTTCATCACTCCAAAGAGATCCCTTGTGCCCATCTGCAGTCATTCCCCATTTTAGATAGAGAACAACTAAAGGACAAATATGTCTCTCACATTCACACTGCAGTAAATGAGTGGTCCTTGAATGCGTTTCACTGTGGTTTAACTTGGCATTGACCACATCTACATGGATTTGCTAAACAACTAAGTATTCCAATGTGATTCAAGTGGAATGTTTACCACTTTCAGGGAACAACACATTTCCAAATAGTTTATTTTCTAAACTTACTGGGCACACATTTACAAGCAAACATTATCAGCCTAACAAAAACAGAAGCCATAAGAGTTTAGTCTTCTCCTTTAATACCCAAATTACAAATCATAGCTATCTAATCAGGGCCAGTGGTAGGCCAGCCTACAGCCTTTAACTTCCCTTTGCTATTTGAAGTTTCGTATTGCTTTAGAAATTTGTGTTAGTTGAGACTGACTTTCTTCCGGAAAAGTCTCTATCCTCGTTGGACTTTTCTACTGAATTCAGGTTCTTAAAATCTATCCCCTGGACTTTAGGAGTAGTCCAATAAATGATCTCATTGACCCCAATCGCTCTGGGCTTATCCCCTGCACTCTCTCCTCCCAAGCACAGCAGGAGGCATTTCAAATACTCTGCTCTAAAACCTTCCATGATTTCAAATTGCCCACGCAAGGAAGTCTAAACTTCCTATCACACACTTAGTCCAGCCTGTTATTCCCGTCTCACTGCTTGCTCCTCTCACATTCCCACCCGGCCTAGTCACTTGCTACACTTTTCACGGTTCTCAGAACTTGCCAAGTACATCACCCACTCTCCCTATCTTTGCTAAGGCTGTTTCCTCCCTGTGGAATGCTATCCCTTTTCTCCCTTTTTAGATGTTGAAATCGTATTGTTTAGACAACAGCAAATGCTTCTATGACCCCTTCTCCAATAGTTACCCCTTTCCTCAATCAGAATTGCCTCTTTTCATTTGTATTTTAAACTCAAATTTATTGTATAGAAGGATGAGAACCGTGCCAGTTAATTATGTGTTTTTACCACCTTTAGTAGGAGCTTAATAAAGAATGTATAAATTCATGAGTGGATGAGGGGCTCTTTGAAATCCTGTCTTTGAAGATTATTGGACCTGGAATAGCTCTGACATCTGGATGAGACATATACTTCCAGCTCTCCAGTAGAGAGTACTTTGTACTTTTCGGTGTATGTCCCTTTTGTACAAAGGTATCTATTGAAACTTTTAAACTTCCTGTTTGAGATAAGGGAAAGCATTAACAAGAGATTTTTGTAGAATTGGTCCTAGAAGCCTGGCTTATGATGGAAGTTAATATCCTGTTTCATCCATTTAAAATCATAAAGTCTAATGGCTGAAAGGAATTGAAAGATAATTTTTTCAATCCACAAACTTTCCAGACAAGGCAAATATTGCCTAGTACCTTTATTTGTACCATTTTCTTTTTCATCTTGCATGGCAGGGATTTGGGTTTTGTTTCTAATCCTTGACTCAATATCTTCTTCTTAAAGACCTAATTAAATGATGTGCCTAGAAGTGCCCTTTCTCTGCACAGGATTTTTTTTTTCTTTTTTTTTTTATCCTCACCCGAGGACATTTTTGCATTTATCTTCAGATAGAGTGGGAGAGAGAGAGGGAGGAAGAGAGAGAAACATCGATGTGAGAGAGACACATCGAGTGGCTGCCACCCACACAACCCCAACCGGGGCCGGGGACAAACTGCAACCGAGGTATGTGCCCTTAGCGGGAACCGAACCCGGGCCTCTCTGGTCCGCAGGCCGATGCTCCAACCACTGAGCCAAACTGGCCAGGGCTGCACAGGATTTTTAAAGCCATAGAACTACTTCATAAGGCAGGTCTGGTTTCCTGGGGAAGAGCTCACCACTCCAACTCATTTTCAACAGAATGTTCCTTCCCTAACATTTATTTGCCACTTGGTAGCCATTGGGTTTTGTGTTTAATGAAAAAGTATTATGTGGTACCAAATGAAATGTCTGAAATTTACTTCTAGCTATTTTTCTCCACTATGGATCAACTTTGTATTTTGATCATAAAAAAGAACACCTCAAATTCACTTACACCCCATCAACTGGGCAAAATCTCAAACACTATTTAAGAAAGTTCAATGCTTAAAAATATTCTAAGAAAAAAATGGAGAGGAAAAAAGAACTTTTCCACATGAATGTGAAATATGATTGTTCATTAAATTGAGGGTTTTTTTTTTTGTTTTTTTTTAACAAATCAAGACATTATTGTTTTCGTAAGACCTTTCTTTGTAAGGCCAAGAATTATAAATTGCAAATGAGAAGGAATGTCTACAGAAATAAATGCCTAAGAAAAAAAGTGTTATTGAAACAGGAGATTCTATAAAGCACACAGACAATGAGACATATCAGTTCTCTTATATTGTCCTGATGATCTCAATTATTTGTTCAAATGAACCAAGGTGTGTGTGTATATCTATATATCCCTTTAAATAAATAACTGCTATTGACAGCATTATGAGATGTCTAATACATATTAAACACTTTATTTAAAGTCTGACAGGTGGGTTAAGCATGCATTCAGATAGTCCTTGCTTTCCTTAGAAAGCTGTATTTCAGAAAATTTAGCAGGAAAAATAATTCTGGTTGTCTCACCTGACTTCAATTATAGCATCATTGTAGAATGGGCATACTCCCAAAACAATTTATTTACATCTTACTATAATGTCCGTGGAGAAAAGTGAAATTGATTTCTATTTTTAAAGAATTTCATAGTTCAGTTATTTTAATTGCATAACTTTGTTGTAAATAATTTTTTAAAAAAACAGAAACCATAAACATCTTTTCCTCTATTGCATAGTAAAACAGTTTTCAATTTTATTCTGTTACTATAATTCACTGTGCTATTTGAGGGGTACAAAGAATTTTCCTCATGCCAGCATCTATGTTCAGTTGATTTGGTAGAGTTCGCTGAAATATGTACCAGTACAATTACTCTTCTAGATTAAAAGGTTGAGGGCAAGAAATCTTATTCTAAGATGTAAATTTATTGAGATAATTGTGTATAATTCTGAAGGAATATATGTTTAAAGTAACTTTACCATACATCACCCTCAAACATTGATTAATGAGATAATCTGGTCTTTGAATTTCTTGAATTATATTCTCAGTGCTTAGCATGATACTCAGAGATTTAAAAAAAGACAAAGTAATTTCCCTGAAGATAGGGAGGTAGATGCAAACTTTAAGGGGATTCTTGTGAAAGTATGTTGAGATAGTTGGAAAGATCATACCTGGGAGCTAGAGAAGGCAAGAAAGACTTCATAGAGATTGCCCATTCTTGCTAAGGGAGCAGGGTAGTTGTTGCAGGAGGACATTCCTGACAGAGGGCGTGAGGCCCATGACGTGCTGAAGGCGGTGGAGGCCCAGGAGAATGTGCTGTGTAAAGAAAGCTATAGGTAGTCTAACGTAGCCACAGCCAGAATAAAGCTGGATTCATCTTTGCCTAGATCACGGTGTGCCCTGGATCTGTCCTCAGTTACCAAGCCTTTCAGAAAATTGAACACTACAGGAATTCTTCCTCATGTATGCTTTGTGGACACCTCGGTGTGAGATCTGTGTAAGCGGCAAAGCAACAAGTAACTTGTCAGCAGAATCTATGTTTTTCTAAGGTGATTTATTTAGACACAGTCAATGTTTTTGCACTTATATTTTCTATTAAAAAACAAAACCACTGACGAAATATTAATGTGCTAAATATACACACACTCACTCTATCTTATGTCTCAGAGGAAAAATAAAACCACCTGTGATGGAAGAACTACTATTATCCCCACTTTCCCAGTGTGGAAACTGAGGTTTTGAGAGGTTAAATGACACCAAGGTCAGACAGCTCATCAGGACAGAGCCGAGGTTTGAACCTTGGATATTTGACCTACTGCCTCTTCTGAAAACACCTGACCCCACAAGGTTCAGCAGAGAACTCAAGGAGAATAGATGATTTTACTTTACCAAAGAATCACAGACCATATTAACTTCATGTTGCTGCTGTAACAAATCACGTCAAATAGTCGCGATTTTGGCTGTCTGGTGCTTTCTGGAGGCCCTGAGGGGGGATCCATTGTCCTGCCTAGCTCAGATTCTGGAGGCCACCTGCAGTCCTTGGCGTGCTGACCACTTCCTCTCATCACTCCAGTCTTTTGCTTCTGCAGTCACATCTTTTCTTACTGACACAGACACTCTTGCCCCCCTCTTCTAAGTCCCTTGTGGTGACATTGGGCCCACTCTGGTAACCTGGGATAACCTCTCCAGCCCAGGATCCTTCATTTAATCACATTTGCAAAGTCCATTTTATCATGTAAGGTATATATTCATAGCTCCTGAGGTTTAGGATGTGGACATCTTTGGGGAGGCCATTTTTTAGCTTACTATATAAAGGTATTCAATCTAGGAAAAGTAATTATGTTTATGTTCTAGGTAAGGAAGAGTGACTAGGCCTGAACTATGCTTTCAAAGAGCTCAAAGTCTAGTGGGACCTAGGCATCTGAACCAGAATGACAGCACAATGGGTCAAGGTGCTACAGAGTCCACAGAGTCCACAGGAGTTCGCCTGAGGATGTCACAGAGAGCCACACAGCATTCTCCTGTATCTGAAGTAGTGTCAGGACCCACCCATAGAGGCTGTTGTCCCAAATTAATTCTCCATTGAGAAAATAGTAAACTTAACTTATTATTATATTCATGATTTTTGTGAAATTCTCAAACATTAAGTACCTTAGGAGTCAAAATGCTTTTAAGGATTTTTTTTCTATATACTGAGTTAAAATTTTTAATAGTTGAAAAATAACAACAACAAAAACCCCAAATTCTTTAAGTGCACTCCAGAAATAAGATTCTAACCAAGGAGTTGATTTCTATGTATGTGACTACCTAGCCTGTTACTTAAATAAAAACTCACCCACTTAACAATGGATATTTTTCTCAGAAGTGAAATGTAACCCAGTTATTGATCCAGGTATTTTTTTTTCTTTTTTAAGTTACCTATCTATTGCTTTTACTTTTATGTAACTTAAAACAAATCGCTGTGTTGTCTGAGTGTCCCAAAACAAAAGATTTGTGAAGGCCTGCATTTCAAAAAGTGATATTAGTCCATAGAAAAAACCTTTGTACTATATAAAAAACTCCAGGAATTTCTCCTTCATCAAGGAAAAAAGCAATAAAAAAAAACCCAAAAAACAACTAGTTGCTGGGAATCCAGCAGAGTTTTTTCTTTTTGCCCTCCAAGAATTCAACAGTAGGCTTTCATACTTTCTTCAAGCTCCCATTGGCTTTGTGGAGAAAAAAACAAATAATTAACCCCAAAGTAAAAAGCATTTCACTGCAGACTCTTCCTGCTGGGCTAACAAACGTCTCTAAGAAACAGAGCTCCTTGAGAGAGTCTCACTCAGTGTCAGTATTGATCAGTGACACCCATTCTCTTAGAAAAGCCTTTGGAAACTTAAGCTTCAAGGGGGTTTGATAATTAGAGATGAAGTTTTCAGTTGCTTTTTTGTCCAAATTTGTTAACTGAACTGTTAAGTGATGAGATGCTTGCTGATTAGAGAGCCTCCCTGGGAAGTCCTGGTTTCACTCACCGCAGCAGCCCGTCGTGCCGTACGTGTGGCTCACTGTGCTCCTTCACACTTTCCGTGATTCTTTCCCTGTGTCTCTCTTCCCATACAAGGAGTTCTATATCATCTCACAGCTTGAAGTTGTAACATGCAAACATCTATTAATTACAGTGATAGTAGCCAGTTATCCTTAACCAAGCTGGTTATCCATTCTCTTATACAGCTTTAATGCTACCATTTTTTTTATTTTTTGGTCTTTTATTTGATTTTGTTGTTGTTTGTTAATCCTCACCAGAGGATATTTTTCCATTGATTTTTAGATAGAGTGGAAGGAGGAAGGGGGGAGAGAGAGAGAGAGAGAGAGAGAGAGAGAGAGAGAGAGAGAGAGAGAGAGAAACATCGATGTGAGAGAAACACATCGATTGGTTGCCTCCTGCACAACCCCAACCGGGGCCAGGGATTGACTTGCAACCCAGGTACGTGCTCTTGACCAGAATCGAACCTGAGACCCTTCAGTTCATAGGCCGATGCTCTAACCACTGAGCCAAACTGGCCAAGTCTGATTTTGTTTTTTAATAACTCTCAGACCATGTATATGACATGATACTTATGACTTAAAATGGCAAAATTCTATTATGTCAGAATTTTCTTCTAGTATATTTGGAAATGAATTCAAATTTTCATAGTGCATGAAAGGCAATATTGAATGAATAGCGTTTCTTTCACTTAACCTGAGGATTTAGGGGAAAGTACTTACCATGAGTGCTTTTTAAATGCCTCTGTGTGGGTTGGGAATTTTGCCAACTTGAATAAAGAATGAGCTAAGAGGTCAAAATAACAGGTGTGATTCTTATAAAGTTACTACTGGTAACTTTAGCCATGGCTATCTCCAGTTACTGTCAAAATGTGTGCCCTTGCTTTAAAAAAGCACCTGGCAAGTACCTGTGATTGTTCTTGTTCAATATCAGCAGGAAAAGCAAAACAAAACAACTGCCATCGTCACTACAACAAAAAGACCGAGAGAGACCTGACCTAGAAACTATGACATCATTAAAAAAGAGTGTGTAAGGTGATCAAAGAAGAGGGGGTGAAGTCAGAACCTTGGGAAAACGGTTTCTCCAACACACATGATAATAGCACCATTTTGTTTGTTGTTTTGTTTTGATTGACCTTTTATTACAGGATATCATACTTTGCAAATTCTGCTGTTGCATTAAAAAGTCTCATGGAAGTTAAACCTGTTTCCAACGTGGCAGGCCCTAGACCTTCTATATCCTTTGTAACCTCTCAGGGTTCCCTAACATGGGCTGGACACATAAGAGATGTTTCACACATACTGGCTGAATTCATGTATACTGAGATTAATAGTTGGCCACATAAAAGATGGACGCCATCTGGGAAGGAAACCTATATACCGTATTTCATTGTTGGTTGCTTGCAAGAAAACATGCCTGCTCCCGAAACATCTAGTCCAGATGCTTCATGGTTGGTAATAAGTGAAGAAAAGCCACATGAAAGGACACATGAAAAGTATAATCCTGTCTAATCCCTAAAAATTCACCTACTGGACACATTGACTTTCAAAATATGGCTGCTTCATTCTGCAATATGGAGATCCCTTTGCTTTGATCTACTTGCTGGGCAGACACTTCAGGCAGCCTTGCCTTCTCCAAGTCCTGTAATGCCTGGCTTAGTCTCTGTCTTCCCAATTTCAGTGTTCTATCTTGGTAGCTGCATCTTACCCAGAAATGGCATTGGGAATAATAACTCATTTCTCCTCTCCCTCTTGTTGGGAGTAGATACTGATCCCTACCCGTAGTAATTGGCCCTTATCATAGGCCACACCTGGGTTCCATCCTAGAAGACAGTCTAAAATAATACATACAGTTTCAAATATACAATAGCAGAGAGATCTTTCTTTAGTGATTATTATTATTTTGGAAAATCTTACTTGGCCAAAGGGAGACTCAAACAGAGAAATGTTATGGATAAAAGATCAGGAAATATATAGAACACTGGACATTGACCTAAAGGACAGGCCCAGGTGTGACCATATGTCGTGAGTAGACAGACAGAGCATCTTCAGGACAATGTCTACAAGGATATGGAGAAAATAGTTCCTCCACAGGTAACCAGTGCAGAATGGGACAGAGGAGGAGGCTCTGAAAACACCAGCATCTGCTTCACAAATGGCCCAGAGCTGGCTTTCTGGTGCATGAGTTGGGATCACAGTTTGCGCAGGACACCTAGTAGGGTACTTATAGTCTAACAATGGGATGATGCACTTGCAGGGTCCTAAAACCTCCTGCTATAGAAATGTCAAGGTAAGATCTGCCCTGGTCTTACACAGACTGCCTCCCTAAGTCCCCATTCCTCCAGAACACACGCAGAAGTACCCTTCACAATGCTAGGAACCAGGGACCAACATTTTCTCTTTAGTTTTTTCTGTGTTATTGACTAAAGCAGGCTAGACCTGCCTACAGTTAGCACAATTCACCAAACTCACTGTACCCTCGGTTTTTTCATCTGAATCCGGAAAAGGGAGTGTATAGATAGCAGAGTTTGGACCCACATTATTTTTCTGTATTAGAATTCCTGTGTAAATTCTGTAAAAAGTTGAATTTATTTGATTTTAATTTTTTAAAAAATATGGGGTATTGTTTTTGTCTACTTAAAAACGTTCCTCTGGTTTTCCTCCCACTCCGTTCAGCACCACCTTGGTGGACTTTGGGTGACATGGTTCCTGTATGGAAAAGGGTGGCGCTTGTTGTTCTAGTTAAGCTTCTTAATGTCTTAGGGTCTTGCCTTGTTGTTTGTCACTGTTCTGCCCCTTTTTCCCTCTCCTTTTTTAAGTGTTGTGTTTATTTTAAGGACAAGGACAAAATATTGGGATTTGGTGAAACATCCCGAAAATGAAAAGCATATGCTGTACATAAAAATCCTGGAAGCAAAGCTTTGAAGTATCCTCTCTCAAAGGCCAAGAAAGTGAAAAGGAGGAAGAGCAGAGAGGGGAGGAAAACCATGTTCTTTAGAGGCATGCTCTAGGATTACAGGGAGAGGCGTTCTCTAACTTGCCACTCTGAAATCACCTTTTCTTTACATTCAAACTAAGCTTTCTCTATTGCAAAGAACGCACACAATCCTGGGCCCCTCCCACGTCCTTTACTTTAGAAGCTGACTGATTAATCATCCCCCGGGTGCTCACCCTCTGAGAAAGTTTTCCCAGTCCCCAGGGCCCCTTTCCCTCTTTGTTGTCCCACTGTACTTTAGACATATGTGTCACTGGAGGCAGATTGGCCTTGAAGCTGGTGAAGCCTAACTTCAGAACCCCTCAGTTGCACCTGCCTCTTTGTGTCACTGGAGTTGCTGGTTGTTGCATAGAGTCCCACGTGGGAAGGGAGGCCAGTTTGCAACTGGGAAGCGGTTCTATGCAAGCGAAGTCTGGTAAATTACCAAAGAAGTGACCCTCCAAGGGTCCAGTAACTTGTATGTTCCTTTCTCATTCAAAACAATCACATTTGTATCTGGTTGTGCCTTTATGATTTTGCATTCTTTTTTCAGAGGACTCCCAAGTAGTATAAGCTTCAGGCCCCACAAAACCTGGAGCCACTCCTGGTACCTGCGTCATAGTGAGCACTTTCTGTTGAGAGTTGGAGACACTTGACCCAAGCTTGCTCTGAAAGGATACCCCGATTGCTTCCAGGATCCATGACAGAAACCAAGTCTTGGTTTATTACGGAAGAGAGCCTGGGACCCATTTCGTCTCTTTTTGGCTTAACTTCATTATCCGAGTGGTGGAAAAATAAGTACCTGCAGCCTTGTGTTCACATCCTTCCACATCCGAAAGGCAGATAACCTTGGTTGGGACACTCTCAGGGTAGACTCAGCTTGAGACTGATGTCTCCAGGGATTCAGTTTCTGTGGCTGGTAGCCCCCAACAGAGCCACTTGGAAAGGATAATGGAGATAATAGATGTGGAAGGGTAGTGTGATGTTATCTACAAAAGCAAGTAAAATGTGCCAAGATGATAGCTACTAAATTCCCTCTATTTGAATAGAATTGATTTATTTTCATGTGTGTCCATAAAACTATGGGTTCTGTAAGAGGGATACTTTTCTCATTTCTCTCCTTGTCCTCATTGTCATCTATAATGTCTTGTCTACCACGCTTGTCTAAGTAAACTGATACATAAACAAGTGACTAGGAAAATATCAAGGTAGCACCCTCCTGTAAAAGCATATAGCCATTCTATTCTTAATAGAGCCTGAATTCCATACTGGAAATCAGATACCAAATGGTATTCCCTTAATGTGATTTTTCAGTACATGGAAAGTTTTAAAAGTGGTCTTTCTTAATGTGTCAGAGATGTTTTATTTTAATATATGACCAATATGTGAATTATTATGGCTTAACATTGGTAAGTTCTTCACAGGGTTCTAAGAAATATTATGATTCAAAATAAAATAATTAATCCCTTAGTAGTAATCATGATATTCATGCATAACCAAGAATGTACACAGAATATTATTTTACAGGATGGCTGTGAATGCCTGCTTAATGCGCTTCAGCTGTGGTTCGTGTCCAGTCCTCCCCGGGGGTGCATTATGCTTAGGTCCTGTGCGGTCTCGGGAGGGGAATAATGTGCCCATAATATTCAATTTCTTTTAAATTGACCAAAAAAAAAAAGGTTTTATCAACTACATAATGAGATTACGGAGGAAACATCCTCTTAGTCTTCTCAGAACTGTGATGTTATCAAATTGGTGTTTACATAATAATTAAAGACTCCTGAGTGGGGTGTCTTAGAAATTCCGTTTGCTTAAGGTTCAGCAATCAAAATTTGACAAACTCTTAAAATTCTTTTTTTACCTTAGTCAAATTTTGCCATTTTTTTCTAACTCTTGAAGGGATTTTTACTGTATAAAATCCCCTAGGATTCCATTCAGTTTGTAGGTGTTTACTTGGCCCAAATATATACTTCATGCAGGACCAGCATTTTGATAGACAACTATTATTTTGTTGTTTTGTCCTTAGCAGAATTTTTTTAACTGAAAAGGAGGGAAAGGTACTTAAAGCCATTTCCCTCTACCTCTAACTAGATTAGAAACTGAGGCACAGTGAAAGAATGTTCACAGTTATCTTTACAAGGAACATTTATTGAGGACTTACTCTGTGCCAGGTAATGTTACATGTATGTCTTAGGTCAGTTTCCCTGGGAAACAGACACTAAGAGACTTTTGTGCAGTTGGGGAGTGGGGGGCTGCTCTCAGGAGTAACACCTGTGAAGGAGAGAGAGAAGCTGGACCTGGCAAAGGGAGTAGTTACACTGTGATGCAATTGAAACAGAGACCGGAGCTGATCCCACAAGAAGCCCTGAAGATGGAATGGCTTTTGGGGGGCCCAGGTCTTTATACCCCCACATCAACTAGGCTATCCAAAGAGGTAGGGGCGTAATACTGGGCAGGACAACTCCTTGTAGCTAAGGGCAATTCACAGAGGAGTGCAGCTGAGAGCCGTCAGCAGCCAACACTCCCGCACCTGAAGGAATCAGTCACACTTCATACCCACTATAAGGTGTTATCTCACTTCATCAGTGTGCTGATAAATGTTTGCCAATTGGCCCGGAATAGGGCAGGCAGAGGCAGGCTTGATTTGCAGGCATCGTCAATTTCCGTGGTGTAAATACTGCCACCATGGCCAATTTCAAGTTATCAACTTGACAGTGAACACAGAGTTGGGGAGAGGTGTGCACATCAGCCCACAGAAGTATGGGCAGGCTCCAGAGCATCCACTGTCATCATTGTTAAGCCTTGGTAAGAAGAATATTTCCATTAGTGAAATGGGAGAGCATGTAAGGAATACATTGGCCAATTCTTTCATACATACAACTGCGAACAAACTTCCCTGCAAAAATATTTACTATATAATTTTTTGCAGTGACATGTATACCTGCCTGCACATATTCAGTTTCTTATATTTGAGTAAAACTCTGCCTTTTAAATTTTCCAAGTAACATCTAACTACTGATTTGGGGAGTTAATATAGTGATTTCTTTAGTTTAAGTTTAATTTAAACTTAAATTTAGTTTAAACTAATTTAGTTTAGTTTAATTTAAAATGGACTGAATGCTAATTAAATTTTAGATGTAAAATTTATGTCATAAACTCCTGCCCTTTGTGTTCCAAGTGTGATATTTAGAGGTTTCTGAATGTTTGAGACAAACAGCAAATTAACAAATGCAGGTGATCATGTTAAGGGCTTTTGTAAGAAGCTACCAGAAGGCACTCGGGGGCGTGAAACAAGGTTTTCAAGGCTTAACCAAGAAAACAAGATCACTGTCAGCTGTGCTCTGAATTTAGCTGTAGTGTGTTTAATGGGTCTTAGAAACATGTTTCGACTTTTGTACAAGGTTGTTTTAAAAAGCCAAAGTGGGTTTTTAGGGCAATGAAAACATTCCGTATGGTGCTATAATGATAGCTACATTTGCCCAAGCCCACGGGAATGCGCAGCACTGAGAATGAACCCTAATATAAACCAGGGACTCTGGGTGATGGTGACGTGTCACTGTAGGTTCATCAAATGTGACAAATGCATCACTGTGGTTGAGGACACTGATCGTGGGGAGGCCATGAGTCATAGGGGTGGGGGATATGTGGGAATCTCTGCACCTCCTTCTCAATTTTGCTGTGAATCTAAAACTGCTCTTTAAAAAGTCTTTAAAGAAAAAGAAAGTTATTTTATGAATGTAGTGGAGCGACTACAATGCGGTATATATAATAAGAGAGCCTGAGTTTTATAGAATGAGAGATTCCGGTTGGAATTATAACTGCAAGTCTTGGGCAAATGCTCAAATTCTGTGATCCCCAGTTTTCTCATCTGTATGAGAGATGTAACACCTTTCTTGCACATTGTTGACAAATTTAAATGGGGCATCCAATTACCTGTATACAAGTGTATAATAAATTATAACAGATGTAATTAATGTCAGAAACTGAGCATTTTAACTGAATATCGAGTTTTCAGAAGAACAAAGTGATTGCTTTATGTTTCTTAGAATCACCCTTCAAAATTGGAATACATTATTTTCATTTGCAATTAGAACACATTGGTAAACTCAAGGAGTATGTATAGGCTTGCTCCCTATGGAATGGCTGTGAAGAATGAAGTCTAATGTGTGTTTAACATAGAACTCATTAAAATTCTATAGCAGTGGTCCACAGATGGAACACAAACAATGAATGGAAGCCAGGACCAATAAGAATGTCACAGAGAAAAATCAGATGGCTGGGATGAAATGTATGAATTATCATGCTTGTGGACAATGTATAGAAAAACTATTTTAATAGTTTTCAATACAGACATTCAAAATGACAAGCTTACTATTTCTCACATGCTTTACTGAAACGAAAACCTCCTTCCTCCATAAAATAACCCACACCCAATATTGATTCCCTGCAAAACCCCCAAGCTGCAGATACACTCCATTCACTGGGAGATCTCATTAAGCAAACGATGCAGAGCGGCCTTGCCTTTGTACCAGGCCTGATATTGACAGATGCTAACCTTACCAGCAAGACTCCTCCTTTGTACCCTTCGGATGGGGAAGGAGGTTTTCTTTCCTTTTCGTAGCTCAGGAGAGGATTGAAAGAGACACCAAAGTCGCATTTCTCTTATTCTTCAACATGTTTTTATTTATTTGAATTTTTTTAGGATACTTGTAAGTGGTACAGAAAAAGTGAGACTTTACTATCTTTTTTTTCTTTTCGTTTCTCCAATTTGACGTTGTTTTGGCTGGTATCCTGAGTCACACTTTATATCCTCACAAAAAGCTACGGGAAATTTTTATTAAGCTCGGAGAGAAACGTTACTTAACTTTCTTTTATTGGCAGACTTCCATGAAAACTGTGACTCATACTGCTTTCATTGTTATTTGACAAGAGAATAAAAGACAATTTTCATTCACAATGAGAAACGCCAGCAGCTACTAGATAAAGGATATACTCTTTACCTTTCCTTGCATTTCCAGCATTCTGTGTAGTAGAAAGTTTAAAAAAATTATATCCAGTAATATGTAATACTGTATTGTCCTTGTCAAAAGTGAAATAAATTATTGTCCCGCTATTTCTACAAGAACTAATAAAATCAGAGTGTCAGGATTTATGGCTATCTTTAGGAAAACTCCAGATGGAAGAAATATTCTGGTGAAATGTAAAGAATTAAACATTCTCAAAGATCACTTTTTCACACATGTTCTAATTTATTATTAATCAACAAATATAAAAGTTAAAAGGAATATTAATGACTACATATAATTCCATATGAGACCAGTTCTTTTAATAATTGGGACTGTGTGAACTTGATACAAATCTATATGTTTTTATGTTGATGGCATATTTTCAGAGCTAAAAAGCGTTAGGACAGTAAAAACTCTTATTTTTAATTTTTGAACTACTTGTGTGTTCTCATGTACATAATGAAAATACATTCCTAAACCAGATATCTAGTGATTTGCTCTCCATGGGCCTTATATGAATGATGATCTAAGTGACAGATTGATAACAAAGTTTTGGGCCAATTCCTAATTCCTCCAGGGTTGACAAAAAGACATATTATACAGGGTGTCCCAAAAAATGTGTGCAGACTTTGATTAATTATAAATTCCAATGGGTTAAATCTGAAAAGAAAGACACATCAATTGAGCTATTAGCTGTTAAGTGTGTATGCATTTTTTGGGACACCCTATATGTCTGAGAGGGTGTGAAACCTCGGGCTATTCTTCTCCACCTGCTTGGAAATGTATATACCTTTAAAAACATACTCCACCAAGTTTATGAAAAGTCAAGTAAATGGAAGAGATACTAATGACTAACAGTGAACCTGTGATATTTGCTTGGATACAGGCAATCATAGTATTAAATCTTGCAGGTACCTACTTGGAACAAAACATTGGCAGGTTTTTTACTTTTAAGAACTTGTGGGCTCTGTCATCTATAGTTTGTGATTAATATGGCCAGGGATTAATTTTTTTTTTTAGATTTAGACTGGGACTGAGCAAAGCCCACATGTTTTTCTTTGACTGCTGTTCAGAGGTCATTATGCCCAGTGTTAGCAATCACACCAGCAAGTCCCTCTTTGTTTACCTATAAATAATTAAAGATACATAGTTTCATATGGCAAATGAGGCGAATAATTAATTGCTTATCAAAATAAACTAGGAGCCATGAGCCATAATCAATGTACAAACACAATTCTGCTATGCATTCTGTGGAAGCTTCATGGTTAATGGCCTTTGGAGCCTGAGTCAAACAAGCCTGAGTTGAAAGTTTGGCTTCTGCCCTTATTCTCTCTCTGTAAGCCTGAGATTCCTCTCGGTCTGTAAAATGGGTACATATTGACTCATAAGGTTACTGTGGTGATTAAATGTAAGTCATGAGTATAATGTGCTTAGCACATTGGTTGACATAGAATAGGAGTGCAGTACATATTTATAATGACAACTAAGATTCATTGTCCTGTGAAACCCTATGAAATTAGTTAAAACTAGATATCTGATCTTTTCCACTCACAAGGAAAGCTTTGAAATAACCCAGAGCTTTGGCTGGATTGAAGTTTGTTCTAGGTCAATTTACATGATTTTAGACCTAGATAATATATTATTGATACATTTGTGAATTAATTCTTGGTTTAGGATTCTTATTTTACTTTCTATATCAGAAGAGAAGTGAAAGATACACAGTTGCCTTTTGTACAAAGAACTGAATACATCGAGTAATTCCAGAGGCGGGATTCTTTTCTCTCCATGATGAGAAAACTGCTATCTTCAGGCAGTTTTACAGCTTTGTCTGAATAGGAACAAACCTCTATTAATTCAGGAACACTGAAGGAAGTGCTCCAGCCCTTTATGGCTGGTGACAGAGTTCCATGTTTTATCCCTGCCTGGCCTCAGCTGGCTGTCATTATGTGAACAAAATGCAAACTCCTAGGTGGGACCCAAAGCTGCTATTTTGCATGACTCCTATTTTGCATGAGCCAGATGTTGTTTTGCCTTTTCTCGCCATTCACATATGAACTGCCACTTGACTCACACCTTCAAAAGCCATCAGCCCTTTTAATTTCACAATCTTTCTTGCTGGATTTCTCAAGTAGTTTTGGCATATATCAGCAAATATTGTACTATAGCCTTATGATTTTTTTTTCAAATAACAAAATAGAGAAGCATGGAAATTGCCAACCCAGATTAGCTCATTCTCTTATCAAATCTGTTGGTTCACCACAGGCCAATGCCAAATTCAGATCAATGCCGTGTAATTACTAAGCAATTTGGTATCACCAAACAAGAAAACACAGACACTCATGAGCCCCCTTTTTTTTAAATGTTCTTTTATCAGATTTTGGTGGTGCTGTCTAAGGAAAAGCAGCTATAATGCTTTTAGAGTGAAAAGCTTACATTATGCTCCGCTAAATACAATTGTCATGGAAAGTGATAAAAAGTAGCAGGGGGGTTGTCTAAAGAAGATAAAGCAAGTCACTATTTTCCATCAGATTTGATGCAATAATCTTTGTTGCATATTTTGCCTTATATTCTCTGACTTTTTTTTTAAAGTCTAAATCTTTCTTCTTATATCCAAAACAAATATCTGCTTCACAATGAAGGAAAAGTATGTTAAGGCCCATGGGTCTCTTGAAGATGCTGTGAGGTTATAATTCCTAGTAAATGATCTGAGGTCTTACATGTTACAGAAGGTGAACATGTACATGGCAGTGTGCGAGACAGAACAACTCTGTTCGCCTTACTTGATGCATATGTGGGTTTTATAAGACTCTAGGGAAACCCCTGTTCCCCGTGGTGTTCCTTTCCCACTGGAAAATTACATAGTTTAAAAATGCCGTTGTTGTTTAAATAGCTTGTGTTTAAGTAGTTTGGGATTGAAACAAACTGATCAAATTCATAGTCACAGAACATGTCAGAGAAGAACATGCGCTTCAAATATTTCCTGGCTGGATTTGACTCTCCCGGATGAGTTTGCAGCTTCATTTAATGAGGTAGGATGCACTCGTGCTGCCAGCAGCTCCCTCTACCTTAATTACACTTAGCATGTTCACAATGTCTGTGAGGGAAATGTAACGTTTAAAGGTAGACAGATGCAAATTCTCTTCGCAGGTGTGAAAATAATGGGGGATGAAAAGGAATGACCTGGAGAGGTTTCTTGATGGAAGAAGACTTGACTTAGCATGCCAAGCTTGGAAGCCATTCTCCCGAAGAGAAGAGATTTGGCAAATACTAATACTGCCCTTTTCTCACTTATCTCAGAGTTCTCCATCAGTAGCCAGGATGTTCCCAGTGTTGTAGCATGTGATAACAATGGCAACGGCCTCTAACTGGCCTTCCTGTCCACTCTGCCTGACACCCGATGTCCGATCATTCTCCCCAAAGTACAGCTCTGTCCTGTCTTCCTCTGGGCAAAATGTATGACCGCTACCCTCATGCTTATACACTAAGAAATGCTCTTCACTCCCTCATAGGCGCCTACGGTAACCACAGTACGGTCACCATTCCTGTGTCCATCCTTTCTTCATGTTGCTTCCGCTCTTAATGTGTGTGCCAAGCAATTGATTACTGTATCTTCGACGTAGCCCCCATTTCCCAATCTCAGCCCTTCCAGAGCCCTTTTGTGTCTGCCTACTGTTCAAGATGTTCTTCAAATGCTGCCTTCACCTTACAGTTTTCCTTTTCCTTTCAGACCAGTATGATCTTTCCCTCGTTTATCTTTTTATTTCTCTCATGATATTGGTCATAGAGATCTTGAGTCAGAACTCCTATATTTTCTAGTCAAATTCCTTCTCCTCCTGAATTGTTAGCTCTTTAAAAATAAGGATTCTATTTTATTCATTTATCTGTCTCCCTCAGTGGTTAGTACATGGTTGCACATAATTGTTCTACAGCTCTATCATGATTACATTGTAAAGGGGAGCCTGCTGTGGCCCCCTAGGACCGTGTATATGGGAGGGTTGGTACCAAAGTGTGGAAGGGATTTGATGTGTTAAAATAGACCGGATTATTGATGCCACATAACATGGGAGCAGATGAGTTTCTTTTCATTGTTTGTCCAGAAAGGGCTAAGTCATGACCCTTTATTGGATCACCTTCACCTTATCAGTGATATACTCTATTGCTTCCATTGAGAAAGATTTTAACTTTCTGGTTAAAGCAAAGCATGGACATTTTCAGACTTAAATTACATCATGTAACAAGACACAAGAGATACTTGATATCCATTTGAGTGAGGTTTTAATGGGTAAAATAAACCTTTCCTGGCAATGGGGAATACCTTAATAAACTCACATTCTCAGTCTGACATACAAAGCTCTATGATGGGAAACTTGAGTATGGTCTTTGAAAGGTTTCAGGTTCATTTTATAAAATTATCAGTGGTTTTCACTTAGGCTAGAATGTCACTAAAAGAAATCGTAGTTGACTCTAAACACAAACCTAGATTCTATTAGAAGTTATTGGGTCTTTCATTCCAGATCATTCAAAATGAATAGTCTTGTTCTAAACATTTACTCTATGTGAAAACCCTTCCACTTAGACCTACCCTCTCCTGTAGGAAGTGTCCACATACACTTTACCATATAATCATGGTGAACAGAATCACGGGCAAGCAACTAATTTTAGTACTTCTGCCTTTGTACAAGATGTCTTTAAATCATGATGGTTTAGAATGAATGATGCAATCCACATTCCTTCTCAGGGCAATGAAAACGATTTGGCAGCTACCCTGTTCAGCAACCCCTCAGCATTAAACTCACAGCAAGCAGTGCGTTTTAGGCCTGCATGCTATGATTATCTGTTTTGTGTGTTCAAAGCTGTTTATAATAATAGTGTAACCAGTTTGACAAAGTTTAAAGAGTGGCAGCTCTGTAGAAGGTGACTATTTTAACCTTTCCTTTCTTCAAACTTCCCCTCGTATACTGTGGCTATTAATAGATTTCCTTTAACAGACAAATGGGACATACAAAAATGTTAAAGATTGAAGTTCAAATGTGTAGCTTTCTCATGCTTCATTTGGAATTTAGTGTTCAAACAGACATTTGGAGATGGGAAGCGTTGTACTACATCACAGAGGCTGATGTTAAGAGGATCTTATGGCTGCCCAGTTTGATTGCCCAGGTATCGGCCTGTGGCTGCCTCATAAGAAAATACAAAACAAACAAAATTCCATTTTCATCCGTTTTCAAACTAGTGAAGCCATGTAGCTGAACCCTGACCCATGGGATGTTAGCAGAAACGTGATGCAGCAGCTCCTGTGAATTGATTGCCTTCAAAAGACTGAAGACTTGTGCTTTCTGTTTCTTCTTCCCGTCTTCCTCCATCTGATTCCTTGGAATTTATATGTAACAGCTAGAGTTCTAGTTAGGACCATGCAAAAGGAGGATTATTTTCCAGGAACAACCAGGCAGAAAACTGGAAACAATCTGGGTTCTTAGGACGTTGTTGAGCAGAGTTTTCTTCACTGATCTAAGCAGTTTTGTCTTGACATTTATGTGTAAGAAAAATAATCTTCCATGTTGTTTATGCCCTTGTTATTTTTGGTCTCCATTATCTTCAGTCACACTAATGTCCCATAGGGCAGTATGACGCTGAGTGAACTAATAATCATGGAGCAGAGAAACTTAACGATGGGAAGGATCTTAGACCTTGTCTGTCTGGTTTATCGTTTTATTCCTAGTACCTAGAACAAGTCTTAGAGCAATCAGTAAAAAGATATTGAATGAATGAATTTCTGAACAGTCTACAAATAATTTTGTCTCCCCTTGTTCAAGAGATCTACTTCTTATTTTTATTTTACATCTTATTTCACTGGCCAGAATATCTAAGTCTGTGAATTTTGTTTTTCACTTTCCTGTTTACAAAATGGGGTTTATACCTCAGAGGGAAGGGGGATGGGGGTGGGGTGGGAAGAGATAAACCAAAGAACTTATATGTATATATGCATAACCAATGGACACAGACAATAGTGTGGGGAAGGTAGGAGGGGGCTGGGAGCAGGAAAGAGGGGGTCAATGGGGGAAAAAGGAGGGACATCTGTAATACTTGCAACAATTTGAAAAAACACCAAAAAAACAAAATGGGGTCTCTAGTACATTCTCCTTTTGAGGAGAATGTTGGTGCTTGAGCTGAATGTTTTCCTAAATGCTAATAGTGTCTTGTAATTTTTACCCAATTGTGTTACATTTTTCAAGTACAAAGGTTTACTAAAATCTTGTAATAACCAATACTTCATCTTAGTTATATCAATTTATGAGTTGAAAATATCCCATTCCTAAAGGCTCCTAACCTCCAGTATATAGTTTGTATATTTCTGGAAGCAAATTGCTTTGAATCAATAAGGATCAGTTCTGATGGACACACTTGTTTATTATTCACAGTTTGAAAATCTTTAAATAGAAAAAATAATCTTAAAAACATTTGACACAGAGATTAATGAAGAAAATTGTTCCAAGAGGCCAATGGTTGGTTCTCTTGGAAAATTGCCTTTAATGCAGATACAAGAAATCCAAGCAAAACAGTGACTTTCTAAAGAAACAATTCATCAGTGAATTCATCTCTGTGGTTCACTAATTAATGTACGTCTATGGTTCATTACAAAATGTTAATATGACCAATTAAAATATTTAAAGAGGCTTTATTTTTTGTTTTATTTTGAGTTTATATCCTTAGTGGTATAGGGCAGAGAACTAAGTTGTTAGTCACAGTTTCCCAAGTATTATGAGAATTTAAAGAAGCCGTGGTCAAGATAATCTCTTAATAGAAGTATTAATTATGTGCATATTTTACCACTGTGTATATCACATTATACATCAAATTAAATTCGTGCTCATCACATAGGTTAATTTATGTAATGTATAAAAATTGTAAAGTAGAAAATCAAATTGCAGATAATTTTTGAAACTGATTCATGAAGTTTATAAATGTTGATTTTATCACATTTTAATATTTGTATCTCTTTTCTCATATGCCCTCATACATGATTGATGCATGAAGTTTTGTTATTAATTTAGTAAGAATGGCATCACAAGTGGAAGCTTCTGCTACCTAACAGTTATCAGATAGAATGGTTTGAGATCAGTTTCTCTAAAACAAGATTCTTTACACTATTTTCATAAATTTAATTTATTATCATATGTCTTGTCCATACATTAGTAATACTCTACTACAACATATTGCAACTAACTTTCCTGAAAAGTATGCTCCCACCAGCATTGGTTATAATCAGGTATTTTGTTATTAAAGGATTGAGATTTTTCTGTAGTCATGAGAGTGAAATCTTGTTTCAAAATTTTACAGCAGAATGTATCACAACCGTGGCCGTCTCACTATCTACTTATAGGAGAGCCTTGGCAAAAAGTTTAGTTAGACTCCTGTAATTAAAAAGCAAACAAACACCTGTTTAGTCAGTTGATTTTTATCTACCCTTAATGTACAACATAAATGTCTGAACTCTTAGCATGCCCCAAAGGTAATAACCTCAACTTGTCTGCTGTTTGATTTTTTATCAAAAGGTTGATTGAATGAAACAATGTAAGGGAAATAATTGTAAGGCCATGTAGTCAGTTCATTCCTTTAGCTAGTCTTCTTTTTGATCTGATTTTAATCTGCTTTTTAATCAGAATCATAGTGAATTCCCAGAAGCTGTGTACTTGGATTCCATTGTTTTGGGGGCTCCACTTACCTATTCCTACCAGATTCCAAAGAGTCACCTCCATTGAGTATTCTCCTTTCAGAATCTACTGAGGGTTCCTGATGGGACAATTAATGCTGTTAAGAGCATTAATATAAACCCTACACCCATACATCAAGGGCCCATTGGATATCATATTCAAATGAAAGATGGTTAGGTTCCATAATCTTAATTTGATCATTATTTTTCCTGAATTTACATCCACCACCAATCTTGTTTATCTTTCTATGTTTCCCTTCCCAATAATTAGAATAACTGTGCCTCTTACCACATCTAGTCAATCACCAATCTTTACCATTCTACCTACAAAAGATCTCTAAAATTCATCCACCCATCACAAGACTCACTGCCCTAACTCAGTACTATTACTGATTATTTTCCTTTTGCCTGAGGCTTTAATATGGCTCATCAAGGCAATGTCACTGATGCTGTCTTTATTTTAAAATTCGATACTTTGTTCATCATAGGTTTATTTCTTTTTTTTTCAATTCTCAACTGGGGATATTTCCATTGATTTGAGAGAGAGAGAGAGAGAGAGAGAGAGATGTGTGAGAGAGAAACATTGATCAGTTGCCTTCCAGACGTGCCCTGACCAGGGATCGAACCCACAACCTAGGTATGTGCCCTGACTGGGAATCAAATTCACAACCTTTTTGGTGTACAGGACAATGCTCCAACCAACTGAGCCACCGGGCCAGGGCCATCACAGATTTTTAAAAATTATTTTTGGTTTTAAAATATTTTGTTAGCCCAGACAGGTTTGACTCAGCGGTTAGAGTGTCGGCCCGCAGACCAGAGTGTCCTTTGCTAGAGGATTGGATAAAGAAGATGTGGTAATATATACAATGGAATATTACGCAGCCATAAGAAAAGATGACATACTGCTATTTGTGACAACATGGATGAAACTTGAGAGTATCATGTCATGCTAAGCAAAATAAGTTAAGAAAAAAGAAGAGCCATATGATGTCACTCATGTGGGATATAAAACGAAAAGTAACAAGTGAACAAACAAGAAAAACAAACAAAAACTCACAGACGCAGACAACAGTATGGTGGTTACCAGAGGGAAGGGGGTTGGGAGGTAGTAAAGGGTAATGAGGGTCAAATATATGGTGATAGAAGAAGATTTGACTTTGAGTGGTGGGCACACAATGCAGTATACAGATGATGTATCACAGAATTGTACACTTGAAACTTATATAATCTTGTTAACCAATGTCACCCCAATTAATTTAATTTAAAACATTTAAAAGATAAGATGAGAACAAAAAGACTTAAAGTCTTTTTTGCAACTGGAAGTCACCATAGGCTGAATTACCTAAGACTAAATGGAATAGTCATATGCCTGCTACCATTTTATCCAGGGCTGAGTAAACATTCCTTCTTCAACTAATACTAAAGGGAAAGGGTGAAACAGAAAAACACCTGTTCTTAGTTATGTCACAAGCTAGGTTTGTTTTACACATCGACTAAATCCATTTATCTGTTGGCTGTTTCTTCTCACTTATTTGTTCACTGCTTTATCCTTATTACCTAGAATAGTGCCTGACACATAGTGGGAGCTTAATATTTTGGAACCCACTTATTCATTTACTTAATAAATATTATAAGAGCCTACTGTGAGCCCTCCACTTTTCCATCTGCTGGGAATAGAGAGGAACAAGACAACCAAAATCCAGAGAGGCCTTCCTTTTTTCTTAGGCAGGTAAGGTTATAATCTCATGGCACCTGGCAACATGACCATTCACCATACTTTTTGTAATTTCTTTCAAGTGTATCTTCTATAAGTTCCATCTATCCATCATGTTCATCACCTTGTCTCTTAAGCCTAGTGGCCTGGCATATGGAATATACTCAGTGAAGATTCAAATTAATGAATTAACCACATTACTCAGTATTTCCTCTATGAAAACCTACTGAGTAATTTATTTTAAATATAAATTTCAAAGTTACTCTTGTTTGTTCTGAGAAACTGTTATGTAAATGTTGTTGGTTGTTTACTCTGAATCCATTACCCCTTTACTTCTTTCAAAGAGAACTCTGGTTTTGTTCAGGAACTCACCCTCCCCTATGTAGCCCCTAAGATTCAAGGGATGGTGACTCCTTTGCTAGTGCCAGGAATTTGACCCAATTAGTCCTAATGAAAGCATTTAATCTCATTGGCCATGATTGGTTTAGGTATGGCCAACCATTTTAGGTCAATTTAATCTGAGGGCTTCTTAGAAAATTTCCCCTTGTTTGACTAAGGGTCTTTCTTCAGTTGTTCTCAACTGCACGTGATTTTGCCTCCCAGGGGACATTTAGCAATATCTGGTAATATTTTTTATTATCACAGGTTGGGATACTATTGGCATCTAATGGGTAGAGGCCAAAGATGATGCTAAGTATCCTACAGTATATGGGACAGCACAATAAAGAAGTATTTGTCCCACAATGTCATTAGTATCAATAGTGTAGAGGTGGAGAAATCCTGATCTAACATAAACATGGAAGCATGTAGCTCTCTCTGATGGCTCTACCATGAGACAACCACAGAAAAACTAGCTTTAGGATGAAACTCAATACTGTAGATGTAAGAAAGAAGAATGAGGAAGATCATGGGTGCCTTGATTATATCTCCAGGTAGTTATAGCAACTAATCTTGAATCTGGTCTTGGCTTTGGACTTTAGTTATCTGATCCAATGTATTTCCTAATTACTTATTATGCCAGTTTGAGCTGGATTATTTTTAAATAGCCATTAAAAGCATTCTAACCTATATTACTGGATATAATATATATATTAAACAATAGGGATCCAGTTGCTGATTTCATTTGGCTTTGGTTTTCAACTAAAAGATTGTTCCAATCTTAATAACTATAGAATTCTTTTTCACCTGCATGTGTGCATTCAAATTTTCTACATAGCCTTTTATTTTAATTTGATTTGTAAATTTTGCACTATGTGTAATACATATATTTAAAAATATTCTTTACCAGTTTTATTGAATAATACAGATTTTATTGAATGATAAAATCAGTATAAGGACTAAAGAGATATTTGTGGGATTAAAAATAATTGTACTGCCCAGCTGGTGTGGCTCAGTAGTTGAGCGTTGACCCATGTACCAGGAGGTTGCTGGTTCAATTTCCCAGTCAGGGCACATGCCCAGGTTATGGGCCCAATCCCCAGAGGGGGGCATGCAGGAGGCAGCCAGTTGATGTTCTCTCTCATCGATGTTTCTATCTCTTTCTCTCTAAAAGCAATAAAGAAAAAAAAAATTTTTTTAAAGAATAAATGTACCAAACACTGCCTTTTTTCAATATTAATATTCCTTATCTTTAGATGGTTTTTGAAAATTGTACGACAGCACTGGAAATAACTTGTAGACAACATAGACATCAAAACTTCATCTGTAAGCCACTGTTTTAAGAGATTGAAGCCTGTAGAGTAGCGCTGTTCCTTTTCACCCCTGGCATGTCCAGCCATTCTCTCCTTGGGTACAAACGAATAAGTAGTTACGTGAGTTTTCTTATATTTCTTAGATCTGTTATTAAAATAGATCTTTAATAATTGAATCAAGAGTTCTTAGCCCTTGTTTAACAATTTTATATTCTATAATTTTGTTCAAATCCATTGTAAGTTTTGTTTCTCTCATTGTATCTCTAAAATGAGAATGGTTGTAGAGGCCTATAAAAATTTAAAATGAGAATTAATCAGCACAAGCAACTATGTAACATTTTATAAAGCTGAAAGCTTAATAATGCCTTATAAAAGATAAATGAAAACTGGGTGATGTTTAAATAGTGATAATGGATTGCAAATAAAGGGACTCTTATCTTTGGAATTTTGAAGTAGACACCAGGAAGCAGTGCAAATTTAGTTTTTGAGAAATATAACCAAAAGTTACTAAAGTTTCATTTAAAAACAACTTATGTATCACTTTGATTAATATGTAATGGTTAAACTTAGTTTATGCTGTCTATATATTTTTACTAGCAAGGGAAACTACCACATTTTCTATTTGTTCATGGTGTCAAGTCACTTGATATGGTTGTATTTAGGCATACTTTGAAAGTTACTCTTGTGTATAATAAACAACATGAGAAGATTTTACTTAATTTCCTTTTTCTAGCTAGTCATGAGGTTCAAATAAGCACCTAGATTTTTTAAACAGGATCTTTTCAGCTATCCAAATAATTCAGGCCCAGTTGCAGAATGCGGGATAGAGAGGTTCAGAAATGAAGTTTTTGATATTCCGATGTCCCTTGCAGACCAGGAGTCAGAGGGCTCTTCTGGCACATTGCCCTATGTAGAAGAGAGCAGAGCTTGAGAGGGAGGGAATTCCAGAGCCTGGAGACCCTGACCTAGGGACTTTCTCCCCAGTCCCTAGACCATTAATCCTGAGATCTGCCAATTGTTGTGAGTCAGTGGTGGGGGAGGAAGTTATGGGGTTAGAGTGTCAAAAGACTTCTTGGCAGGGCGAGTACTAGAGCCTTGAAGTTGAAGGTAACAGTTTAAATGCTTTCAAAGTTGTTGCAAGTGTCAGGGGCCAATGATTTGTGAGGTCTATCCTTGCTTGTGCATCACCCTCTAACCTTTGTCCAGGGCTGGCCTGCACAAGTGGTGTTAGCAGCTGCCAGTGGAGTGTGATCTAAAGGGCATCAAGAGGGCTACTTGGCCCTAATTATTTCCCCCTGAGTCTGTCACAACTTACTGATTACCTAGCACAACATCTGGCTCAATATATCTAGGATTGATGGATGGATGGATGGATGGATGGATGAATTTACTCAGCACATATATATTTACTAGTTATTGCATGCCAGGTACTATGCAAAATGCAGAGGATTCAAAAGTAAACATAATCAATATGTTTCCTCTTTTCATGAAACCCCAAATCTAGTTAGACAGAAAAGAAGATAAAATAAATACAACAATATAAGTGGGAGTTCTGAAAGTTGAGAAAGAAATAAACAGGGTGCTAAGGGAAGAGACTTGAAAAAGTTCTCCCAAAGAAGGCACTCTGATACCAAAAATGACCCCAGTTGAAATGCAAAAATATTGGCAGGAAGAAATAGTATAATCTTATTGGCCCTGGGTATGTGCTTAGAGAATTCACTCATGAATGAGTGAAAGTAGAGCACAAAGAGAATCAGGAACTTTGATTTCAAGGAAAGGAAAACTGAGTTCCAGATGGCTGTCCATACAGTGGAGACTGAGACTGGGAGGGCCTGAGGAGGCCAGGTCGGGGCCTCTGAGCCAGCGCCTGGAGGTGGGTATCCAGGACCAACCAGCCAGCGTCCCATTAGTGAACCCAAGGGGCTGATGCATCCCAGGAATCCAACCTGAATAGATAGGCTGCAGAATAAAATCTGACTGAAAAATGGTGAAAACTTTGTGAGAGAGTTTTTCTGTTTGTTTGTTTAATGGAAAGTTGAAACTATATCAATCAGAGATGAAAGAATTGGCTCTGAGGCTACTGGTTTAGTAACAGTTAAGAGGAAAACCTAGGACTATTTTTTTTTTTTTTAATCCTTACCCTAGGATATTTTTCCACTGATTTTTAGAGAGAGTGGAACGGAAGGAGGGAGAGAGAGAGAGAGAGAGAGAGAGAGAGACATCGATGTGAGAGAGACACGTCTATTGGTTGCCTCAAAACCCTGACCAGGACTGAGATTTGAACCTGCAACCCAGATACATGCCCTTGACCTGAATCGAACCCCAGACCCTTCAGTCCACAGGCTGATGCTCTAACCACTGAGCCAAACTGGCCAGGGCACCTGGGGCTATGTTAAAGAAAAGATTCATTTGCTCCTGGTTAGAATCTGTTTTGCCACTTTGAAGCCATTTGATTTTCTGTTTATCAACTGCCTTTGGGTTAACCATAGAGAGGAGTTGCGTGAATCATAATAAACATGAGCTTTATGTAGGAACATATTTACTTTATTTTTCTAAATTTGAGGCACAACTATCAATAGTAGAATAATAACTGAGTGAATAAATACATGAGCGGCGATAGGATGAAGTCAATGAATGACAGAGGAAGATTTATTATTCTCCTGTCCTTGACACATTTATGTGCTATTCTCACATCTTTCCTTCATTCATCTGACACTGTGCTTCTGGGAAAATAAAAAAGAATCTTGCCTCAAATTCCTGGATTTTCTATAAAGTGTTCTAAGTTTTGTTTATATATGTGATTAGCCAGGCTTCTAAAGTTCCATTATGTATTCCTGAAGCACCCAAGCACAGACTGACATGTAAAAGACCAAAGTTCAGCTTTGGGGGTAAGCCTTAAACTAAATTTGCACTGCTTCCTGGTGTCTACTTCAAAATTCCAAAGATAAGAGTCCCTTTATTTGCAATCCATTATCACTATTTAAACATCTTTCATTGCTGAAGCTGTACTTTCAAGGAGTTAGATGGGTTGATTTTGAACAGTAGCAGTTCATAAAGACAGCAGAGCCCTCACCTCCCAACCCTATCTCCTGCTCTGTTTTTCTATTTTCGGCATGAGGACCGTCTTTAGTATCAGACGGAGGAATAAATTTTTCTCTCTAAAAGACATCAGAGGAAATGAAGTGAAGTAAAACCTCAAAAGCAATCTTTTCAGACTTGTAAAATGTCCCTCTACAAATCATGATTTCTGCTTTCTAACAATAACCAAAAAGCCTCCTTGAGATGAACATCAAATAGCTCTTGCAAAATGACATTTAAAAAATATTTAATGTATACAAACTCGAAACATATGGATAAAATAGCAAACATTTAGAAGTTAGTGAATTAAATGGAAAAACACCTCTGAAAGCACATTTTATATTGTTATTGCAAAACCACATTGTTCCTAATATTGGATAAGTCCTGAAAACAGCTGGACTTTGGCTTTGTCTAACTGTGTCTGACCCAAGTCGCTTTTTTTTTTTTTTTTAAGAGAATGGTATTTCTGTGTATTTCTTTTACTTTCGGAGCTGTGAGTTCTGGACTGCATGGGAATGCTTTACTGAATTCACGGCCTCCATGTGCATAAATAACTACCAGGGAGCCTGCAGCCCACTGCTGAGTTTTCATAATAATGGAAGAACAATGGTCTTTGAAAGTCACAGATAATCCCTAATCTTCATTGTCTTCTGTTTCAACCCAACCTTTCTCTAGAATGACTAGCAAGATGCAAAATTGACTGATGATCTTCTCCCTTCCCCTGTCTGACCCTACACACCCCCTCTCTCCCAGAGGTACCAAGAAGCAGTGAAGTCACCACAAGGCAGGCAGCAGAAGAGAGCAGAAAGACAAACAAACCAAGTGATCACCCCCAAGCGGCTGAGTGTTGGCTGTTTTCTATTATTCACTCATTTGAGCTTTCTCAGATTCGTTGTGTTTTTTATTTTTTTGAAGACTTTCATGTTGTGTTTTCTTTCCTCTGTTCGAGCTAACCACCTTTTTCCGTGCAGGGGAGCAGAGCACTTGAATGAGATCCAGGTAGGCTGCCAGATTCTCGGGATGTTCAGACACAATGTTTCCATCCTCTTTCTTCTGAAAACAGGCTTTTACATTGTGCTTGAAGCCTTGTCAGTGAGCAACAGAAATGAAAGCCACCAACTAGTGGTGGAAATTCAAAAGCAGTTCATCAATCTTTGGTATTTACATACAGCTCTAAATATGAGGACACTTCTTGAATTATGCAGTTTTGTATTTTATATATCCACTTACTTTATAAGGGGCAACCTACAGTTTATAAAAATATGATCCCCATTGAGTTATGTTTTGATCTACCCTGTCTATCAGTGTGCGTTTAAATTCTTGTGTCATGAATTAAACATGGCACAATCTCATTCGTTTAAATAAAATCTGCCTACTGGGAGCCATAGGCATGGCCTGGGTCAAATCTGTGGAAGCAGCATTGTGAAAAGAATGCCCTCCGGCCATGTCTTTTCTGTTTCAATTGTCCAAGGGCTAAGAATGAGCACCACAGAGGAAGGAACACATCAATCTGAGTCACCAACACTTCAAAGATGCTCACTCATTCTCTAAAGACCAATACACTGCAGGCTTTCATCAGACATAAACTGACTTAACGGAGTTTCCCAAAGGAGACAGAATTTAAGTAAAAACTGCTTTCTGTTTGCTGCAGAATTTAATGGTAGAGGTAATTTCTTTATAAGTAATAAAATAATTCTAAAATAGTCATCATAATAATCTAAGAAGTTATAATTTTGTTCCAATTTAGCACAATACTAAGTGCTTTACATAAATCTCATAATTTATTTTTCAAGCCTATGAGATAGGTAATATAATTACTCATCTGTATTATCCATGAGGACAAGGAAGCCCAGAGAAGTTAAGTATCACTCAAGTTCACAGAGCATCAGCATTTGAATTGTCTTTATCTTACTCCAAAACTTAAATATTAGGCTTGAAAAAATATATACCTGTATATTTTGTTTACATACTGAAAACTTTATCTTAAAGAGCCCAATAATACTCATGTAGTTTGATTCTGGGACTCTGAAAGAGATACTTTATTTAATTTTGGCTATTGGAGGTAATTTCTAATAGCTTGAAAATGTCACAGTGGAATGTGTATTTGAAGCATGTACGTTGCCTGTGTATTCCAAGGTTTGTAAACCTAGGCCAATTATTTTCTTTTTCCTTTTTTTTTTTTTTTTTTTTTTTTTTTGGTACGTGCCCCTAGTGGGAACCGAACACAGGACTCTGTGGTCCGCAGGCCGACGCTCCAACTGCTGAGCAAAACTGGCCAGGGCTAGGCCAATTATTTTCAATGTTAGTTTTCTATTTATAATGTCATATAGTTTTGCTTAAGTTAAATCTGTATATTATATGTATGGTAGATTTATTAAAGAAGTAAATGTTAGAAAACAAAAGAAACCAGAGACATATTAATGTCTTTACTATATAAAGATCTTTTATGCCTTGGCCAGTTTGGCTCAGGGGTTAGAGTGTTGGCCTGCAGACCAGAGAGACCCGGGTTCGGTTCCCGCTAAAGACACGTACCTTGGTTGCAGTTTGTCCCCAGCCCTGGTTGGGGTCGTGTGGGTGGCAACGAAGCGATGTGTCTCACTCACATCAATGTTTCTCTCTCTCTCTTCCCCCCTCTCTCCCTCCTGCTCTATCTGAAGATAAATGCAAAAATGTCCTCGGATGAGGATTAAAAAAAAAAAAAAGATCTTTAATGAATAAATATGCAAATGTAGACAACTAAATTAAAAATGGACAGAGCACATGTCTAGGAAATTCAATGAAGAATAACCACAAATGGTTAAACTCAAACATATACAATAAAATGTTCAATATTGATTGTAATTATAGGAATGACAAACAATATGATGATACTTTAATCTATTAGTGTATAAAAGATTACAAACTATGTTTCCTGTCTATTGTTTTAAGGATATAGATACATGAGCACTCTGAAACATCACTTGTGGGAATATAAATTATTAAAAATGTGTACACATACATATAGTTAAAATATAGGTAGAAATCCCAAGACCTAAAAGTGTTTATACACCTTGAGTCAATAATTTTACTTATAGCAATTTATATGAAGTAAATGTGAGGAATATAAAATTTTACCTATGAAAATATTTAACAAATCTTATTTTAACTTTAAAAATATTAAATAATTTAAATGTTCAACACAATATAAAAGCTTAGCTAGCAAATTTATGATATAGCTATATGACAGCCAAACTTTTTTTGTTGTTGTTAATCCTCACCTGAGGATACGCTTTTATTGATTTTTTTTTTTTTTAGAGTAGAAGGGAGGGTGGAAAGGGAAGAGAGAGAGAGAGAGGGAGAAAGAGAAACATCAATGTGAGAGAGACACATTGATAAGTTGCCTCCTACACATGCCCATACAGGGGTGGTATGGAACCTATACCCCAGGTACATGCCCTTGACTGGAAATCGAACTGGAGACCTCCGGTGTGTGGGTGCATGTATTAATCACTGAGCCACACCAGCCAGGGCTACAGCTATACTTTGAAGACCAATTAATTTAAAAACAGTATAGCATTTATAATATACTGTTATGAGACAAAGGATATGAAATGAATATACATATAGTATAATGTCAATTTTAAGAATAAATGTCTTCTATACAGGTATATGCATAATATAGCTATATTATATATTCCATATATGTATACACATATAATATATAATGGGATATGAAAATATTAATATCACTTATCTAAACATAAAATTATAGGTGCTGTTTGCTTTATTTTTGAATTTTTCTGCATTTAAAAATTTATTACAATTAATATTTTTTATGAAATTTTTAATAAAATAAAGATGAATATGGATAAAATAAGGTTGAAATACTAATGATGTCCTCAGGAAATAATAGCCCAATATAAATCCAAAATACTGCTGTTAGTGTAAATGTTTATTTGCATAAATACATGAAAGAAATTCAACCTCACGTTACTCACAGAAAAATGAATCAGAACAAGTACAGTGATTTCCCCTCCATCTGTTGACGGTCATTGCTGCTGAAGATGGAAAAAACAGTCATTTGCAAGGTCTGCTGGCTGGAGTGTAAAGTTAGTACAGCCTTTTTGGAGGGCAGTGTGTCTCAATCTATCAAAATTGAAAGTGCACATATATCTAAAATTAGCAATTTCACTTCTAGGAACTGATACTACTAAACTATCTACCCAAGTGAATAAAATTGGATGTACAAAATGTTCATTGAAGCATTTTTTTTGTAAAAGCAAATTATTAGGCAGGATCTAAATGTCCATCAAAAGAAGAGTGTTTAAATAGGTTTGGTAGCTGCTAAAAATTTTTGAGAGATCTGTATGTAATGACATAGAGAAATATACAGATATACAAGATATATTATTATGTTTACAAAAGCACATGGCACAGCACTGTGTATAGTATGATTTAACTGAGATTTTAAAAAATGTGAATGCATAGAAAAAATTGAAAAGATAAAACTTAAATTTAACAGTGGTTGTCTCTTTGGAGAGAAATGAGCCAAAGATTGTTGGAAGCAATGAAGCAGAAATTTCATTTTTTACTTTTATTCTTTGATGGTGTTTGCAATGAGAATTATTCATGTATAACTTATATAATTAAAATGATTTAAAATGTTAAATGAACCAAGAAAAGTGTTAGCCATTTATTTTAAACAAACACTAATATATTGGCACATATCATCATGCTGTTAAAACTGTGAATTACTTTCCCCAAAATAAAAGTATTTTCTTTCTTCCCTTAAACTATTTAATTTTTGTGGCCAGCATAAAGCTGATCTTGGCAAGAGTGAAAGGCGTTCTCACAAGAGGAGAAATCCATAGAGCCGTGCCTCCAATATATTAAGTTGCAACAGCCCTTTCTTTAAGGCTTTGGTTGTATCATCATCTCTTAGCAAAACATTTTTATTTTTCCAGTTTTAAAATCCTCCAGTGACCATTTTGCTTGATTTCTCTTTTGTCTTTCTTTCATTTCTTCATGACAGTAATGCAAAACAAATTTTGATAAAAACGTCTTGTTCATTTTTTGACTGCTCAACTCTCTGCTTCTAAGCTCAGCCAAAGAACATTAATATTTTGATGGGAAATAACTTTTCTCTTTGAATGATACTGTTTTTCAAAACTGAAACAGTCTTTTTTATTAAAAAGTAATTTGTTAATTTTGAAATGTTAGATAATATATAAGAATATAAAGAAAGTAAAATACCCCTCTAATCCTATCACAAAGAAAGAACCATTTTTAGCATCTTGGATATATCCTTTGTATACTTCAAATTTCTTGTACCTTGTTTATTTTCCTCATGTAATCTACCTCTTAACGCATTTTCTTTTATAACAGCAGCATGCACAGGATTGTACTACATGGGTATTCTAGTGTGAGACACTGAGGTTTCTGGCAGGCCCAACTGGCTGTCAATGCAACAGCCTCTTCGTCTTCCTGTTGGCAAATCCTACCTCCCAAAATAGAGTCCAGAAATGCCCATTAGTCGCGTTCTCAGCCTCCCTTGCAGCTAAAGAATAGGGCTTGAGACCCAAACCTGGTCAAAGGGACCAAGAAAAGTTTCTGGAATCAATTTTCCTGCTAGATAAAAAGCAGAAATGCTTGGACAAACTGCCCTCTTTCTGACTTCAGATGTTATTGTGTGAGGTGTGATGCCTGGAGCTACAGGAGCTTTCTTGTGATTCTGAGGAATGAAGCTTAACAACAAACCTATGCCAAGGATAATAAACATGGTGTGAAGATTAAGATTCTGAATCTTTAATGACATTCCTGAGCTACTGAACTGAGGCTAAAACCTTCTTTTCAGGAATCCTTATGGGCTAACAAAGTACTATTATTTAATTCACTTTAATAAAATATTCTGTTACTTGCAGCCCAATACAAGCCATATAGGTTGTTTCCAGTTCTCCACAATCTCAAAGCTGAAATGTTCATTGTTAAATGTACAATTTTGTAATTCTGTCCAAGTGTATTCCTAAGATATTCTTAGTAGTGGAATTCCTGCCTCAAAGGTTAGGCTCACTTCAAATATATTTAATAAATTTAAAATATTTAAAGGGCATTTTAGCTATTATTTAGTATTCTATTCCTTTTTCTTATACTTTCTAATTATGGCAGTGGTTTAATTTAGAGAGTAATATGATCTCAGGAGATACATGGGCTCTTGTCTGCATTACTTACTACTTGGTTCATTTTAGGCATGTTATTTAACTTGTCTCTCTCTTAGTTTTCTCATCTGTAATATGGGGATAAAAAGTACCTACTTTTTGTGTGTGTGAGGATTAAATATGTGGTACCTGTTAAACTATTAGAGCTGTCTACTTCAGTGTAAGTGTTCTTTGTTCCCTGTGTAACCTCACATCCTATCCCAGTAACTGATATTTTTAAATTGCTTGATAAATCAAATAAGTGAAGGAAAGGATAATAAGTCTGAGGTTACTGCTTGGACTACTGTTTTCTCATAACTGTTTCTAGACTCCATTCTCTTTGCTTTTGCCTCTGTTATTTGTCTTTTTTTCTTTTGATACCATAAATTGAGCTGGATTATATTACAGTTAAGAGTCAGTGCAGATTTTTAACATAGACGATGCTCAAATATGAAACATCTTTAGGATGGGCACACTGCATTACAAAAAATGAGTCTGCTCCTCTCAAATACCCACTTATTCTTTGAAAATCAAAGTAATAAGGAAGCATTGCATGTTCAAAAGAGAAGAGTTTCTATAGTTTATGTAGTCCTGTCTTTCAGTCAGTGAAGCAGTTTACTCCATAGTATTCCAGATAGATAATCGTGCAATATCCGATTGAATCTTTCCATTATTATTTTCAAATCCCAGAAATGGATGAAGGAGACTATTGATAGAATGTTGTTTTACCCAACATAAACACTAAACCAAAACAAAGACATCACATTTCCTACATATTGTAGTTTTAAGCATTAAATCTTTCCACACTAATTTTTCAGAGAAATAGAATCCGTAAAATGAACAATGAGACATATGAGAAATAATGACATATTTTATATACATACAAACAAATATATATATGTTACAGTGTATGTGACCATACAAATCTGTTTTCTACAATAAATTTTACCATATTAAGTGCAAATAGAATAATCCTGCATCAAAGAACTGTTGAACTTAATGGAAGTTTTATGTGATGTGGAACTATCTTACCCTTTGGCTAATGACTATCAATCAAACCCACTCATTGCCCTCAGTTATGTATTATCCTTTTGAGGATTTAAAAGCAGGTCACTTCAGATCTTTAGTGCATTATCTCAACCCTCTAATCTACTCAACAGTGTATAAGGCTACCAAAATGAAATGACTGTTCAACCTACAGAAACAGCCAAGATTGTTACAGTGGTTCTTTGATAACTCTTGCATTTTATTGGTTTGTGAGAGTAGTTTAATTTGGAAAAATAAAAAATTAAAGGAAAAGTTTTATCTGAATATTCAGCTTTTAAAATATAATTAATGACAAGAAAAGGAAAATACATGCATTTTCCACATTTACTCTAGTGACAGATGATTAGTTGGTATTAACAGATTACCCAGAATGAACTGCTGAACAATAGAAAAATTGCAAATGAAACACAGGGGCTTAAAATAAAGACTGTTCCCAATACATTATCTAAGTTGTAGTCCCCAAAAAGCAAAGTTTATGGACTCAAAAGACTGTGCCAATCAGCAAGCTAACAGAACAGTTTGCAAGAGCACCAGAAACACATTTCAAGTAACATATACAACAGGATTAAAGGTTAGAAACTGGCATTTTATGTTAAATCAATCATTGGTGTGTTAGTGATTTGTTTTTGTTTTGTGATGTTTTTTTTTTTTTTTTTAAAGATCAGCCATTTCCTATCAGGATCTACTGTAAATCTGTATACTTTCAAATTATTAAAAAAATTTTTTTAAGTGACAAGAGCCCTGCTTAGAAAGCTTTGATTTGTCTTCCTGTATTTTCTAGTTGACAATTACTGTTTTCCAGACAGCTGTAATGCTTCATGTCTACTGCTGTAAAAAAAAGTTTCATTCATTTATTCATCAATTGTTTATTGAGGATCTGCTATTTGCTAGGCACTGTTTTCAGCATTTGGAATACAGCAGGGAGTAAATCAGACAACACGTCTTGCCCTCGTGGAGCATTACCAGGAAAGTACTATCCGATTGATCGATTTGGTTGAGAAATCAGGATAGATTTAATCCTACTCATGCAGCATGTTTTTGGGGATGGGGATTAAATTATGAAATATATTTTTGAATGTATTTGCATAAATAATTTGAAAGGAATTAACTCCCCTGTTTCTGATCTGACATCCCACAAATGGGAGTTAGAAAATCAGTGTCCTGTGTCAGAAAAGGGCTTGGAACAAAATATAGATAAACTATAAAAGTAGTAGATGAATAGTAGTTGGTATGTGTTTTGTAAAAGTTGACATGTTTTAGAAAATCTCCCATCCTCTTTCTAGTGATGTACAGGTGGCTCTATTCAGTTTCTGGCAAAATTGGAGTCTGGAAAGAGAGAGAAGACCTCCTACTCTAATTGCTACTTCTTATGCCGCCTCTGCTCTGATGAGGGCCAGACTTGTTGCGGCAGCATCTCAGCTATCCCGGCATTTGGCATTTTCTAAGTCCTTTCTACCCCACAAGAGTGGCACTTGACTCCTTAAATGATCAGTGAGATATCTCAAAGCAATGGTGGTGTTTGCTAGTGTGTTTGACCACCACGTCAACCCTTAACTTGTGTGTCATTGCCATGTGGTTTATCAAGATCATGTTCTTGTGATGGTAGAGTGGAGAGGATTTGGAACTGGAAGTCCTGAGCATCCCAGGAGGGCGACTCTGTGAGGCTGGAGCCTGGCTCAGCCACTCACCTGTGACAAGCTCTCAGGCCAGCCATGCCCTCCTTGCCTGCAGAGGACCTCGCAAGGCCTATGAGGCAGTGAAACACCTACATTCAAAATGGTGCATGTTTTAATGGTACAAAATTAAGACCCTGATAAACAAACAATTTTGAAAGAAAAGTACATATTTCTTAATGCTGATTATTATTAAGTAGCAGTTTTTGATAGCACAATAAAAACTGTAACTTCTTGTTTTGATAACTTACTTACTTAACACATTATAACACTCAAAATCAAATTCTTTCAGGGAAAACAAAGAAAAAAAATTCCAACTTTCTCCCTCTTTTTAACTCTTTCCCCTACGTCTATCATAATCCTTAACTTACGTTCACTGATCTTGGAAAAGGCCGATATTGGTGATGGAGAAAGTATAGATCAGAGAGAAAGTCAGAGACTACAAAGAGAAGCTTCTAGAATAGAAGATGGAATGAGAGCTTCACCCATGAAATTGTCCCACTTTTTCTCCAGTAATTACTGTCTTTTTTTTTTTTTTTTTTTTACTTTTTTTTTTATTGTTGACACTATTTAGATGTCCCATGCTCCCCACCTTGCCCACCTCCACCCAGCCCCTGCCCCCTTCCCTCTGGACATCACCACACAGTTGTCTGTGTTTTGTGCAAATGTTGGTTTCTAGTTATAGCCACTGAATGTAGCATTAATATACTCTTGCCAAAATATTAAATTAATTTAATTCAAATGGAAATTGACTTGGATATTTTCTAACATCGGTGGAGGCTTTGAAAAGAGCAGTTTTTAATTTGTGTTTTAAATGCATATTCTAATTTCCTTTACATTTTATCTGATCTTGTTACTTCCTAATTTGGTTAAGTACCACAGCTACTAAAATAACTCTGAAAGACTCTTTCTCACGATTTTCCCAGAATAGCTAGAATTATGGAATACTGAAAATGTCCCAGTGTCTTCTCAGGCTGTTTCCTAGTGGAATAATGATTACTCTTCCTCCTAATAGTAATCTTCTCTCCTCCTCTCTTTTCCCTTCCCACCCCTGTAGAAGCAGACTTGAGAAACAGAATAGGAAACATTGGTTTTTATAATAATACATGAATTATATTTAGCTTTCTCTGGAGATTTAAAAAATATATATAAAGCAAGGTACCACTCTGTTCAGAACAGTTTTGACTTATGTCTGCTTTTAGACTAGTAAATGGGTTGTATGAACCATCAACAGACCTTTCATACTTGTGAATACTGCAAAAAATACAAAATCTTTGACTCTTTAACCCATAGGGAATTTTGTGCTTGGTAGGAAATTTAAAACTTGTAAAGAATTTTAAAGCTTATAGATGATTTGCCTTTGCAAACAAGCAAATCTTTGCATAAAATCCTGATGCTTCCATTGAAATAATTGGGCTTAAGAGCAATTTTTTAAAAATTTAAATTTGAATTATATTTTTTAAGTTTACCCGATGGAAATTTTCAAGCACACAAAAGTAGAACACACAGCATAATGAAGATTCACGTACCAATCGCCCAGTTTCAACAACTAATAAAATGAGCTAAGTAACACTGCAGCACCACAGACAGGCAATCTAAAATTGTTTACTTGGGCAAAGGAAGAATTTTCCATGACTATCTCAAATTCAGGCAGTTCATGAGAAAATGACATGGATTGTTGAAGTTGTCACAACTTATTAGTGTGTTAGGTGGTATTTTTATGTTCTACATGTCTTATGATCAATGAACAATGTGAAACTTAACATCTTCCATGGAACCAATGTTTGGACGTAAAATAAGAATGAAATTTGTGAAAACTATTTCTACTCCTCTGGGCATATTAGTAGGCTGTGGGTACTCAGGTAGCTGCATGCTTATAAAACATACAGATCCTCCAAGGATACTTAACACTTCTGTCCCTCCTGTAATACCCTCAAAGGTATTGTCAGCAATTGGAGAGCCAGTTCAGAATTCATCTGCCTTATGATGAAGGGCAAAGGGTCAGCCAAACCCTGATAATCTGACAATAATTCAATTTAGTTTTATTCCAACTTTGGTATTTGAATCTTAGGAAGGCAAAACCCTTCCTTGCATGGGCAAGTTGGTCTTTTCGGGCATTTGGTGGTTTGTTGAATAGAATGAAATGTTTCGAGTATGAACATATAACTCTTCTAACTGGGTTTCCATGTGGCCATTGAGAGCTGATAATATGACCTCAACAGAACCCAACGCAAGATTATGGGACTGGAATGGGGAAGGGAAATGAAGGCAAATGAAAAAATGCTTCCAATGTGAATGGTTGGTTCTGAGACCTGACTAGTTCTTTTGATCACCTTCCTCAGTATTTCCAGACATGACTTCAGGTTGGAAGAAAGTGGTGCTGTGTGACTCTCTAGCATAGCTTCCATGATCTGGAAACTATAAAAGAAGTGGTCCTTGGGAACATTTTAATGACAAAATTATGTTCATGGAACACCTGGAATTTGGGGGGAGTTATCACAGACCTGTGACTCATATAAAGAAGGAAATAAAGAGACTTTTTTTTTTCAAGGAGGAGGGCCCTCATGCCACCATAAGAAACAGGAAATGTTTGTATGGGTAGGAAGCATCTGGCTTTTTTTTTTTTTTTTGAGCCCAAAATTTTCCAGCTGGCATCATTTTTGTGTTGCTTGCCATAGGCTTTTCGGACGCCCCTGGCCTGTTGTCCTTCTGGGCATTTCCAGGAGGACAAGGAGGTGAGAAATAAATACATGTGCATCTGCTCTAGGAACGACGCCTTTGTAGCACTCTCCTGCTAAGTTCAAAAAGATCCATGACATGTTCTTTCTATAAGTAACTAATGTCATTTTTGAAAAAGTTGAAAGCAAGTGATGAAAATGACCTCACTGAGCTTCAAGTCCCTCTTTCAGGTGCAGCAACACCCTAGTGGTTCCCAAGGACAGGTCTGCAGTTCCCTGCTCACCGGTTCTTCCTGCTTTCTGTCTGCAGTTGTCCACCCCCCTTTCAGTGCTCACTGGAGAGTCAAAGGAGAGCTGCTGACCTGCCAATCAACCGCTTCTGCTTCCTTTTACTTTATCTCACAAAATAGCCAGAAGGTAATAAAACTGTGAGCACTGACTGCTTTTAGGCAGTGTTTGAAAACATCTAACTAAAAAGACCTGCTTTTAGTTATGTTTGAATTAAATTTTCTTACATGTCTTCCTTATCTTCCTTTTCTAAAGATAATGGTGACTTGCTTACTATAGTAACTTTTCATTATTATTTTGTGGTTGAAGATCTGGACTGCAGTGTCCCTTGGTGATTAAAGCAATATCTACATGTGGTAAAATACAGAGATAAATGAAAAATAATTCAGCTAATTGGATAGGATAGGTAACCATACTGCAAATAGAGTGTTCTTGTCCTCAATGTACAAGCATCATATTTGCTCAATCTCTGATCATACATATAATTGAGATACATTATTTCATCCCCAGTTTCTAGCTCTTGGCACATAATGATTAAAAAGTACATCCCGGCTTTTTCTTGACAACTCTAACAGTTTTCTTGCTACTGGGAAGTATCGATTTTATGCGTCTTTTAATGGTGTACACTGACAGAGTTAAATCTGTGTGATATGTTTCAAATAAACACATGCATAAATAATTATCTATATATTTTGAACTTATTTCCTAATGTATTGATGTGACATATATTTTTATTTTAGATGTTATGAAATATCCTGAGTTATGAAATGAAATATTATGAGAGATATTTTCATTTGCAATTTTTGTTATGATTTCCATAAATCAGTGCAAACTTTAAAGGTGTTTACTGTCATCATTAATTGGCAAAGATATGGTGGGAAATTATTCAGCAGTAGAAGATGAAACTATGAAACCAGTGAATTATACATGGCCTCATGCCTTCTGCTGAAAATTCCTAATAAAAATGTGGAAACACGGAATCAAAAAGCATAGAAATGGAAGAAACCTTACAGGTGATTGTGTCCTGTCCCACTCTCCACACACCTGGCAAGAGTCTTCGGGTGCTCAATAAAGATATGGTGAATGAACAAAAGAAAGAAAGCATCTAGGTTTAGCTAAGACATTTCTAGGAATTCCTTTCTGAAGGCGGCCCACTCTGTTTTTGAACAGTTCCAACATGTAGAATGCTCTTATGGCATTAATTACTTTATTATTAAATATTACTAATACTATATTGATAGTCTCTAATCTATAAAAAGAGATATCCCAGTTGAAAGAAATACCAGGACTACTGTGCCAAACTTTGTCACCCTTGGGCTTTTTAAGTGGAAAGAAGATCCATAAGGAAGCTCTAGGAAGAATCATCTTATCTGTAGCGGCTTAGTAATATTCTGTATTGTTTTAGTATGCTTAGTTATCCTGTCCAAATGAATACAAAAATTAACGTATTAAAATGTAAATATGAACATGGAAGGGAAAGTTTAGCAAAATCATCTGAAGACAGAATGGTATTGGGAATAAAAAGCACATACGTTTATTCTTCAGTTTAGTGTGAGTGGCTAAAAGGTATTAGTGATAATCTGTACTTCAAGATGGCTCCTATCATTTACCTCCAGATAGCCTACATTTTCACAAGTGAGAAAAAGCAGGCACGTTGTCATGATATCCTTTAAACCTAGCCTCCTCCCCTCGGCTCCTCCTTGTTCTGATTCTGAAAACTAGGATAAACCCTGATAACATTAGATCTGGAGTTACTGTCAGGGCTGTTTCAATAGATTACCATGCTGAACCCCTGGCCTTATGTCTGGGACTGAGATGGGGGCTGGCTCTCTGCAGAAATGCTCATCAGTCTTCCCTTGCCTTTGGCCTCTGGTTTCTGAAAGATGGTCTAGTTTCTTGCTTGTATATTCTAGTAAGAGTCAGGAAGGAGAAGAGTTTTCCTTAAAATGTTCTGACAGAAGGAGAGAAATTGGGAATAAGAACACAGTAGCTTCATGGCTCTGCCCATCTTAACCTCCTAAAGCCTTGGTTTCCTTAAGTGGAAAATTACTGCTCAGATGCTACTGAGGGCCAGACCATGAGGTGTAACCCCTCGTTTTAGGAAAATGTCAGTATCTTTCACAGTTCATGGCATGCTTGGGAACTGTAATAAAATTTATGAACCTGTGTAAGCCAGTGTGAATTGTTGTGTAGTTAAAACAGGTCAGATGTAAATTTCTTCAAAAGACGGAAGGGCAAAATGAGTCAGCAGCAGGAGTGCCCATAGAATTTCACTTAAGATTCTGCTCTTGTTTTGTGCAGGGGGTTAAGACAAAGTCAGGATTGGATTGCAGCTCTGTCTATTGCAGAAGGTAGGTCAGGTTTTATCCCTTAAATATAGGGAAAAATGACATTTCACACCCATACATTTTAATTTTGATTCATTGAGATATAATTAAATTCATATTTTGTAAGGTTGATGAGCTCCAACAAATGTGTATGATTGTTTAACCACTACCACTGTGAAAATGTACACAGTTTCATGGTTCTGAGAAATGCCTCTGTGCTTCTTTGTAGTCAATCCCCTTTTTGTACCCTAAACCCTGGACATCCACTGATCTATTTTTAGCCCTTACACTTTTGCCTTTTATGTAAGATTCACACTCAGAAGACTAAAAATAAAACTAATAATAAATACTTATAGGTAAAAAGTTAAGACATTAGCAAGAGCTGATGGAAGAAGCAATAAAAAAAGTAACGTGATTGGCATGAAAATTACAGTTTATATTTTCTGATTTGAATGCTAACTTTTTTCTTCTATACTTACACGTCTTGTTCAAACATTCATTGTTCTCCAGTGTTAGGTCCTACTCAGTGAACAATGAAAATGAAGCTGCCACCATAATAAAACAGTTCAGCTTAGGGATAGACCAAGAGCTCTGTGGAATGGAATAAAGACACCAGAAATAGACCCATGCATATATGGGGACTTAATATATGGCAAACCTGGCATTTCAGCTCAAGAGAAAAAGATCATTTTATTTCGTGGACAGATTGGCAAAGCAGCTCTCCTTCTTGAGGGGAATAAAGTTGTCTCACACCACACATGGGGCTAGTTCCAAATAGACTGAACAATTTAAACGTAAATAATGCTATTAAAATATTTTAAAATAAGTTAGGAGAAGAATAGGAGTAGAGAAGACATTCCTAGGAGAAACAAAAAACCCAAAAGCCACACGCATCGAACACAGATATATTTGCATGGCAAAAATGACATAAACTAGGTAAAAAAATAGAGATTGATTTATGTCAAAGAGTAAACATCTTTCATATCCAAAAGTGTCCTGAAAAGTGATAATCAAAAAGATAAGAACAGCATTATCTTGGTACATTTGTAACCCCAATGGCTAATAAATAAAAAGGTGTTCATCTTTGTTATTAGTAAAAATACAAATTAAAATGACAATGAATTCTTTTTTATTTCATAAGATTGGCAAAATTTTAAGGTGGTGTAATACCCAGTGCTTTCTGAGGATGTGGGGAAACAGATATCCTAACGTACTGAGGTGGGTACAAATCATTTCCATCATTTTGAAAAGACATGGCAAGATTGAAATTTTACATATCACTGTGGGAACTATCCTATTGCAATAAAAGTACCAGTACTCATTCCATTATATACAAGACTATTTTCAAAGTTATTTATTGCATTATTTTCTAAGGGGCAAGAGACAAGCTGAAGTTATTTCAAGAGTAAAATAATTCAGTACGTTATAACACAGACACATTTTGAAGTTTCATGTAGCTATTAAAACAAATGAAGTAGGTGCACTGTCGCACTCGGGAGCATGCCCAATCCTTTCCCTTCCCCCTCTTCTTCTCCCAAGGAGCGTTACCTTTGCCTCTCTCTCTTCTAAGCTCCAAGGGTTCTTCTTTTGCTTCTGTAACTTGTTTCCTGACCCTACTCAGCCCAGCTGGCTCACTTCTACTACCTCTGTAACTTTCTACATAAATTTTATAATTTGGAAAAAAGACAAAACACAGAGGAAATATATTTATTAGTTGACTCAGATATTCGTTGTGTTTTTTATTCGAGAAAGCACATTGCACAGTAAGGTGTCTAGTGTGATCCCACTTTTGTAGAACAGTATGCCTATGTTTTAAGACACATACATATGCATATATTCATATGCATGAACCCAGAAAAGGTAGTGAAGTTATGCACACCAGAATGACCAGAATGTCAGGCTGTTATCCCAAGAGTGTCAGAGGAGATATTATATGTCTTTAGATTATTGCTCCTATTATAATGAATACATATAAAATTTGAAGTTACTAAAATAAATGGGAAAATAAAAAGATTGAGTGAAGCTCCTAAGTGAATGGGGGCCAGAGACAATAAACAGACTGTCACATATGCTGAGAAGCTTGCTCCCTTGTGCTCAGGAGACCACGCCCACATTGTGGTGGGAACCAGAGGTGCGAAGACACACATCATCTGAGGCCATAGTCACCGGCAGAAACCTGGGCTGGAGCTTGGGCAACTGTATTTGTGGGTTCAAGTAATTCTTGATTAGTAGTTAATGTTTTTAATCAAAAATTTTTTTATTGCAGTGGTACCTGATAACTGATATGTCAATTTGAAAATGCGACCTTTTAAAAAAGTTAATGATAGCAAGTATTAGACGTTGGGATTCTGAGTCCAAGGTCTTTGTTAAGCCCATCTGTTTTAATGGCGGAGGGAATAATGGCAGAGCATGCATTCTGGAGCCAGACTTCCTGGAGTCAGGACCCCACTTGGTCTCTTCTAGATCTGTGATCTTGGGCAAATTACTGAACCTCTTGGTGCCTCAGTTCCTCCATCTACAATAATTCAGGATTATTATGGGTCTACCTCAGAGGGTTGTTCTGAGAATTATGAGTTATCATCTGTAAAACCTTTGAAAGAATGCCAAACAGGAACTGTTGTGCATGTGTTTATTAGATAAATGAATAGTAAAGACCTTTTATTTATTTATTTTTGACCATTCTGTACCATTTTCTAGGTAATCCTTTCGGGATTTATTCTGGATCCTCTCAGGATCTTCAAACTATAGAGTCCTTGATGATTTAATCCCATATCATGATGTTGGTTATACCCTTTGGACAATGACAATAACCATTTTGTGAGCTTCCTGGGGTTAAGAAACTGGTATCTAATAGAAATATCTCTGTACTAACACAGGACAAACTTCAGAGCTTTCGGTTCAATGTTATGAACTAAACTGAACTGAATGGTTAATTCTCTTGGTCATAATGAATGAAGTCCTGCTTTCCAATCATAAGCAAGTATATATTCTTGTTTACTGTAGGGATAGTGTTAGATTCCTATGTGTTCAGTTTAATAAAATACAAGTGTATACATGTAGGCCTCTCTCCAGTATATGTGTATTAAAAGTGTGTGTTGATAATGGAAATAAGTATTTTGGGGGTAAGATTTAAAATAAGGAACTCTTGAAACCATTGAAGAGTAAGTGATGTGATGCTGTACACCTGAAACAAATATAAAATAAAAAAATGAAATGCAATTAAGCTATATCTTATATACTTCTATAACCCTCCCAGCAATACCTAGCACAGTTCTTGGCTCAAAAAGTGAATAAATAAAGGAGTAAATGATGTGGTGAAATTATTACAGGCAGTTTTCCTTATGGTGCATTTGGCCTGTTGGCCTTAATGGGAACGTACTTACTGAGTTTAAGTCTGAAGCCTGTGAAATTTGTAATTTACCACACATTTTGGAAAGTAAGTACGTAGGAACCATGAGATGCTGATTTGGTACTACTCTCAAAGTGCTTCTTGCTACAATATGACCTGTTTTTTTTGTGTTTTTTTTTTTTAGGAAAAAAGCCTGTTTTAATATTTCTGGCATGTAAGAATGTACAAAAGGATATTACAGCACCCTTACCACATTGCCTGGGTCGAAATTATTTTTAGATGGAGGGAGTAGCCACAACTATTTTCTACAGCTCTGTTGTTTGGATTTACTCTGTGCATTATATATATTCCTAATTATATTTTAAATGTTTCTAAGGAGTTACAAACCCTCTCTTTTGCACAGAGGTTTACTTTGGCAGTATGTAATTGTTTTTATTATATGTTATCCTCTGTTTGGCCTTAATGTTAGCTAAGACAGACAAAAGATGTCCAGGAAAATTAAGCCAGTTCTCAAATCTGGAAATGGAAGAGTCCCCAGGGGAGGATTTGCAATGGAACTAACAGAGACTAAGGATCCTCTTTAATTTGCTCTCCTGTCAAAGTTCTGCCACATCCATTATTATGAAATGTAATTGCTTTACATATCAAATTTACCTCTCTCAGACCTCTGCAGAATTATCCCTCTCTTCAATTCCCAAACTAACCTGATTTGAGATAACAACTCCAACAGTTAGGCATGGTAGATCTAGATATTCCCACAGAAAACCCAGGACAAGATGCTGGGCGTTCAAACAGCATATAGAGTCCCTGCCATGTTTCCCCCCATTTTATAAAATTATTCCCAAAGTCATAGAACTAGGTAGTGGCGAAGTCATGATTAGAATCCAGCTTTTTGGGCTCAATAATTCTCCATTTTCATTTCACATATTTTTGTTCTAGAAAGTCGTATTAATATTGTGTCATTGTGACAGTAGACTACATGGAATGCAAATATTGGTCCATTTGGCCTATCTGGGTCCCAGAGACTATTTAAATTGTGTGAATGAATTACCAATGTGTGCAGCCATGTAGACATATATCTGCAAATTAAACAACCAAGTATTGGTTTCCTCTGAGCCAGTCTGTAATGACCTTTGAAAATGCTCCACCTGGTAATTCTTCAATATGCCACATTACTAAAGAAGTACTTTACTTTATCTTTTTCTTTGTACCTGGAATATATATCAGGTCCACCAAAATTTAGCTCATTGTCTCAGTTTCTTATCTATAAAACAGGAAAAATAATAGTACCTACCTAATAAAGTTACGATTATAAACAGAATAATGTAAGTAAAGTGCTAAAAACAGTATCTAGACATTGTAAGAACTCATTGCATATCCTCTTCCTCTTGGAACTTTTTCCTCCTCTTGTTCCTCCTTGTTCCTCTTGTTTCTTCCCCCTTGTACCTCTTAGAGTAACAGGGTCTTTACCTTTCCATTTTTATCTCTTCCTCTTTCCCGTAAAAATGTACTTTTTGTGCATCACATCAAGGACATACTGGGCTCCAGTGATTTTTAAAGAGGAAGCATTGATCACTTTGCATAGTATCTCTTTGTTAAGTCATGTAGGAACTTTCTAGTGCTCTAAAGAGCACTTTCTAGTATTAATATAATCCATACAATTCAGGAAGAGTTCTTGGCAGGCAAATGCTTCACACTCTCAGCCAGTCAACTAACTCATTTGTACCATCAATTCCTGCTAGGGCACTGAAGATTACTGCCTCTCTCTCTTTACAGATTCAAGGATGTGCATTGAAAATTCTGCAATAAAGGAGGCCCACTCTAGAGACTATGCTTTATAAAGACTATGCTGATGTACAGGACGGTACAGTCAGGCAGTTTTGTTCATTCAAGTGATGGTGGACTAGGATGCTTTGGGAAGGAAGGCTCAGATTAAAGTTCTATTTAAAAAATGGAACTTGACCCTTTTTAGGTGTAGTGGTCATTGATCAAGATATTTTGCATACTATTTTCTTTCAAGAACCTTTGCCAAAGTTGTCAAGGTCACCATGAATTCTTCACAATTATGACTTTTATGCAGTCGATGTTAGAAACGAGGTTATAAAAATAAAAATTAATTCTTTCATAGAAAACCTTCAATTTGGCATTACAAGTTGAGCAAGCCTCTCGAGAAATAATTAGTATATATCACTTAATTGGTGTCCAACTTATTCATACTGTTAAATGGTAGAGCAAAACCAAGAAATATGTATCAGTTTCTGAAATATTCTTTAAGACACTGGAAACTGAAAGGAGTAGGGATCCAGACATCCTAATAATTTATTTGAAAGAGAGAAATTTATTTTTTTGGGCTGTGGGAAAAATAAAGGAGAGTTTCAGTAGTTCCTCTACAGTACAAAATTTCATCTTAAAAACATTAACCTCGGTAGATACTACAATGTTGCTTAGGAACAAGTCTTTATTATTATTTTTAACAGTCATTGGAAACAAATCTTCAAATAGCACCCCCATCTAGGATCTGAAATCTTTAAACTTTTCCTACCTTTTTTTTTTCTGTGTAAAAGGTCTTTTCAAAATTTAACCTTGCTCAAGATTGTAAATAATTGATTATTGGTAATATTACAATTCTCTCAAATGGTCATCAAGTGTAGAAGGTCATTTCAGTTTAAGAACTATCTGTATGAAATTTCTGTTGGCCCTAGGACTGTGCAGTGCACAGAGGGAGTTGTTTGCCAGCCTTTTGGTACAGTGTCATATGTCAATAATGCCTTAATAATGGGCTTAACAGAGAAGGACTTCATGGTAAGATGTTAGCAACTCCAAGTCATTTCAATAAGGCAGAGATGGGTACAAACAAAGGAATCTGAACTTGGAGAGTATCTTTAGGTCATTACGTCAGTGCTGCTGATATTCGGCACCTGTGATCCATACTGTGCTCCTTTCTCTTCTACAACCTATTCAAGGCCTAACTCAAAAGTCACCGTCTTTGTAGAGACTTGCCCAACAATCCATGGTGTCTTACCTCTTCTTTTTCCACGCTGCTGTGCACACACTTCGGTTATGAGTTCCTATATTTCACATGTCTGTTTAGTCCACTAAACTATGAATTCTTAAAGGGATCTCATGAGTTTCTGTAAACTATCATTTAGCACGGTACCTGGCACACAGTTGGTGTCTGGTGATTTAAAATGAATGAATTCCCATATAAAAACAATGTAATGATGTCATGTAGCCCTTAGATTACTGAATTTCTACTATATATTAATATTAATTCCAAAAGAGACTACTTCAAGTCTGCCAGAAAAAAAGCATTCTGCACATGCACATTAGCCAGTTATTGACTTGTAAGACTGTTAGTGCATAACAATAGCTGAGATTTGCTGAGCATTTACTATATGCCGGGTACAACCAAGAACACTTTACATGCATTGATCTTCTCCTGAATTCTAAGATATGCTTATTATTAACACCATTAATACTTCACTGAATTTACATGTTTTGGGGACATTCAACACCAGGCGAGCTGTTTCTGGAGCCATTGTTCTTAACCACCAGACCAAGCTGATCCCTAACAAATATGCCACTGCAGCACTACCTGTTGGATGCTGCACATAATGGGTAACAGCAGCTTGTGAATGACTTTCAACTTCAAGGCGGTATTTCTTCTTGTTACCCCTTCTCCTCTCATAATTCCCAGCAAAATACAACAAGACATTGAGACTTGCCACGACTAAAGAAAAAAAATTATCTATAGAATAGAACTTCGTATTTATGGATCAAGAAATATCGCTGTTACAATGTTAAAAAAAAACCACTACATCATTTCTTATTTTTTTATTCTTTATAGTTAATACAGATAATAAAAAATATTTATATCATATCCTTCCTGATTATGAAGAGTTTTCAAGTACAATGTCTGTGAAGCTCTTTCCTACATTTCTGGGAGATAGATGTTAGTTACTTTTCCCATTTAACACAGAAGGTTACTGAGATTTAGAGGGGTTAATCAGAGATTCTCAACTCTGGATGCACATTAGAATCACCTGGGTATCTTAAAACAAAGAAAACACAAGCAGCAAGCTGACACCTGGGAGCCTACCCAAGTCAAATTAATTTAGAATCTCTGGGCTGGACCAAGACATTGGCATTTTGTAAGGACCTCCAGGTGATTCTAATGTGCAGTGAGGCTGAGAACCACTGGGCAAATGAATCACCGACAACTCCTGAGCTGAACCTTAAATCCCGGACTTCTGACGGCACAAACTGTGGTAGGTCATGTCTACCTCCTCTAACGCAAACTATTTGGGGTCTCTTTTTCTAAGGTTTACTGACACCCTTAATTATGTTGCCACATGTGCCTTGGAAGATTCTTTGTTCATTCTTAAGAGTGCATTTGGATGAACGAGAGCAATTGTTGATGGCCTAAACTTCTGAAAATCTCATTTAGATTATAGAAAGATGAGGTGCCGTGGGGAGGTTTGTGGGAAATATAACACACACACCGAAACCTCTATCAGGTCCTGCAAAGCTTCCCAACTGAACAGTGTATATAAAATATTATGCTTGCTGGACAAATGTCCTTTGAAGAGAATTCTAGCCCTCCTTTCCAAGTCTGTAGCCCCTTTAACCCCTCATACATAAAATTCTGGAGTTTCTCCTCATAGCCTAACAATTTCTATCAAAGTTTTGAGGTTGGATTATCTCTCTTAGGTATCTCTTCTGGCTGAAAATATTTGGGGTGTCTGTGGGTTTTAAAGGTGTTGTGAGTTACTAAGTGCCTACCTCTGAAGTAATCTGAATAGTTCTGGCTGCGGCAGGCAGCACCTCCACACTCCGCAGCCAATGGGACTTGAAGTATGACTTGCTGCTGCTAATGTTTCTGCTGTGCTAAACCTGGAATTGGGTCTGACAGGAGTGAGTAATGGATACAGATAAACTCAGTTGAAGCTGTTCTCTGACCAGCTGTGTTTGTTCAGTCCCTGAGGCTGGACTTCAGCTTTGGCTATGATTAACATGCCAGTTCTCCCTACTTCTTGCAGTCTCAGCTGGATGCTCATTTCTTTCTTGGAGCTCTGACTTGAATCACTTTTTTCTTTGCTGGACCTCTACAACCAGCCGAATGCTCGCTGAGTACCTCTCAGGCTGACCTACTCACTCCCTGACTGCATCTCCTCAGGCCTGGCTTAGGATCTTAACGTAAACAGGATAAGCACACGATCACCTGAAATCATAGCCACTTCTACAGCTACATGCCAGAGCTAATAGTTTGTTGTCTCCCTCCCTGTTCTGGTCATCTACTGGTGCATAACAAACTACCCCTAAACTCTGTGGCTTAAAATAAATTATTATATCTTATTGTTCTTGGAGGTTAACCAGGCTCAGCTTGGACTTCTCATATGCAATTGCAATCAGATGGCACATGGGGCTGGTATCATCAAATGGGCCAGACATCCAAGAGGGCCCCCTCAAATGACTGAAGTCAATGTTGGTTATTGGCTGGGGACTCACCTAGGTCTAATGACCAGAGAAACTAATGTGGCTTCTCCATGGGGTTGGTTTCCTAGTGTCCAAAGAATGAACATTCCAAGATACCAAGGTAGAAGCTGCACGTCTTCTTAAGATCTGAATCCAGAATGTCAATTCGGCCAGGTTGTGTCAGTAAAGCCAGGTCAAAAGGCTATCCCAGATTAAGGGAGAAAGGGAACAGACTTCACCTCTTGATGTGAGGAGCAGGGTGCACTTAAAGGGAGAGAGGGATTAATGGAAATCATCAATGAATGTCACACGTTCACCATATTCACCTTTTAACCTCTAAATTATATCTCTTTGGAATGGTAAGTCTAGACAAGTAGTTCTGCAACTTTTTGATAATAGAGCCCCTTCCCAGTCTTAAAAAAATATTGAGGCCCTTTTGTCTGTATGGACTCTATCTACTGATATTTATTATATTAGCATTCATTTAGCAAGAATAAACCTACTTGCTAAAGTAAGTAACATGTTTAAATGAAAATAACTATCTCTAAATCAAAGCTTTTAACAGAGTGGTACTGTTTTACATTTTTGCAATGGGAAGGAGTAAGGATAGCTTTTCAGCAGCCATCAGTGCCCAATTCAACACATCAGCTTCGGTTATCTCTATTTTTAAAAACATAACCACTTGTTTCTTTTTTATCATTGTGCAGATTGAAATATAAAGCTGCACAGGCAGATTCATTCATTCTATTTTAGTGCAGTAGAAAGGGCCCTGAACTAGAAGAGATGTAAAGTATCTATTCCCAACTTACCCACTTTTTGCTTGGCTGGAACCTCTCCACCTCTAAGCCTCATTTCCTACTTTTAAAAATTAGCGGTTTGGGGGTAAATTGCCTCCTACTCCAAGTATGTCAGTATGTAATTTGCTGAGGTTGGCTGTTACAGGCTCACAGGAGTCAATTCTGCACATCTTTTCCCAACTCTTTTTAGTGACATCAGCTGTTAGGTTGAAATCTGCCATGTTGGGAGCATTTACACCACAGAAAATGGCAAACCCTATAAATAGGAGCATATTTTTTGGAAGAGTCAACTTACCAGTACAGCACATACATAATAACTGGGAACTTTTGTAGTGCCCACCTCACAGTTAATGTATTCGATCTTGTGACAAGTATGGGATTCACACACACTTCAGCTTGATGTGGATGTTCTTTCCTAATTAACATATGTGGTTTATATAAACTGTTCTGTGTTCTTGTAATTTACTTTGTTGGGGAAAAAATAATAAAATGCTACAGGGAAGTGAAGGTTTTATAAACATATGCCAAAATTCTTTTTCCTTTCTTTTTAAAAAATTCTTCAGATTTATGACCTATCCATATATATTTTTTTCCATTTTATACAATTTAAAAATTAAGTTCCTTTGGTGTGTCCGATATAATAAACTGACCTACTGTTTGGGCCAATTCAGAGTATATAGGCAGAAATAAATAATGGAGTCAGTAATTTAGACTAACAATCGCGGACATAAATCAAGCCTGGCTCTCTTACCAGGACTCCTACATGTCTATCCTTTGTATCTTAAAAAAATTTTTTTGACCACCCAGATATAGACGAAAAATAGGCAAAGAGCAGGAAAAAGTGGTGGAACAAGCAGAGAAGCAGCGTTACTCTAATCAACCAAGAAGCTTTATCTAGTTTTTAAAATTAATACCCTGTAGAACATACTTTGTCTTTTGGAAAAAATACCTTTCCATCTCCCATTCCTGTCATACCCACAGTTTCAGTACCCAGTTGTCATAACGTCCCAGTCTGACATGAAAAAAATGTTCCAGCTTGCTTTTGGAAATGTGATTCCCACTTGCTGGCAGTGATTCCTTTGAAAGATCTTTGACCCATTCTCAGGATGCTCTCAGTTTGCCAGAAGCAAGCAACAAAGGGGATGAGGTTTCACAAAGAGAGAATTCAGGAGGCTCCGTGAGTGTAATTCCTCTTCAGGGCTCCCCCTCATACTTCTGCCAAGACCCAGCAAGGTGCCTTCATGAGGGCACCTAGTCTTCTCTTTCAAAGATATCCAATTACTCAGTCTCCAAGCTATGAGGCAGGGCTTCAGTAAGCATGAAGTGGTTCCTGGGAACCTCTGGAGAAGCAAACATTGACAGGTAATGTCACAGCTGCCTGTCACTATCCAACAGCGTTGATCTCTGGGCAAGTTCCCGGCACACACAGTGTTGCTTTTAAGTCCTGCTGATTTGGATTTAAGTTTTTCCCTTTTAGCATTTTGCCTGAAATTTCTGTTTGACTTGGAGCTCCCTAACTACAAAATTAAATGAAATGAGCATGATAAAAAAAAAAGTTCATTGAAATTTACCACAATCATTTGAAGAAACTTCCAATAAAACCAGAAAGAGAGCCAATGGCCATCTGCCCAGTGACATAAAACAAAAAGCTGCCCACTAGGAGATGAAATTAAAACACTAAGGAAACCAGGAACAGGAAGAATACAACTTTTCCACAGTCTCCACTTATCTAAACTTCAGGCCTTCCCAAGAATTAGTGAAATCCATCTGAAGAGTACACAGTACATTTCCCAACATTAGAGGAACTTGCTTTTATTTTGCCAGTGACAAAGTATTAAATACACACTTACACACACACACAACCCCATAAACAAACACAAACGGCTAAATGATGGGATCCTTTAGGCACTTTGCCCCACACGGTGATCACCAAGTTGAGTAAAACTTAGTTTTTGCTCTGTAAGTCTATCCCATGTTAGTAGAGGAGATACATAGATAAGATAGGGTAAAAATGGGGTGGAAAAATTTCCTTTCTGATAAAATGAGGGAGGATTTTCATGTCACCAGATTAGTTGATTAAAAAAACAATCTGCATGAAGGGAGCTACAGTTCAGAGGATGAATTCAACTGGCTGTATCCATTTCACCTATCAAAAAAAACAAAACAGAAAAAAACACACCCAATCACCCAATAGGTCAATAGGTTCTGGAGACCAAATGTACAGCAAACCAAGCCAAAATGAAAAATGAAAAACCATAACCTTAAGAAATGAAAATAAAAAGTTGAGTGAAAACAAAAAAGCTTAAAATAGCTTCTAGTTTCGTGTGTATCTCTCTTTATACATAGATACATATATGTATATGTATATGTATATGTATTATATAATAAATGTTCTACACATAATAAACGCTCAATTGGCATTTGATAACAAATAATTGGATGATGAATATATCATGTAAATGCTGCCTTTGTAAATAGAATCAAAGACTGAACAGTTCATCACCACATACAGATTTTAAGTCCTGGGATATGTGTATAGTAAACTTCAGATATTTGGCATTTCCACTCTATATTCCACTTAATTATTGCATTAACATTTTCCTAGGAACTTTTCTTAGCTATTTGTGCTTTCCTTCTCTGTTAAGCCACATCTTCAAAACTAGAATATTCCAGGGCTCTAGTATCTGATGATAAAGCACATTTGCTAATTTTTTTTGCAAACAATATTCATAGTTATAAAATATGTGTGTACTTCTTTGGATTTTGTGTGGAAGGAGTTCTTTCATCATTTTTCTTCTACCAGTATCCCTTTGGGATATCTCAAGACACCCAACATCTGGTTAGTGGTTGCTTGGAAAGGCACACTTTTGAAATACAAAATGTCCTTTTTCTTAAAATAACAATAACAACCTAATTTACATTCTTTTAGTAGCTTAAAATATTGAATAAAATTAACTTTTTCTTAATAAATATCAACCTTTACCTTATTATACTTCAATGTACTTCTGAAAGAACATGAAACTTTAGGTTAAAAACATGTTTGCAGATAAATAATTTAGTAAGTTAATATGCAAAATATGGAAATATTTGGAATACTCAATAAAAGCTAGAGAAATGAAGTGGTGGTAGGCACACAGGTAACATAGAACACCTGTTGGGTGTGGAAGAAGTAGAGTAGGTACAGGTTTAGTGTGGGTAAATTTAAATTCAAACCTTGATTTCATCATTTGACATTTGAGAAATTTTTTAATCCCCCCTGAGACTCAGTTTCCTAATCTACAAAATTGGTAGGTTCATACCTCAGGCTTTTCATAAATATTGTTTACTTCCTTTTTTTAAAAAATATTTTTTCTTTATTGATTTTAGAGAGAGAGGAAGGGAGAGGGAGAGAGAGATAGAAACATTGATGAGAGAGAACATCAATTGGCCACCTCCTGCATGCCCCCCACTGGGGATTGGGTCCACAACCTGGGCATGTGCCCTGACCCGGAATTGAACCGACGACCTGTCGGTGCATGGCTCAACGCTCAACCAGTGAGCCACACCAGCCGGGTGATATTGTTTACTTTTTAAAATTTCAAATGAATAGTACTGTAATACTTACTATAGGCCAAGCACTCTTCTAAGCACTTCCCAAATTGTAAGTTATTTAATTTTCATGGAAGCCTTATAGAGTAACCACTTCTAGTTCCACTTTATTTCTTTTCCTTTTTAAATTAAATTTATTGGGGTGACATTAGTTAATAGGATTTCATAGGTTTCAAGTGGACAGTTCTATGATACATGATCTGTATATTACATTGTGTGCCCACCACCCAAATTCAAATTATTCGGTCACCATATATTTGGCCCCGTTTACCTTTTACTACTCCCCCATACCCCCTTCCCACTGGTAACCACCATATGGATGTCTGTCTCCATGAATATCAGTTTTATATCCCACATGAATGAAAATCATATGGCTCTTAGCTTTTTCTGACTGACTTATTTCACTTAGCATGACATTTTTAAGGTCCATCCATGTTTTTGCAAATGGCAGTATTTCATCTTTTCTTATGGCTGAGTAGTATTCCACTGTATATATGTACCACATCTTCTTTATCCAATCATCTAGTGAAGGACACTTTGGTTATTTCCATGTCTTGGCCACCATGAATAATGTTACAGTGAATATAGGGGTGCATATATCTTTGTGTATAAATGTTTCAAATTTTTCAGTTAGCTACCCAGAAGAAGGATTGCTGGGTGGTATGGTAACCCTATTCTTAAATTTTTAAGGAACCACCATACTGTTTTCCATAGTGGCTGTGCCAGTTTACATTCCCACCAGCAGTAAATGAGGGCTCCTTGTTCTCAACCTCTCCGACACTTGCTCCTTCCTGTCTTGTTGATAATCACCATTCTAATAGGTGTGAGGTGGTATCTCATTGTAGTTTTGGCTTGCATTTCCCTACTAGCTAGTGAAGTTGAGCATCTTTTCATATATTTGTTGGTCATTTGTATGTCTTCTTGGAAGAAATGTCTGTTCAGGTCCTCTGCCCATTTTTTAATTGGGTTGTTTTTTTGTTTGGTGTTGAGTTGTATGAATTCTTTATATATTTTGGATATTAACCCCTTGTGAGAGCTGTTGTTTGCAAGTATTATCTCCCATTCAGTTATTTGCCTTTTTGTTTTGTTGTCAGTTTCTTTTGCTGTGCAGAAGCTTTTTAGTTTGATATAGTCCCATTCATTTATTTTTGTTTTACTTCCCTTGCCTTTGGGATCAAATTTGTAAAATCTTCTCTAAGACCAAGGTCCATAAGTTTAGTACCTATGTTTTTTCTATGTAATTTATTGTTTCAGATCTTATATTTAGGTCTTTGATACCAAACCTGGCAAGGATAACACAAAAAAAGAAAACTACAGACCAATATCTCTGATGAATACAGATGCAAAAATCCTAAACAAAATACTAGCAAGTTTAATACAACAAAACATTAAAAAAATAATACATCACAATCAAATGGAGTTTGTTCCAGGTGCACAAAGATGGTTCAACATATGCAAATTGATCAATGCAATACATCGCAATAACAAAACAAGGATGAAAATCAAATGATCTTATCAATAGAGGCAGAAAAAGCATATCATGAGATACAACTTCTAATTATGACTAAAACCCTTAATAAATTGGGTATATAAGAAAAGTACCTCAACTTGGTAAAGGCCACATATGACAAACCCTCAAGTAGTATCGTACTCCAAGGTGAAAACCTGATAGCTTTTCCTCTAAGACAGTGGTTCTCAACCTTCCTAATGCCACGACCCTTTAATATAGTTCCTCGTGTTGTGGTGACCCCCAACCATAAAATTATTTTCGTTGCCACTTCATAACTGTAATTTTGCTACCGTTATGTCTTAGGTGACCCCTGTGAAAGGGTCTTTCGACCCCCAAAGGGGTCGCAACCCACAGGTTGAGAACCGCTGCTCTAAGATCAGGAACATCACAAGGAAGTTTATTCTCACCACTCTTTTTCAACATAGTTCTGGAAGTCCTAGCCAGAGTAATCAGGCAAGAGAAAAGACATAAAAGGCATCCAAATTGGGAATGAAAAAGTGTCACTTTTTGCAGATGGTATGATTCAGTATATAGAAAACCCTAAAGACTCTACCAAAAAACTATTAGAAACAATAAACAAATACAGTCAAGTTGCAGGATACAAAATCAATGTACAAAAATCTACTGCATTTCTAGATTCTATTTCCACTTTAAGGATAAGGAAACAAGACATTTAAACACAGTGATTTTCACCTAGAAGGTGCCTCAGTCAATGGCATACCAAGGCAAGGTCAATGGACGTGGTCCACTCCAGGTGTCTTTAGTAGATAATTTTAAAATTAATAACAAAACCAACTAAAAGTTGACCTGTGTTTTATAATCACCAAGAAATAGCAATTCAAAACAATGTCAGTGATACAATCTTATTCCCCTCAGGACAGAAACTCCCACCCCTCATCCCTGAAGACCCATTACCCTCAATATTTGTAGCATTACTTTTGTAATTAAAATAAGAAAAATAAAGTTACAGAACTTGTAAAACTTTTGAAAATTTACAAAACTACAAACAGATTCTAGGATGTATATGGATTATACATATATGGGTGGGCAAAAGTAGGTTTACAGTTTTTCATATGAAAATAATATAATAAATAATAATACAAGAATAAACTGTTTTAAATGCTCATAACTGTGCACCTACTTTTGCCTATGTTTGTATACAGACATCTTTTCTCTTAGGTTAATTAGCATATCAATGGCATTTTGCCTTTACTCTATACACATGATGTTCATTGGAGATGAGAATTTTGTAAAATTTTCAAATGCACTTTCCTCACTGAATATTTCCTTTCAAATCATGTAAAGAGACACTTTCAGAGGCAGTTTCAGGTTAAAACATATAGTTCCTAAAATAACAAAAACAACAACAACATCAATAACAAAACAGAATTAAGGAATATTTCCTTCCATTATTTTTTAAAATAAAAAATTCAAGGGTGGGTTAAGCCCTATAAAGGCTGATTTAATTGAGTAGTGAATCTATCTCAATTCAGCTTCAAGCGTCATATGGAAAAGTCGTATTTTATGGTGCAAACTACCAAGATTAACTAGTTAACAAATAGAGGTCCAATGTATAATTTTTCAGTTATTCACTTGCCGAGCTGTTCAGTCAGTTGGGACATGTTGAGCAGTATATACCAATGTAATGGAGTTAATTTTGGCAACTGATGGCAATGTTTTAAAATGACAATATCAAAGCTTATTTTGGATGGATGTACCCTCTAAGGATTAAGTCAATTTAACAAAAATATTAGTTTGGGTTTACAAATATCAATCCTTGGGTCATTTTTTTTTTCTGTGGCATCTACGTATCTGTTTTTAAAATCTTGACAAGATTGTGTAATTGAAATCTTTGGACTTTGAAATCTTACGCTTTTTCAGGTTCGAATTTCACCTCCACCACATTATGTAACACTGGCATTCACACATGAGCTTCGGTTTCCTACCGTGGAAACAAGTGGAACAATACATGACTAGGTGTGCTCTGGAGAGTAAATGAATTAAATGGATAAAGCCTAGCTTTGTTCCTGCTTATATGGCTAGTGCCCCAAACTCTTAGTTTCTTCCCTCACATCTTGCTACTTCTTCCACTTCTCCAAAGACCAAAATACACTTATCCCTTCGTGTCAGACAGAATTTAGTCCAGAACCCTCACCCCTGCAGATACCAAAACCCATAGATGCTCAAGTCCTGTATATCAAATGGCATAGAACAACGCATACAGTTGGCCTTCCACATCCGTGGATTTCCAATCATGGATCGAAAATTGTTTTCAATCTGCAGTTATTGAATCCACGGAGGCAGAAATCTGCAGATACAGAGGGCCAACTATAGTACTTTAAAGTAATCCCATGGAGTAGCAACATTGAATCTTCTCCTCCAATGGGTTACTATCTGTAGGAAGTCCCTACATAAGATTTGCAGATGGCTTCAGTTGCAGTGTCTGTAGGTGAGGTCTGGCCTGGGTAGCATACATAGCAGATTCATCCAGATGGGGTTATGACTGCAATCTGTCAGTTTCTTGCTATGCTATGCCAATGTCAGGAGGCATCTCGTGAGGAAATTCAGCCTGCTCATTTTTGAGCAAGGCACCCCAAATTTTCCAGTATGTTTAGTATATAGTTATTTTTGAATAAAGGACAAACAAAAGCTATATTTCAACATTAAAAGATGTTGATGTATACTTTGAATTTTTCATGTGTGCCAAAAGAAATAGAACATTCCCTTGCAAAAGTGTGTATTGAAGTGAAATGAAACAAATGGTCCTTTATTTATTTATGTAAGACTAGTCATTGGGTATATTGCATCATTTAAGCTTCATCCTTACACTTCATTACCTACTAAAATGAGCCCTGCTTCTAAGTATTTGTATAATCAGTGATGAGCTGTGATTTGAAATGGAGTGCTGCAGATTAAGCATTAGAAGAAAAAAAAAGAGAAAATTGTACTTGATCTTTTGGAACATTAAAGAATATTTGCTGCAAAATTGGAAATTTCCTAAACTTCAAGTTCAAATATCTTGGAAATACTATATTTCTCCAACGCTCAGACCCAAAAATCACATGTTGATAGTTTGGAAATAAAGTTTCTAGTTGTTACATCAGATTTTTTAAAGATTTAAAATTTAGTGAGAACTCAGAGTCAGATTTGAAGGCCTATATCCTCAGATTTTCTCCTTTTTCAGTGGAATAAATTTCAAATTCCCTTTAGCCTAACGTTAAACACCCACCACAATGTGTCTGGGCCTTCCCTTGTTTCTTACCATCTTCTCTTACCAAGCCTCCGCTACGGCTGGAGTAGAACATGCATCGTTCCCTCCCACCTGCACCAAAATGATGTGTGCATTTTTATGGCTCTCTGCCTTTGTAAGAGCTGTTCTTTCTGCTAACAATCCCCTCTCTATTCCTCCCTCGACATTCATCAGGTTTACGTTTTCTGCATTTCCCTGGAAAATGTTCTCCTCCCCTCTAAATTACAGTAGTATTCTCTCCTGCAATAAACTCATAGGATTCACATAATGTATATTGAAATCCTTTCTTAAAATGTTGCCATACTTTACCATGGGCATAGATCCTGTCGTTCCAACTGCGTGGTGTACGACGTGGGACAGGACGTGTGGATTTAACTTTCCTCAGTGTGCTCAGCGTGGTGCACGCAGAAACGTGGGCACCGAGTGAGGGCGTGGAAGGAGAAGGGCATGGCAGGGCTGTGCTCCACCTACTCACGTTTGAGCTTTGGTTTCAGTGGAGGATGGACTCGCCTTCCTGTGCTTCATTGCTAGGCTTCACGCTCCAGTACAGTTCATCTAAGAGCTCTGTGTTGGAATTTGGCACAAAAGCCCAACTAATAATAATTTGGAACTTAGCTTTTTTCTGCCACTGTCCCTTGGGTTGTATTTTCCTAGGGTTCCTCAAGGGGACAGGGTTTTGACTGGAAAAGAGAAGGATGTAAGCATTTTTTTTTTTTTTAATTCCTCTGGCTATATATCATTTGATACCATCCCAGTTTCTACCAGAATTTCTGACAGTGAAGACTAGATTTCCCTAGTCCCTTCTGGGGACTGAGTGTGGGATCGTGTCAGGTTGGGAAATGCAGGTCATGGCCTATAGCCATGTGCTTCCTTTTTCTCTGATAGAGTGTTGTTAGAAGAGAAAGATTGCATCTGGACCATTAGATGGAAGGCAATTTGGGATCTCAAATAGTCCAGAAGTGACTACATATATATGGTCACTAAGCAATATAACGCTTCGAGAGAATTAGAAAATACCCCAGTCCTGCACCCAGCACCAAGGCTTAGGGAGCGAAAAGCAGACTGATTTCAGCCTCTACTCTCTCCATGGCTGGGTGCCCTTGGCCAGGACAGAACCTGCACAACTACTGTGGTGATCTCGGGCCAGAATATATAGTGCATTTGAGCATGTTGGTTTAATTTGCCTTCTTTTTAAAGTATATTTCCTCATGAGAACTGACATTGTGTAAATTATAATGAAATGTAAATATTATACTTTATAATCTTATAATAATTTCCTGATAAATATACTCAATAAACTAGCCTGTAGCATTATATTACAGTCTATTGCAGTTGGCTCTCCTGGTGTCCTCTTTGCTTACCACAACTATCTTTGATCACACTTTCAGGATGGAAATAACCTAGCCTTAATCCGTTCAATAAGAAAAAGGTTGGCAAACTTCTTTTATGAGTAAATGGAAAGGGTTTTGCAAGGCAGCATATATAAAAAGGAAACATTAATCCTAACCCTTCACTCTCTTAAATGGGAATTAAGGTCAGCATTCTTAAAACAGCCAACTGAAATGGTGCTAAGTTCAGAAATTCTTTGGGAAGGAAACCAAACAGCTGACTTTCACTAGAGAAAAAGGCATTTCAAGAGTTAGGTGCAGAGCACTGGTGCTGTCTTTCCAAGTCATTTCTCTTTAGCTAGGTCATCTCTTCTAAAAGAATAATGAGACACCATAAAAAAAGTCATTATATTCATTTATTTAATTCTTTACTCTTAATTAGATCCCTCTACTCCATTATAAGATATGGTGAATCAGATGTTTCCTGAAAGCCGGAGGATGTTCCCTAGGGGAAAGTGAAGCATATAGAGAAATCTAGCAAATCTTTCAGCCCGTCAGAAATTAATGACGAACTAAAGAAGATTTTCAGGAGCGCCTCTGGAAGAAGAAACTTCTTTCAGGGTAGAACTTATCCAACTTTTTTTTCAGGCTCAAGGGGTAAATAGTACCTTTTTGGAGAGGAAATGCTTCTATGAATGATCTCTCCTGGACAACAAACATCATTTCACCCCTCAAATAGATATTTCATCTTCCAACTTGGCAAACATACTCACACTCACTGTGTTTGCTATCCAGTTCCCAGAGTGGTCAATTGTCTGTTTGTCATGTTCCAGCATGTTTTAAAATTCAGCCTCTGAATTTGCAATATGATGTGACCTAGAAACATACTGGCAGAAAAAAAACACACAAAAAAATGTTCCTTCAAAATTCATGTATTTTCTTCATATCTTTTCAAATGCGTTCTCCTGTTCATGAAGAAAATCTGTTTTGTACTGGACTAAAAATAGTGTCGAAGTTAATTCCCACTTAAGAGAGAAGGGACCTGAGATATTGAAAAGAACAGTTAGGAAATGGAAAAGGATTTACACTTTGTCAAAGAGGCCAGTTTAGCACCTTATCACGGCAACAACAAAGCTCTTTGTAAACTCAGTTTTGACAGCATTGGGATTATCACTTTTTCTATCTGAGGTAAATGTAGAATGTTTTCACCTTTTGCATAAATATCTCAAACATTTTAGCATGCAAATAAGCTAATTCATATTTTAATCACCTGGGATGGTTATCCCCATATGAAAGATGAGGAAACTGAGGCTGAGAAATTGAGCTTTACCCCTAGGTCATGCTAATACCTGGCAGAGTTCATGTCTTCTGCTTGGTACCCCTATGTAAGTACATAACAAGTATAACACACAAATGCAGAGAAAAGTATGTTATACATAGTGTTGGTGAGTGACTAACCAAGAGGAAAGTATCTTTGTTTTCACCTCACTTGAGAGCAGATAAAGGTCAGAGACTTGGATTCTAGTCTTTACTGCATGATTGACTCTCTGAGACCGTCTTTTCTCCGGGCCATGGTCTTTAAAGGACAGGAAATTTCAGGAGACAGCGGCTATGATCCTTTTCAGCCCTCAAATTGTATAAATATGGCCAGATTTCAGTTATCTGATAAATTAAATAATAGAGTTAAAATAAAATTAGTAGTTTCAATCTCTGCCTTTTATTAGAGTACAGGATAAGAATTAGACAAACACATTGGTTTTTTGATATGATTGTAATTTTAGGAGTACTAGGAGAGTGGTCACCTCCTAAATAACCCCACAACATTTCCTGAAATTATTTTCTTATATCCTCTTAATAAATATACACACATACTTGCTTAAAAAATGTAGCAATTGTTTATATTAGTGGTTCTCAACTGGACATGATCTGCAGTCCCAGTGGACATTTGGCAATGTCTGGAGACATTTTTGGTTGTCACAGCTGGGGGTGCTACTGGCATGTAGGGGGTGGAGGCCAGTGAGGCTGCTAAACATCCTAGAAACTGCAGATGCCTGTCCACATACTCACACACAACAAAACATTGTCTTGCCCCAAGTGTTGACAGTGCTAAAATAGAGAAACCCAATTTAAATTTATAAATAGTTGAATGACAAGCCTAACATCGTAAAAGAAGTTACATTTTTCTTCTAGGAATTACAGTTTTGGTCCATATGACACAGATGTGATACGTTTATTTTCAATTATGAAATCTGCATTTCTGCCTATAATGCTCACTGAAATCCAGTCAGAATTTAATTGAGTAAACAAGAATCTTTTAGAAAATTAAAATAGCCAGAAGAGCAATAAGTTGGATTTTTTATTCACGCTTGTGAGTACGTTAATGCAATGAGAAGTCATTGTGGGGAAAGGCAGACCTGAGTGAATGCCATGTAGAAAGGGGTAGGGAGCTAGAAGATAGGATGAGAACCCTTGGCACTAAGAGGGGAGATTCAAGAAGGATGATGGTGCCCAGTTTTTTCTACTTTTCAAATTTCAAAAACTAGCTCCACATGAAGCTACAAAGAGTAGCAGAGCTCACATATGTGAGTTTTAATTCTCCTCTCTTTTTAATTCAACTTTGAGTGGGATGTGCCAGTGATTTTTAAAATAGCCAATGACTGAGGAGAATAAGAATAAAGGAAATGCTGATTAATTAATAGATTGGCTGACAAAGTGTTATATTAACTGCTTGGAATTAGGAGTCTCAGTCATTCATAAATTTCATCACTAGCCTCTAGTTTAAACTGTGTAAGTTGACTTGGAAGCCTAATAATGAACTATCAGTTTTCCTAAACCATTCATGATTTAGTTTTCTTTTTTCCTCTCAAATTCTCCAACATGAGTATTCTGTTACCTTTGGACTGCATTTTTGCTATTAAAGGTGCTATGTAACACATGCAGACAAAAACCTGTTGAGACAGCATCCTGCAAAGTTGGACCTGTAACTGTTTGTATTAATGATCTATTGTTGCCTAACAAATTATGCCAAAATTTACTAATTCAAATAGCAATCATTTATCATCTCACATAGTCTTTAAGAATCAGGGATCTGGAGACAGCTCTGGTGGGTGGTTCTGGCTTAGATCCTTTGTGAGGGTACAGTCAAGCTGCTGGTTGGTGCTCTAGGCTATGAAGACCTGACGAGCTGGAGGCTTCATCTGAAGCACATTCACCTACCTATTGGCCAAAGGCTTCAGTTCCCCACCACATGGACCTCTCCATGGGGCTGCTTATAACATGGCTTTCACCAGAGTATGTGATGAGAGACCAAGATGGAAGGCCTCGTGTCTTATATCTAAAGTGGCATATTATTTGCTTTGCCATATTGTATTGGTCACACAGACAACTCTGCTAGAATGCAGGAGGGGACTACACAAGAATATGAATACCAGGAGGAGGGGATCATTGGACCATCTAGAGCAGCGGTTCTCAACCTGTGGGTTGTGACCCCTTTGGGGGTTAAACGACCCTTTCACAGGGGTCGCCTAAGACCATCGGAAAACACATTTCCAATAGTCTTAGGAACCAAGACATCGCTCCTCTATCCATCTCCAGGCGGGTCTGCCCACATGCAGATATACCCACGTACAACATGAGGAACTGTATTAAAGGGTCGCGGCATTAGGAAGGTTGAGAACCACTGATCTAGAGTCTGATTGCCATGCAAAAGTCGTCTTTAAAATCAACAGTCAGCTAGAATCCATCTTATTGAAATGTCTTTATAAAACAATACACAGATAAACTCTAAAACAGGTCACTTAGTGACAACAAACTGCATTGAAAACAAAAAAGGTGAACCCATGTTGTGAGAACTATATTGAATTTATAGTACATATACCCAATGATTTTAAAAAATGTATATTAGGTTCTGCCAATGTATTCATTGTCTAGAAATAGTTTTTTTTGTGCTAATCTAGTCAGAATTCTGTCTAGTCTGTCCTGAAATAGAACTTTGGGCTTTAGGGGGTAGATAATTCTAAGTAAGATTGGCTTCAAGTCCCTGCTCTTCCATGTCCTGGCTGCATGGTCAAAGCCAGGTTCTAATCTCAGGTGCCCTGTCTGTGAAATAGCTATAACAGCATTCATCTCCAAAAGTTGTTTTGAGCACTAAATGCTGTAATGTGAGTGAACTATTCAGCACATTGCTTCACATACAGTGAGAACATAATAAACAGTAGTTATGAATATCAGCTTCTGCAATATTGTGATTTGTTAGAAGTGTATGTTTGGTCCTTCAAATGGCCAAAATATATTTGGTCTTCATTCACAGTTCCTGGCTCACAGTGCCCTGAACTCTTGGACTTCCCAAGTGTTGAAAGTGATGAAGGTATCTCCTGTAATGTGAATGAAGTGACTTGGAATCACCTAAGATGGGGCTGGTTGCCAGGAAAACCAACCACTTGGTTAGAGAGTTGGAACTTTTCAGTATCATCACCACCTCCTCCAGGGAGGGGAGAAGGGCTAGAGATTAAGTCAATCTCCAATGGCCAATGATTTAATCAGTCATGACCATGTAATAAAGCCTCCAAAAACCCCTAGGATGGAGTTTAGAGAGCTTCCTGTTGGTGAACACTCGGAAATTTGGGGAGAGTGGTGTTCTCTGGGAGGTCATGGAAGCTACACACCCCTTCCCACATACCTTGCCCTGTGCATCTTTTCCATCTGGCTGTTTCTGAGTTATATCCTTTTGCAATAAACCAGTGATCTAGTAAGCAAATGTTCCTCTGAGTTCCGTGAGCAGTTCTAGCTAATTAATTGAACCCAATAGGGCTTATGTGAACCTCTTGTTGAAGAAAAAGGTGCCACATACGAAACCTGACAAGCCCAGGGGAGGCCTGCTTGGCAGGTCTTACAAACTCAGAGACCCAGAGACTGAAAGTAACCAAGTAGGAAGCTAAAGGTAAAAATTCCTAACTAAAAGCAGGTCGTGACAGATAGTCATACCCTAGGCACACCCTATAGCTTCCTTGACCTTAAGTGAGCCTGTCTATTGTCTGTCTTCCTTCCTCCCTTCCTTCTTCTCTCTCTCTCTTTCTTTCTTTTTTATTTGTTGTTCTACTTTATTTATTTAAATTTATTTTTATTGAATTTATTGGAACAGCATTGGTTAGTAAAATTACATAGGTTTTAGGTATGCAAGCCTACAATACATCATCTGTATATTGTATTGTGTGTTTACCACCCCAAGTCAAGTCTCCTTCCATCACCATTTCTCTTCTAGCTCTCTCCAACCCCCTTTTCTCTGACAATCACCATACTATTGTCTGTGTCCATGAGTCTTTCCTTTTTTTTGCTCTGTTGTCTTTTTTGAATCTAAGATAACATACCTTTGAAATGTCAGAGGAATCTTCTTTTCTACACCCCTTAGGGCACAACTCCAGCACCAGAGCTGAGGACCAGAGAACCCCTCGTTGTTATCTTGTTTCCCAATACCATCTCTGGGTGCTGTAAATGTTAATTATTAATTATCCAGCCGTGTAAAAGAAGTGTATCTCCATTTTACTTTTTATCCAATCCCCTTTTTGCTCTCTCCTGCCCCCTTCATCTACCACCAATGGATTTCATGTAACCCTTCTTATGTCTCCTTTTTTTCCTAATGTATAAAATAAGCTGCAAAACTGCCATTCTCTGGACCATTTTCTCAATCCGTTGAGATTTTGCTTCCTGGCAATTTTCTTCAGTTTGTCTCTACAGGTCTGGACATTTCTTACATGGACATTGATTTATAGCTAGATGATCAGAAGTGCAGGCAACAACCCGGGCTTGCGGTTGGCATTGAGTTAGAGGGGTCGCTGGGACCTCCGATCTTTAGCCAGATGTTCAGAAGCACAAAGAGCTGGGATTGTGACTGGCATGTGAAGTGTGTCTGTTTGGGGGAGAAGTCTTATGGGACTGGACCCTTACCCTGTGGAGTCTGATGCCATCTGCTTGTAGATAGTGTCAGAATTGAGTTGAATTCTTGGACACCCTACTGTTGTCTGAGAATTACTTGTTGGCCAGTGGAATTGGGTTCAGGAACCCAATAGAGCTTCCAATTCAGTGTTCTTAAACTGAACGCAATAACCTTTAATAGGTTGTGACACTAAAAATTGGTTGAGTCAAATCTTGTGCAAATGAAATAAAATATCAAAGTCTCAGAGGGTCAGAGACTGGGTTTTATTTACTGGGTCAGTGGAGTAAATATTGTTTCATAAAACTTTTGTTTCTCATTTGTGTGTACACAAAAGCTGGTGTGTGTGTTGTATTTGTTCCTTGTCCTGATTAAAACTATTCCTCTATGGGTCACAGGAGAGAGAGAGAGAGAGAGAGAGAGAGAGAGAGAGAGAGAGAGAGAGAGAGAGAGAGAGAGAGACTGAGAGAGAGAGAGAGACCACTCTAACCTGACTTTGTTACATTTGTGTTTTCTCCTGAGAACAAACCTCATTCTGTTTTAGTGATTGTGTCTCCCTAAATGTTTTGGAAGTTGGAATATTTTAATGCCTCTTTGTTGGAGAGCCTTTTCCTGTTTAGCATCCCATTTAAAGATGAAATCCCAGTGTGCATAGTGCCACGACCTTTCCATGTTACGTCATCAGATGCGGACTAGGCTCATTGATTGCTTCCTGCCCAATAGTTAGGTGGTTAAATGCATTAATGGTAAGCATCATAGGAAGCTCAGAAATCTCAATGGATTTCATTGTTTGGAATCTTTTATATAGCAAGCATCCACAAGGATTTTTTTAGTTGTGTGGTTAAATAAAGAAGTGCTGAGCCCCTGAGGTTTATGAAATTCTAAACATCAATTTATCTTAAAAGAGGAACGCACTGCTTCTCATGGAAGAAAGAACCATTTGAGGCCATTCATTGGCAAGTTTTCCAAATGTCCAGTAGTGAACCATATAAGTAGATGCTTTTTATTGTTTTAATGTCGTATTTTCTTTGTCTTGAATTTTTATTGATAGTTATCAGTGGCTTGAAATGCTTCATCTTCAATTTATCAGTCATTTTATCAGAAAACAAATAAAACTTAAACGCAGTATTGTATTTCCAGGTTCCCATTATCTTAGGTAAAGTAATGAATACTTTTATAATGTGACTAATTTTATACTTTAATTTATCAGCTTTTAAGTGAGATGTTCAGCTAATTGTATTTAACTATAATGTTTAAAATTTGTTTTTAAAAATGCTTTTCCCCCCCTTTTACAGTCTTTCCCCAATCCTGCTCTCCCCTCCCCCACAGTATTTTTATGAAGGACATCTGGTAACTTTATTCATGCACTCTCACTTTATTCGTTGCTGGCCTAGCAATTCAGAGTCTAATCATCACCAAAATCATAATTATAGATATTTCTGTGTTAAAATTGCTCAAGGAGAATGTTCCCCTGAAGGTTTGAAACAACTAGCACATGTTGTACACGAGGTTTTTTTATACCCTGTGGCCATAAAGTCTGGAAGAATTAGCGAATATATATAATAAATGGCTTCTGACATTGCATTAAAATACAATAAAATATTATTATCTGTTCCCAGACATTTGGCCACCCTATAGCACATAGATTCCTGAGTTAATGGAAACAGGAAAGATACAATTCTTTAAGAATGAAGATTTGCAAAACTTTTTAGCAGTAGGCAGACAATAGTATCAGGGCTCAGTAATATGCTGTAATAAGTCCTTTATCTTGGTATGGTTTACAAAATAGTTTTATTTTAACTTTACAAAACTGTTTTGACATATTACTACATGTACTTTACAGAAGAGGAAACCAAGGCTCAGAATAGTTAAGTGACGTCCTCATAGTCATAATGCTGATGTGTTAGTAAAACAGCCTCTAAGAATGAATCCTTCACTGTATCTGTTACTCTCCCACACCACCTCTTATATTCACAGCGAATGAGGAAGTCCAAACCCTGTCTTTCCAGTACAGGCTTATTTTATTTGTCATGTGGGTATGTTCCTGATTTTTCTTTTTTAGTCCTGAAGCAATACTATGATGGAGGTACATTATTATCCCCATTTTCTAGATGCAGAAGCTGGAACACAGAGAGGGAAAGCAGCTTGCTCAAAGTCATACAATTAGTCGCCAGTCTAAAGCTGTCAGAGTCCAAGGCTCCCTCTTCTGTCTCAGACACCGCTACTCCTCACATGCCTGTCAATTTGAATTTGGTAAAAGGAATAATATGATGGCTAATTTTAACTGTTAATTGCCTTCTCATTGTGTATTTATATTTATACCAGAGAATTCACACTTCTCCTAATAGATTTTCAAACTACTTCTTCCAATTTGGCTCCAGACCAAAGTATAAGTATCTGTCATTTGCATAGCATCTTATAGCTGACCAAGTGTTTTCACACATACTGCATTTGATCGTTACAACAAACTTCCGAAATACCAAGAACAGGATGACTTTACTGATGAGAAATATTTATCTCAGAAGTAAAAGGCTGTAAAGTTCACATGACTGATAAGAGAAGAAACAAATCGCTCAAGTCTCCTGATGGCACATTCTGGGAGCTCTCCACAGTACACTGAAGATAGCCCGTCATTCCTCAGGATCCCACCTGCCTGTGCTCCCACTTCGGAAGAAATCAGGTAGATCATAAGGAATCTCAACTTTTGATATGAGAGACCCTTACAACTGGGCTGACAGGCATGGTGTGTATTAGCACCATCATGCACTCTGGATTTAGACAAGGCAGGTGAGAATTCTGGTCCTGCTGTGAGCTCTATTTAACTGTGTATCTTTGGGGAAATTACCTACTTTTTCTGACTCTACATTTTTCCACAGATGAAAAAGTGGTGAGAAAACAAATGTGATTTCCTGATGTGATGGTGCTTTTCCAGCAAACTCACTTGACTTTTTAATATAATATAACTCATGCTATGGCATGGGAATCCTTGGCTTTAGGAAGGGAAGGATGTAACAGGTCTCAGTGAAATCCTAGGATATATAATGTGTGGGCTTCATGGTGTACTGGAAATAATGATGCTGATATAATTTTAATATAAAAAGTCATGATGAAACTGAATTCTCAGAGAAGCCAGTCCTGGGTGGGAATGCAGATCAGTACAGAAAAGAGGCCGATTAAGCACGAGCTTCCTCCAGATTGTGTTTGTGCTCAGTCACGTTGAGTTAACTGAGAAGATCCACCGAACTCTTTATTTCTTCTCTAAGAGTATATGCAATAAAATTATCATAGATTTCATAAACTTGGGGCATACGTTTCACAATCTTGTACAGGTGATTTCTATTCTAACAGTTACTACATTTTAATGGCGTTTCTTTATATACTTGTCTTTTCCACTAGACTGGGACTAGGCAAGAATTGTTATCTTTTGCATTTTTATATCTCCATGGCAACAAGGCCTATTAACATAGAAAACTTAGAAAAGTAACTCAGTAGATGTTTATTGAACTGTGCTTATCTGATATAAAAAAGTATATAAATGTATATATTACATAAACATACACAATTACACACCCACATCTGTGTGTGTGCCTGTGTCTTTGTTGCTGTCTAATCTGTTCTGTAATCTTACACCTGTAAGTCATGGCCTTTCCAAAGAGAAACAGTTATAGACTGCTACTTTATCATACATATGTGTTCCATATAAATACATGAGTCTGCAACATTTCTGTAAGTATATTTAGCTGTAAGTACAACTTTACTTTTAACAGTTAAAATTTTTTGAGCAAAAATTATCTCAGTTCAGTAGTTTTAATTTAGATCTAGTTTAGCATGTTTTAATTTAGTAACCTAGAAAACATTTATTTCCAAAAGAGAGGAGGATTGTTTGAAGGTTATTGATGACATTTTTTTTTTTTTTTTGGTAAGCTTTTTAGTGCATGGATTGATGCTCAACCACTGAGCCATACCGGCCGGGCGGTAAGCTTTTTAAAATCATAATATTAGATAGAGTGCTCTCTATGAGAAAATGTTCTCAGTGTGTATATGAACAGCAGAATAAATACTTGCTTGAAATTTTATTTGAAGGTGTGATATTGCAATGAACAGGAGAACAAGCATGGTACTAACCTTTATGCCATGTGAACACAGCATTGCTGTTCTGGTTGAGTCAAGGAAAGAAAGAACTAACACTTTTCAGCAAGGATAAATAATGAGGCCATAAATAGCCTCATTATGGAGCTGAGGAAAGAATAAGTCACCTTGTCATATTATAAAATAACTGCTTTATGCTTGGTTTAGGAAGGCCTCAAAGGGTCCACTACTTCTTCACGCAATCATTCTTTTAAAATTCCTAAACGTGATAGTGGTGAAGGATTTTTCATTGTATTTAAAAAGGGAGAACAAGTGAACGAAGAAGCTTTTCTTTTCTTTTAATATTGGATGGTGATAATCAAATATTAGGTGCCTTTATTTACCCCTCCCCCCCAACTAGTGGCAACTCAAATGTCTTTTACTAGGGCAGCTTATCTTAATAACTAAAAGGGCCAGGAGTCTTATGTCCGAGAGAGGTAGGGGCAGCGGCTAATTGGAGACCATGCTTCCTGGCTAAAGGCTTGACACTACTTAAAAAATAACATGCTAGCCAAACAAAACACTTCAACTGGACAGATTAGGGCAGGGAATGGCCTGTTTGTGATCCTTGCACTAACCAAGGAGCTGACGCTGACTGACGTGGAAAGAGGATGGACTTGGGCATCAGACAGACTTACGTTTGAATACCAGCTCCAGCATTTGGGCTCGGTGACCCTGATCACGTTACTTAATTGCTCAGAACTTCTACCATCTCATTGGTATGATGTGGTAGCAATATCTATTCCAAAAGTATGCCGTGAGGAATAATTTAGGGAAGTATATAAAAACCTTTGTTCATAGGAAGTGCTCAATAAACATTGGCTATTGTTAAAGACTTTCCACGAAACAGGGACAGCACTGTGCATTCTAAGCACATTTATTTTATTCTTTATGGTTTTTTTCTGAATATATTAAATTTTCATTTTTCTTAAAGAAAGTGGAAAATTTATAATCATTCCAAGAAAAAAATAAAATTCACCTGTATTTCCCATAAGCCAGAGATAGGCACTGCTCATAGTTCCGTGTTTTTTCTTTTCTTTTTCCAGTGCATACAAATGTGTCTGAGTATACTTACCCACAATTGAGAACGTACTAAATATATCATTTTGTATACCACGTATTATGTTGAGCAGAAAGTTTTTTTAAACCAGGCAAAGCTGGTACTTTTTAGTCACTTTGTGTACCTTCAAATCTAAACTACACCATCTATTCGGTGGAATGCTGCCTAGGATGTTGAAAGGGCGGTCTGTAGAATTGTGGTCATGGTTATTTTAAAATCTTAATGTGGTAATTTGTGAGAAGGACTATGGAATTCATTTTTAGTTTTGTTAACTGTTTCCTTGTTTCCCTTTCTTTCTCAACCCCCTAATTGCTTTCTCAATTTATTTTGGGAGATAACTATTTGCCAAAGATAAAAATTATTTGTATGGATTCTTGAGGTGCAGTCTATAAATGGGAGAAGATTCAGCATACAGCTTTCCTTCTGCTCCTTCGAGAAGAATCCCCAGGGGCTTTGTGAGAGGCTGAGGGACAATCTGTTCCTCCTAGAGGCAGAGTGAGAACTCTGGGTAATGGGTCCAACCGGCATTCTCTTCAGAGTGAGTCAGGCCTTTGGGTACAAGACTACTTTATTAGCAGTTAACTTTACTAACTCTGTCCCATAATTTGTAATAAAACTACATTCCTAATACAGCTAAGACTAAAAAACATAATGTTAATTTTAAAAAAAATGCAGGTGTTGAAGGAACCATACAACAAGTCAGTGATTTTCAACCAGTGTGTCGCAAGAATTTTAAAACATGCAGTACCTGACTATTTAATCAGAGGCATGGACCTGTTCTCCCTTAGATTGTCAAATTTTTAAAAAATGGCATCTTTTTCTCTTTTTCTTTCTTTCTTTTTGCTCAATCCCTCCAGCCCCCCCCCACCCAACCCCCCTCTGCCAACAGCTGTCAGCCTGCTCTCTATTTATAAATCTGTCTCTATTTTGCTTGTTAGTTCATTTTGTTCATTAGATTCCACATATAAGTGAAATCATATGGTACTTGTCTTTCTCTGGCTGGCTTATTTCACTTAGCATAATGCTCTCCAGGTCCATCCACTCTGTCGTAAAGGGTAAGATTTCCTTCTTCTTTTTTTTTTTAATATTTTTATTTTTACAGCTGAGTAGTATTCCATTGTGTAAATGTACCCCCAACCCCCAAAAGATTGGATTGTAAAGGTGAAATTCAGCAAACCAATGTTGAGCTTACGTTTTACAGAGGAAATATAGAGGTGGTGACAGTCTTTGTTCTCAAACTGCTCACGGTTTAGTGGGAGAGACAGACACTGGGCACTAAGTACAATGAGTGGAGGAGGTAGAGTAGGATTCGGAGTGAATTTTTTCATTTGTCAAAATGTGTTAAATGAGGCTGCATTATTTTTAAGGCTTTTACAAAGGAGTCTCTTAATACTGATATTAATGCAGCATAGCATGGTGCCTGTTAAATAATAAGTGCTCAGTGAGAGTTTGCTTAATGAATGAATGAGCAGAGTGACTGGGTTGTTAATGGGTGCTGCTTTACTGGCATGTGGTCATTAATAACTGTAATCCAGAATTCTCTTAACTGGAAGTCTCTTACTGCTGGCATCAGCAGTCACTTAAAATGATCATTCCCAAACTTATTGAGATACTTGGTTCTCTAAATGTCTTGATTGTTCATTGGACTTAAATATTGTATTTGATAACCTGATTTTACAAACCACAACTTTAATTTTTTTTTTCTTGGTGTTTGATCAGCTTGTTCACTGAAAAAAATTCTTTCTGTATCTAGACCTTATAAATTATCATTTTAAAAATCTTGTCATGTATACAGTATAGTATACTTTATAAAATGTTTTATACCAATTAAACTATGTAATGATAGGAGAATAAATTTTGGTATATGTAGTCATTAAAATAATCTTACAAAGACTTTTTGAGATGGGAAAATGCCCACAAATAATGCAAGGTTAATAAAAATGTTACCCAAAAAATTAAAAGTTAAAAAAAAATTAAATGACAATAGCCAACACAACAAATAGCTGTTTGGTGTGAATAAATCAAAATTATATCTATTTTTTTGTCAGATAGGCAAAAAAATAGATTTTTTGACATGCTACAGAATTTTAGTAATTAGTTTATGTGTGCCACGAGATCAAAAAGGTTCAGAATCACTGAAGGAAGGTAATCTTTTTATAAATCTTGAAAATATACTAAATGGTATGGTTTCTTATTTTGAGTATACACCTGTGTAGCATAAGTCCACATCAACTTCAGGATAATGGTTAATTCTGGTGTGTGTAGAGGGGTGCTTTGGTTGTCTATGCTACATTTTATTTCTTACTAAAAAAGACATAAGTTCAAAGCATATATGTCAAAATGACATCTGCTAAATCTTAATGGTAGCGTCATGGTGTCTATTATCAATGTTTCAAGATCTTGAAAATATTTTTAAGGTTCCAAGATTTAGACTTTCCAATAAATTAGACCAGTCTTCTTTCAGTTAGTGGAAAATATGAGGTTTTGAGGGGTCATTGCTTATTGGGGATGGGAATGAAATTGGAAGGAACACTATGAGGTGACCTACAGCTCCCCAAATTAGATGTGTGACTTTTTAAGATGGACTTTTCCTCTGGCAATACATGTGATCATGGGAGCAGGTATTTTAGCAGTTATTCATGCTTATTTTCATTCTCTCTTCTGGTGTGTGGTTAATTCTAAAAGACTAATTCATTGTAATGTTAATTTAGGCTCTCTTCCAATAGCACTTGCAATATAACAAGTATCACCAGGGCACCAAAATAGTCTTTGTAAAAGAAGAAACAATGCCCAGTGTTTGTAGTCCTTCAATCAAAATGGGGAAAAACAGGGATTTCATTTCATTTATAAGATGTCAGCAATCATTGTCCCTTTCTTATGCTTTGAATGACTGTTTTTATCCTAGTAATCTTTCCAGTAGTTGAACCAAGGGTAATTTAAATAAGAACTACTCAACAAATATTATTCAGGAAAAATTAGTTAGACCTCACACATAATGCTTTGGAATGTTTATTGTACAATGACGTTGACGGTTTTATGCCTATACAGATTTATGTATGTTACATTGAGTAATCCCATATTGTAGAGAAAACACACACACACACACACACACACACACACACACATTTTTACTATTAATTTTGCCCTGTTTAAGCAAATGAAAGTTAATTTTAAAAAGCAACCATGAACTTTAGAGATATTACAGAAGAGAAGGAAGACTAATAGAGCAACTTCATTTCATGAAAAGAAGCAGCACATATGGAAAAGTAATAGCCTAAAATGTCAGAATGTTGAACAGAGGGGTTTTATTGGAATGAGGTTAGGTTTTAAGTGCTAATACCTTGCAATTTCATATGAAATATCAGAGTAAAATGATGGCAATTTTCTATCTAGTAATGGTATTCCTGAAAAAAATCTATAAATCCCTTAATTATTAAGGCTTTTGAATTTCTGTGACTGAGTACCTTAAATCATCTGCTAAGTATTTAAATTGCATGGTTTGTCCTGTAGTGTTTCATTTAATGTAGAGTGTTTTTTTAAAAGTTGAACATCGTGAGCTGCTTACTTGTATCACAGCCATTTGTCTTATGAGGAAAAAAGTGTAGTTTGCAAAGATGTCCCTTAGAATTATCCTGTGGAGAGTCTCACTGCGTCAGTCCCCCACAATCTGCTGTCTGCTGGGGTGGTCTCTAGTTCAAATGGCAAAGGTTTCTTTTTTTTTTAAGCAAACCAGAATGTATTTATATGTCACTCAGGGGGTTAAATCTCATTCCAGAAGATAACCTAGAAACTAAAAAGCATTAGAGCAAAGGAAGATATGTTTCCAATTTTCTATTGGAAACAATAGCTTTTTTTTATTTAAAAATTATCACTTTCACTGATATGAAAACAATGTGTACCAAGTTTCTTTGTGGTTCTCCCAGTTTTTCTGCCATGAAAGTATAACTTCTGAATTTGGGGGAAAGTTTTCTCAGTTGTTAGGCAGAATACCGGAGCTGTCCATGACTGTTTGATAGGCATGGTCTAGAGCAGCGATTTTCAACCGGTGTGAGTCTTTATAACATGCGGCACCTGACTATTCAGTCAGGGGCACTGACCTCTTTCCCCTTAGATTGTCAAATAAAAAAATGACAACAGCCAACACAACAATAGCCATTCGGTGTGAAGGAATCAAAATTATACCTTGTTTTGTGTGGTTTTTTTTTGACAGGTTGGCAAAAAATATACGGTTTGGTGTGCCTCAGAATTTTAGTAATTAGTCTATGTGTGCCATGAGATGAAAAGGTTGAAAATTGTTGATCTATAGTGATTAAATTTGACATAGAATACATCTCATCCAAAGGAAAGTGATGCACTGGTTATTTTAAGTGGCCTTTAATGAAGGAAAATACAACGAAAGGAACAAAACCACAGGGTGGGACTCGAGAACCTGACACACATGGGTTGGGAGTATGGGAATATATGTGTGTGAGAGCATATATGTGTAAGTAAACACACACACACACTTACACTTATGTGTTATTAAAGGGGGTTTAACTTAATGCTTAGTGTTTTGAAAATATGGTAAAGAAATTATCTACCTAAGTCTTTTATATGAATTTCATATTAAAAATGTGATCGCCCTGTGTGTGTGGCCTCAATGACATGGCCTTGTGTCTGACTGACTTGTCCCTTGATCTCCGGGGCAGCACATTCCAGGAGGAATGTGTATCAAGGCAGACATAAGGAATGTATGCCCTCCCTGCCATACTCAAGTGGGACTTCCTCTGGGAAGACCTCCTTCATTCGCTCATGCAGAGGCTTCTTCCTTCCTTCATCCTGCCCAGGCAGGGCACTGACCCTTCATCCCAGCACTTGTCACACACTTGCATTATGAACAGGCTTGATCATCAGAATCCAGTTTTAGTCATTCTTTGGCTGTAATTGTATAGCACAGTGATGAAAACATGATTAGTTCTTAATGTGTGTGTTGGATTTTACTTCATTTAAAGCAGTGGTTCTCAACCTTCCTAATGCCGCGACCCTTTAATACAGTTGCTCGTGTTGTGGTGACCCCCAACCATAAAATTATTTTCGTTGCTACTTCATAACTGTAATTTTGCTACTGTTATTTCTTAGGCGACTCCTGTGAAAGGGTCGTTCAACCCCCAAAGGGGTCGCGACCCACAGGTTGAGAACCGCTCATAAATAATTGGCCATAAGAGAGATGAGTGGGAAAATAAAAGTAGGGGAGATACAGCAAGATAAGGTGGTCATCCAGTAAGTGGGGATGTTGGTCTTCATACCTGTCTGCTTTTGCATCATTTACATTGGTCCCCTTGACATTCAAAAAGGCTTCATTAATAATTGGTAACATAGCATATTGTACTTTCAGGAACAAACGTAACTAGGCCAAGCTCACAACTGGAGGCTGTTACTTTTTCCATACAGTTTATTCATTCGTGCACTAATTACTTCTCTAAATATTAGTATGGACCCACATGTGCCAGGCACCGAGTGATACCAACTGAACAAGATAGTGCGTGCCTTCAAGGAGCTAATGGTATACCGGGTGATGCAAACGAGAGACACAGGATGCTCTAGAAGTGCAAAGGGTATGCAGGGCTTGGGGTCATGAAAAGTTTTGCTGAGGAAGAAAAGCTTGAACTGAATATTAAAAAACAGGACCTAGGCCCTGTCTGGTTTGGCTCAATGGTTAGAGCAGCAGCCTGCGGACCAAAGAGTCACGGGTTCGATTCTGGTCAAGGGCACATACTTTGCAGTTCGATCCCAGGCCCTGGTTGGGATCATGCGGAAGACAACCAGTTGATGTGTCCATCTCTCTCACATCAATGTTTCATTCTCTCTCTCCCCCCCACTCCCTCCCCCCTCCCTCCCACTCTATCTGAAAATCAATGGAAAAATATCCTCAGATGAGGATTAAAAAAAACCAGGACCTAGCCCAGGAAAAGGGAACAGGTAGAAAAGGCACATTCCAGTCAGAGCAAAGTCATGTGCAAAAGCATAGAAGCAAAGGAAATAATGTATGTTTGGAAAAGTGCAAATAACTTGGTATGTCTGAAGCACAGGGTACAGTCATGAGAGGGAAGCTGAGTCCAGCTCATAAAGATTCTTCTGTGCTGATGAGGGAGTTGTGCCTTGATCTGCAGGTAGTAGAAGCTACTGCAAGAGTTTAAGCAGTGGCATGATGAGGCCATATTTATATTTTAAATAGATCCCTCTGGTTATGCCATGGATGATGGATTGGAGGAAGCAAGTCTGGAGTCAGGAGACCAGTTATGGGGCCATTAACAAATCCAGAAGAAAAATGACGAGAGTTTGACCTAAGTCAGTGCCAGTGAAGATAAAGAGATGTGGTAGGGAGAGAGGGAAGCGGGGAGAGGGATGGATCTCGGCACCCTTCAAGAAACAGAAGCAACACAGTCTGGGGCTGATTGAATGCAGAAAGTGAAGGCCCAGACTAGTGAAGATACTCCTGTGGCTTGGATGAATGGTGGGTGGTGGTGCCCTTCATTGACAGAAGGAACATAGGAAGAAAGCCAGGTTGTGCTGATGAATGACAAGGGATCTATTTTGGACAGAATGGTGCCTGGGGATTAAGGGAATCAGAAATTCTAGCTCTTTATCTTAAAACAGATGTGCCTGCTCTAGAGACTTGATCCAGGGCTTTTCTACTGTGTTCGTATATCACTGTTTCCTAACTGCCATTAAGGACATGTATTATATATCTTATAGACGTAGACATGTACATCAATATTTTAATTTTCTATAATAAATGAAAATTAAAATTTTGTGGACTCTTGTACTTTATAAAGGAAGTTTTAAATCAAGTAATTGGAGAGCTTTAAGAGAAACATTATAAATAACCTAAACCAACCCTTTGTTTCATAGATGAAGATCTGAAACACAAATTGCTTAAGTGACTTGCCCAAGTTCACGGAGTAAATCAACAATACCTAGATTAGAATCCAGATAACCTGACTCCTGGCTGAGTATGTCTTTAAAACAAAGTAAAGGAAAAAATTAAGCAGACACATAGAAATATTTTCAAAGTTTCATGATTCTGACTCTCTCTGGGTGTGAGAAGGTGCGTGTCAAGGAGAGGTGCCAGGCTCGTAAAATGTGTTTTGGCACAGGAAATAGCTCTCTTGTGTATATGAGGAGAGAATGACTTGGATCCTGGCCCAAATCTGGGACACTATATGTGACTGGCAACTTTTAGAAGCCACAAAAATGTGGTCTTAAAAGAATCCTAACCAAGAAAATGGAAGGCAGAAGATTTTGTGTGTATGGGATTTCCTGGTGTGCCCTTGATAGCTGAGCGTCTCCATGTGCCTCGGTGGAGATGCTGCTGCTACTCCATTGGAGGTGATGTGACAAACGTCCTCTCACGTTATTAGCATCAGTGCTGAGAACTTCTCCCTATCAAAGAGAGATAAGAATATTTACAGGAAGAAATGTAGTCAGAGGTAAACTCTAGCAGAGTATTCACCAGTTCTATTAAAATGACACATTTATCCATTGTCTTTTTTCAACAAGACAACTCTTTGTACTTGTAATATCTGGCACCAGGTGTAGGATGCGTTTATCCCATTTTTGCTACAACTAAATGGAACTGATGCAGGGTTAATAAGCCAGAACTAGTTTTAGAGTGTGGTCCTGGTTTGTTGCCACATAGGAAGAACGAAATCAGGGGGATGCTGGGGCTCAATGACAGGAGCAGCTGGTAGGCATCGGTACTAGGAAGCAAAGGTATAGTGCAGGAAGCAAAGTCAACACCCCAAAACCTGACGGCAATGAGTTGGCATTGTGAAAGGGGAGCTTCATGTTAGGAGCCATCAGAGGTAAAGCAAGTGGTCAGAAGAAGCAAGGATCTGGGAAAGAAGTGTGGGGTGAGCCAACAAGACTAGCAGCCATTGCCGCTGGCTCAGTGTGCTGCTGTGAGTCTGAGTTCCCCACACACTGAGTGGCTGTAGCCCGACATCTGACATTAATTGGTTTTTTCACCTTGCTTTCTATAGCATACTCTCTGAACCTCAGTTACCATGTGTATAAAACGAGATCCTTGGAGCTCATAATATTTAATGTCTCTTCCAGCTCACTTATTCTCATGGTTCTTTCTTCTATAAATAGTAAATGTTCCTTCAGATATCAAAATGAGAAATGGGATTTGTGTCACATATATCAGTACAGAAACTATTTCAAATGCCAGCTAAGTAGATCTGTTGTCTAAAGAGACAATTATACTTTTCCTTTTGGTAAAAGAAGCAGTATACTGGCGGATCTAATAATAGAAATTCCTGTAAATAATATATATGGCTTCAGCCATTTTTTTTATAAAACCATAAACCTAGTTTTTCAATATTGCCACTGATTTATGAAACAACGATAAGGTATTTTTTTTGCATTGTTTTACCTTTTTATTGCTTTCCCATATTTACCCTTTTACTTTATTTCATGGCTGTTTTGCCATAACTGAGTAATACCATATGCACCAACATTCATTGAGAGTCCACTTAATCTACAACATATTTTAAGTGAACAATGCCTTTGTCAATTTTATAGGGCTTAAAATGTTATTTTCTTAAGAATTACATGGAGAAATTCTATTCTTTGTGCTTTAAGATATGCTGTCATTTAAGAGATCCCTTGAAGTGATCTCTTGAAGTGAAATGATAGAGAATGCCTTTCACATGCAAGACATGTTATAATCTCACACAGATTTTGGTTCTTATGAACATGAAGCACCAAGAATGTTGAGGGCCCAGTAAGAGAGTTCTTCTAAAACTCACTTATAAAAGAAAACGGTAACATTCTCCATTAGTCAGTGAACAAAAGACATGGGCAAGCAATATATGCGTGAACTACACATGGCTGATAATCTTGAATTCTTAAAAATATTGTTTTTCTAATTAATAATCTCATCACCTATACCGTTCCCCAAGATCGTATTACCATCAATCAATATGACAATGATTAAATAAAAACTAAGAAATTATATCTTTGAACAAGTTTTACCTCACAGACAATTTATTTAACTTCCCTGAGCCTGTTTTCTTATCAGTGAAACGAGGAAAATGGATACAGTGCCTAGATTGTTACAAGGAGTCAATGAGCTACACATTTGTAAAACCTGGTATGTACCTAGCCTTAGTAGAGGCTCAGTGGATTGTTGTTGTTATTCCCTTTGTTATATTTTATAATAGTTTATAGAAATAGAATGGGCAGATGTAAACAAACATGTTATGAACTACATACTAAGAAAAAAGGTAGGAACTGATAAGAGGATTTTTAAGGACCCATTGTATTAAAAGTACAGGCAAAGTATATTTCATATACCTGGCCCTAGAGCCTCTCACCTCACCTCAAAGTAACGTAGCCTCCAACATGGTCAAGCAGAGGGAAGTAATCACCCTCATGATTCATGTTCTCCTCAAAGGAATAAGTAAGTGAATTCTCAATGAGCTAGCTAAAAATTGAAATTAGCCAATAATTAATCAGTCAATCAATCAGCCAAACAATCCACCAACAGAGCATTTCCCACAGCTCTGAGGTTTGTGGAATATCAGAAGATAGAATGAGTCCTTTCTTTCATCTCTTTCAAGTCACCTAAGATCTCTGAGCATCCATTTCTTAACCCATAAAGTGGAATCAATACTCCCCTGGTAGGGTTGGTGTAAGAGTCAAGACAATGTGGATGAAAGCTTTTTGTAAACACTAAATCACTTTAGAAATGTAACATTATTTACTTACTTAAAAATTATCATTTAGCCTGGCCAGTGTGGCTCAGTGGATTGAGCTTTGGCCCATGGACTGAGAGGTCCCGGTTTGATTCCTGGACAGGGCACATGACTGTGTTGTGGGCTTGATCCCCAGTAGGGGGCATGCAGGAGACAGCTGATCAATGTTTCTCTCACATAGATGTTTCTATCTCTCTCTCCCATCCTCTCTCTCTAAAATATCAATAAAAACATATTTTTTAAAAAAATTATCATTTAGCCCTGGCCACATGATATGGCTCAGTTGGTTGAGCTTTATCCCATGTACCTAAAGGTTGCTGATTTGACTCCCAGTCAGGGCACATGCCTGGTTGTGGGCTCAATCCCTAGTTGGGGGTGGGCAGGAGGCAGTCGATCAACGTTTCTGCCATCGATGTTTCTCCCTCTCTCTTTCTCTCTCTCTGAAATCAATAAAAACATATTTAATAAAATAAAATCATTATTTATTGTTCATTATCTCATTTCAAATCACATCCTGCATACTACTGATAAGTATTTTGGCCAATACTTATAAAACTCTGGAGTCAAACAGTGAGAGTGGCAGTATAGTCAAATAATTGTATGATTCAGATTAGGAGTCTCCTACTTTATTATCCATCAGCTCTTGTGCTCAGCAACTTCTAAGCTTAAAATTCACATAGATATTTATAAAATATTGAACCTTGACATAGCCATCATACTCTGTAAACATTTTAAAAACCAGTAGGTAATACATGAAGACAATCAAATTTGTTGTAAAACTTTCCTGAACCCAGCTGATAAGGCACATCAAGATGAATTTCATAGGTATACGTTTTCAGCGGAGTGTTCAGAGATAGGATGAAACTAGTCCTCCTCATTGAGCACACATTGTATATTTGACTTCTGCCTCTCTCCTCAGCCTTTAAATCAACTACATCTGGGTTTTGCTACTTAAGTGTGCCATTACTTTTTTGAGGCAGTTATTCCTAAAGAAAGCAGCTCCATTTGATTAAGAAACAGTTAACTAGAGTTATATTCATGTTGCTCATCATGGCAGCCCAAATGAGAATTTTAGTATAGGTTGGAGATCAACTTTATTTCTATAACAGAATCAGCAGAATTGGGAGGTTCTTTGTGATGAATGCTGGCATAAATAAGTCATTTTGCTTTGTTGGCATTAACTGTTTACAGTTTTAAAAAAGCACAGAAATACAGAATAGATAGATAGTCTATCACAGGTAGGATCACAAAGCAGCTGAACCCTGACATGGTCACCCTGTGCTGGAGGTGTCCTCCTCTGTGGAGTCTGAGCACATGATTATTATTACACCCAGAGCAAATCAAGCTCTGGAACTGACTTCCACTAACCAACTGCATAAAAACTGATGTATAATGATCAAGCAGATTGTAATAGAGCTCACTGATCAGTGAATTCTTTCTCAGGAGAGAAATCTACATGGGAAACCAAGTTGTTATTTGAAATTTCTTTGTAAGCAGGATATCTGATATGTTAGAATGAATTTGATGGTCTAAATAACTGACACTCAAGGATATTTTGCAAACAAAGGAAGAAGCTTGCAGCAGAATGTAAATTAAAGTGCTAGAGTATCAATTTCTTCATTGAGAAAGTCTTGCTCCAATGTCTTATATATGCATATATGTATATTATACAAGTGAACTCAACAGTATGCTTAATGATGCTAATTTGCATTCTGGCATGAGTTCTTTATCTCATGGCATACTGTTCACAAGCAGTTCTCAGACAGGCCATTATTCTATGGACCATGCCTGGAGAAGCACTGGTCTTTGCCTGAATCAAAATTGCAGTCAGAAGCTTTTGAAAATATATAGTTTCCTAGTAATATATCCTTGGAAATTCTGACTCAGAGTTCTGGTGTGTCATAACTTTATCTGCATTTTTGTAACACTCCCTATCTAGTTTTTTGATGAACATGCAAGGTTTAGGAGCTACATAATAAAATACGTAGAGTAATTAAGTAGTGCCAAGCTGAATAGGTTAGAGGTTAAGAACATGGGTTGGCAGTGGGGGTTGAGTTCTAGTTTCTTCATGAGCAAGCTGTGAATTTTCTAAGCCTCAATAGTTTCACTTACAATGCATCTATAAAAAAGTGCTGTTATAAAAATAAAAGCACTTAGCTCAGTGCCTGCCACCGAGTAGACAGTTGATAAATATCACCCATAAGTGACAGTTATCATTTCCGTGATGGAGATTTACCTGCCACATTTGAGAATATACATGTTCCCAATTCCTTGGATAAGCAAAGAACACACTGCTAATGTTTACCTGTCTGAGCCTTCCTTTGCTAAACATCTATCAGCAGTATTAACAAAACTCTTTAGGTTGTGTTAGAAATCTAAATCAACGTGACTGAAGAAAAAAAAAAAACGTGGGCTGCTCAAGAGGAGGTTATTAGATCACACACTTTACAACTGAATGCCCAAGGGTGGATCTGGCCAAAACATGATTGGGTCAAGTTGCTCTAAAGATATCCTTCTAGCCCTGGCCGGGTAGCTCAGTTGGTTGGAGTGTCATCTCATACATCAAAAGGTTGTAGGTTCAGTTCCCAGTGAAGGCACATACCTAGGCTGCAGGTTTGATCCCTGGTCAGGGAGTGTTTGGGACGTAACTGATTGATGTTTCTCTCGCTTGCTTCCTCTCTCTCTACAATCAGTAAAAACATATCATTGGATGAGGATTTAAAAATATATTTAAAAATAAAAGATATCCTTCTATCTATATCGCTTGTCTACCTGTCTGTCTGTCTATCTGTCTGTCTGGGTTGTCCTCATTCTTAAGCTGGCTCTGGTTTTGTGATGAAGTCTCAGGCATATGTTACCAGCCTACTAACCACAGAGGTAAAAGAACTTCTTTCGTGAACTCCTTGGACAAAACTCCAGAACTGAGACTTAGTGGCCTTGCTTAGAATATTTTTCTAGTCATGAAAGATTCACTCTCTCTAGGTAAGAACAGGGCATTCTGGTTTTCAGGCTCAAACATGTACCTACTCCTGAATCTAGGGGGTCAACTCCACCTGAAGCATTTGTTTGGAAGATGGGAAAGATCATTTCCCAAAAGACCTTTAAGGAATGTAATTAGGGAAAGAAGGAACATGCAATGCAGAATCCAAAACATCAGATGCTTGATACTCTGTCTGACCCTGCTTAACTCTACCCGTCCATTGTTGTTTAAATGTGTTAGTTCAATTGGAAGAGAGCCAAAATTTGGCTTAGAGACCTTACATTTTGTTAAGATGGTTTCCAGATATTTATTTTAATCTACTTTTTATTTATTTTATAATAAAATTTTATAGGTCAAATTTTCCCCCCTACTTCTAACTTGGGAATAAAGGATGAAGGGGAGTTCCCTTATATTGACCAAGAACAAAATAATTGATTAAAAACAGTATGAGTTTGGTTCTAACCTTGCATCTTCTTTAGCTTGAGGCAGATTCATTCATATTTATACATAGAAATAAGCAAGAGACGGTGTGAGAAAGTAAGCTGCCAAAGTTTCACAAAGGGGAATTTAGTCTTAGACTGTATTTGTTACATGACAATATGTTACTATGGATTATAAAAGGACGGATGCATGATGGATCACTGAATCAGTAAAAATCACGTAGCTGTTAATGACTTGGAGGCCAGCTTGTGAAGCACCACTTGGCAGAGCTATCCAGTGGTTAAAATTGCTGGTACGAAAGTTAAGGACCTCAGCGCTCAAATCCAAGTCTGGCTGTTTTTGTGGTGTGTGGCCTTGGACCTGACTTCTCTGGGATGCAATTTCCCCATATGTGTAATTGGGTAATAAAATGTAGTCACCACACAGTGGTGGGGGAGAATTAAGTGCTCTGACAGGGAGGTGCAGGCTTCTTTTGTGTTTTTCGAACAGTGCATATGATTAGCTGTATTCTCCCAGATGCCTACCAGACTCCCTCATAGTAAGTTACTTAGTAATTCTTCTTGGCCCCCTGTGGTCTACCTTTTAATTTATAACCATAGTATTCTCTAAGATGGCACCATAAACAGGACTAAATGTTACCCAAGGTGAGAAGGGCAAATGCAGATTTATTGGCAACCTTCAGAGAAATTATTATTATTATTATTATTATTATTATTAATATTATTATTATTATTATTTTGAGCTTGCAAAGGAGCAATGAGAATGGTTTTGCCTAGCTCTGAGGCTTTGCAGCTCATTCCATATGCGGTTGCCTGTACTTTAATATTCCTTTAAAAGCTTGTGCTTTGGGCATCTGCCTTCTTCCCACCCCTTGTTCCATTCCCCAAACTCAGCATGGTCTTTATTTTTCATTATAGAAATGGAAGAAGGCTGAATTTTTCTGAGATGGGTGAGTGGTCTATATGGTGTAATGGAAAGACCAGAGAACCAAGATTTATATTCCAATTATCTAATGCTAACTCTGCTGGGTTCTTGTTGGGTGACCTTGGGCTCATTATTGACCTTCTCTTATTCTGTTTCCTCAGCTATAAAATAAAAAGAACGAGGAGGCAATCTGTGGCTTATTCTCACATCTTTGCTCTGAGGGTGAAATGAGATGATGTCGAAAACCAGAAAGTACTATCCAAGTGCAAATGTTCATTATGATTGTGATGAGTACATACATGTATCAGTCTATTAGCAGTTTGTTAACAACTGGGTTTCTGTGTGTTCAGCTCCGATTTCCCTAAGTCCCAGAGATACAGAGGATCCCTGCCAGATGGCTGATTAGCCAGCTGTGTCTCGTTTTGTCATTGTAAATATTACATGCCCCAACTGAGAGACTTTGCTTATAATGTAGTATATTTTGTCCTTTATCTCTTGCAGATTGAGAATTACGTTGTGGAAAATATGAAGTCGGAAATGGCTCAGATACAGCAGAATGCAGTTCAGAACCACACGGCCACCATGCTCGAGATAGGAACCAGCCTCCTCTCTCAGACCGCAGAGCAAACCAGAAAGCTGACAGATGTTGAAACCCAGGTACACCCCTAGGCCAGTCAACAAACGCTTAATCGGGAAGGTTTTTTTTTCCCTTTCCTTTAGCTTACTCCATAAACACAGAGCACATTTCAGCACTGGGACTGGGGAAACATATACATTTTTGTTTATTGGTAATAACAACAATGACTGCCTGACATGCTATGCATGTTTCTTTTGATTAAATGAGGGTTGGTATATTTAGCTTTGCATGTGTTTGTGAAAACAGGACTGGCAAAGGACTTAATCAGCGCTTAAATTCAAAGAAACACTGCAGCTACCAACTGTGATATGATATGTGTCAAACAAAATAACCATCTGGGTCAGAGTGGTACCTTTTATGTACATTTTCACCTGTCCTGTGTTGTCTCTGGTAGATCTCTAGCCATGATGGTACCTGCAGAGGTTGTGTGCACTCAGTGGATAGGAAGGAAGACCCCAGATAAACTTATCAGGAATGTGTATTTTCTTTTTATTCAGCATGAATTAATAATGAGGAGTCAATTAAAACTCTTTCTGCATATATATACATATATGCATATCTGTGCATGAACATACATATAATAGTATATATTATCCTACCATGGGCAATGACATATTTATTTATGTACAGTCATACTTATCTATGTACAAGTCAGTAAAATACCCTTTAATCATCGCTGTCACAAACCTATTATTACTGTGTAATGAAAATATCATTTTTGGTGACTAGAAGATGATCTCTTGGTCGGTTTTAAAACATGAAAATAGTTATTTCAGTTACCATTCTGAAACCCAGTATGGTTGATTTCTGGAATTAAAGCTAAGATAGTACTGTTAAAAGATAAACTGAGGCACATTAAAATTTTCAAGAGTTGGTTTGAGCAAACATTGGTTAGAACTGGGCAGTGCCTGTCCACAGTGGTTAGGAGTGCTCTACTACAGAAGTAAGGGGAGGTTTTTAAGAGAGAAGATGGAGAAGCAAAGCAATTATTTGATTGGCAACAGCTTAAGCAGTTGCCTTGTTTGAGAAAGACTGGCTGGCTGTTTGTGACTGGCTGTTCTTAAGTTTCATTTTCTTGGATTCAAGTGCATTGACTCTGGCTTAGGTTCTGGTTTGCTCAGGTAGGTTTCAGAGCGTTAGAACCTCCTCAGTCTAACGGCTTCCTTGTTTAATTATTTTAGCAATGTAAATTTAAAAGTGAGATGCACCCTCTGGTATGCTCAGTGGTTAGAGCGCCGGCCCATGGACCAAAGGGTCGAGAGTTTGACTCCTGGTCAAGGGCACGTACCTGGATTGCAGGTTTGATCCCTGGCCCTGGTTGGGGCATGTGCGGGAGGCAACCAATTGATGTGTCTCTCTCACATCGATATTTCTCTCTTTCTCTGTCTCTCTCTCTACCTCCCTCCCTCCCCTTCCCTCTCTCTCTTTCACTCTCCCTAAAAATCAATGGGAAAATATCCTCCTGTGAGGATTAACAAAAATGAAAATAAAAGTAAGATGCACCTTATTTCTATTTTATTTCATTTGTGTTAATGGAATTATACTGTTGATATTTAAAGAGAAATAATAAAAGTAATTTATATGGCCAGAGCATTTTATATTACACAAACTGATTTCCCCTGTACAAATGACTTTTAAAAACATTTAGAGCAGGCAGGAGGTCAGAAGGTTTGAGTGATTTTCTCACACTGTCACAGCTGTAAATCAAATTTGGAACCCCAACTTAGGCATACTCCTTTCTTTCCTTTTCTGTCCCATTGATTAGTAATACTAACAATTAGCTAATTGAATGAGAACTTAAACGTCGGTTACATTGGAGCAATAAATCACATAGGCTTTGGAAAATATTTTTGATGATAGCACACTGTCATCAGAAAACCTTGGGTGGTGGGGAAGGGAAAACTACGTATTAGAACTAAAATGTATGAGGCTTTATATAGTCTTTTATCATTACAGTAAGTAAGCTTGGTGGTCTATGAACATTGGCTTCTTGTGGTATCAATGCTGTGAGTGTATTTTCTCTATTTTCATTAGAACAGGATGCTCACCATCTCCTACAAAGCATTCTATATATTCCAAACCTGAAATACATAATTAATATTACCTTACTTGATTGAACATTTGAAATTTGAATGCATTTGTGTTAGAATATCATCATAAGTTTTAAGACAAACATGATAGGATTTTGTTTTTATTTTTTTTCATCTCATAAAACCTCTTGAGTTATTTTTGTTCTCTTTCTACCTAGGAATGGAGTTGTGGGGGGAAATTCCCATTGTCAGCATACTAATCACTGTTGAGGTACAAACTATGTAAGATTTTATGACATAACAACTAGTTCTCCATCCTGAAGGTTAAGGGATATACGCTTTATGGAAAATAGTACAAAAAATTCATAGGAAGAAAACTTACTCCCTATGTTGAGCAGCTAAAACTAAGTCGTTATCAAAGGCCAATGAAAGTTTTGGATGCACCAAGATCGTTAAGATAACTAAAACCTTGAAAACATCTCAAAAATTTAAAATCCATCCCAAGTCGCATTGAGAGGGAGGCTCCAGACCCCTTTGGTGTGAATGTATACCTCTGCGATACTTGTTGGAACCTTTGCAGCAGGACATGTCCTCCTCAGGCCCAGCTACTCAAGTGCACTCAAGTCCTGATGCATGACTAGGGTTGCAGACTGAATCCTGAATTAGTCCTTAATGTCAACATGCTCTGTTACTTTATGGTACGCACTTGTAAACCAATAAAGCCTTTTGTGCTATCCAGGTGTGCTCCCAGGTTTTTGCTTCCATATTAGTCCTACTTTGTTTCATGGTTGGCAAGTGCTGCTTTTCCTAAGCTGACCTCAGGTCCTCAGTTATTTCAGGGGCTCATGGCAGTGGTTTTGCAGTATATTACAGCGTCCTAGCTTTCACGTGATGATGTTCTAGAGATAAGTTGCATCGCTTTGCAGTCCTCTGCTGACCTCCTAGGCTTGAACTTAGCAAAAGGTGTTGGAGCCATGGTCTTACTGCGATGGCATTTAAAACTACTCGTGTGCTCAACAAGCATCATGACCAGAAGAGAGACAGATAATGAGCACATTTAAATAACTCTGCTGGCCGTGGTGGTGAGAATTAGGAACCAACACCTGCCTGTTTCTTCCTCTCTGTTCCAGCTTGCAGTGTTTTTCTCACTCTGTTATCAGTTTGTACCAATATCTCCTCTCCTTCCAGTTCCTCTTCCCAAGTGTGCAATATGAAGGGCCTTGTTTCAAACGTGATTTGTGTCCCTTCCTGTAGTGAGAGTCTATTTCTGACTTCTTCCTTGGGCCAGTTTCGATTGGAGGCACAATAATAGACAAACTATATTAAAATTCACCTCTAATGATCTGTGCTCAATTCTGTTTTAAGAAATTTTACATATATTAGCTATTTAATAATTTTTTTCGATTCTGTGAGGTAGGTACTGTTACCATCTCTTGTTTAAAGAAGTGGAAACTGAAACCCAGGGAGGTGAAGCAACTTGCCCCAGATGAAAGAAGGGGGTACATGTTAGAGCTAAGATTTGAACCCAGGAAGTTGGCATCAGAGTCTGCATGCTTTAACAGCTCTCATCTCTCTGCCTCTCTTGTGCCTCCTTCCTCTCTCCAAGGTGGTGGACACTAAATGGATTTAAGCAGGGGGTAAGATGGGAATCAGATAAAGCAAAAGTAAAAGTAAACCTAGTAGTAGCCACTGAATGTTTTCTGTAAGTGACGAAAATGCTGCTGCTTCTCTGTTGTGCTGATGGTTCCACCAATTATTCCACTTTACCATGTGACCGCACACCATCCCATGCAATCCCAGGGCCCAGAGTCATCCTTGTTGGCTGTGTAACTGTAGGGAAGTAGCTTAGATACTACACCCCAGCTTCCTTCAGTTTCCAATGACTTGTATGGGACCCACAGTATTAGAAATGGAATTTTATCAAATTTACAAAGATATATTAAATTTACAAAGTTAAGTACCTCTTTGATGCAAGATATTTTCATAGGTGCTATGTAGAATACAACAATAAGTAAAGCTGTTCTTATCATCAGTGAGTTTGACTGAGTGAATATGGCAAAGTTTTCTAAACCATTTCTTTCTTAACTTTCCATTGAGTTAATTAGCTACCAAACCTTTCTTTAAAGTCATAAAAGTACACCTTTCCAATCTCCTTCTTTGGGGAGTGTAACTGACCAGTGGTTCGAGGTGCTGTGTTCTGAAATCCACAATTTGCAGTGGCCACTTCCAGCCAGTGACATGTTGTGGCAGTGACACTTGGTCAGACCCCCTCCTGGGAGCTGTAGGACTCCACTGACATGACCTTGGCCTTGCCAAACTTTCCCACAACTGTCCTGCAAACTAAGATTTCCACTCTATCTCCCTTCTTTCTCTCTCCTCTTCACTGTGGTAAGACCTGCATCCCAGGCAGAGGACCCCTAGACTCCTAAACAACTCTAGCTTCTTCTCAATTTTCCCTTATAGACATTTCCCCTAATAAATTTCCTGCCTGTCTAATCTCATTTTATCATTTGCTCCTCAGAAATCATCAACTATCACACCCGTTGTAATTGCACTTGAATTGTGCAATTACAAATTTAAGACAGTTAGGAACAGTTTAATTAATGAGAATGAATCTCTAGGCAGAAATATGTTTGAAAGGGCAACTTGCAAAATTGAGCCACTAGATTTCTGGAACTTGATGAGAGAACAGTCAAATAAACATTTAGCCTTGGCCTAATTGAAATGGCAATAAAATAAATGTGCTAGTGGGATCATCTGAGAAAAATATCCTGGTAATTAATTTTCTCACAAGGTCTAGAAAAGGAGAGGGCTCAGTAAACTGTGATCCACAGATCAAATTTGAACTGCCATCTCTTTTTTAAAATAAAGTTTTATTGAACACTGCTACACATTCATTTACATGTTGTGTATGGCTGCTTTCTCAACACAACTGCTGAGTTGCGTAGTTGCATCAGAGACCATCTATCCCTCCCAAACTAAGATATTTACTATCTGACTCTTTACAGAAAGAGCTGGCCAACCCCTGCTCTAGGATACGAACTCCTAGAGATCATGGATTTTGTCTATCTTGTTCACTGTTCTGTTCTTGGGAGTTACAACAGTACTTGGTACACAGTAGGCTCTCAATAAATATTTGTCAAATGATTATATTAGCTAATATTAGTCCTTTAATTTCTGTGGATTTCAGCCCAATGTTCCAAGCCCAAAGGCAATGTCCTGAGGGCTGTGTGTGGATGCTAATATATACTCACAGATAGGTGATGGATCAGAACAGAAGCAGTCTGTTGCAAAGATGTTTTGACTAAGAACATTGGATGAATATATTCTCTGTATTCTGAGGAGCATGACAAATGTGTCCACCTTCCTGCCTCACAAGTGCTCGTTAGTGTTGGGGTGGGGAAAGGGAAGAAATCAGATGCCACCAGCTAAGACAAGCAGATCTCATGGTAATTTCAAAGAAACCATTTTGATAGCAGTTGTTATTGATGGAGGGGAGCTGTCTTTCTTTGCCAGAGGGAAGCTGCTTGTGCATAGCTATGTGAGCCTGTGGGAAGGAACTCAGACTCGAGACAGAATACTGGGTCCCATTCCACTCTGCTATTGGGCAGGTTTCTTCTGTCCACAGTTTCTGCTTATAATATAAGTACTATCTCTACTACACTTCATAACCCAGCAAGGTTATCATTATATTATAAATATAATATATATTTGTTGATACTATAAATGAAAATATATAATATATGAAATAATTATGCAGCATCAATTATATATTATTATAGTATCATGACTAAAATTAATGAGTATTCTGTAAGATCATCTGATTTTCATATTCACATTTCCTCAGTGGTTCCACCAAAAAGTTATAGGTATTTTATTTTTTTTTAAGATTTAATAGTCCCTTTTATTTTGGAGCAGTCTTCTGATAATTTTTTCTTGAGATTTTTAAGAAACTAGGTTAATTGTTTTTTAAACTGTCTCATATTCTGAATTAGTCTGAATTTTTTTTTTTAAGTCTGAATATTTTTTAAAGCTTTTATTTATTTTAACCTGAGGATATTTTTCCATTTATCTTCAGATAGAGTGTGAGGGGGAGAGAGAGAGAGAGAGAGAGAGAGAGAGAGAGAGAGAGAGAGAGAGAGAGAGAGAGAGAGAGACATCAATCTGCTGCCCCCGGCACGACCCTGACCAGGGCCAGGGACCCAACCTCAACTGAGATACGTGCCCTTGACCAGAATTGAACCCGAGACTCTTTGTTTCACGGGCTTACACTCTAACTACTGAACCAAACTGGCCAGGGCTGGTCTGAACATTTTTTAAAGATGCCTTTTAATTTACTCTTCCTTTGATTTCTTTAAGCTGGAAATTAGGGCTGTAGGCTCGGTTAGACTGAGTTGAACATTGTGGTGGAAATGCCCTGTAGAACTGCTGGTCACTTCCTACTACATCTCGTCAGCAGGCACATGCTAGCTTGCCGCACTCTCAGTGATGCTATTTTAATTTGGTTCGTTAGAGTAGAAGCCTCCATATCTCTTCATCCCAATCATCTGCTTTCCCCTTGGAAATTAATAAATAACCTATAGGGTGGTATTTTGTCACATGGCCCATCATTGACCAAATAAATTATTTCATTGATTTTGTAAAATGGTGATCTCCTAACTCTCATTCCTTGTACATGTATCAGCTTTTATTCTTCTGTAAAAATCTAGTTGCCAAAGCATTATAACTTGTGTTATATTTTTCTTTTATTAAAATTGATTTTAGAGAGAGAGAGAAACATGGATGTGAGAGAGAAACATCGATTGGTTGCCACCAACATAACCCCTCCCCCTAGACCAGGGATTGAACCCATGACATGGGTATGTGCCCTGATTGGTAATCAAACCCACAATCCTTTGGTGCACGGGACTGTGCTCTAACCAACTGAGCCATACCCACCAGGGCATAACTAGTGTTCTATTTTTCATTTGCAAAAAATGATTAAAGTGAAAGAAAACAGAAACCTACAAACAAGGCTGATTTCAAAATTAATATGCTGGTGTACGAAATTTTTTGTGTGGGAGATTTTCTATTTAAGAAAGATCAGAGGCACTTTTAAAAGTATTCAAGGGAAACTGACTGAAACTCTCTCACTTTCATGGAGAAACTAGATATTTTTATTTAAAAATTTTGTTTATTTTTAAAAGAAAGAACTAAAATTTTATAGTCTATAAATCCTCAGTTTTTAAGTCTTAAGTCTTCCTTACTGCCTGGTATATTCTGGAATATTTAAACTTTGAAATTGTTTAGTGATGGCTTATTTCAATACTCTTCATTTTTTTCCTCCTTCCTTCCTTTCTTCCTCCCCTCCCTCTCACCCTCTCTCCCTCCCTCCTCCCTTCTTCCCTTCTTTTCTTTCTTTTCTTTTTTTTTTTTTTTGCAGAGCACTGCTTTTGGAATGTGTTTAGGCTAAAGAAGGAAATGTCTTTTGTCATTTTAATGGAACACTTAGATTATTGCTAAGCAGCAAGTTCCATAGACACATGGCAAGAAAGTGGTCAATTTATCATAGTTTCCTGTATAGTTCTCTCAGTTGCTTGCTTTTGAACTTCAGGCATATTTTAATACATCAGTGGAGAGAGCTGAAGTAACGCAGCTACTGGGTCAAGGTGATTGGGAAAGAAGAGAAGGGAGTGGCATTTGTGCTCAAAACTGGCCTGAGATGACCTGACTCTTAGCCTAGACGTCTGAGATTGCTCCTCCTCCTTCACATTCAGATGCTGCTTTAAATCTGGGCTGTTATCATTGAAGTGCAGCTTGATATTCACATGGCCTGTTACCCTTTCTCTGACTATTACCCAACTGGAACAACTCACTGTCTATTGTCTAGCATATCATTCAACAAATATCTCTGCTGGCCCATGCTGGGCTCTGGAGGTTTGGAGGGCTCCAGGCGGAGTAGTCCTGCCTTTGTACAGCTGACACCCTCATGGGGAAGAAAGACAGCAAATGAGTGAATGGATAGGATGATTTCAAATAGTGATGATTCCATAAAGAAAGTAAAACAAGGTGACCTGATGGAGGATTATAGGGGAGTTACTTTATAGAGAGTGGCCAGGAAGGGCCTCCCTGAGCAAGACCTGAATGATGAGAAGAAAGTAGACATGCATCTGGGAAGCGGTGGGCATTCCAGGCAGGGGAAACTGCAAATGCAAAGGCCCTGAGGTGGAAATTAATTTGGCATGTTGTGATGCCAGAAAGAGGGAGAGTGATCTGAGAACTGAGCAGGGCCCAGATCATATAGGACCTTGTGGGCCAGGCTAAGAACTTTGGAATTTATTCTACTTGCAAAGGGAAGTCATTAGCATAGGAGATGGCATGATCTGATTTATGTTATTGCAAAGATCATTTTGGGTGCTATGTAGCAAGTGTATTAGAGTTAGGACAAAGTAGAGAAAAATCAGGAACTGGAGTAGTCTCCAGATTTAGCTATAGGCAGCTTCATTTTTAATTTTGGATGGTTCCATTCTTTTCTCAGTGTTTTCACGTGCTCTTCTCAGACATGGAGAAGAACAATTTCAATAAAAATTTTGACATTTCAGAATATCAGTAAGTGTGATCAGAGAGTTTGGTGAATAGGAGAGAAATCTTTTATTTAATGCATATGATATGCTTGATTCAGTGAGACAATGTACCTTTTGTTTATTCAATAAATACTGTCTTCTCTGTGCCGAGCACTGTCACCCTATGTAATTATTTAATAAATTGTCATTCTAACTAATAAACAGAAAACTTGCCTGTACAAAAATATGTTCAATAGTTGAAAGTTGTATATTGTGTATTCACACTGTTTACATTCTTTTTCATTTTTTCATCTGGATTGTTCCTAACTCTGTCATCAAATCCCAGGTCCTCTTGCTCCTGTTTTCCCTCAAATGAAAGGACTCAGAATAATGAAATATTTTTAACAACTCTAAAACACTCCTCAAATGGAAGTTTTGACAGGTTGTAGTAACTTTTAGACTGGCTTTCAGATCCATATTCATGACAATTGTATAAATGAATCATAGCCCTTAACACTTCTAAAAAGCACAGTGCTCCATCTCACTATTCTGTTCTCCACCCACCCACCTCCGTCCTGCCCAGCAGGGCGAGGACTAGGGTGAGGGGGGTGAGAACAAGTCATGCAAAACTGAATCATACATATTCAGGGGAAGGTCCTTTTTTTATTTTAAAATGATATTATATTCAACATGGGGTGTTTTTGCTTTAATTTTGATCTGTCAAAATGTTGTATTAAAATATTATTTATCTTGATTGCTTAGTCTTTTGGCACCTCCTTAAATTTTGCAACCAAAGTAATTGCCTCTCTCATCACCCTAGTCCCTGTCCTGCTCCCCTAGAAATATATCTCCTTCCCCCAAAACTTCCTGTAGCCCAAGCCCAGCCCTGGGCATGTCAGTCCATTTTTTTCTTAAAATACTTTTTTATTGATTTCTAGAGAGAGAAAGGGAGAGGGAAAGAGAGAGAAAACATCCATTTGCTGCCTCCTGCATGCCCCCTACTGGGGATTGAGCCAGCAAACTGGGCCCTGACTAGAATCCAGCCAGCAACCTTTCTGTCCACAGGACGACACTCAACCAACTGAGCCACACAGGTCAGGGCATGTCAGTCTATTTTTAAAGGTTTTTTTTTTTTTATGTGCATCTGACATAGATTTAGATCTGCTACAGAAAATGAGAGCTCTAATGGTGTCATTTTTAGAGGAAGACTCTTTAAATTGATATTGACCTTTCAGAAGATTTCCCAGGTCACATTCAGTAAGTAGTTATAGCAAAACTGTGATGATTGCAGAAGTTTTCAAATGACATGGGGAGCTTTAACAACGAATTATATGCCCTGGCGGGTTTGGCTCAGCAGTAGAGCATCGGCCCACAGACCAATGAGTCGCAGGTACGATTCCAGCCAACGGCACGTACCTCAGTTGCAGTTCATCCCTGGCCCTGGTAGGGGTCATGAGGGAGGCAAGCAGTCGATGTGTCCTTCTCACATCAATGTTTCTCTGTCTCTCCCTTTCTCTCCCTCTCTCTCCTTCCCACTCTGTCTGAAGATAAATAGAAAATATCCTTGGGTGAGGATAAAAATAAAAGGTTAATTATACCTCTTCCTTATCTTATTTCCCTTAAAGAAGAAGGGGCTGGGGGCAGGACAGAGATAGGGAGGGACAAGTGCATTGGACCAGTTTGAAGACATCTTGTAGGACTGGAGTATATGATCTTCACTCAGAGGATGACTGTTTTGTTCCATGGCTCACAGGCTCATGTTATATTAAAGCTTAACTAGCAATGTGAGTCTTCATGATTCCAGGTGAGTTCAACATTTAGTTTCTAGAGGACCAGTGTGGTGCAGTTGAAAGGATAACTACAATCTATCTTCACTGTGATCTGGGTCAATTCATCTTTTAGGTTAAGTCCCAGGACAGGGTAGCTTGACTCCCCTTCTTCTTAGTTTTCTATGTAGAGCATTAGAATCAGAGTCCCTTGGTTCCTGTGTGGATTTTAGCCTCTTGCTGAATCTGTTTCCTCATTTGTAAAGTAGGGGTGATAATTCCTCCTTCAACAGGTTCCCATGTGTATGAAATTGTATGACATCTGGAAGGGCTGACATGACCTAACAACATAGGTGATCAATACATGTGTGATCATGAATCTGGCTAAACTATGTCAAAAGTGATTTGCACATATCTAATTGGTTCATGTAAAGTGATGGATCCAGGCAGGCATATTTTGCATTCCTATAAATTATTCTTAATTATACACAACATCTAATACCTTGTACTAATACTCATTTTTCACTTGTAAATATTGGTGGTAATACATATAAAGCAACTAGCTCAGTGAAACATCCTAGAGCTTCAGGACACAAACATTTAAATATAAAAATGGATTTAACAACTCAATTTTCTCATTCAATTGCAACCTCAATCTCAAATGAACAGCATATTTAAGAGACATGTAAAGTATTAATTTATAGAATATAGACCATTTAATTAACATTTCTGGAAGAAATATTAATTAAAAAAACACAACTAAATAAAAAACCTAAAATAATTGCTTTTACTCTTTATGATGGAAGTTTGTAATGTTTTTATCTTTTAATTTCAGATGCTAAATCAAACATCTCGACTTGAAATACAACTGCTGGAGAATTCATTATCAACATACAAGCTGGAGAAGCAACTTCTTCAACAGACAAATGAAATCCTAAAGATTCATGAGAAAAACAGGTGATGATTGCTGTATTCCCAAACTATTTAAACGTGACTTATTTATACCCTCCACCTCTCTGCTCTTAACAAAAAAAATAATAATAATTGAAGTTGTTTGGAAAAAAAAGAAAAATCTAGAGCCAAATTAATTTTGAATATAAAAGCCAAGGAGAGCTGTCTCTGTTTCTCTCTTTCCCTCATTCCTTCTCATATTCATACTTTTATTCCTTCTTTATAAAAATATATATCCCGTCTACCCTAATTCTCATCTATTTGGACTTTTTGTCTTTCTAACATGATTCTTGACATGACGCCTGATATCCTTTCCTACTATGGCATTCTCAACATGGACTGCCCTTTGCTTTCAAGTTCTCTCTCTGCTGCGTCAGCAAAGCGAAGTCGGTTAACTCTGCTGCAGCTCAGGGAGAAGAGGTTGCTCCATGGCCAACGCCCCTCAGAGGAGTCGACCCCGATCCCAGATCCAAGCCTGTACATGGCTAAGGAACATTTCCCCTCGTCGAATGCTAATTTCTAAGGGAAATTCAGGTTTCTACATGTACAAATTACACCATTTGTTGCTAATGACATTTTCCCAGAATTATAACAATTCTGTTTTCCAGCAACACAGGTATTTCACAATAAATGCAGGGATTTATGTTTTAATTTGAAATTCAATTCTGTGCTCATGCTGACAAAAACATGTCACCTGCTCTGCACCCCATTCCTTTTTGACCCTCAGTCATGACATTACTCCCACGTGTGGTTCCTGGAAGTACTTTCCTGTCCGGGTGCTGTGTCTCCAGACACTGCATATCTCTGTATTATCTGGGTATTCCTGTTGAAGGATTCAGTGTGTGTAATGGAGTGCTGGGAGGGCGTCTGTTCCTAAACCAGGCATGTTCTTCCATGAACCACTTAAAAAAGTCATCTTCTTCATAGAAACTATGCAGTATGCTTTCCCTATCCTGTGTATTATTGTTTATTTTCATATGTGGCATAGAATTAGAGGTACTCTGCCAAGTACTTTCTAGACCAGCAAAGAAATGTGGGACCCAGCCCATTTAAGAGGATAGACGGTCAAAGTCAAACATGAAGCTGGTTTACATCTTTTAAAATAGCTTATGGATCATCCCTACCTATTCTGTAAATGAATTTTAATCCTCCAAATAAAAAAGAAGCTATTTCTACATTGAGGCATCTCTGAAATGTAGGAACAACACGCCTTTAGACAGCCAGGTCTGGTTTGGATCAGCTAATACACTTTGCAAAGGGATTATCTAAATTAAGCTTTGCTTCCTCTCCAAGGAATGTCCGAGGTTGTATCTGGGTGTGTGACTTACCAGTTTGAGTAGGACGGGGCCTTACTGCCATTTGGGTGAGCTGACCCTTAGGAAGGTCCACCACTTCTTTGGCAGAACAAGGAGGAATATTTTATGAATAGGATTATACTACACAGTCACGCTGAGAGGTCCTGCTGATTTACCTTCTGACAAACTAAATGCATCACTTGTAAGGTTGAAAATGGGTTTTTGGCTTCATTAGATTCATGTCTTTATCCCCTAAATGGCAAAAGGCGTAAAGCAGGAATATGATTGACATTTGCTCTGCTCTTTGTTTTCCTAACAATCTAGCGAGGGGTGACACCAAGAAGCTTTCCATTTGTTTTCCTTAGGCTATTTTTTCTTTTGTTGGATGCTATCCTAATCTCAAAACTTGGTTTTGTTTCTTAACTTAAGGAAAAAGCACTTGGGAGTAAGAGATGAGTAACTGGCCCATGTAATTGAAGTTATACAACCAAGAACCCAAGAAATGGGAAGCATTAATACTTACCTTGCACATAGGGGGTTGGTATGACCACAGAATGTGACATGTAATTGTCAACTTCTGTTGGATTCCTCCAGCATATTTCCTGCCACTTCTGCTCAAAACAATAGAAAAGAAAGGTGAACAGGGAAAGATGGCATAATGCAAATTCCTTCAGCTGAACCAAATATGTAAATAGATCCTTTGGTCTAAAGGTTTGGTCAAGTGACCAGGTTTCAAGGCATCTATCCATCTCTAACTTAATCCCAACTTTTTCCAGTATGGGAGCACAGCCAGGTGAAAATATATTCCAGAGGAAATTCTTCTGCCTCAGTAGGATATACAGGAAGGGAAATAAACATTCCATGTATACAAAGATGGAACGCTTGGATTTTCTTCATACTTGTGTTTAATACGCAGAGTGAAGATTAGGGAAATCTTTAGTAAGACCATCCAGAGTGAAGTGATGGTCATTCTGACAGAGTTTTAGCAAAACTATCTGCTGCCTGGCTATCTAATATCAAGTGAACATCTGTGCCAGGTGTATTAACATAGTGTATGCTACTCCTCCAACTAATTCTTCCAAGTACTTACCAGTATTTCCATTTTATATATAAAGAAACGGAAGTTCACAAAGGTCAAGTAACTTGCCTATGGCCAAACAGCTAGTATATGACAACCTTAGGGTTCAAGTGCACGAAGATTCTCTGTCTCGATTATTATAAAAATATTTTCCCAACATGATGCAGCTTCCACATTAATTGATGTGGTTGTCAAGTTATCCTCTTAACACAAACAAATATAAATTTGAGGAAAGGAGTAGGCCAGTTGTTTTTGGCCTATTCCTATATAGATCGTTATTTATTCCTCCTAATAGTGGAGTAGGAAATATAAACTATTTATTTTACATTGGGAATTCACTGAACTTCTTTGACAAGCCTCATCTATCTTCTAGCTGGAGTTAATGGGAAGTTAATTCATTTTAAGTGATTGAAGTGTGTGTAATTTCAAGATACTGAATTATACTTTACAAACAAAGTATTATAATGGCATAATACAATATTGATTTTGGGAGGTACTTAATCTGACCAACAAATGAAAAGTTAGATCACCGTCTTATTAATTGAAACTCTCTTCCAGTTGATAAGATCTTTACAAAATACGTAAGTAAAATCTCTCTAACTCCTAGCATTAAATTAGGTTGAATTATGTTAGTTGTATGTAGAAGGGATCCAGGAAAAGTATTTGAGTTTATGCTACTCTATTCCATGCACTGTAAATGGGACACCTACAGACACTGGTGTTTTATTCTCCTCTCATGTTTTTAAAAATGAATTTAATGGGTATAACTGTTTTTTCCTTAAAATTTTAACTTTAGGATATGACAGTGGAACAATTCTGAATCAAACTGGAAATCTGAGGGCCTTCTTAATTCTTTCCTTTCCCTGATTTTTCACAACTCAATAACGACTGTGGATGCTGAAAATCCATCTCCTAAATATTTTTCCAATTTATCCTGTTCTTTCTATGTCCACTGACCATGTCTTAGATCAAGCTCCTATTAATTCTTGTCTTAGTCTTGGCAATGACCTCTGTGCTGTAAGGCTTAATGCCTCTCAAAACTCTCACCCAGAGCTCTGCCACAGCCTTCTTTCCAAATGTAAGTCAAGTCCCTTTCCCCTTTTGTTTAGGTCCCCCACATCCTAATTCCACCCAGCTTTTAGATCTCCAGACAGCACCTGCCCAGCCCCCTCATGATTCTCTGGACTGACTGAAGAAAGCTCCAGTTCTTTAGCCCAGAACATAGTCCATGATCATTGCAGTCCTACTTTTACAACCTTACTTCCACAAGCCTTCTTAAATTTCACAAAATATGGTCTGATAGTTAAGAGTATGAGCTCTGAGACCAGACAGCCTGAATCTCACTTTTCCTTGTTCCTGTTAAAACCGACTCTGCCACATATTATTTGTGTGACTTTGAGCAAGTTACTCAAACTCGCTGTGCTTTAGTGTCCTAATCCGTAACAGAGGGGATGAAAATGGTGCATGGAGTTGCCGAGAGACTGAGTTAACACACGTAAAGCACTGACGTCAGTGCTCACACAGTAAGTGTTCAGTTATGCCCGTGGTCAGTATCACACTGGAGGTTTGATGTCATTTCAGACACATTTGATGTTTGACTTCTCTAGATGCCCTGTAGTTCCTTAATCAACTCACAAACTTCTGCCCACCCTTCAAAACTCAGATGTCCCCCCTCCAAGAACCCTTCTCTGACTCTGCCAAATAGACGTATTCATTACAACTTATGCGATAACACTGTGCCTTGTTTCTTCCCTGTTGTTTCACTTATCCCACCAGTGTGTAATGTGTGTGTGTGCATGTTTATCTATCTCTCTACTATTACATGTGAACTTCTGGAACACAGAGGCTTTATTTATTTCTCTTTGTCTTCATGTTCTCAAATACAATTCTCTCTTTTTTTAAAAAAATATGTTTTTATTGATTTTTTAGAGAGAAAGGAAGGGGGAGAGAAACATCGATGTGAAAGACATACATCCATCAGGTTGCCTCCTGCATGCCCCCTACTGGGGATCAAGCCTGCAGCCCGGGCTTGTGCCCTGAACAGGAATCGAACCCGGGCTTCTCAGAACTGGGACTTCTCAGTCCATGGGACGTCGCTCAGTCCATTAAGCCACACCGGCCGGGCACCAGGCACAGTTCTCTACAGATAGTATATCTAGTATTAAATGCTTTCTGAATGTTGAATGAATGGTGAACTGGTAAATGTCCCAGTAGCTCTATTCCAACAAATTTTTTTTCTATGTACACACACACACACACACACATACACACACACACACGGCTGAAAATATTTTAAACACAAGTCACACAGTTTACATTAAATATCATGAATATATTAATTGTTCTTAACATAGATAAAATAGAGATGGTGTTTTAACCACTATTCTGCATCCCCAAAAGCCCATTGCATGGCATCAAAATTATTATAGTCCACATTCTGATATTCACTAATAGAGTCCAATTTTTAAATCTCTGTACAGCATCTTCTCAGACCAGTCTCGATTCAAGACTGCTTACCACATCTCTCTGATTAATAAAATAATGTAACACAATCTTGATTTAAACATTAAATTACATGGAAGTGTAACAATTGAAAATCAAAGTCTCCTTCATTCCATATCCTCCTCCACCACCACCACCCCCTATAAAGAATCATCAACAGATTACTATTTTGGTGCTTATTCTCTCAGACATTTTTATGAATACTATTATACACATGTGTATATAGAGTGTACATATGTATGTGTGTTTTCACCGACACACACCCCTCTACAATTGCACAAGAGCATGTTTATATGATGTGTGTGTATAGATTATCACTATTTTTTAAATTCTGAGTTTATTTCTGCAATAGTTTATTTCATAACAATTTATCATGGATATATTACACATGTAACTATATACAGATATATCTCATTCATTGCTATAGATGCACTATAATTTTACATTATCTGCAAGTGTGCACGAGATTTCTAATTTCCCCAAACCTTGCTAGCCATTTTATTAATCATGTCTACCTAAGAGGTTAGCTCATGCGTCTTTTCACATTTATGACCATTTGCATTTCTCTGTGACTAGCCTTATCTTTGATTTATTAACTCATATAAGCTCTTTAATGAATGTTTAAAAGTTTCCCTATCAATGTTTTCTCTAATCAGTCATTTATTGTCCAATCTATTTTTATACAAATATTACATTTTTATGTCATGAAGTGTATCTGTATCTTTTTTTCTTCTTCTTCTTCATTTCTGGCTTCTACAACATATTTAACTTATTCTTACTTACCCCAAACTTTAAAACATTTGTTTGCCAATGTTCACTTGTCATAATCTATACTTCTGTCTTCATTTGAATTTCAATAATATTTAACTTCATATTTTAATAGAACATTTGTTCTGTACAAGTATAAACTGAAAGTATAAATTTAACCTGAACTTACTATATACCTTTGTTTGAATGGGGAAAAAATCACTTTTTAAAATTCATCTTTGCAACACAACTTGACACTGTACATATTGGAAATAAAATTTAAAAAATGGAAACATCTGTAAGGAGGTTCAGACAGATAAAATGAGAAGATTTCTATATTTCCACATCTTCCTCCTTGTCGAAGAGCTATATTTACACGCACGGAGCTTAGGCAGCTGTCACCGCTGTGAATTCACTGGCTGCTATGTTAAGAACTCTATTGTGGGAAACAATTTGAAAGGCAGAGCTTTTTCTGTGAAAGTTTCAAGATGTGTTCAATGATTTGAAATATTTCCAATAAGATATGTTGGAGGAGGCGGGCTGTGGAAAAGCGGAGGAAAAGTTAACCAAAAACTTTAAGTAAGGCTCTGTATACACTCAATTAGAACCTTTTGCTGAGGTTCAAGACCGAGATCGCTTTGTTTATTTTATTCTTCATTAAAGTGCACCTCTGCCTCGAACTAGAAGAAAGTGCCAACATTCTATATATGTCTCTTCTCAAAGTGTTTCCAGAAAGATGGGAAACAGGAAGTACTGGGAATCCTGTGAGAAACTGTCTTTGGATTTCCAGCTCAATTTGTATATTAAGATGTAAGCGCACAGTTTCTTACATCGTTCCATGGAACACTAGTTCTCAAAGATGCATCTTAATAAAAGCTGTTTATTAATCCAGGCTTCTCAAAAACTTGACAGTGGAACTCTTAACTTATAAAAATACTGAAAGCACTCTAGAAAACAGTGCACTGGGGCTTGGAATCCACATCCAGGTTTGGGATGATGCATATAAGCCCAAACTAAACTTTTTGCTAAAGGCCATCATCATGGAAAGTATGCCTACTTTGCTTATCTAATTTTAGGACACTGGAGCTGTAATGTCCTTCGGATAAACCTTTACATATAGAGGTATTTGTACCTATGTGAGGTGGCCTCTCCCAACTGACCTGAACAGGGGAAATGTAAGAGAACCAGTAAAAGGCTTCAGGACAAAATGGAATATGATCGATATATTGAGTGACAGAGCTGGTAAGGCAGAGTGTGCTTAAGAAAATACCAGTTGAGATTAAAAATAAAACTTGGCTTCGCTAAGACATTTGTTTTTCATACATGTGAAAGATAGAAAGGGTGAAATATTGTGAAAGACAAACTTCCAGAATAACCAGATGGAGAGCAGCGAATACTAAGGGGACGATGTAAAGGTGATGCCCTGCCTCCTCGTAAAATACAAATGGGTGGAAATAGGTAGAGATTAAGTATCCTAGATCAAAGAGATGAGACTCGAATGCTAGTTCTCACAGCACTGGGATGTTGTGGGCAGATTTCTAGTTTGGGGAGCTAGAAGACATGGCTTTTTATTTTGGTTCTCACGAATATGAGCACAGTTTTGGACAAGATATTTAGATTCTTACCTATAAACGGGTGTGTGTGATATCTGCTCAGTCTATATCACTATAGTGCTTTCAGAATCAAAGGAGATAGAGTTTTAAAATAATACACAACCGTAACAGTATATTACAACAATGTGATTAGTAAGCAGAGATAGCACACGCGTTTTTCTGGCAATAAATTTTTGGATTGAAACCAGTTTGGAAACAGTGAAGGGGAAGGGCTGACTTCCCAAGTAGATAATAACCAATGGATGAGAAGTGTCAAAGAAAAGAGAATCGTTTTTTGGAAGCCAAATATGAAGAGAAGACAGAGAGGAGGGATGGGCAGTGTCAAAGAACATGGAAGGGTCGAGAAGAGACCAGTCTTGCCTGAAGAGGCCTGAAAGTCGTCATAAATATAAAGGACATACCTAATAAATAAAGTCAGTAGAGAATTACTAGAGTACCAAAGTTATTAAAGGGATTCCAAGTGAAGAAATGAGATGAGAAGATGACGGGAAGAGATGAAGAACTGGTGGGAAGACCTCGCGTGTGGGAAGCACTGTGACGGCTCTCCAGTTTGCGGGTAGTGTCGGTGCGCAGCTTTTGTGCACACGTTCCATCCCAAGCCCTGTGAGATGTCTGGCACACAGCAGGCTGCTCACCTGCACGGGCAGCCCGCGTGTACATGAATATCTGTTTGAAGATGACAGCTATGTTGATGTGCTTTGACACCTGGCAGTCACGGTGCATTAAAGGTTGTTTAGTGAATTATGGAAATTAATGTTCCTTCCAACATGCTAACTGAACATGCCTTTTACTTCGGAAATGCAGGCATTTTCTTTCACAAATCAGTGCCCAGAACTGTTTTCTTTGGCACCAGGACTTCTTTGATGAACTTTCTATTTATAGCTCTTTCCAAATTATCCTGAAAAGCAAAACAAAAGTCCTTTCTTGACATCTCGGAGAGTAACCATCTTTATATGTCCTCTTGGTGAACAAGAAATGCATCCAAAGTAGAAAGTAGAAAAACATCGATGCAAAATTGTTTTAAAGTATTGTGTCTGAAATTGAAGTCTCTTAGAGCTGGTGTTGTTTTATTCGAGATTTTTCTCTCTAAAAATAAATCCTTAGAGTGGGAATAACAGTGTCATTTTATATTTTACGTAGTGCCGAGAGCACTATTGGTGCTTAGAGAGTAATAAATTCAAGTTGTAACCATAGCTTGTTATTTTCCAAACCAAGTTACCTACTGAGTAGGAAAACTGAAAGGCCAATGCTCATCTTACTTCACGAACAAAATGTGAATTTAGAATCTCTATGTAGTATCATGTAGTATTTTGATCTTTACACTATTGTCATTTTAATAGTTAATTTTGAGGTTTCTTGGTAGTATACAATAACTTCTGAATTTAACAGACATTTTTCCTATAAGTCAATTGACTCTATATTATTGGCATCTTGTATCTTATCATTGCCCTAGGAGATATGAAAATAATTTAAAAAGTAAACTGAGAATGAATTAAGGCCCCAGTTATAGTTAATTCCCAGATCTGAAGGCCAAACATTCATGGGCACAAAGAAAACCTCCTTTGACATCCACAGAAGTACACTAATCACCTAACCAGTGGGTGGGATGAACTTTTTGACCAATAAAAAAGGGTTTTTGTTTGTTTTTTAACCACCAAGTTCTCTAACAGCAAGTTATTGGCATGGAAATACAAGACTCTGAATCATACTTACTCCTTAGAGATACTTTCATCTTACTCTGACTTCCTTGTGTAAATTTTTCATTTCTCAAAAAAAAAAAAAAAAAACACTTTAAAAGATACTGATGATCATCACATTTCCCCCAAATCACTGCATTGAATTTGCTTAGGACCAGTCAGGGCAGAGCTGCTCCTCACCGCTGGTGTCCTGTAGCACCAAAGCAACTCAAAATAGAGGCCTGGCTTCGCTTACGTGGCCGAAGTCACAGAGCTGCCCTTGCCAGGTCTCAGTATGAAATTCTCATCTGGGAATCTGGGCATGGGACCAAAGGTGCCGTACACTAATAGGGTCTTATAGTCAGCAGCATCCAGGTGTTCTCAGGCTTGGTTCAGCAGGCAACTTTCCTGCCATGGTCTGGGTCACATTCTCTCCGAGGACAGATTTGTTGGCAAAGACCTGAAATACCCATGAGCAGTTCTCTTCACACTTAATCTGTGTGAAAGATAATCAGATAGAGATTCCAGCTCGTCTCCCAGTGCACGGAGTTGGAAAATTCGGCTCTTCAAACATGCTCTATTTTATTATTTAAGTATTAAATTTAAAACACTCCCTAGTGTCCCTTTTATGAAAACTTATAGAAATGATTCAGTGTTCTATTTCTCCAAGGTAAATTAAGTGCCCAGTCTGGTATGTTACATTTGAATAACACCTTGTAAACTAACAACTGGTGGAACCTTCTGAAAACAGAACTGAGAAAACGGAATCAGGCTTTCCTCTGAGGAATACCAGTACATTATACACTCAATAAAATGTAAATGGTTTTTATTTCCAGTCAGTTGCTAGGATCCAAGCGTGCTTCTGCATTCACTGTCATTTTCAATGTGCGATCTGCAAGGGGAGTATCCTTTGAAGAGCCCTGAGAGAAGGACGGTTCTCAGTGGGGGACTGCATCTCCCTGAGCAAAGCATCTCAGTTCCTGTTCTGAGACCATGCCTCCAGCCTGTGGTCTTTCTTTTTGGAACGATGTATGCAGTGGTTTGGGAATTCATGGTGGTTTTAGGCCTCATTGTGAACCTTAGTTTGAGAGATAAAGTAAGTTAATGGTTATGATAGCAGAGCAGGTATCAAAAATCCCAAGAAATCTAATCATTGTGATTTTACATAGCTTATTCTCTGCTTGTGAGGTTTCTGCGTTGAAATACTATTCCCTGACCCCACAGAACAATTGAGGAATTTAATAACTGTTAATGTTTTAAGAATCCCAAATGAATGGAGCACAGTAAATAAAAATAGTTTCTATATTTTGTTCATACTTTTTTCCTGAACTTTTAAAAAAATCTCTTATTAGACTTATTGCCTTAATGAAAGTTAAACTACAAGTCCAGACTGTAATTGTTTGGGTCCAAGTCAGCCACCCTGGATAAAAGATACACTCCAGGATATAAATTATATTTAGGAAACAAAAACTTTTCTGACACCAACTGGGCTAATAATTCTTCATTTGACATTTTATCTATGTCACTTCTATTTCACATATATGTATGTATATCCTGAATCTCTCACAACATGTCTATGGTGAAATATCTAATTACAATTTCTAACTTTAATCATACTCAGGAACGAGTGGAATCCCCATTTTTTATGGCATTTTTAAAACTAAAATTTATCTTCATTTCCTTGTAGTTTATTAGAACATAAAATCTTAGAATTGGAGGGAAAGCACAAGGAAGAATTGGACACCTTAAAGGAAGAGAAAGAGACTCTCCAAGGCTTGGTTACTCGTCAGACGTATATAATCCAGGAGCTAGGGAAGCAACTGAACAGAGCTACCACCAACAACAGCGTCCTTCAGAAGCAGCAGCTGGAGCTGACGGACACGGTGCATAACCTCGTCAACCTTTTCACTAAAGAAGGTGGTAAGAATTTCTTTCTCACTTTGGGATAGTAAATATTTTATTTAATATGGAGCAAGTAAATATTCAATATAACTTTTTATGTTGCATGTGCTTGTTGTATAAGAGCAGCAAAAGAACTTTATTTTGGGCAGCATCTTATGAAGTTTGCACTGACAATGTTTTCATAGTTCTAACTTCAGAGCATGTTTTCACAAGCTTGAATTTGTGACTTCACAGTATCTTTCTAAAAGAACCTTCCAGTTCCTTCTTTCTTTCTCGGTCCTTTTAGTCTTAGATAAAATTTGTGATACTCTCACAGATAAGTAGTTACTGTTGTGGTGTTAGACACTTAATAATATAGGACAGAAACTAGCCAGTGTTGGAGTGTAGTTCACAGTGACAAGAAGAGTTTCAGGAGGGTTCCCATTTTAAAACTAATATTAATAATTTCTTTTGTGGATGAGGGAGAGGGAAGAGTTACCTGAAAAGAAAAGGTGATATAGAAGTTCCCAAAAACTATTATGAGGGGGAAAGAAGCTTTGTATTAAAAGTCTTTATTAAGACTTTATAAAGTCTATATCACTAATGCTTATTGTGTGTGGAAAAGATCTAACCAGGGCAATGAGGCATATTTATTCTGGGGTGTCTTTGTGACCACGGAAATACAAAATTCTAGTATCATTAGAATATCTGGAGCCATTTAACCACTGGACATATTGCAGATCCACATCTCTTTAGAAGACATTCATCCGTCTGTCCATCCATCCACCCAACAGTCATTGCATCAGTGCCTCTGTGTGTCCTTATCCCCTTCAAACAGAGCCTCTCCTGGGCCTTAAAGAGCTCTTCAAAGTTTGGAGCGTAAGGTCATCTTCTGTAGTTCTGCTTGCTAAGCAGCCCTTCTTGAGTGAAGATGGAATGGTAAGTGGTGATGAGTGAAAGACAACACCACTTCCATCTGAAAGTTATCATCGTCATTAAGCAGTGGCTGATGTGCCATGCGTGTCATGGTTCAGTGCGCATATGCACTAGACATAGAGTGGAGGCTCCTTTAATTCAATGGTGGACTTGAGCTCTCTGAAAAATTAGCTCAATTCCATACTTTCATGTATAGATATGAATGGAGAGGATAACCCCATATTAAGTGATCTTGTTTTAAAGACTTTTCACATTTCTCTATTATACTCCATTACCTTGAGTTATATCTCCTTTAGATAGTCAAAACAAACCCTTCATATTCTCTGTAAAGAATATTTTTTAAACAGTGAGTTCCCAGAGCTCTGTTTGGGTATACTCAGAAATGTGACTGGGAAGGAAAAAACCTGCTAATGACTCTGAGCCTGCCAAGACCCTGAGTTAGAGTCCACTGGAAGGAAGGCATGGTCGGGTTTTGCCAGAGAATTTTAATAGAGCTCATGAGTATTTAGAAATTAAGTATTAATATGAGACATATCTATTCTCATATTGAACTGAATACATTTGGGGAAAGATTGAAAACATATTTTTCTTATCATACCGAGACTTAAAGCACATGGAGTTAAGTAGTTCTGTTTTTTTCATGATGTTAGAAATATCAGGCCCTGGTGATTCTCACAGAGCTCATATGTCTGCCTACTTATCATAATTTCACTTCTTCTCTGAGTATTTGTCTAATAAATGTGACTTTAAACTTTTAGAAGCTGGGGGATGACTTCAAAATTGAAATTCCTGGCTAGGTCTGGAGTTTGGATGCAACATTGGGCAAGCAAACATCTGTTCAATTTGAGAAACATTTATTGAACAATTGTGATGGCACTCCCGATAGATGCTACCCATAACACCCACTCAGGGTATAAGAAAAGTAGCCATCTATTCTACGATATAACATATTAAAAAAAAAATAATAGAGACATAAGTTATCTAATATTTCAGGCCTCTAAATATTTATTTTCTTTTTAATGATAAAGTCCTAAAATAAATTCTGATTTAACTACAGGACTTGTTATCCTAATGTAAGCCTATTGTCCTGTTTTCCAATGGGCTCTGTGCTCTCATAATCATAGACTGTATTTGCTCTTGTTAATCTTTTCTTTTTTAATCCCACACGTAAGTATTCTAACTAAATATTTGGTCATTTAAGGACTCATAAGGGACATAAAAATGGAAATTGCCTTTCACTAAGGTTTCCACCAAGATTTTAATTCTCTGTAAATCTTTATTTTCACTGGCACCATTGTCTTTAGTTATGGTAAATTTAAAATTTTAAATGACTAATAGCATAGTACTGGCTAAATAGCAGTTACTAAAATTAACTTTTATTTCATTCTAATTCTAGAACACATAAGCAAAACCTTTTCCTACTTTTATGACCAAAAATTCATTTATCAAATGGATTTATTATTTATTAGAATATTATATGTAAATATTCTATTTTTAAACTTAAATATATATAAGTATGCCTAAGTCATTACACTACAGTAAATGCATCAATGTTCCAAAATGTGTATTTTAAAAATTCAGAGTATTCTTTTGAAAGTTTTTCCAAAACCATCATGAACTGTGTTTTAATCTATAAAGCCAAAAATTTTAATTGACCCTAAGGGTCCTCTAGTTCCAACTTGACTCAATTGTTTATAGAGACAGCCTGAATGTAATACAAGGCAAGGGAAGATTTTTTAGTGTTTTCTCTGTCCTTGGCAACTAATTTAACCTTTATAAAGCTGTTTCATAATTTATAAAGTGAGGAAAATTAGTCTACTTCACAGTGCTAGGGAAAGGATTAAATTAGATACTACATATAAAAGCAAAGAGACTTACTAACTTTAGTTCCTTCCTTCCCCTCTAAGTGAGAAGATTCAATTAAACACAAATTTATTAACTGCTAGCTATAAGTAAAATTTTTTTTTCATGAAAAATGTCTGAATACAATGCTCCAGAATGTCTGACTGTTATCATTCAAGCACCTTCTTTTAGCCTCAGTTTTTTATATATATATTTTTTTTCTTTATTGATTTTAGAGAGAGAGGAAGGGAGAGGGAGAGAGAGATAGAAACATCAATAAAAGAGAACATCAATTGGCCGCCTCCTGCATGCCCCCACTGGGGATTTGGCCCACAACCTGGGCATGTGCCCTGACCAGGAATTGAACTGGCGACCTCTTGGTGCATGGGTTGACGCTCAACCACTGAGCCACACCGGCCAGGCTAGCCTCAGTTTTATTACCTCTAAAATGGGATCATAATGCATAACTGATGTATTTGTAGTCAGAGTTAAAAGAGGTTTGTATAAACACTGCTTATCTACAAACAGTGCCTATCTATAGTAGAGTTATGTGCTCCATAACAATGTTTCAGTCAACAGTGGACCACATATATGAATGTGGTCATATAAGTTTATAATGGAGCTGAAAAATTCCTATTGCCTAGTGATGTTGTAGACATTGCAACATCATAGCACAACACATTACTCATGTCTGTGGTGATGCTGGTGTGAAGAAACCTATGGTGCTGCTGGTCATGGAAAGTATACAACCTACAATTATGTACATTACATGATACTTGATAATGACAATAAATGACTATGCTGCTGGTTTGTGTATTTACTATACTATACTTTTTATTGTTGTTTTAGAGTGTACTCTTTTTTACTTATACAAAAATGTTTGCTATTAAACAGTATGTCATGTTACACTGACAGCAGCCTCATCCATCTCATGTTTATGGAGTCTCTTGAATGCATCATTTTCTTTTGTGCTTGATTTCATCTCATGTTGTTTTGTTCATCATAACCTCTAAGCAGAAAAGATACACTGCTAATGTCGCCAGTAAGAGGCCACATTGAGTGACTGACATAGAAATGAAATTAGTAGTGAATAAGGACTACCCCAGTGGAAAATCAGTGATGGTTACTATATGCCAGTCAGGCATGTCCTATTCCACCATAGCTACAATATTAAAGAACAAGAATAAAGTGTTGGAAGCTATCAAAGGATCTACTTCATTGAAGGCAACAGGACTAACAAAAGTTCAGGAAGAGCCTATATCAGACGTGGAGAAACTTCTAATGACCTGTATCGAAGACTAGACACAAAAGCACGTCTCTGTACACACCGTGATGATCACAGCCAAAGCAAAGTTTGTTGAAAGAAAAGACTGGACCTGACTATGAGATTGAATTTACTGCTAGCTCTGGGTAGTTTAAGCTGTTGAAGAATCATTATTTATCACATAATGTGCAAATGAGTGGTGAGCCTGTGAGTGCTGATGTGAAGGCAGCTGAAGAATGTTTGGAAATTCCAGATAAGTTGACCGTGGAGGAAAATTACTTGCCAGAGCAAATATTCAATATGGATGAAACTTCCCTATTCTGAAAATGGATGTATAAAAGGACTTGTAGTCATAAGGAGGCCAAGCCAATACCAGGTTTCAAGGCTTTTAAGGACATGATAACAGTCTTGCTCAGGGACAATGTTGCAGGCTACAAATTGACACCCTTTGTGATCAGGCATAGTGAGAACCCCAGGGTCATCAATCATATCAATAAACACATATTGCCAGTTTACTACAGAAGGATGAGAAGTCAAACATGACCCAGTTCCTCTTCCAAAATGTCTTCCTGAATTGCTATGCTAGCGAAATGGAGAAGTACTGCTTATAGAATAGCATGCTTTTCAAGATTGTGCTTATTGTTGATAATGTTTCCAGACCTTTTCCTTTTATTGAGGATCTTTATCCCAATATCAAAGTGGTTTTTATCCCTCTACACACCACCTCTTTGATCCAACAGCAGCTTTTAAGGAGAACCTTTGCCCAGACAATTAATGCAGTGGAGGAAAACACTAGAGGACACTGATACAATTGTCAAAGGATTACTACATTGATGACTGCATCAAGAACTTTGCTTGGGCTTGGGTTGATGTCACCAAAGACTGTATGAACGGCATCTGGAAGAAGACATTCAAAAGGTTCATTCATGACTTGAACGGATTTCCCGTGGATGAGGAGGTTGCAAAGATCAACAAGGCTGTGGTTGGGATGGCAGACACTTTGGTATGGATGAGGATGACATCAAGGATCTCCTACAGGTGGTTCCTGAGGAGTTGGCTAATGAGGAGCTGTAGGAACTGGAACAGAAATGCAGTAGTTGAAGGCGACACAAGAGAAAAAGGAAACTGCAGGAGACGAAATAGAAGAACCCCAAGAAAATTAACAAGGAAAGGTTTTTTGGAAGCTTCTGCAGACCTCGACAAGCTTCTTAAAAAGTTTGAAAAAATGGACCCCAACACAAAAATGTTTTTATTAATAGAGAGGAATATTCATGGAACATTATCTGTTTACAAGCAAATCTATGATGAAAAGATGAAACAAGCCAAGCAAACCACCATAGACATATTCCTGAAAAGAGTGACACCTCCTCAAGAAGAGCCTCCGGAGGTCCTTCAGGAGGTGCTCCAGAAGAAGGCATTGCTATCAGAGGGGATGACGGCCCCGTGCGTGTTATTGCCCCCGAAGGCCTTCCAGTGAGACCAGATGTGGAGGTGGAAGACATGAATGATGTTGATGATCCTGATCCCATGTAGACCTAGTCTCCTTGTGTCTTAGTTTTTAACAACAACAAAAAAATGTTTATAAGTTAAAAAAAATACTTTAAAAATAGAAGAAAGCTTATAAAATAAGAGCATAAAGAAAGAAAATATTTCTGTGCAGGTGTACCATGAGTTTTCAGCTAAGTGTTACTACAAAAGAGCTGAAAAATTAAGGAGAATTTAAAAGTTTATAAAGTAAAAAGTTCTAGTAAGCAAAGGTTAATTTATTGTTGAAGAATGAAAAGTACTTTTTATAAATGTAGTATAGCCTATGTGTGCAGTGTTCATAAAGCCTACAGTATGTACAGTACTGTCCTCGCCTTCATGTTCACTCACAACCTCCAGTCATGCGAGCTCCATGCGGGGAAGCGCCCTGGACAGGTGGAGCATTTTAAAGCTTTTCTACCATATTTCTACTGTACCTTTTCTATGCTTAGATAGGTTTAGGCACATGAATACTTAGCATTGTGTTGCAGTCACTTACAGTAGTCAGTGCAGTCACATGCTGTGCAGAGGTACAGCCTCGGTGTGGTGGGCTGTAGCGTGTAGGTTTGTGTAGGTGCACTCTATGATGTTCGCACAATGGCGAAATCTTCCATAGGACGCATTTCACAGAATGTATCCCTGTCATTAAGTGATGTATGACTGTAAAGGCTAAAAAAATTGTAGTAGTTTTTATTTTTGTGCTTGCTGAAGTACGTATAACTCACTGAAGTTATATGACAACAGGATTCCTAGGAAGTGTTGGCTAGGAGTTTATCCTTTCCCCAAACATGTGTTGGGGCCAGGAACTATAAATCTATCTTTTCATGGAGTATTTTTGTTTATTTTCACAGAATTTCTCCTACCAAAAATCTATATCATAAAATATCTTTAAGCTAAGTACAATTAATATACACATTTTCTGAAACAATTCACCAAACCTTCTTCTTGTTTCAAACAGACAAGAGTGGGGTCTTATGCAGTCATTTCAAAGTGAATTGCATCCGCTTTGTAAGACTTCGGGTAACACATTTATTTCTGTCTAACCTTTGACTGCCAACATTTGGTCACATTTATTCTTAGAAACATTACCCACTAAAGAAATATTGCCTATTGCCCCCAGTGTTACCATAGCGTCAAAGCTTAGCTGATTGCTTCATACTTTTGGCAAGTCACAGTTAGTGCGGGAATTAAATAGTTCACATTGATAATGACATGGAAATGAGATTTGGACTTCTTTGTGGGAGGATAATGACTATCAAACATTCACCAGTCATCTGTGTACAAAGGTGATTAAAATGTCATCACACATGTTGAGCACACACAAGGCAAACATTATATTATGTGACCACGCATTTAATTACTAACAAAGCATAAAAAAGGAAGAAAATGGTAGTTAAGTTCCATCATAAAATTATGTGCCTGATAATCTTACTGTCCAAATCAGCTTGGAACATACTCCTACTATACCAAAAAGTGATTCATAAAGTTATCCATTCATTCAAAAAATAGTTATACAATGAATGTTCTGTTTCAGAGTCCCTTCTGGGGATAAGGATATCCATCCATTTTTATTTAACAAATATTTGCTGAGTTCCTGTAATATGCTAGACTCTTCAGAACACTGGAAAGAGATAAAAGATGTAATTCAGTCTTTGGTTACAAGGAAACTAGAGTTTGGTGGGGAGAAAGACAGGTAAACACACAGTGACATTCTGTAACTGTTTGCTAGGGGTGAGGCCAGGCTGCCAGGGCACCAGCCAGACACACAGGAGGAACATTCACATCAGGGCAGAGGCAGAGGGTGAGGGCACAATCCAGCATCTGCAGCGTCTTCTTAAGGATTGTCAATGTTTATTATGATTCAGGCGTTGCTTAAGCTTTGTGCATTAATTTAGTTTGTCCTCACAACAACAGTATGAGGAAACTAATGCGCTTAGTCTAATTTTATAAATTTTATAAATTTCACAGGGAACTTGAGTAGTTTGCACAAGGCTGCATGGCTGGAAAAGATTGATCCAGGATTAAAACATAGACAGGGTGACTTTCAGGGGGAAATCATGGCTACGTCTTCAAAATGAAGAAAGCAGAGTATATGCAGAGCTCAAACAGCATAGATATTTGCCAGAAGTTATGGGAGCGGGCGGGGGCGGTACACAGCCTAAAACTCGGAATCGAAGGCAGGAGAACAGCGAAAGGTGAAGTCAGAGAAGTTCACTGAGGGAGATCAGGGAAGCTGCATTTTTCCCCCTTAACACATAAAGGAGTCAGTGTCATTGACATTTGCATTGTAGAAAAATTACCCCTGTCACCATGTAGGAAGAATGTATTGGAAAGTTGACAAGCTGGAAGCAGAGGGACCAGATGGGTGTCATTATTAAAATACTAACAAAAGCGCTTAGAGAGTACAAGCCAATCTTCTGAGCCCTTTGCCTATGTTAACTCGTTTAATTCTAATAACTCTATAAGCTAGGTGCCATTATTAACCTTATGTGATAGGTAAGAAAACTAAGCACATTGATAAATGATTGCTAAATATCACTCTGCTAGCGTGCTGAAATTTGAACCCAGAGAGTCTGGTTTTGGAGTCGGTACGTTATCCACTGTACCATGATGTGAAGGAAAGGTAGAGTTGATGATGGTTTTCATCAGATTCTCAAAAGGCTCTCTGAGGAGAGAAAAAAATGAGGTCAGGATTAAATAGGGGCAAGTGGAAAGGCAGGTGGAAGGGCAATTTGTGACAAAGAAGAATTAGAATCAGTAAGAAAGAATGAGTTACTGGAAGTAGAGTAAAGCATAACTTCCAGGTTTGGGGTTTGAATAGCCGAAGGGATGTTGATGACATTCCTTAAAATCAGCAATGTGTGAAAAGAAACCAGTTGAAGAGGCACTGGTTTGGGGCACATTGACTGAGGTACCTGGGGGACAATTAAATCTGTAAGGTAGAGGAATAGGAATTTGAAATTCAGGAGTGAATCTGGATGGCCATCTATAGATAGGTGTGTCCTCAGAGAAGACAGATGGTAAGGCTGTGCCACAAGTAAAGGCATTGAACGTGTGTGTAAAGCCATGGGTTAGAAATCCATGTCGGAATCTGATAATAACCAGCTGACCTCTCTTCCCCACCTGGTGCAAGTACCCACACACACGTTTATGTACAGTTTCAGAGAACTGACAGATTATGAACCCATTTAAATATAATAAGGATGTAAAATCAAAAACAGAAAATTGGGAGTTCTTTACGGGACAGATAAGAAAACAGAACAAAAAGAAAACAATCAAAAAAAAAACAAACAAAAAAAAAAACAAACTAATAATGAGCAGTGTTATGCCAGGTAGAAAATGCTGTCAGGAAAGGTCTGTTTTAGTGCAAATAAGCAGAAAGTCAAATAAAAAAATAAAATAAAATAAAATAAAAAAAAAAGACTAAGAACTGAATTTTGAAACTGGAATGAACTTCTCTAGGGAGAGTTTGGGTGAATGCATGCGCCATGCAGAGTTCGAAGACTAGAATGAGTAAGAGGAAGTAAAAGCAAAAAATGTTGTCTGCCCACATCCCAGAAACTAGAATATGGAAGGAGAGATAACAGTGTTGGTGAGGAAGGCACACACAGCAGAGAGGACTAAAATAAACGTAAAAATAAGTACTGAGACATGAGCACGTTTAAAGACTTCCTTTCCTCTATTCTGAAGTTCAAATTTCAAATCCTAAGGAGCCTCTCACGAAATTAATTTTTAAAACTTCTTTCACATCATCTGAAAGACATAATGACTGATACTAGTATTTTTAAGTGATCTAAATTATTTGGTTTAGCGTCTTTCCCAGAGGCTGATTGCAGTGGTATGGAACGTTTGATCATTATTTTCGGTCCTCTGGCCTTCTGAAAAGGGTAAATGAGGCATTTGCTTCCTTCCCAGTGCTGAGGAGACATTTGGCTCTGTTCTCAGAATAATTCTGCCATCTGAAAGGAATTTACCTCCTGTGCAGTGTCTATTGATTTTGTGAAGTAAATCATTCGGTCAACGGATAAGATAGCTTGAACTCCTCCTGCAGGTCCCTTGAGTTAAGAATGACTCTAAAAACATCACAAGCAATGGGAGGAAATTAAAAGTTTTTGAATGTCACTCATATAAACATTGATAAAAATAGAAAATATTATTTTCATTGACTGCATAAAATATTTGGTTTTTCGTTGACTACATGTAAGGTACAATTTAGCATTAGGTAGAAAGAGAAAGAAAAATCCAGGAAGTCATCTGCTGAACACAACTGTGAGCATTTGTTCACATTTAATGAGGGAAATGCTTTATCTTGACAGAAAATTATATGTCAAACATTTACAATTCCCTTAAAATGAACCACACTTTCTAGCACTTCCTTTCATAAAACCCGGTGGCTTAAGGGGAAAGTGACTGTTTATTTTTGGAAATGGTATATTTCTCCTTTTTGATGGAGCATGTTATCTGCCTTTTGAAAAGTTGTAATTTCTGTAGGGAAAAAAAATTGTGTGAATAGTGAATAGCCAAACTAATGATAACAAAATAAAAAATAATATAGTCCTTGACCTCTCCCATGAACTATTTCTAAACCACATCTTTTGGGGGAGATTTGAAATTTTGTGGTTAATTCGCTTTTGGAATAAGAGTTTCAGCTTCAGAAACTAGACTATCTGAAGAGGGATATCTCCTGGTTGCAGCTGGGCCTGGACGTTCCCAGGGTGAAAGGCCACACAAAAGAGTGTTGCCTTGATGTTCCAACATCACTGGGAGCAAACTCTATTCCTGCTTCTCGTATGCTTTCACGGCCTGGTTGTCTAATGCAGAGAAGCACAAAATATTTTGAATAGAATATCAACTAAGTCATTTCCTGGACTCATCCACACTCAAGTCAAATTCAACAGACATTTTCTAAGCCCGGGGATGTAATGGGACTTCGGACATTCGTTCCAGATAAGCAATGGCACTTTACACTGAGCCAGATGACACCTATAATTACTCAGAGGGAAAGGAAGGAGAAAACCTTTTATTCACATCATTCAGTACGTATGCATCACATCAACCGTAGAGTGACCCCCTCATGACATGTCTTAGGCTTTACGAAGGCAGAAAAAAAGAAATAAAACCTGAGACATATTACAACTGTATAGTTAGGCTAAAATACGTATAAACAAAATATTGATGTTTAGCATACGATTTTTCTAAAGTCAATTGCAGAGAAACTTTAAAACTATTGATTAAAAACATTTTTAGCTCCCAGTGGAAGGTCATCATTTGTTTTCAACCAGAGATGCCAGCATCATGACTATAATTCTAAGTACAATGTAATCTCTTCCTGCTACTGGCTCGGGTGTTCACATTCTGAGTGTGACCCACTTCAGGGACAGATCACGTCAATAAGTGACCCACCAAGAAAAACCTACCTTTTCAGTTGAGTGTATGATGAAGTTCAACTATTCAATGTAATACCAGTTAAGTCAAATATCTTTTAATTTTATGGTGTCCTTTCATGTACTCATAATCACTTTTAGGTGTGAACATTCTGTTTTCACAACCAGTGTGAGTTCCTTTAGAACAGTGAATTTGAACCTTGGGTTTAATTTCAAGTGGAGATTGGGTTCTAACAGAAGGTTTTACCAGTTGTTTCAGCCTCGTGCACATGCTTACAAATGTGCAAATAAACCAAATCTCAACCGTAATTAATGCAGCTCATGTCCCTAGAACTAGGACTTAGTTTGAGATGGTCTCCTCACCAGTGTCTTGGAATAGCTATGATGTATGTCACCTGGAGGGCAGGGCAGGGTAGTCTAGAAGGAACAGGAATCTAGACATCTGCGTTCTAGTCCTAGCACTGCCGCCAGCTTGCTTAGCAAAGTGCCACACACCTTGGGAACTGGCCTGGTAGCCTAGACAAACTTGCACATTTTATAACTTTTATCAGCCATTCCATATCTTCTCTTGGTTTTGTATCACTCATCATGATGGAGGACACCCTAAGTTCAGAGCAGAACTCCACGTAGAACCCCAGCCAGTAGTTAAGAACGAAGTATATTTCACCACAAGTTTAAGAAGCAAAGTTCCATACCTGTGGTGACAGTCAGCCTTTAGTTACTTAAAACTTCAAAGTGAAGTTTTTTGTGTGTGTGTGTCAGTTTTCAAACGCATTTGGCAACTACTTTCTACATTTACAGCATTGCCTGAGGACTTTCATTCCATTTTTAATGGCTCTTGCTGAGATCAGTTTGTCTTAATAAGGCACAAAAGATGCCCTTTAAGCTTTCCCATGTGCATAGGAAATCTTTTGTTCACAATCAGTATATTCCAGCCATGCCAGAAAACATTACATGAGAAATTAGCACACATGAAACACCTGAAATACCTTTGCTAATGAAATGACCTTCTGAACAAATGGCAAGGGTCACGTAGCACTCAGAACTGCCCATCAGGGTGCCTAAAGGGAAAACACAAATAAATTTTGTGAAAAATGAATGATTACTTGATTAAACAAAGGTTGTGTGCCAATCCATTTTTAACTGTCAGTCATTTGTTTTTATTTTAGTTGCTTTAAGTGTAATACACATTGAATGCGATTCAGTTCTATGTATAAATCAGTTCACGTTAGAGGAACATTAGAAAATTTATTTAAATACACGAATCAAATTAAAGTAGAAATATATAGAATTACTTGATGTGCTATTATGCAATCCACCCTATGTATGCCATAGGGTGCTTTGCATGCCCATATAGATTTAATAGTTTATATACCTTATGTGTATGTCTCAATATTTTATATATATATAATATATATATTATATATATATAAGTTTATATATATATATAAATTATACATAATGGTAATGTGGTAGTAAAATTTTAAGAAAATTTAAAAATATTGTGATGGTAAATTTTTTGTGTGTTATTTTTATTCTCTCCTCTCTTTTTCCTCAGAGAAGAGAAGATTGAATAAAATTAAAGCTTTACATTTTTTTTTAAATTTATTATCATCAGCATGAATTCATATGCATCATAATACCATGATGCCTTTGGAAAAGTATGTAATTTGTCTCTTAGTGCCTAAACTGTTATCATTTCTTATTTTTGCTTATGCTTAAAATTTTACTGTCTCTACCTCATACACACAAAAAAGCTTTTACTATCAATTGTTGTTTTCATGCCTGATTCTAGCAGATAAACACCAACACACACTCACAAACGTACACACACATGCCTATGCTCACCTCCCCGCACCAGCCCTTCTTCTAAATTTGTCCTTCTAGCTAACAGTCCAGAGGCTGGGAAATCAAATAACTAGCCTTGTGAAAATAATATCTAAAAATCACGTGGTAAATCCTGGGTAGCATAGCTCCAAGGTACGGACATTATGAAATTTGGGACGGCTTCTCAAGGACCTTCTGCTTTCTCACCCTCTGCTGGCTTTCGAAGTTCGGTTTCACATTTCTGCTGCGAGTTGAGTTCCCCTCTCTCAGGTAATTCTGCTACACGTGGCTCCATCTATCCTCATTTCAACATTGTTCTTCTTCCTTGTCCTTTCTGCCTACTGCCATTCCTCCCATACTTCCTACTTCCATGTCAAGAGCCTGTACCCATTCAGAATTGAGGCCTGTCCTGATTCACCCAAGACGCTGGTGTGACATTGTCAGCTGATAGAAGTATTGCTGGGGACTCTGTGACAGATGGCACATTGGAGATGTGTTTGAGTTTGACTTTACTCCGAAGTGAGTGAGAAGCAGTTTAGATTCTCAGCTTCATAGTTAAAGAGTTCCACCACTTAATAAGTTTTTGTGAGGTTAGGTAGCATCTCTGAGCCCCAGTTTCCTTGTATATAAAACAATATATTATATTGACAAACCTACCTTGAAAGTATTTATGGGGATTAAATGAAATGAAGCATATGAAACATACTTCGCACATGAAATCCGAGTTGAGCACACATAATTAGTGTTCAGTTAATGCTACTTGATTTCATTATGCTCATCATTATTATAGTTCCACCAAGAAAATGATGAGTAGTTAAGATGTTACAGAGTATACACAAAATAGTAACACATAAGGAATTTAAATGAGTAAAACAGTCCTTTTACTTATTATTATTATTTTTTTAATTAAAATAGTAATGCAACAGGTAAATGATGTTCAAGCATTCCCTTATACCAGGGGTTGTGGGGAAAAGGAATAATAGATTTTTAAAAAGGGAAGTTTTTAGTTACTTAACCAAAAACTCAAGATTTAAATTATTTACAAATAGGATATATTATGTGTTTGTTATACTGTGACATAATAATGTATATGGATATACATATAATTTCACTTATATGTGAAATCTAATGAACAAAATAAACAAACAAAATAGAAATAGACTCATAGATACAGAGAACAGACTGACAGCTGTCAGAGGGGAGGGAGTTGAGGGGCTAGGTGAAAAGGTGAAGGGATTAAGCAAAAAACAAAACCAAAGAAACAAACAACAACAACTCATAGACAACAGTATGGTGATTATCAGAGGAAAACGGTGGGATAGGGGAGGTAAGAGAGGGTAAGGGTGGTTGGTAAATAGTAATGGAAGGAGACTTGGGGTGGTGAACCACAATATAATATACAGATGATGTATTATATAAAAAGATGACATATTATAGAATTGTATACCTGAAACCTATACAATTTATTAACCAATGTCCCCCCAATAAATTCAATAAAAAATAAATTAAAAAAAGAAAAAAATATATGTAGTAGATCAAACCACATTCAATTGCCATTTTTGTAGGTTAAAAACAATCATGTTTAGATATTAACCCACAGATATTTAGACTCATATGCATATGTTTTATATGACATAAAACATCAACTTTTTAAATTTTAATTTAGAAGCATAAAGGTTTTATGTATTTGTGTAGCTCCACAGATGTGATAATATATTTATGAAATCATTGATAAGTCTCACCCTCACACCTATCCACAAAATATTGAAATATTGAATATTGCCTGCAAACCTTCTTTTAATCTTCCCACACCCTTGAAATGCAGGTATTACCTTCTTCCACTTCTAAAAGTACTTTCAAATAAATGAGAATTCTGGGAAGTGTCTTTAAATGGGCTTTCCATGAACTGCCCACACAACTGTCTCAAGTGTACAGAGTCTAACGAATCGTTTGCTTGTTTTCACCTTCTCAGATACGCCACTTTTTTCAGCCATATGCTCAGTGAACTTCAGTGACCTGTCATGTTGAAAATCACAGATTTGCCCTGGCTGGTTTGGCTCAGCGATTAGAACATCGGCCTGCGGTCCAGAGAGACCCGGGTTCAGTTCCCGCTAAGGGCATGTATCTCGGTTGCGGTTTGTCCCTGACCCTGGTTGGTCGTGCGGCTGGCAGCCACTCGATGTGTCCCTTTCACGTCGATGTTTTTCTCTCTCTCTCTCTTCCTCTTTCTCCCTCCCACTCTATCTGAACAAAAAATGAAAAAATGTCCTCGGGTGAGGATAAAAAAAAAAAAGAAAATCACAGATTTAGGGGCGATTCTATTACTATGGTCATGATCATGATTGGCCAAAAAGCACCGTAAAGATTGTCCCTAAACCAGTAACTTGGTCCACATTCATTCTGATGTTTGCTAAATCCTGGAGAGATATGAACCGTTAGCCACATCTAAGATTGAAAAGAATGCTTGAAGAATTGATTTCTTTATAGCAGCATTTTAGGACATGAGTAGAATTCAAGGACTTTGGCTTTTTGCATTGTCTCTGATAGCAAGGCTAATTGCCATCTGTGTTTTCTACTAGGTCTGCTGAGGCTCATAATTACCAATTCTACATTCCAGGAAGTTTTCTCTTGAGGGTTCATCTGAATTGAAGTGACCCTCTGCCTCAACTTTCATGGCTCTTCCCTGAAGTCAGCCTGTTGGCAGATATGCCATCTGGATTGAAACTGTTTGGGCAAATAAAAGGAAGAGCCTGATAAAGTCAACAGCTGCTGGAGTCAGGGTCTCAGGTTGCTTATTGACTGAATGATGGCAGGTGAAAGACAGATATGCACCTGCTTCTGTCTCTATTCTTTCCCTTTAGATCATAAATATTTTGTTGTGCAGATAAGACAAAATGAAAAGAATGATTTTACTGGCTAATAGTGGTGTAGGTAAAGTCTTTGAACTGGCCTCGCAGGCTCTTAAAATATAGTTCAGATAAGCTCTTTTACATGTTTTGTTCGTTCAGGTGTTATTTCTTCTGAGCTGTTCTTCTTTACTGCCTGACTCTGAGATCAAAGTTAGGAAAATGAAAATGGAGGCCAGGAAGGGGCAATAGTACTGATGGGGATCGAGATTCCACTTACAGAAAAGACAAACTCATTAAGAATTAAAGAATGGGAAAGGAAAAGATAAGAGTGTGTAGTCAAAGAAGGAACTTTCAGATGTGAAGATCTACTTTTTAATTCATGCTTTTAAACCAGTTCATTTTTACAAAAAGTTTAAACCACTTTGACAGATAGATAAATACCTCTTCGGGTCTCCAGATCACTCTCCCCAGTTCTGTCCGTGTGATGCTTCTTTTATCCTTTTCCATCAGGTTTCCCATATCTATCTTTTGTCATTTACCACCCATTCCTCCAGACATGGTCTTTGTTAACCTCAAAATAAAAGGCCAACGTGAGAGGCAGCAAGTATTTATTTGAAATAAAAAAAGAACAGCTATTTGGGAAGCATTGATTCAGACAGAAACCCAACAGTGTTCTGATTAAGAGACAAAGGCAGAGAGTATTTATGAGAAAGGGAAGGGGAACAATTACATCAATAGAAGGAAGGCATTTCTATTGATGCAGATAAGCTAACATAGTGGTAGTAATTCTAAACAATGTTTTTAATTTTCAGCCCAGTAGCCACCAGTCCAGTAGCCATAATATCTGATTTTTTGTTATCTTTACAAACAGTTCTTTGGGACACAATGTTACTTTAAGCCCAGTCCAAAGGTTATTTTGCCCTGTTTTAACATTCCAAAGGTTTGAGAAGTAAGACGTGCAAGGCAGCTCCTCTGGGACGGCGGCTCTGGCTCCATTTTACAGTGGCTCCATTTATGTTATTTTTTACATCTTCAATCTCATTGAATCTCAAGATCTCCTACAAAAATATATCCCTAGTTCTGAAACTTGTAATCTTCAGTGAATTCATCTTTGTTCTAGTCTTTTTATGTTGTAAAATGTTTATTATGTATCCAATTTTATAATGTCTAATCATAACACTGAGTTTTAGAACTCTCTGATACTTAACAAAGAAAATAATTAGTCTTGCGGATTTAAGTTAGGAAATTAAAACCTCTATAATCAACATACTGGTGTATTCATCATATGTCATTTCATCTGTAATAGTCCTTAAATCTTAATTATTCAGATAAAGCTTACACTATACAGCAAGATTAGATTACCTGGGTTGTTGTTTTTTCTTTTAGACTTAAACAATGATGGTATGACCCATGTAGTCAATGAATAAAATAAGCCAATTAGCTTTGACAAGGAGACTCCAGTTCTAATCCTACATGTGACCAGTCAATTGTAATTGCCCTGCACTTAGCTACAGTATTTGTATTTGAGGGTAGAAGACTACAGTGTCCACCATTCCATTGACTAGATTGGCTGGCTTTCCATAGCTTGCTAGTGTCCTTCCATAAGAGAAAATAATAATACAATGTTATCGGTAATAATATTATTATATTACCATAACAACAACAATAATGACTACCATTTCTTGAGTACTTACTGTAATTCAATCACTTGTCTCTGTTACATAATTCACACATGTACCTCAGAAATATGTATTATTGTCCCATTTTATACATTAATAAAAGAAAGAAAAACTCTGAAGGTCAATCTACCCTTATAGAAGGAGCCTTCTTCAAACCACAGTATATAATACAAATATTAAAAGTAAGCTGTGAATGAAGCTTTTAAATTGATTTTAAATGCTCTAATACTCTAAAATGTAGCCTGGATCAAACTTTCAAGCATAATATTTACTAATTAATAACTAACTGAAAACAAGCAATCTAACTTTTCTTAGAAGGAAAAACTGTTTCTTCTGTGAAGAATGCAAGTGTTTCAATTTTTCAAAAATACCAAACTATATTTCAAGAAAATTAATTATCTGTATATATTGCCATAACAACGAATCCTTAATATAACCATAGTACCAGCTGTACCCTTTATAGTAGAATCCTCAAACCATTTTTCCAATTATAAGACTGACATTCATGGTTTGGACATCATTTTTATACCATTAATTTGCAGAAAAAAACAAGACAATACCCATTTTTTTCTCTTTTTTTTTTTTTTCTCTCTCTCTGTTATTTACAATGTGTGTGAAATAGCTTCTCTCTTCCCACACAACAGCCTCTTTGCCCACATCTTCCTGAAGAGGAAAAGAAAAGGGGAGGGCGGGGGCAGAGAAGTGGGACCGGAATGTATTCTCCTTACATAACTAACTAAGGGAGGGCAGGAAGTGGTCTATGCAACGAGAAGCATTTTCTCTTTAGATAAATTACTTTCTCTGTCTTTCACCCTGAAAAGAAAAATGGGTTTTCCATTGAATTTCTGTTGACCACATCTTCCTGTGTTGTTCATCCTCTTAAGAGATCATAAATTTTAGTTGGTATTTCTTTACAACCCCCCTTTTTTTCCCATCTAATTCAGTTATTTTCAACTTTTCAACAGAAGATCAAGAATTTAGAACTTAAAATCTTTTTCTAGAAAATACAAGTCTATTAGCTTAAAATAAGCAAGCATAACTGAACTGCACTGATGTTTTTTACAACAATAATACCTTTATATAATTTATTGACATGCCCAATGACATTTCAGATGGCTTTTGAGTAAGCATTTATCTATTTATTTTTAAATTGCTATTTGCATACATTCTGTGCAATACTTCTTCACTATCACATGAACCTGTAATCCTGTGATTACTTATACTGTGTTGATATTGCAATTGTAATGATGGTGTTTAAATGTAATTATTAATACAAGTAGGTAAAACTATTAGAGCGGACGTGTGCTATAGAAAAAAACCATGATACTATTAAATAATTCATTCTTGTTATGGTAACATATCTGATGTGGATGATGTGGATATTTCATTTTCTTGAAATATAAGGGTTTTTAAAAAAATTTTTTCTTTATTGATTTTATTTTTTAGAGAGAGAGGAAGGGAGAGAGAGAGATAGAAACATCAATGAGAGAGAACATCGATTGGCCGCCTCCTGCATGCCCCCCACTGGGGATCAGGCCCACAACCTGGGCATGTGCCCTGACTTGGAATAGAACCAGTGACCTCTTGGTGCATGGGTCGACGCTCAACCACTGAGCCACACCGGCCGGGCTATAAGTTATTTTTAAATTTATAATACTTATATTGAGATAGTCCTTCTTTCTACCAAGATTAGACTGTTTATTTTTAATTGCCTATAAATTAGTAACATTATCCATCTTAAGTTTAAGTCAGGCTAGTATTTTAGACTAACAGAGAATTCAAAATCAATTCAAAAGCATTAAGTTGTACTTTAAGTTTTATATTTTTATTCTAAAAGACCATTGTAACTCAAAGTGACTGAAAGCAGATATTTATTAAATAACATGAGACTTTAAGGGCACAATGATAAAATATTATTAATCTTCTAGAAAAAGTTTAATGAAACCAATTACTAAAATAATATATATTTATTAGGAAATACTACATCATAAATATTTTATAAATATAGCACCCATATCCTTAGCCAAAGACTACTAAATATGAGTCATTTTTGTATTTTGATCTTATTAATAAGAACTTAATAATGGATGAAGCTTAGTAAATAAAGTTGTAAGTATAAACGATCTCTAATTAAATTTATTTTTCACTTGACTTACAGCTTTTTCTGAGCTCTTCCCCTATATAATTTAATTTCAAACTTTATTTACTTTCATTCTTTTATTTATGTATCATCTACCTAATAGTTTAACTTTAGGAAGTTCAGAGTCCTTGTCTTTCTAGATAGTTATATTGGGTTAGAGAGTCTTTTCTAATTTCTAAATCCAATTATTTGAGAGTTCTTTTTTTTTTTTTTTTTTTTTTAAATCTTGGGATCTCTTCAATCCAAAGCCACAGAAAAAGCAGCACTACCTACTTTTAGTGTTTTAAATCTCCATACTGTATTTTTGTGTTTGACTTTGTTATCTTCATCTCTTCCTCCTCCCAAACATGCTTCAGCATTTTAAAAAACTTCCCTATGAAATGTAGGTAAGAGCTTTTTAGAAATTTTGCAGGAATATTGACATAATTGTTACTGATTAGAGGTATTACATAATCACGTCAGTGGAGTTGATGTTCTGGAAAACCTGTAGAGAAAAACAAGATTTAAGAAATTAAGCAAAATATTAAAAAATTCAGTTGTAAATTGCTCTACAGATTTCTTTCTTAAGCGTTGTAATTTCGTGAGTCACCTTGAACTCTAGTATTGTCTTTATGATAGACTTTTCAGTAAATGCAATATTGACATTTGTTTGGAGGAAATGAAGGCTTGCTTAGTTATACGTGAAGCCCATTTGGGTACTAATGGTACTGATATTTTTATTCACATATTGCAACCTTTTTTTTTTTTTTTTTGCAGTTTTACTAAAGGGAGGAAAAAAAGAGGAACCATTTAGAGACTGTGCAGATGTATATCAAGCTGGTTTTAATAAAAGTGGAATCTACACTATTTATATTAATAATATGCCAGAACCCAAAAAGGTAAAACCAGAAGTGTTTGTTTATGAGATGTAAAGCAGATCCTAGTTGAATTGCTGAATAATCAGATTGATTTGTGAGCTTGTTAAACGAAAAATATATATGCCTGAGCTCTTTTCTCTCAAAAAATACTCTGTTTCCCAGGTCCATAAAAGATGAAAACTTGTTGTACAGACCTCCCCCAACTCCCACACCTACCATCCCTCTTCTAAAAGTTTTCTATTTATTCTTTCTCATTCCTGGGATGTCCCATCGCTTATAAATGCTTGCCTGATTCAAACTACATGTTGAAGTCATATGCACTTCAAGTGCATGGGGAAGAGTCCCAAGGACCCAGATGGCACACATCATCCACAGGCCAGACACTGTGAGAGGGAGCTAGGGACATATTTCCAGAATCACTGCTTCTGTTGGGGTGAGAGAAACATATTCTATCTTAAATATGAAAGGATTTGCTTTTGGTATTTACCTAAAAGAGTGGGTTGGAGGACAGGATTCATCATTTTATTGAGCGGGATCCAAAGTAAACTTGAAAGTAAGGAAACACTGTCTTCCTGCTGTCATGTCTCTTTTATACACTCTTTCTCCCTCTTTATTCGTTAAATCATTGATCCGTTCCTTCATTCAGTACATATTAAGTGTATGTCATTCGTTTGTCAGTCACTGACTAGGAACATAGGGACATAACACAGAACAAACAGTTCCCAGTGTGTGGTAGAGGCAGACAATTACACAGATAATTGTGACATAGTGTAGAAGTGTAGTGATGGAGACAGTCTGTCTGAAGCAGGGTATTTGGAAACCCTTGAGGAGAGCCCTGCTCTTCAATGTAAAGCGTTAGCTAGATGCCCAAGGGCCCAAGAAGACTCCCCGCCCTTGCAATGCTTCATCAAAGGATGGACCAGCTTTCTCCTCACTTTGCCCCCTAAACTAGCAGGCATGTCCCTATTTCCTCTGGGTGCTGTGCACACGCTCCTGGAAGGCCTTCCCTGATTCCCTCCAATTAATTTGCATGACTTTCTCATACCAGAATCCTACAGGGCTAAGAATTGTACCTTTTTATCTTTATTTTCTTTTCTTTAATTGAGGTAAAATTGGTATATAATGTTATATTAGCTTCAGGTACGTAACTAGACTTTGTACCGTATACAATACTTGTGTACAGTACAAAGTTATCACCACCATGTCTACTTACTATCCATCACTTATGGTTGACCCCTTCTACCCATTTTGCCCACCCTGCAACCCTCTTTCCCTCTGATAACCAATCTGTTCTCTGTATCTATGAGGGTTTTTTTTTTGTTTGTTTAATTTTTTAGATTCCACAAATAAGTGAAATAATAAGATACTTGTATTTCTCTTTCTGTCTTATTTCAATTAGCATAATACCCTCAAGGTCCATCCATGCTGTTGCAAATGACAAGAGTTCCTTCTTTTTATAACCAAGTAGTATTCCACTGTATGTATCTTCCTCTCTGATTTCCTGGGACCCAACAGTTTCTGGCACATCATAGGTTCTCAATAAATATGTGCTGAAATGAATGAATGAATAAATGTCCTTCTGATGATAATATTAACACTTCTATGCAGGGCATTGTAAGTAAGCCTAACTTATTTAGTCTTCCTGTTGTTGGATTCCTTTGATTGGCGAGAGAAATGAATCTTAGAAACCAGTTTGTCCGATGTCACATAATTGTCAAGAGGGAGAGTCTCTACCAGTGTTCTCTCTCTCCAAATTTCAGTAAGGATTAGTGGTTTAAGTTAGCTCAGTGGGGTGGGTGTGGGGCGAGAAAGCACAAGGGGAAAGAGGTGTCAGGCACAGGTCTGTACATTGCTACCTGGGCCACCTAATAGAGAAGTTTAGTTTCACCTGTTTTTTATTTTGGGCTGCAGTGAAAGATTTCATTGAATGAAGTGCTCCATGGCTTAAAAAAAAAAAGCCGTGAAGTTACAATGGCAAGTCTTGGAGTAAAGAGAAAGGGTGACTTATAGGAGGAGCCTTTGAATACCTTGGCTCATATAACATGAAGCCTTCCTGCTGTGCTTGCTGATATCTTAAAATCCTACTTACACTTCAATTCAGTTCATGCACACACACAGGCTTGTAAATACTGCACACGCTCCCACACCTTACACAGCACATACGGAGTGGTGAGAAGCTGTCCTGGGGAGAGTAGTGGCGCTAACGTAAATGCTCTCTGTCATTTACCCACAGTCCTGCCCGAGACCTGAAAGAACCCCTAAATTATTGGCAGCTCCACTATAATAGAAATTGATTATAAAAATAAAGTTAACTGAAAATATTAAGTGACCCTCCTTTTAGACTCCTAATGAGTCTATGATATAAAAGAATATAAAAATGAAATCATTTTTAAAGTTTTTATTTTTTTATTTTATTTTATTTTTTATAATCCTCACCCGAGGATATTTTTCCATTTATCTTCAGATAGCGTAGGAGTAGGGCGGGGGGAGAAAAATCGATTAGAAAGGGACACATCAATTGGTTGCCTCCCACATGACCCCTGCCAGGGTTGGGGACTGAACTGCAACCGAGATACATGCCGTTGACTGGAATCGAACCCGTTACTCTTTGGTCCATGGGCTGATGCCCTAACCAGTGAGCCAAACCAGCCAGGGCAATTTTTAAAGTTTTTAGATTAACATTCACACTTTTAGAAATGTTTTCACTCCATCACCAGTACTACCATGTAGCCTTGGTGCAGACAATACAAATATAGTTTTGATCATTCCATGAACTTAAATTCATGTATAACCACAACCCTATTCTTGTTCAAAATGTTTTGAGATACAAATGATGCATGGGCCATTTGCAGAACCATGCTCCTTTTCGGAAGAAAAATAGCTGATCTTAACTCATTATCTTGAATAGTTCCTAAACTTGAATAATAACTCATAAACTTGAATAAATGTGCTTTTCATATTTATGTAAAGGAGTGGATTGGAGGATTCAGTTCATTAGCTCAGTGGCTGACTCCTGTGTTGGTTTCACCAGGATAGCGTGATTTAAATATACCTCTGAAAAGTGAATTTTGCATGTTATGGAGCTTCAGGGTTCTTGAATAAACAATATCTAAAATATTAAATCCACAAATGTCAAATATGTGCTAGATTAAACTTCTGAGATTCAGGCCTAGGAAAACATAGTATCCTGAACAGATTAGCAGTGAAATTCGTACAGGCCTGTAACAGGCAAATTTTATCACTGTAGAAATGGCCACATGGCCATGCACTCATCATCTGATCAGGACTGCTATTAGATTTAGTTTTACTGGAAATAATAGCAGAGTATGGTGAGAGGGGGAGATAACTGAGCAGAGGGAAAGTGACAGACTTTGGATAACTTCTTGACTTAGGTATGCATTCCCTTGTTTTATTTGTTCCCCTTTATGATCATGGACCCTCTCACAGGTAGTAATGTTGTTCTATTATGGAGGTGAATACTTTAGATTGATATATCTGCACTTTTTTATAGGTAGAAATTTTTATTTTATTTTTTGTTAATCCCCACCTGAGGACATTTTTCCATTGCTTTTTTTTTTTTTTTTTTTTTTTTTTTTTTAGGCAGAGTGAAAGGGAGGAAGGGAGGGAGAGAGAGAGAAACATTGATGTGAGAGAGACATGACCACAACCGGGGCCAGGGATCGAACCTTCAACCCAGGTACATGCCCTTGACCAGGAATCCAACCCATGACCCTTAGGTCCATGGGCCAGTGCTCTAACCACTGAGCCAAATGTAGGGGCAGAAAATTTTATTTTAAATTCATTATTATATTCACATAGCTTGTATTAGTAAGAACAAATGTTGTATGAATTCCCCCAATGTAATTTAGGAGCTGATTGATACAGTAGTTCAAAGGTATTAATGATTTACAGTGTACAAGGACGTGTTCTAAGTACTTTATATATATATATATATATATATATATATATATATATATATATATATATATATATAATCACTTGTTTACTCTTCAATAACTGTGAAATAAGTGCTCCTGTTATGTCTATTTTAGAAAACCAACTTGCCCAAATCACGTAGTTAGTAAATATTGAACACAGACAGGCTTTGTAACAAAGGAATCAGCTGCACACTGTGGCATCTTAACAGGGGCTAAGTATGATAATTACTTCTATTAGTGATGACTGAATTTGCACCATTCATAATTTAAAAAAAATTTTTTTCCTTTATTGATTTTTTTTAGAGAGAGAGGAAATGAGAGGGAGAGAGAGAGAGAAACATCAATGAGAGAGAACATCAATTGGCCACCTCTTGCATGCCCCCCACTGGGGATTGGGCCCACAACCTGGGCATGTGTCCTGACTGGGAATCAAACCTGCGACCTCTTGGTGCATGGGTCAACACTCAACCACTGAGCCACACCAGCCAGACTCACTGTTCATAATTTTTTAATATGAACCTATGTGAGTGACTCAGGAGTTTAGTATCAGAAAATCATGTAAAATTGATTTATGCTTTGATTACAAGCCACCTCCCTCCCTTTCTCTTTTCAATCCATTTTGTTTTTCTATTTTGATATAAATCGTTGGTATTCTCTCAATCCTATAAAAAGTGCTTAGAAAATTCATCTGTAGGACTTTCACCCTTCCAAGTAGATTGTGCTTTGTAGATACAAAGTTTGGTGATACTTTTGAATATACTTAGCAAATCTTTGCTCATTGTAATGCTTGCAGAAGTTCTAGGAAGGGTCAGAAACTCAAGGAAAGCCTATATAAAAACAAAAGAAAATGAAAAGTTCAAAAATGTCTGATATGGGATTTGGGCCAATCAATAAAAGTGGGCTATTGTAAGCAGCTGATGAAAACTATTAACAGGAATTATTCATCTTTTAGGCAGAGTGAGAATTGCAAGTATACGGAATTGTTATGCAATTGCTGCTTTGATTGCCATCATTCCCTGCCAGCAAAGAATGTCTGCAAAAGTTAGAAAAGTGTTATCTTTTCAAATGTAATGTGGAAGCCAAAGGCAGTTTTCTAGGACTATTTAAATTTTCAAGTACATAGAAAATGAGAATTAGATTATTTATATATTTCTTTGTTACTTTTATTGGTAGCTTGTGGTTATTTTACTTTCTGAATTCCCTTACATGCGTAGTAGTAGTAAATAAGATTTTTTTCTTTCATTTCATATGTTTCTAAAACCAAACGCCCTATAACTAGCTTAGTTTCATCCAAAAACAAACAAACAAAAAAAACATTAAATCATAACTCTGCTTATTGTAAAATATTAAAAATTAGTTTCTGCATTCATAATTTTCCTAATTCTTAGAAAAGGACTATAACAAATGTTTTGAGCCTTTTGTTTATTTAAGGTTATGGAAAAATAATTAACATCCACAAGTCTAATCATTCCAACTTGTATGGACCATAAAAACATAAGAACTATGTGAATCAAATTTCCCCTTTTTGTTTGGGTTTAAATCTCCGTATTATGTTAAAAGGTATTTAATGCCTAAAAGCTTTGACCTTGCCTGGGATAGGAGCCAGTTCAATCTTTTCTTGGATAGAGTTAAGCCCAAGTCATATGACCAATAAATGCAACCATCATAGTAAATGCGGCAGGGCCCTTGTCTACAGGAAGATAGCTCAGACCACACAATGTTGGCAAACGAACTTTTCAAGTCTTTCATGTCTCAAATCTTTTGAAACCAACCACCTCTTTTCTTGAACTTCCTTCATCTGTTAAGCATAGGCTTTTTATTTTCTTTCCACGGTCTTTTTTTTTTTCTTTTTCTAGAGTGAATCCGACTTTTTAAATATATGTATAAGAAAAAGTAGCATACGCAAAGATTAGCGATGCCAGTATTAACAACAAGAAGCTGGTCATTGTAATCCTAAGGACAGCTTATTGAATTTATACATATTTAGGCTTTGTACATTCCATATTATTTATAATAAGTTATAAATAATAAATTATACGCAGTTATATATAATAGTGAACAGTACTATGAGATATATACATAGAGTATATAATGCGTAAACTAAATACATATTATCTCATATGTTATTTACATACATCTAAGAGATGTGAGTAATGATAAAGCCTAATATGTGTCAATCACTATTCTAAAAAAACACTGTATACATTGACTCATTTAGTCCTTGCAAAAGAGATAGAGAAAGCAGAGGTGGAATTTGAACACAGGTAATCTAGCACCCAAGTCCATACCCCTAACCAAGGTGCCATTCAGAACTATTATGCCCATACTCCACAGATGGCAGCTGTTACTTCTGTTATTATCGGGTCCTAATAAGAATTGTGGAGTATATGTCCAACCTGTTAACTTCTCTGCACCTCAGCTCCCAACACAGCAATCTTCCTGGGTAACTTCTGTCTCCCATGTGGTCTGACTTGCTCTGGCTTTTTACCTTAGAAGGGCTCTCAAAACATCTTAACAATTTTAAGTCACTGAATATCTTTGTTTAAAAGGAAAGTTGTCTTTTTCTAAATTTTGTGAGTGATTCTAAAACTTTGCATAGAATTCTAATAGTATAGATAATGGTAATAAACTGTAAAGAGCCCTGGCTGGTTTGGCTCAGCGGTTAGAGCGTCAGCCTGTGGACCAGAGAGTCCCAGGTTTGGTTCCTGATAAGGGTGCGTACCTCGGTTGCAGTTTGTCCCCGGCCCCGGTTGGGGTCGTGTGGGTGGCAACCACTCAATGTGTCTCTCTCACATCGATGTTTCTCTCTCTCACTTCCTCCTTCTTTCCCTCCCACTCTATCTGAAGATAAATGCAAAAGTGTCCTCAGGTGAGGATAAAAAATTAAAAAAACAAAACAAAACTGTAAAGAATAGTTTTCTCTCACACTATATATTTATAGATGTAGTTATTTCTTTCCCTGAGTATGTAAGTGGACTTTATAGGTTTACAAACAGAGTTTGAAATCTGGGAAAAAATCTGGATTAGCTAGTCAAGGCAGGGTAAAATTTAATTAAGAAACAGATGACATCAGCTTTCTCTAGCAAAATGTTTTCTTGACTTTCTTACTCTTAAGTTTCACCAGTAAAGTTCCACCTTGGCCACTTGTCTTGAATCACCACCTGTTCCTGCTTTAATCTGTGCCATCTGGATTTTATTGTCATGGGAATCCTGTACTTTCTCTCCTCAAGGTCACTAGTGGCTCCTTCATTTTAGATTTGAGGGTCTATTTTCTTAATCTGTATTTGTCTTGACTTCTCTGAAATATTTGATTAATTTGATCACTTCCCCAACTCAAAATTCATCCCCTTCTTTTATTGCATTACATTAGTCAAGTTTTTTTTTTCTTCCCTTTTTGCATCTCTATTTAATCAACAAATGTTTATTTAGTACCCACTAGCAGTGGTTCTCAAACTTCCTAATGCCACGACCCTTTAATACAGTTCCTCATGTTGTGGTGACCCCCAACCATAAAATTATTTTCGTTGCTACTTCATAACTGTAATTTTGCTACTGTTATGTCTTAGGCGACCCCTGTGAAAGAGTCCTTTGACCCCCAAAGGGGTTGCGACCCACAGGTTGAGAACTGCTGAGGCTAGGCACTGCTCTAAGAACTGGGAACAGTAACAGATAAAATGAAGTCCCTGTCCTCTTAAAGGTTATTGATGTATTTTATCTCCATCAGTTGCTTTACAAAGCCCATTGTTGGATCCTCCCCCACCCCCACACACGTCTTCCCACTTTTTTCTTTTCATCTTTAGATAATCCATCTTCAACCTATCAACTACTACTTTCAAGCACATTATACCCAATGCCACTTTGAATAAAGTAGACCTGGGGTTCAAGTCTTGGATCTAGTACTTGTTAATAATAACCATTGGTTAGCTACTGAAGTACTCTAAGCCTCAGTTTTTTCATGTCTAAAATGGGGATAATAATCATGCCTACATCATAGGATTATTGTGAGGTAAATTAGAATTTGCATATAAAGAGTTTAAATCATCTGGCACTTAACACTAATGCTATGGTTAATGGCTATTCCTCTCTAATTCCCTTTTCCCTTATTCTCTTATCCATATTCTATCCTTGCTCTACCTTCAGTAGATCATCTCTAAATGATCAATAAACTCCCCCTTTTAGATGACTATGCTACTTCACACTCTACATGTTCAAATCCATGATCATTTTCTTTTCTCATATATTAGCTCTCTTCCTTGCATTTCTCATTTAGATCACTGTCTTCATCATTGTGCAGGTCACCAGGGTTGACAATTGTAGGCTCCTGCATGTCCTTAATCCCACGGGAGGAGTCACTAAAATGCCTGAAACATTTAGGCATTTTTCAGGACATGATCCATATTTTATTTCATTAATATCTCCAGTCGCAACACAGAATCAATGCCAAAATGTCTAGTGAGTGAAAAATAATTGAATGAACGAATAAGAATTAAGGAGGAAAAAAGACTCGCTAGAGGCTATGTTGAGGACAATGAATAGGTACAGAAGGGTTAAGGGTTAGTTGAGGGGGAACCAGGGAGGAGAATTTCACATTTATAATCTTGGAGGTGAGTCACTTCCTAGGGATTATGAAGACAAACTGATGGGTGGCTGTTGTCAAATCAGAGGGGCAGCCAGCCCTCAGGAGAGCAGTTTACCTATTTGTATGTTCATCAGTAGGCATGTATCTTTTAGTTCCTTTCACTCTGAAGAAGTCCATGGATAATTTGTCCTTTGAATGACAGTTTTTGTCATTGTTTTTCTACCCTTTAGCTGTCTGTGTCCCAAAATTAATGCCTCCGGGAAAACACCAAAGTTTTTCCTTTACTCAGTTTAGCTCTGTGCCCACACAGCCGGCCTGCCACTGCTGCATCATATCTAACCCGTTAGTCAGCCTCGAAAGTCTTAGCAGTCGATTGCCAGGGCAATGGAGTACATAGCTGGGCCCTTGACTAACCAAACTGCCGCATTCCGGCTGCATCCGTTACAGTGGTTGCTCTCCAAAGATAGTCCATTACAAATATGTTCCTCTCCTTGGGTGGACCCTGAGGGAAATGAATCCATTTCTAAATAAATGCTATTTTGTTTAAAATAAATGAAATAAGCATAACTCTTTGAAAAATTTGGGTGACTTTTCCACATGAGAAAGAAATGCTTGTTTCAGTCAGAAAAAATACGGTATATCATGTTCTTCTCTTATTGTTCATGACGAAAATTTATGCAAATAATGTGTTCTCCATATGCCAAGGACAAAATTTTGTCTCTAATAGAACACTGAACCATCAAGAATACTTATTGTAGTATGTAAGTGTATAGAAGCTAATATTCAGTGAAATATGTAATAGGTAAATATAAATGATTTTTTAAAAATTGTTTTTCTAAAACCTTTATTATTATTATATTGCCATTTCAATTAACTAAAGATTTAAAAATTTCAAGTCTTACGTTTTGGTGATAAAATGGTCTGTACTTTTGGAAACTTTAGTACTATTTTTTTAAAAATTGAACATATATAAGTACCTATTACCATTTAAAACAAAGATTTTAAAAAAATTATTATAATCTCAAACTCAGACAATTTTCAGGTGATGGATTTAAATGTTTATAAGTAACTAATGCATCTTTGATGGAATTTAATCAGAAATAACTCAAATATAAGATGAATAACCAATCATGTGTCTAAATTAACATGTTTCCACGTAGTAATTTTTATTCTTTTTATTTTTAGGCCTGTCCATCCTATTTCTACTTTAAAACATATCTGATACCTGTCTCTTTAAAACAGACATACATTTTTACTTGACTTTATTTTCCCCTTTTCTGTCAGGTATTTTGCAATATGGATCTTAATGGGGGAGGTTGGACTGTAATACAACATCGTGAAGATGGAAGTGTGGATTTCCAAAGAGGCTGGAAAGAATATAAAATGGTAAGATAGAAGAATTTAGTAGTTTTTGATGTTTTATCATGAGGTTATCTTTACCACACTATGTGATAAACCTTTGTATTTTTAGATGTTTTTTAGTTATTTTAAGAATAAAATGATAAATTAGTGACATTATTTTCATTAAACACAAGACACTCGTAAATCATTTTCAGTAAATTGTTTCCATGTGTGCATTAGAAAGAAAAATGTGTTACTGAAATTCTTTGGTGAACTGTTATGTATTGCCTGGATTTGTTCCTGGTTGAATGAGGGTGGGGGAAGCTAGAACTCAGACCCAGGCTGGGTACAGGAGCCAAGACAAGGGAGTTGTGCAGGGCTGTAGGTTGGCGAGCAGGACAGCTACCGCCCATGGCCCCGCTCACAGGGCTGGTGAGTTGTTGCTGGCTGTTGACTGAGAGCTCCTCCATGTGGCGTGGGTTGGACTTCGAGTACGGTAATGAGGGTCATCAGACGTCTTATGTGGCAGTTGGCATCCCTCAAGCACAAAAATAGAAGGTTCCAGGCCTTTTCAAGTTTTATTAGACCCAGAAATAGCATGGCTTCACTTTCTCTGCATTTTTTCTTTTATTTTTGGTTAAAGTTGATGACAGGGCTAATCCAGATTCAGGGTGAGAGGAGTACACAAGGGTATGAACTGTGAGGAATGGCTCACTGGGGTCTCCATAGTAACAGCAGACATCGTTTTCTTCGTCACCATGTTCACAGCTAACCTTTCAATGCTTAACATGTATCAGTAGCCCTACACATAAAGTCTTATCTAATTTTTTATATCAAACCTATAGCTAATTATAGCTAATATTATCTCCGTTTTAAGAGGAAAATGAACAAGTTGGAAGATAAACTTTTCCAAGATAATATAGTAGATGGTTGAAATAATTCATAATCTAATTACCACATACCCAATGCCTGTAATATTAAGTATTAAAATCTGTTGACAGAATGCCAAAGCACAGTAATGGAAGGGGACTTTCATTTATGGATTAATTGTCATTTTTTTACATCTAAATCTTCCGGATAATTCTTCTGTTGACCATTTTTTGACAAATTTGTCTCTCAGAAAGGAGGGAAAGTAAACGGTGAAGAGAAATGCTCTACCAGCCTAAGTTCTGTCTCATAAACAATATGTAAAAACTGTGGTTGGTCAACATCACAGTTCATTCATTATTAGGTTCATAGTTGGTTGAATGACAGTAAACTCATTAGGTTCACAGTTGGTTGAATGACAGTAAACAAAGGGTTTTAATAAGTAAAGGAAAGTCTCAAGTGGTGTCTCTGTGTCCACAACATTTTTATCAGATACTCAGTTGAACAGTCTGAATGTAGGTTAATAAAGTTTGGAGTTGCACAAAGTTGGAATCTTGATGTCTTTAATAAACAACAAACTCAAGATAGAAGGGTAGGAAGCCAACAAAATAGAATTCTACAGAAATAAGTGTGAAGTCTTTTATCTAGACAAAAAATATGCAAAATTAACTTTGAGAATATGGGATAAAGATGACTAGCGTAAGACCCTAGTATTTGAAAGATGGAGAGATTTACTTGTCTATAAGCTCATTTTATGTTGCTGGTTACTAAAACACAAGGACTCATGTACACAGTCTACTTAATAATAGTTTTTAGTTGCAAACACACAGAACTTACTGGTGTCTGCCACGGTCTGGTTACATCAAGAATATGTTTTCAATTCTGGAGGTTTTCTGAGTGAACTTATCCCAGATGATACAAGCAGGATGGGAGGAATCTAGAAACCATATTGAGGGCAGGTGAATAGTTCAGTGTCTAACCCAGAGAAAAAAAGATTTAGGTATAAACCTGTCTCAGAGTTGTTTTAAATGACTGGACAGAGGTATGCGGTACTGGAGCCTAAAGAAAGAATCCCCATAATGGATGGAGGAACATTCCAGAGAGGCAAAATTTGACTAAGTGTGAACAAAACTCTCTAATGGTTCTTTCCTACTTGAATTGACTGCCCATAATGTGGTGAGGACCCCTCTTCAGTGGAAACGCCCTAGTAAAAGGTAGATCACCATGGTTCAGGATTGTTATAGAGAACTGGAATGCTGGTTTGATTCTAAGGTTTCTTTCTTCCCATGTGATTCTAACATATAGGGGGAAAAGGAATCTAAGTTCTAAAATAGGTCCTTGCATTATATCAACTGAGTCTTCACTCTGTCATTTACAAGTGAAGTGATTTCTGGAAAACCGTGTAACATGTGCCTAGCTTTCTCACTCATTAACAGGGGACAGTAATAAGAACACTTCACCTGCCTTGCAGGGCTGTTGTGAAAATTAGATACAAGTAAAGCACTTGGCATACTGTATGTTCAATAAACAGTAGTTATTATTATTACCCCAAAACTTCAAAATTTTAACTTAACTCTGCCAAAATATTATTTTGCAAACCACTTTAACTCATGATTACTTTCATGACTAAAATGGGATGTGAAGAAGTCATCTGAGAATCACACTATATATGTAGATTTAGGCAATTCTACAATTAATATTATGAATATTAATGATAATAGAAAAATGAATACGAAGTTGCCATCATGGTGACCCTCCAAAATCATGAATTATTAGCTGTAAACATCTGCTGCCATGACAAACTAGTCACATTAAATAAGAGAGACAGACTTATGAAGTCTGGTATTGATTTATGTCTTATAAGTATTTACCATACATATATGCATTTTATAGTATGCATTTTTTCATTATTGGAACGAGAATCAATTATTTTCCAATCATAGCTTTTATGATGTTTCTCCTCTCCCTTTTTAAAATAGAAAGACTGTCATGTTTTACCCAAAGTAGAACAGTTTATCAGCTGAGTGTCAATTCTGCATGGGCAGAAAATGAGATAAGCTCCAAAATTCTGAAGCTCTTTGGCAAAAATGAGTCAAATGACTTTTTTGTTTTAATTAAAAGAATTCATCATGTGTTACAACTTCGTTAACTTTCACCAAAACACATGGTCGAAAGTGTTTCGGTTGTCTCCTCCAGAACTTTTCTCTCACCTAAAGACAAAATAACGACGCCACAAAGAAAGGATGCAGACTCCTCCTGCCAGTCCTTACCCATCACACCCTCCTCTGCGCGGCGGCAGAAGAACTGGCGTGAGGGCGTGTACATCCTTTGGGAGAACAAGAAGTTCTTGGCGGGCAGCACTTCCTCCACTCACCTACTGTAACTTAACCTAAGACGCTTCACTTCTTTCTCCAGCATAGAGTGTGGAAATCAGGTTTCATCCCGCCTTCTTTACGGCCTTTCCTCACTCATTCCCTTCGTACTGGCTGATACCAAAGGGCTGCCTCTTGCCTCGTAAGGTTGTAAGAAAAAAATATGTTAAATTTATCAACACATGAAATTACAAATATATGACATATATTATGATTATTATTTTTAAACCTCTCAACATGGAGCACTTGCTACTTGTTTGATTCTTAACATTGTCTTTGAACCTACAAAGGTCTTTTACCTGAGCTTTGCTTTCACTTAACCTTCCTTATGTGGAGATTCAGCAAAATCTGGTTTATGGATTTGTAAAGATGTTTGCTGAGAGGGAAGTCTGGAGTGAGCCCTTTTAATGAGGCACTTAGGGAACTATATTAACTCCTTCAAGCCATGAGGATACTATTTAGTGGCCTCCAGCAATAACACTTATCAGCAGTACTTTTGCACATAAAGCCCAATCAAGCTAGGAGTTCCAAATAGTCCCCTAGTGGCCTAACTTTATAGAAGGTAGTGACTAACGCCCTGGAGACAACCTGGCTTTGTATTGAAAACAATTACCCCCATAAACAGAGCTTCCTATTAACACAAATATTTCAGTCTGAGCACCATACCTTCTGGGAGTTCTTTATTTCTGGAAAGAAATTAAGAGCACATTTTCAACTGCATTTTGACATCTTCACATTAAAAAGAGAAGACTCTATAAGAAATTTAAAATGTGGAAAGAAATCATTATTTTGATCTTTCTTGGGCTGAGTACCTCAACAGTTAGAGGAGATACACAATTCAATTGTGAATTAAAGCACCTTGGGAAACCACAGCTCGGTAACCTTGACTTCTTATCTGTTTTCTTTAATTATTTGTATGAAAAAAGATGAAACCCATAGGATACATGGACTGTGTCTGGTTTCGATTGTGTGCAGCTATAAAAAGTCAATACTTCCTATGAGCATTATCAGACAAAACAAAGTATCTGAGACAATTATTTTATTAACTTGGAAAAATATAAACCACAACTGAACATTTCTGCAAGTTTTGGCAAAAGCTAATGGATACTGGACTTTCTTCTGTATGCTGTTTTTAAGCCAAATGTGGTTTTAAGGCAATTTTAGGTCAGCATTAGTTTAGGTTAAATTCCCGTGTCTTTTTTGCCTTTTATTAAAGAGTTAAGGAGACATAGACTTAAAAATCTATCTGAATTATGGTATAAAAATCTTTCATGTGATTGTGATTTGCGTAACTAAACATAGTCGTTTTCATGAAAGAATACGGTATAACCTTCTTAGATTTCATTTACGAAAAAGAAGACATTCTGTTTTTATTACTATTGTTTATTAATTCACTAAAGACTTGCTGCTTTTGCAGTATCAGCACTGAATTTTGTTTAAGCTTGTATTTTTATTCTTATGGATGTTACAGGTGATTTAGAGTAAAATATAGACCTATGGTAAGCTGTTATATATGCAATAATATGTAAACCTATTTTTAATGTCCGTTGGCCAAGTCTGTATTTCAGGCATGAATATGAATTTTTGTCAAGGGCAGTGCATAATACATAATCAAAACTTGCCTCCTAATACGGACCTCAATATGCAGATGAGGTTTTATGCCTATCTCTTCCCTGTGTGCCACTCACATAATTTGATCTGGTTAAGATATTTTTTCTAATTTGCCCTCGGAATAGCTATTTCACATCATGATTGTATGATTCTTCACCTTTGGTGCACAGCAGACTCAGCAGTGAAACCTTTGGATGTGCAGATCTCTAAACCCACCCAAGACACCCTGAGTTAGAATGAGCATGTGGAGAAACCCAACCATCTATATTTTTAAAAAGTGCCAACAGCTGTTTTTGATATGCACTCCTGGTTGAAAGCAACTGTCAGGACTATCAGTTTATTGGCATGGGTTTAAGATCTCAAAAATTACCTCTTTTATAGATCCTAAAACTTGTGAGAGATAAAGAGAAAAGGATTGAAATAAATAGGAACAGAGGAAAGTTGAAGGAGACAGTTTCTCTTTAGCATTAGCAAGCAGAAGTGAGAATAAGAAAGTAGTCTACACTTTGGTTTATGCCATAGATTCGCCCCAATTGCAACCTGTTTGTTTTCATTTCTTATTCAATAATCAGCTTCTTGGACTAAAATGATGGTACTCATTTATATAAACCAACATTCAACATAAGAATACATTAGTTCCTATCATATAAAAGCCTTTTGGCCCGGCCGGTGTGGCTCAGTGATTAAGTGTCAACCCATGCACCAAGAGGTCGCTGGTTCGATTCCAGGTCAGAACACATGCCCAGGTTGTGGGCCAAATCCCCAGTGGGGGGCATGCAGGAGGGGGCCAATCAATGTTTTCTCTCATCGATTTTCTATCTCTCTCTTCCTCTCCCTTCCTCTCTCTCTAAAATCAATAAAGGCAAAGAAATTTTTTTAAGCTTTTTGTATATCCCCTTATTAATTTTTAGGCTAAGACAAGACTCTGGAATATTATTTTTGTTCCCTTTCTCATACAAAGTAGAAAGGAACCTGCTCACCCTCAAATATCTCACAGTCTCCTGGGGAGGGAGAGAGGCAAATAAACAGAAAATTACTATGTATTGTGATATATCCTCTAACTATACCAACAACTAGAATATTGTTAAGTCCTTCTCGTGTATCAACACTGAGCTAAATGCTTTAGGTATATTATCTCATTTCCTTCTCTACATGGAAACCACATTTTAATCTGTGTTTTGCAGAAGGAAACTGAGGCTGAGAAATAATGTCGGACAGTCCAAAGCAAATACGTGGCAGAAAGACTTCAAATTAGAACAGAGTCAGGGAGTAGAAGTTATTTAATCAAAGCCAAACCTTTGTCGCTAGGCATCAGATTCATAGCCTGCCTGATAAATTATCCAATAGACAGTTTATTAATGTGGGAACCCATTTCCCCTTCTTTCATGTATTTTTCATCTTTACGATGAAACCGTTGTTTCTGCATCACTGCACTTTTAGCTATTAGAAGGTTTCCTCCCTGCTCTATCTCTCTAATAGCCATTTTGATTCATTGTAGCCCAACATTCTGCTCCCACAACAGAACACGTGTAGATAGTTTTTCAGGAAGGTGCATGAAACAGAATTTTGGTTTCTCAAAACAAATGTTGTTGCTTACTTTTCAGTTGCATCGTTCCCTGTTTTCACTGAGAAAAGAGCAAACCATTTAGGAAGGGATGTTTATCTCACTTAGAGGGAGGTACAAGCCTGCTTGCCAAGATGGGGATGGAGACTTGTAGCAAAGATACTAATGCTCATCTGTTTCTGAGGCTTGCTGGAGATCTCTGCACATTTCCCTGTGGACACTGGACAGTTTTATCCATGCAATGCTTTCAACAGCATGGAAATATGTGACCCAAAACTTAACACTTCATCATTCCCAGCCTCCTTGTTCACATTTAGTACAATTGCTGAATCCCTTCTGACTACGCGGAAGAGGGAATCGTCAAGTGACTGGAGGGAGAGTTTTGACATGTCTGAGCTGAGAAGAAATGCAAGGAAAACCCCAGCAGTCTTCTTTTTCTTCCCAGTGGCTGGTGCAACTGAGAATGTGCTAATTCTTTGACTTCAGTCCTCTGTAACCTTCTCTTTTGCTTATTCATTGGAGAAGGTAAGCCTCGCTCTTCTCCCTGGTATGTGGCACCAACTGCCAGAAGCATGTGTAAAATTGTTAGCACATCCTAAATTGCTGTAATATTTCCTGCCACTGTGGAACTTTTGCCAAGTGTGACTTGTGCATCTTAGGAACAGAGAAAGGAGCCACTGGAATACTGACTTCAATGGGTCCTATATCTTTACTCTGAGCTACAAGTACAGTAGATGGTCTTTAGGGGAACATATACTCAGTGCATTCTGTATGAAGGGTGTTCAGTTAATGAAAATCTAAGTTAAATTGAAGAATGACTTTAAAAGTGTGCCTACACATAATAATACATTTTATTTTAACTTTAACTATAAAAATATGCATTCACTTATCCATGTTTTGAACTGTAAGGCCAAACCCTGGAATTCTGAGTAAGTGGTTCTCTCATAAACTTTTCCATAATGAACTGCATCAAATTTCTAGCTTCCGTTTTTTTTTTTTTTTTAAAAAAACTAGAGCAAGTAAGGCATATGCAAAGCAATTAAAAATCCTCTGATGTTTTATTTTCCCCAGTTTTTTAGAGTTGTTGCAACAATACATAATTCAAAAGCAATTTTTTTAGTGATTTGCTTCTATTAAGCAAACCTAAATATTTAAATTAGGTTTTATTTTAAAAAATGAAAAACCGACTTCACCCACTAATAGTTAGTATATTTACATATCATTATAAATCTTACCATTGCAATAACAGATTGGGCAGAAGCAGATTTGAGACCAAGCACAACTGGCAGAGACAGTAGTGCACAAATATGTTTAATGTTGTACATATACCCTGGGCATCATTGTATTTTAAAGAAGGAATGGACAATTCTGACTCATGTGTTAAGTGGGATAAAGGAGAAAGCAGTTAAGAATGCTTCTACTGCCCTGGCTGGTTTGGCTCAGTGGTTAGAGCATCAGCCTGTGGACCAGAGAGTCCTGGGTTCGGTTCCCACTAAGGGCAAGTACCTCAGTTGCAGTTTGTCCCCGGCCCCCGTTGGGGTCTAGTGGGTGGCAACCAGTCGATGTGTCTCTCTCACATAGATGTTTCTCTCTCTCTCTTCCTCCCTTTCTTCTTCCTGCTCTATCAGAAGATAACTGCAAAAATGTCCTTGGGTGAGGATTAAAAAAAAAAAAAAGAATGCTTCTACTGTATTCTACTGTAGTTATAATTCTATGTAGTTAATAGACATTAAATTTGAAAGGAAGTAAAAGTTTTAGAAATTCTATCCTCTATGTTGAGAAAATACAGATTGGTGTGAATATTTTACTACTTCTATCATACTTCTTTTTTTGTAAATATGTTTTTATTGATTTTTTTTTTTTAAGAGAGAGAGAGATAGAAACATTGATGTGAGAGAGAAACATCAATCAGCTGCCTCCTGCACGCCCCCTACTGGGAATCAAGCCCAAAACCTGGGCATGTACCCTGGCTGGGAATTGAACCAGGACCTCTCCATCCATGGGATGATACTCAATCCACTGAGCCACACTGGTTGGGCTGTCCTTCTTCTTAATATAGATAAAATAAAACCTGTATTAATAAATACCTCAATTAACCAGAATCGGTTTCTTTCTGAAACAGAGTATATCCTGTCATTACTGAAGGTGTGTCTTCTAAATAGGAAAGTGCACAAGACAGATTGGGAGCTTATTCAGATGCAGATTCATGGGGCTGCCTCTCAGATACTTTAATTCAGTGTGGAGCCAGGAAGTTTTGTTTTCCACCAGAGCTCCAGTGATTATGATTCAGCTGGGCACTTCAAGAAACACTTTCCTGGAATTTAGCCAAATTACCTACAACAAGAATTATATTTTAAGGTCACTTCTCTGAATGTTTTTACAAGTTGCTATAGTATTTTTCTTCTTCCATTCCTTCTTTCCTCCTTTCTTTCTTCTCCTTTTCTTCCTTCCTTCCTTCTTTCCTTCCTTCCTTCCTTCCTTCCTTCCTTCCTTCCTTCCTTCCTTCCTTCCTTCCTTCCTTCCTTTTTCTTTGAATTTCAATGAAACATATAGAATACTCAGGATATGGCAATATTCTACTAGCCTTTGAGTATTCACAAATACAACACAACTTCTGTCCTCTAGGAGCTCATAGTCTGGTCAGAAGACAAACATGTAGATCAAGAATTACGTTGAACTTCAAGCATTACCAAGGAATACTTTCTGAGGTGGTTGTGAATACACGAAGTCTAGAATGCCAGCAGTTGGCTTTCTTTTGGGGACAACTTTTTTCCCCCACAAAGAAACTATTTTGAACACTTAACAACCATGACTGGGATTGTCCTAAAGGGAACAATAAAGGTATATTGAGATTCAGGTGCGGAGCGCTGAATCACACTAACTCCTCACTAGCTCCTACATTCAGCTTCTGCCTCAGATCCAAACTCATGCCAGTGAATGATTCCAGTCCTGGATTTACAGATCTGCTAATTGCTATTTAAAAACAAGAATGTTATGGACATAGGGGTGCATGTATCTTTTCCAATTAGTGTTTTGCATTTCTTCGGATAAATGTCCAAAAATGGAATTGCTAGGTTATATGGTAGTTTTATTTTTAATTTTTTGAGAAATCTTCACACTGTTTTCCATAATGGCTACACCAAGTTATAATCCCATAACAGTGCACAAATGTTTCCTTTTCTCCACATCTTCACCAATACCTGTTGTTTGTTGATTCATTGATGATAGCCATTCTGACAGGTATAAGGTGATAACTCTTCATGGTTTTAATGTGCATTTCCTTAATGATTAGTGATGTGGAGCATCTTTTCACATGTCTATTGACTACCTGTATGTCCTCTTTGGAGAAATGTCTGTTATTCAGGTCCTCAGCTCATTTTTAAAAAAATATATTCTTATTGATTTTTTGGAGAGAGAGATAGAAACATCGATGCGAGAGAGAAACATCATTGATCAGCTGCCTCCTGCACACCCTCCACTGGGGATCGAGCCTAAAACCCAGGCATGTGCCCTGACCAGGAATCAAACCAAGACGTCTCAGTCCATGGGATGACACTCAATCCACTGAACCACACCGGCCAGGCCTCGGCTCATTTTTTAATCAGATTGTTATTTTGGTATTAAGTTGTGTGACTTCCTTGTATATTTTGGATAGTAACCCCCCCTATTGAATGTATCATTGGCAAATAGTCTTCCAAAATAAGTCAAACAAAGAAAGACAAATAACATGCGTTCACTTATGTGTGGAATCTAAAAAATAAAATGAATGAACAAACAAAATAGGAACAAACTCATAGATGCAGTGAACGAATTCCTGATAGGAGCCAGACGAGAGGGCAGTTGGGGAGATGGGCGAAAAAGGTGAAGGGATTAAGAAGTACAAATTGCCAGTTATAAAAATAGTCATGGGAATGTAAAGTATAGCATGGGTAAAATAGTCAATAATATCATAATAACTATGTATGGTGTCAGATAGATGCTAGACATATTGGGGGATCACTTTGTAAGGGTTATAAATGTCTAATCACTATGTTAAACACCTGAGACTGATATAATATTATATTTCAATTGTAATTAAAAATTAAATTTAAAAAAATGAGAATGTTATAGATAGAAAAGTCAAGGGTCTAATAATCTGTTTAAGTTATTATCTGAGCATAATTTGATTCCTCAATAATAATGAAAACCCAAATAATAATATTGTTAAATAATTGTCTGATACTCCCCTGATAATTTATTGGAAAATATTTAATTATGCTAAAAATATTTCATTAACTAGTATTTTATAAGCATTTTCAAAAGCAAGCTATGATAGAGAAGTGTATACTGGTTAAAGCTATTAATCAGATTAATCCAAAAACATCTATACAGATGTGAATATAAGGTTTTATTCTAATAAGAATTAGATGTAAGCCTTGATGGAGGGAAACACAGCAGAAAAATATTGAATCAGTAGTTGAAAAAAAGTAGGAAAAAGTGTGAAAGAAATATCTTTACTTTTAAGAATGTTTAATTATTATTTAGGGCATAGTTAAACACCAAACATGAAAAGACTTACTCTCTGAAGTAACAACTGCATCTCTATCTTCTTTCGCAGGGTTTTGGAAATCCCTCTGGTGAATACTGGCTGGGGAATGAGTTTATTTTTGCCATGACCAGTCAGAGGCAGTACACACTAAGAATCCAGTTAATGGACTGGGAGGGAAACCAGGCCTATTCGCAGTACGACAGATTCCACATAGGAAATGAAAAGCAGAACTATAGGTAAGTCCTCCTTCCCTGTAGTGCTCAGTGCCTAGCCCACTTAGTGGTTTTAGTGGAAAAGTGTGAAAAAAAGAAATGATGAAAGTCACCTTTCAAACTGAAAATCAGGTTGTTTGTCTAGGCCTCTGACAAAGAGATACAAAAAACCCTGTAAAGATTTCTTAAAAGCTTAAAATTTCAGTTTTCACAGACTGATTTTCTTGACGTTGGCTCAAATTTTTGAAGATAGGGAATTAAATCAGGCATAATGCTAGTATTGTTGTAACTGTTATAAAGATTCAGTAGATTCATACACATAAAGCTGATGACAGAGAATTGACTCAAATGCAGTGGTTTGAAATATATACTCCTTTCTAGCAAAAGATTTTCTACTTATATGTTCTTCATTTACCTTTAAGTTATTATTTTTTCACATTATTTTGAAGGTGATAAAAGAGGAGTAAAATTTTATGTTTTTGCGTGATTGACATAAAAATTATGTGAAGCATGATTTAGATATTATTTTGGCAAATAATGTAAAAGGCAAAAATAAATCCAAATAATGGCATCAATAGACACAGTCCATCATTGCAGATACAAAAATAGACAATCTGTATACTTAATTGTTAGCATCTCTGATTTTTTTTTCAATGAGAAGCTCATATACTAGAAAAACAACATTTAAAAAGGCTAAGCAAGTAATGCGATGTGGTAAATTAATTTCACAGACACTTACTGTGTTACTTCTGTGTTGCAGGAACTCTGCTTGCCCTAGTGATTTTGCAGTCAGTGTTGAGATCGCTAGTCTCTCAGATCTCACTGTCCAGCTTTGTTACTAACTAGATCACTAAACATATGAGAATATGTTTCAGTTACTTTTATATCCCTACCCATTAATGCAATATCTGGCACATAGCAGGTCATTAATAATGCTTTGTGCCTCAGTTTAGCAATCAGTAAATTAGAGTTGCACTGATTTTAAACTCTCAACATTGTGACTGTGCTACACTGGTCAAGGAAACACGACCGTGTGTGTTAAAGGGTTGGCTCATTGCTACAAGCAAAATGCAGTGAAAGCAACCAGAGCCTTTTGCTTTTTTTCCAACTTGTGTGGCCCCCTCCTCGTAGTTCAACTGTTTCTGCTGCTTATTTGTCTTTTTGAGACATATCATAGACTTTGAATCTACAACATTTTTATGAACACATCTCATTTTATTTTAATGGATTATGTATGGGGTTGGATCCTTGGAGAGATAATAATCATTTTCTTAACAAACAGTGATGATGTCACCACATCAACAGAGGATGAGAAATAGATCTAAAGAGTTCATAGTCTCAGGGGGCGGGGAGGAGTGAGGGTGTACATAATGGCAACTCAAGAAACCAAAGAAGAGACATTTATAAAATGCAATGGAGTGTAAGAAGAAATGTTTCCAAGGAGGTCAATATTTTGAGATTTTTATAACAAGGAAAACCACTGTAAAACATCAGGGGTACTCTTATGTAAATGTTTTGACCTGAAACTTGAAACTATATGAAACTTGGCTAATGTCAGACAGCCTGACAATAGGACTAGCAAATAATTAGTCTAGTCTTTTTCTAGGCTCCTGAAGAATTTTCTTTGGTTCTTTTCCAAAATGTCTCTCAGTTCTTGTGTGTGTGTGTGTGTGTGTGTGTGTGTGTGTGCGCGCACACACATGTGCACACACACTCAGGCTTGCATACATGTGCTTGTGAGCCTGGAGTGGTATTAAGGGGACAAAGAGTCCTTGGGCAGATTTAGGAGGACTGTGGGCATGCGACGGAGGATTTAGGGCACATGGTATGAATATCCTTCTTGCATCTGCGTGAGGAAAGAGCATGTACCTCCTCTCTGAGTGCCCCATGCTCTCATTGAGTGTTTCCTATTCCTTCAACACTGTGATTCTGATCGTTACCCCTATGATGCAGTTCTATTATAAAAAAAAAAGAAGGAAAAAGTCAAGAACCATATTATTTCACTCATATGTGGGATAGAAAACTGAATGCAACAAATGAACAAATAAGACAAACATTCATAGACACAGAAGGAAAGGGGAGTGGGGGTGGGAGGTAATAAAGGGTAAAAGGGGTCAAATATATGGTGGTGGAAGGGTTTTTGACTTTGGATGGTAAATACACAATGCAATATATACATGATATATTATAGAATTATATACTAGAAACATGTGTTATTTTATTAACCAATGTCACCCCAATAAATGTAATAAAATGTGTTTTTTTTTTTTTAGCAAGTCTTCCTAGCTAGTGTGAGCATACATTCTGGGATCCCCATTCTTCTCTCTTGAGGGTATTATGAACCTTGAGAATCAGCACTATAAATCCAGAAGGAATTAACAATTTAATTCTAAACCTATGGTTTTAATGAAAAGAAAACTGAGGTTCAGAAATACGTAATATTTTGTCCAAGGAGGGAGAAAGACTCAAATGTGGGATGTTTGACTCCTACCTAGTTCGCTGTGGTTTCCACTTTATTTGCTGTTGTAATGAAGTTGGTGGCTCCTGTCCTCTTTCCTGCCAAGACTCAGCAGAAAATAGGTCTGTAATCATCGCCTTCTCACGTAATTAAGTATTAAGATTCATGTTGGCATCAAATGGGAAATTAGACCTCATTAAAACATAATGCCTGTTCTGGTGACAGCTTAGTTAAAATAAGCTCACTAAGAAAACCAAACAGAAGCTTGGAAAGGGAAGCTGCATCCTTGTGACTTCCCTCTCCACTGGTATCATCACTCACTCTGCCCACTGCTGGTGCTGCAGGCCCAGCGAGTCACGTGTGGCCTGGAGCTGGAGCTCCAGATGTCCAGCTGCCTCTTTCTGCTTCTCCTCCACTCACTGTTCTTCTCTCCCAATGAGGATGCCTCGTTGAGATAAATTATTAAAGTATTAATACTGACATTTGTATAGAATTTTATAATTTAGGAAAAGATTTTTGGCACTTTATCATTTAATCCTGACAATGACTTTTTGAGGTAGTTATTATTAGGCACATTGTAAAGATGTAGAAACTGAGACTTTGGGTCCATTGACCTGCTCAGATTCAACTGAAATCAAAACTCTGGAATTTATGCTAGGTTTTTGTTTTATATTTTCACATTTTCTATATTTTTTCCTCTTTTAAATTAAATTCAGAAGTTCTTTAAGAGTTTTATTTTGTATTATTCTATCTTAACAGAAGTTATATTTTAAAAACTCTTCTGATAGCTATAGCCATATGTATAAATCTAATTTGAAAAAGGTCTTTCTCATGCTCTAGACATATATTGATTAAAAATAAGTGTTGTGAATGGATAGATAAGCTTACAAAGGTACATGTAATATACATATTTTCCTTTTATCCTCTAAGGAAATTTCAAATTATTTTCTCAGATAGAAAATAAAATCTATAGAACCCAGAAGAATATAAATAAGAAAAAAAAATAATGTAAGAGTGTTATGATGAACACATCATGTGAAATAACGTGTAATCAAGGTGAAATTATTAAATACTTCCTCTAGAGATGTCGTATTATCCAGGTCCTTGTCACCTAACACCCAGACCATTACAGAGCCTGTCTGCCTCCAGGCTTGATGCTCTCAAATATATAGTCCACACTGTTGTGGGATGTCTTTCTAAAAGACAGACTGACTTGGTCTCTGCTCCCCTTCATATATTTCAACAATGTTCAAATATCTACAGGTTAAAATCTGCCATTTAAAACTCTTCATGACCTGGCCACTACCTACTTATTCAGCTGTTGCTATCATACTGTCCCCATAACCTCACCCAACTAGACACTCCTTCATTATGATTATGTTCCAGTAATTACCTGCAATGTCCTTATACCTTCCATGCCTTGTTTATGCTATATCCTTACTCTATATACATAAACCCAGCTTTGGATACATCTTCTAAATCTTTAAGATCCTCCCTTATTCCAGGAAGTCTTCCCTGATACCTACCATAGTAGATACTGTGATGTGCCAACCCACTGCCTCCCTTCAGAACTGAAGTACTCCTTCACCTCCTGGGTTGCTGGTAACAGCGTATAGTCAAGGCCCCTACTTGGGCATTGCCTGTGGCTGAAGAAAGTCACATCACCTAAAGCAGTGGTTCTCAACCTTCCTAATGCCGCGACCCTTTAATACAGCTCCTCATGTTGTGGTGACCCCCAACCATAAATTATTTTTGTTGCTACTTCATAACTGTAATTTTGCTACTGTTATGTCTTAGGCGACCCCCGTGAAAGGGTCGTTCGACCCCCAAAGGGGTCGTGACCCACAGGTTGAGAACGACTGAAAGTCACTGCTCCTTCTTGCAGAGAGATTATACTCAACGATTGGTCAATATAGGAGTATTGGGGGCATACCTGATGGGCCATCCGAGGTCCAGAATTGCATTTGTGATTAGCTGAGGTCTTCACTGTGACTGCGTATGAGCCCAGCTTCTCCCTCTGCTCAGTACTGCTTTCTTCACGTTGCCACGTGGATGGATCCTATGAGCACTCCCCTATAAGTCTCCTACTCTGATCTGCCAGAGAAATGCACCACCCTCACTCTCAGGCTAATTGGGGTGCTCTGTGCTCTCAAATATTCATGACACTCTGTGGCTAACTGTTCAGTCTCCGCATTCTATTATAAGCTCATTAACAAGTGTTCTGTTTTTATCTTTAAATAACTGTGTGTGTGTGTGTGTGTGTGTGTCCTTCTTTACTATGTCAAAACTTCTAGAGGTTAGGAACCATTTTTATCAAAGTTTAACATATATACCTAAATTAGCCAAATTATTGATTGATAGTTAATAGCTAAATGTTTGGTGAGTATGTACTTCGCACCAGACACATTGTTTCACGTGAGAAAACTAAGGCATTATACTTTGCACAAGCTCACAGACACTAATATGAGTAGAAGTCAAGATCTGAGCTTTGATCTCATAACTGTTCATCATATATTTATCCTTTAATAAAGGAAAATCCATTACTTAATTTCTAGAATTCAAAACACTCAAAGCACATATTCTAAGAGATAAAATGTTTCTTCTAATCCCATTTCTGTCTTTAATAATGTGAATATTCATGGATACATTATCTCATCTCTCTGGTTCTTAATTTTTTGTCCTATAAATTAAAGTATTTGTAAAGCTTCTTGCAGCTCAGAAATTATTTTCTAGAATAGAATTACCTTTATCTACACAATTCTTTTTTATTTTATGGCCCTTCAATTCTTTGATACATGATTAAATTTTGATCTCTCTAATAAATACTTCAGTAAGAGCTTCCATCAGCTTAGGTGGTTGGAGCATCCCCCCTACACAGAGAGGTCGCAGGTTAGATTCCTGGTCAGGACACATACCCAGGTTGTGGGTTTAATCCGCAGTCCGGGCGCATATGGGAGGCATCTGATCAATGTTTTTCTCTCATCTCTCTCTCTCTCTCTCTCTTCGTGTCTCTGTCTCCCCCCTCTCCCTTTCCCTACCTCTCTCTCCCCCCTCCCTCCCTTCTTCTCTTTCTAAAAATCAATGAAAACATATACTTGGGTGAGGATTAAAACAAAACAAAACAAATACATCCACCACTACCAAAATAAATGCTTAAAAAAATAACGGATAGTTTGTCAGGTTGGAAAAATGTACGATCTACTGGAAAGAGCTCTGGAATAGTAGAAGATTTGGAAGCTACTAAATGGTGAGGTCTGGTTTCACTGTCTATAAAACCAGCTAAGGTTGTATCAGCGTTGAGTCGGGGAAACAGAGACATGATGATTGTTATGGAAATCAGGGATTTGTTCTTCACACTTAAATTTACACAAATGTGAGATGAGCTGGAGAAGTAAAGGTCTGGAGGGTGCCGGTAGAAAATCACAGAAAGGGTTACTAACACATGTGGTTAAGAGCTGGCACTGTGGTGGACAACCAAGAGCTTACAGGGAAATCAGAGACATCCAGCATGTCCAGCCACCAAAGTGGGACCACGAAGGGGGAGATCTAAGGAAAGCTGTTGCTTCAGCGTAGCTGTGTTACCTGTGGTTGTGCAGTTTGAACATCTGGTGGTGGGTCTGGAGCTTTTACAGCCTGGGGGAGGCGAGCTGGAGGGAGAATAGAGGAGGACCAGCTGGGAACTGCCGGGCACCTTGCCCTTGAACATCGCCATACCTGAAGAAGGCCTGAGGGTCAGGCTGCTGCTTCACTTCCACCGTCAAAACGTCACAAGCCCTTTGTCAGCCAACTCTAACTTGGAACCATGCGAGGAAGGAGATTCCAGGAAGCCTAGTTCCCAGGTTAACCAAGGGGACAATAGCATAACCTAGCTATATATACCTTAGGTAAATCACCTATTACTTTTATACCTCTCTCTTTTTTTTTTTTATCTTTAAGTAGGAAAATTATTCTGTCTCCTGTCATCTGCACCACTCTGTTACAGGGACTCAATCAGAAAGCATATGCAAACACATTTTGTATTGGACAAACTAAAATCCCATGCAACTATGAAATATATTTAGTTATTTATAATTCATTTTTATTAACCCAAGACATTTATAATTGATTCAATACAAATTTTTAACTATATATTTATTTTAAAATCCACCCCCACACTGTCCCCAAAATAAATTTTACTAATCTGTGTATATATTTGGATTCAGGACCCTGTCTAGATACACTCATTGCATCTGTGGTCTCTTTGGTTACCTTTTACCTAGAGCAGTCGGTCACATGCCCACAAATACTGTTTTTGAAGAAACCAGGTTAGTTTTCCTCAGAAATGTTTCTTTCTGGATTTATCTGATTATTTCTTTGTGATGAGATTCAAATTAGATTTTTTTTTTTTTTTACAAGAATGCTATATAACTGATGCATGCTTTCTATTTTATCAAATCCAAAGGCACAAAGGTCAATGTGTCCCATTATTAGTTGGGCTAAGTTTTATTCACTTATTAAGGTTTTTCTTTTTTTTTTTTTTTTGCAGTGGAATATGTAGTCCCTTACAGAAAACTCTTACAATATATATATAAATATAGAAAATATATATAAATGTAAAACATATAAAGCTTATCTACTTTGGTTGAAGTGACTGTGAGCCTAATACAATATCCCTTTGTCCCTCCCCTTGCTAGTGCCTCTGATATTTGTAGAGCATTCTTTAAAACCAATGCATCATGTAATTATAACTAAAAATGTAAAGATGTACCAATTGGAAATAAATTTAGTTATACTATTTTTCAGTATAAAAAGAAAAATAATATAAAAAATGTGCAGCCTCCGTAGAAAGGCACAGATATAGTGAATGTATTTCATTAGATAAAGTGATTTTTGCATGTTAATTTTTTTACATTTTGGTTACATTTTTTTTCCCTACAGTTAATTCCTTTATATATTTATTGTATTAACTTGATTAGTAAATTCTTTATCATGCATAGTATAATGATAGGCTTAAACATACCCCTTCCTTTGGACCAATAAAAAATTTATATTAGTAAAATCTGAATGATAGTATTTAACCATTTATAATGAACATCTTATGTTATAATTATAATCTTACTATAATATTTATGCATAATTTTGGAATGCTTCTTATATTTTATTTCTATAGTATTTTTTGGGATACCTTCAGGTTAGAACTGACTGTGGCTGTTAAAACCTTGTTCTGGAAGAGATTCCAAATGAAGAGATTAATAGAATGTTTGAAACAAAATTGCCAATAGAAGAAAAAGGAAAAAAAAACTTGAAAATAAATTGGCCATTAAATTTTTTTGTACAAAGTTTATTTTGGGCCAAGATCTTTCTTGGGAAGGAGTTTGGTGTAGTGAGTAAAGCATTGTACTGGGAATCAAGGGACACGAACTCTAGACTTGGATATGTACATACTTTTCTGAATGACCTTCGACAAGTTACTTCACTTTTCCAAGTCTCAAGTCTTCAGAAGTAAAATGAGGAGGTAAGGATGCAGTCTTTCCAATTCCAGAACCCTTTTAAAAAAAATAAAAAATAAAGTACTACCATACCGTGTATGTATTTCAAGGACAAAACAAATTAGTGTGGATTGAAAAGAATTCTCTAGAGTCTTCCATGTAAATTTAAACCGTGCATTTTTATAGGTACTGCAAAACTTGTTTCACTCTCTTTAGTGAAATGTTTTTCATTTCTCTGATCCTCTGTGTTACACGGTCCTGGCTGGAACCAGTAGCAGATGTGTTGAAATTCTAAGAAGAAAGTTATTTCTTACAGCATTTTTGGACTGATCAAAGTAGGAAAAATATATATAGGGAATCTCCTGGCAGTTTCTACACTCTTGAATTCTTAGCCCAGATATAAAACTCAAAGTTTCAATTGTATTTTCAAATTATTTCTCCAACTTGAGAGGCATATTATTTTTATTTAGACTATGATTTTTGTCATAGTTACTTCCTAAAACAGAGAAGGAATTATTTCATTCAACAAAATTATATTTTACAGTCCTTGACTGAGATGATATATTCAAAAAGGCATGGTTTTACAAAGTAATTTTGTACTTTCTTCAGGTTTTCTAAAGTTCAGAAAAATCTCTTAACTTTAATGCAGATTAATGTCAATCTCTAGAGTCTTGTATTTTTCCAAGCTGACAAAAACTGATGCCCCAGTGCTGTAGGAATTCCTGCCCCAAAGTGAGTAATGCTGGATGGGACTCAGAGGAGTGCTGCCCTAGAAGCTCACAGGTTGGTGAAGGTTGCTAGAACCAGTTCCACTGCCTCAGGAAACAGTCCAGGGAGATGCCCTGTGATCCCCTGCCCTGAGTCTTCCCAATGCTGTTCACAACTGAAAAGATGATGGCTATATCTTCAATGAATGAAATATTTGTCCTTTAAAAAAATTTTTTTTTCTTTATTGATTTTTAGAGAGAGAGAGAAACATCGATGAGAGAGAGCATCGACTGGCCGCCTCTTGCATGCCCCACACTGAGGATTTGGCCCACAACCTGGGCATGTGCCCTGACTGGGAATCGAACTGGTGACCTCTTGGTTTATGGGTCCATGCTCAACCACTGAGTCACACCAGCCGGGCAATAGTTGTCATTTTTTTTTATTTTGTGCTATCCTGAAATAAAATGTCCATAAAGATTTCAGACTAGTCATGTATGTGTGATGGGATGGGGAAGGGTGGATAGTACACAGGCAGAGAGGTCATTGCAATGCCACAAACCATAATCAGCTTATTAATGAAGAAGGGGATCTAACCAATTTAGAGAAGTAGGGAGGGCCTCCAAGGGGTGATCTAAGTTTACATAAAAATGGCAAATTGGAATTAGCTGGAGGAATGGTTCCAAGTTGGAAGTAGAATTGGGAATAGCATTATAAGGAAAGTTATTTTTTACAGAATTCCGGGACTCATTCAGGTAGAGAAAATATATCTATAGGGAATCTCAAGCAACACTTTAAGCATGGAGCATAATGGGGTAAGGACAAAGCATGATGCTAAGAGCACAGGAGAGCCAGACAACTGGTAATATCTGAAAGACTCTGGACTGGCAGCTAGTAATAGCCATCTAAAATGGTCTGTTATCACATTCCAATCAATTTTTTTTTGCTCAATGTTTTGATTACTCTGTTCATTAAATATGAGCAACCACAATTTTCAAGGCATTGTGTGTGAAACAAAACCCCACAGAAATTAACCTCCATCCTTTAAGAGTTTAACTTCCTTGCCTGACTTGATTTTCTTTATCCTTTAAGTCTTAACTCAGTTTGCAGAGCTCTGCTTTTTAGATTGGATAAGGAGCTCCTTCCGTGTGCTGTCCCTGGGCTTGGTGAGTATCTTTATCAGAGTCCTTCCTTACCCTACTGGGTTGTAATAGGCGATTCCCTATTATTAGAATGCCACATCTGGGAGGGCAGGATTTCTCTGCAATGTTCGGCACATGTCTGGAGAGGAAGCATTTTCTAATAAATATGTGAAAGACATATCAACAAAGGCATTTTTGTGCAGTCAATAATACTGCTAATTTTGACCTAGATGCCAGAAATTCAGAGACCAACAAGTCAAAATTTCTGTCCCCAGGGGTTTATGGTATAGAATGACAGCATATTATAGTTTCCATGTCAGATTTTTAATAAAGTGCTATGTCCTTTAGTTTCTTGGATTGTTGCTTGGATGAGACTCATTTCCCTTATATATTCAGCTGCTGGCTCTTCAGTTCCCTTTCTTTACTCGCAAAAGATATGAAAGAATTTCAATATTGTATGATACCAAGCAAATGAAGTAAAATGTTAATAAGATGGACACACAACATACCTTATTCCGTAGGCCAGCTGATCCTGATCCATGTTACTGTCACTGATAAGTAATTTATGAATTACAGGGACTAGGCACTCTGCCTGCAATTCTTACAGCTGTAACTAGGTGGCAGTGAGCTTTGATTTTATGGAACTCGCCATGGGCAAATAATTGAGAACTTGTCAGAAAGTATAAGATTCAGTTTTAAGTACATGATATATTTTTAAATTTTATTTTTCAATTATAATTTATTTTCAACATTGTTTTATATTAGTTTCAGGTATACAGCATAGTGGTTAGACCATCATATACTTTACAAAGTATCCTTCCCCCTGATATTTTAAGTACCCTCTTGCACCATCCATAGTTATTAGAATATTATTGACTATATTCCCTATGCTTTACTTTACATCCTCATGGCTGTTTTGTAACTACCAATTAGTACTTCTTAATCCCTTCACCTTTTTCACCCAGCTCCCTAACATCTCTGCCCTCTGGTATCCGTCAGTCTATTCTCTGTATCTATGAGTCTCTTTCTATTTTGTTAGTTTGTTTATTTTGTTCTTTAGATTCCACATATAATTGAAATCATATGGTATTTGTTTTTCTCTATCTGGCTTATTTCACTTATCACAATACCCTCTAGGTCCATCTATGCTGTTGTAAATGATAAGATTTCATTTTTTTTTATGGTTGAGTAATATTCCATTGTATATATGTACCAGAACTTTTTTACCCACTTATCTATTGATAAGCACTTGGGTTGCTTCCATATCTTGGCTATTATAAATAATACTGCAGTGAACATAGGAATGCATATATTTTTTTCAAATTAGTGTTTTGTGATATTTTTGAGTAAAAATTTTAAAATTATGAAAATAACAATATAAAATATTGATTACCCTATACATAATGCAATCCTTTTCCTCTCTAGGTGATTTATCTTTTTAAAGAGACTTTACCCATTTCAATCATAAACATCATAAAACTGTTTAAAATAATTATGTCAGGTATCAACAAGTAGCAGCATTAAATGCATCAACTGCAAATCCTGTGTAGATAGTAGCATCATAACGTTCAAGTTTAACTAATATTAATTGAGCATTTATTCCATTCCAAAGTGCTCATATATATATATATATATATATATATATATATATATATATATATAATCTTTTGGCATTAACATTACAAATGTCAATATTTATACTGGTCTGCTCATTCTCTATTAAAAGAATTAGAAGTGCTATTTTAATACCTCCCTGAGTTAGAAGCTCAAATAATCAGTTGGATAAAGAATAGTTTTAGTCTTATTCATTTTTAGCTACAAATAAAAAACAACTTTTTCCCCCTCACATGTCCTCATGAGCAATTCTAGAGAAAATTTTCTAGCTCTGAAGATCAGAAGTCATTATATAAACAATGAGAGGTCACATCGTTATTATAAAATGATTATTTTAATGGACTATGCTTTAAAAATAATAAATGTGATTAAAGATCAAATAAATTGCTGTGCCTATTTATAATTTGATTTTTAAAGTACACATAGTGTTTTTAGCAGAACTACATCTGAATATTGTATGCTTCCTTAACATCTCCTAACCTAGAGATATGCTGATAATTAGAGACATTAAGTCACTATTTCTTTGGCTTGTTAATAAACAATAATTATTAAATATGTAGTTGTCCAATATCCAGAATTGTATTATTTCTCTCTTAACTGGATATAGTTTTGCTTTAATCTATATAAAATTACTTTCTTAAAAGTTGTTATAATTCTTTTGAATCATATTCTGCATTCATTCATTAGCCAGCCAGCCAGCCAGCAACCAAACATTTATCACACTGCTACTATTTTCCTGGTACTATTCAGTCATTTCCAAACTTGAGTGTTCATATAGTCAACTGGAGTGTTTCTGACTCCCATGTGTAGATACTCTAACCTTGGGGTAGATGACCCAAATATCTCAGTCCTACCAAATACACCCAGGTGATGCTAATGTAGAAATAACACTTGAATGGCACTAAAAGGAGATACTGTGTTTGTTGGTCTTGATGGGCTAATAGTTAAGGAGAAGAAAGAAAACCTTTTGTTTCAAGTGGGCTTGAAACAAAACTTTTAGCTGTGATATGTTTTAGCATGTTAGGTTGGTTGTTTTTGTTTTGTACTGTTTTTTGATCAAGGAATCATGGATCGTTTACAAAAATTAATGGAGCTAAGGATCTTCTCTGCAGAATAAATGAACAAACACAAAATTTTGCCTACGTTTATGTGTGATTTAGCTCCACACTCAGTCCCTGGGTAAGAACCCTCGTAATTAGGCTATAGTTGGGTACTAAATAAAAGTTGTCAATCAGCTGGGGTTGAGGTTGAATGGGGTACATTGGAAGAGACTGAAGGGCCAGGAAAGGCTTTACAGCGGAACTCCTTGGAGATTTGTGAAATATGTGTAAGTGTTCGTGAGGAGTGTTTGTTTGTGTGGAGGATGGTGGCAAAGGAGGAAGGTCTTCACATTCCAGCCAGAAGGAATAATGTGAACAAAGACCCAGAAGTGGAACAGAGCCTGCCTTAGAGAATAGCAAGTATCTTGTTATGTAGGGGTTCACTGTGCTACAGAGAACAGAGGACCATTTTCCATGATAAGGAGTTTGGACTCTATCTTACACTAATCGTAGAGAGAAATAAGCACACGGATGACTTCGGTCAACAGAAGAATCTGCTTATGCATGCTGGAGCCTTATTTATAGAGCTTATAGCAACACATTGTCCAAGTATAACAAGAGAAAGTATTTCCTCTTTGCAAAAAAAACCCAAAAACCTCAGACAATGTCTCTCAATGGTTTCCAACATTCTACTCACCGTTTCCTCTCTCTCTGTCTTCCCCTCAGGGATACTGGAAAGAAAGTTTTTGCTGCTCTTTAAACAGAAATAGAAATGAGAACAAGCCTGCCTCCCTTGAATTTGTTTATACTAAAAAAAAATCACCAATTTTGGTCACAAGTTTTACAAGGTCTTGACTTAATTTTTGATAAAAGAGCAAACCCATAAACTCTCTGAGGTGGCCATTGGCCTGGTCTTTAGGCACCAAGGAGGGTCCGATCCGTGAGCCGCTCACTTGGAGCTAACTGTTAGCCACACATGACGCCAAGGGAACTGAAATGCATTTGAAGGACTGTTTGTGTTTTTTACAGGGGTCTTAGTGCCACATAATTCATTTGGGCACTAACTTTTTTATTATATTCTTAGAAAAGGAGAAGGATACTGAAAGAACTTTATTTTATTTAGAACCAAAACCAGAGAATCACTACACTGTGTTTCTGAACTCTGGGAAATATGGTTTCATTGTCACAGAAAGAGGTTAGTTTTTGTTGTTGTTGTTTTGTTTTTGTTTTTTTTAATTTATGGAATAGAGTGTACTCTCTCGTCACTATGCAAATGGGAACTCAGAGATAACAGTATGTGAGTTCTCTATTTTCTTTGGAGGAAGAATTTATCATGACTTTTGAACATATGCAATCTTTATGTCATTGAGAAACAATGAGAACTTTATTTTGCTGAGATTTTGAAATACGAGTCATTGTTACCAGTGTCAAGAGTTTAAGAAGAACTGGATGGTTGATAAACTTATTTTTTTTAAATCAAAGTTCTACATTGTATTAATATTTGTAAGTCAAAGGAGAGACATTTAAATGTATACCTTCAAAACTTAAATAGATGAAAAATTAGTGTACAATGTATGCATGTATAATGAAAGCTAATATATAAAATAATCATCATAGAACCAGAGGAAAAAAATGAAACTGGATTTTCTGAAGTTTCTCATTATTGGGGCTGATGTTTTCTGTAAGTATGAGCTTTATCTTTCTTAAGAGCATCACAGATTTCCATGACCCTCCCTATCTCAAGCATTTTCCACACTTGCACAACGTCTACTGAACATGTCAAAGATATATAACATGTCTACCTCAGAGCATCTAAGGCTTAAAAAGCAAATTAGATAATGTACCCCTTCTTAGCATAATGGTTAGGTTAACACATACAAATTCTGGCAATTCCCCAGTGATCCACTTCATCTGAGAACAAATGACAGCGATTAAGGAAAACGGAATGTGATCAAGAAAGCTTTCGGGAAAGAGATGAGAGTTAGAGGTAGGTCAGCGTGGATGATCTCAGAGATTTTTTCCCAGCATTAATTATGGGTAAAGAAAGGGAAAAAACACATGTGGATTCAGTCAGTAATGCACCCTATTATATGTCAGGAAAATCTTGGTTTCTCAAAAGATTGGAATTTTAATTTATTAAAGAATAAACAGACAACAGTGTGGTGAAGGCAGGGTGGGGCGAGCGGGGAGGAGAGTGTCAATGGGGGAAAAGGAGGGACATCTGTAATACTTTCAACAATAAAGATAAATTTCAAAAGAGGAATAAACATTTGAATTCAAGGATCAATGTTCAGGCATTTGGTTTCAAAATAAAGTAGACCTTAATCTAGGTAGTCAGCCAGCAAAGCATCTCTTTGGTTTCTTGTTCTTTGTACTTGGTATTTGTTCGCTCTATATAAAATGAAAAAAACTTTCAAAGGAAATGGGGCCTTTTAGATTTGAGAAAATTGGTCCTTTGCATAATTTAATTTCTCCAGTTTATTGCCTACATGCATATCTCAGTGTTTTTGTCACTCTTGGCATGCTTACATATGTCTATCAATGTCATATGTATTGATACCGGTTTAATTGCACTGTCATTCATATAACTCATGTTTACTAAGCTATGGTGTATTTTATGGTTATTGGTGAGGGAACTACTGTTTGTTTAATTTTTCATTAATATTCTCCAAGTATTTACATGTGACAGTCTTTTTAAGGATGTCATGTGTTTTACCTCATTTAATCTTTCCTATACTGATAGCGAGACATTACTCTTTTTTATCCTTGCCCGTGGACATTTTTCTGAGGACATTTTTCCATTTTTTGTTCAGATAGAGTGGGAGGGAGAGAGAGGAAGAGAGAGAGAGAGAGAGAAACATCGACGTGAAAGGGACACATCGAGTGGCTGCCTCCTGCACGACCAACCGGGGCCGGGGACAAATTGCAACCAAGGTACATGCCCGGGTCTGTCTGGACCACGGGCTGATGCTCTAACCGCTGAGCCAAACTGGCCAGGGCGAGACATTACTCTTATTCGAGCCATTTTACAGATGAGCAACTGAGGATCAGGAAGGGTAAGAGCTGGGTTTCAAACCCAGACACTTCAGCTCTAAACTCTGTTCTGTTATACTAGCTCTCCACACACAAGTGAACTCTTCATACACTAGTGCTTCTCTCAAGACACAGGCTTACTCTTCAGAAATTAGTTGTATTTATTCATTTTGTGGGGAATGGGGAGAGGAAGGAAAAAAGGAAGAATTTTGGGTAATGAGTTTATTGTCAGTTATTTCCTTCATTCATTCTTATTTTGTACCTAACCACCTATATCTGCAGATCTTTATGTCTTTTTCAGGTATTTATAAATCTCATCTTCTCTATTCTTAATCAAATTGTACATTATTAGGTTGTTTTCTTTTTTTTTTTTGCATTTATCTTCAGATAGAGCGGGAGAGTGGGGGAGAGAGAAACATTGATGTGAGAGAGACACATCGACCGGTTGTCACCCACACGACCCCCATCCAGGGCCAGGGACAAACCGCAACTGAGGTAGGTACGTGCCCTTAGTGGGAACCAAACCCGGGTCTCTCTGGTCTGCGGGCCGATGCTCTAACCGCTGAGCCAAACTGGCCAGGGCCATTATTAGGTCTTTTAATCTTCCTATTTACACCCTCTTTTTAAACTTCTTTTGAACTTTTTCTTCTACTTATAGATTTATATCTATGAGTATAGATCATTGTCATCCAAGTATCTATCATAGGCATTTATTCTCTCATTTTTTTCATAGGTGCACTGACATTAGAGTAACAGACTGTATCTACAACATGTGAAAAACAATGTTGCACATAATGACAGACTTAACAGAGCCTCCTTCAACAGAGATCACAGTCCTAAGATTCAACATTGGGTGATAAATCCTCTCGCCTCTAACCAAGAAGATAAAGCTTTTGAAACTTTTTTTTTTTTTTTTTTTTTTTTTTTTTTTTTATGAATGCTCAGGTTCCAGATGGAATTATGCAGTAGAATGGACACATTTATAGATGTAGGTCCCTTTGTAAAACTGGATGGTTTCATTTCTCATATGAACTCTCTAGTATTTATTTTAATGCATTATTCCATGAGCTATTTCTTCACATGTCTGTTGGCCGCCACAGACCCTCAGATGGCAGTGCCCCAATATGATTTGAGCAGACCTAAGTCATTAATATTTCAAATCAAAAAAAGATTGCTCATGGGACTTGAATTGTAAAATATTATTAGAGCTGAAATGTTACTATGTACAAGCCATCTCTTGAGGTGAATAAAACTTTAATTCTAAACAATTTGAACTCTTAGTTCACAACTGATTCAGTAACTATGTACTGAATGCCTGTTATGTATATAGTATATGTAGTTCACTAAGATGGCTAAGACATGAATACATACCCTTTTTCCTACAATGCTAATTATTTGTATTCCTTCCAATGATGTTTTCATAATGCCAAACAAATGCTAATATTGCTAGGTCTACAGAAAGACAAACACTGTTTTATCTAAATATAAATAGACAAGAGAAGTATTGTCTTTATTTTTATCAGAAGATGCCACCTGTATCATTTAAATTAGTTCAGAAAGAAATGCTGCGTTACTCATCTTTGCTAATGGTGCCCAGCTTTTTCAGTAGGGTAGGGGTAGGGCAGGGCAGGGCAGGGCAGGGCAGGGCAGGGCAGGGCTGGGTGGGTGGGTAAAACAGAGACAGCCCTGGAGCGGCCACCAAAAGGCAGCAGTGTTGGGAAACTGTCCGATTGAGTCATTATTACCAGGCTCTGAAAGAGAACCGTGGGGGTCATTTTGCATTTTCTTCAAGTGATTGTTAGAAAGACAAACGAGTTCCATATGGTGGCAGGGAGAGAACTCAGAGCCAAAATAAAATCTGCTCAGCTTGTCAGTACGTAAGACCTTCAAGTTCACATATCTGAGAGTCTGTCTACTGTTTAAAAGAGCTGAGGCCAAACTTCAATTTGTCATACATACAACTCCCACTGCCTTGGATAATGAAAGGACTCTTGCTCCCCTGAATGCAGTGAAGACGTAAAAATGTGAGAAGTATGGCCATCTCTTAAGTAGACAAAATTAGTAAGAAACTGTATACATGAGATTGGGCTGCCTATTTTAAAGAAAAGAAAATCACAGAATTATAGAATATATGGTATAGTTTGAAGTCTGTTCTCCCATAATAGAACTCACTATTGTCCTACATTTATTAAGAAATATGATTTAATCTTTCATGTATTGAAATTACATTTTAATTTTAATTTTTGTAATCTTTTGACCCCTTTCACCCATTTCTCCCACCTCTGATCCACTTCCAACTCTGGCAACCACCAGGCTATTCTCTGTATCTATGAGCTTGATTTTGTTTTGTTTTGTTTCAAGAGTCTACATATAAGAAAGATTATACAGTATTTGTTTTTTCCTGACTTATTTCTCTAGCATAATACCTTCAAGGCCTATTCATGTTGTCGCAAATGGCAAGATTTCATTTTTTTTTTTTTTATGGCTGAATATTTGTACCACATCTTTATCTGTTCATTCATTGATGGATACATAGGTTGTTTCCATATGTTGAATATTTTAAATAGTGCTGCAGTATACATGGAGATGTGGATAAAAGGGAGGCCTTATGCTCTGTTGGTAGGATAATAAATTAATGCAGCCACTATGAAACCAGTATGGAGTTTTCTTTAAAAATTTTTAAAAAGAACTACCATATGATCCAGCCATTTTACTTCTGGGTATTTGTCTGAAGAAAATGAAAACACAAACTCAAAAAGATATAGGCACCCCCATGTTCATTGAATTTCTACAAATGAGAGAAAAGAAGTAACTATATTTTCATCAAGGATAATTAGAGAATCATGAGCAATTTCAATGTGCATCTATGTTTCATTTACCCTTAAGATGCTAATGGAAAAAAATCAAAATCCTGACATTGTTTTCAGTCATTGATCAAATGGTACTCAGACACTTTTTTCCCTTAGTGAGGAAAAGAAATGGTTTAAAAGGATGAACCAGGATTTTACTTTGTGGCTGCCCTTTTGGACACATCTAATCATATTCTCGGGAGTTTTGTTGTTATTTTGTGTTTGTTTTTTGGCATCTTCCATATTTCTATCCCTAAATCAACTACTTTGCTGTGGAATAACATTGGGTTTTTATCTCCTACCGTATCATCCTTCATGGAAGCCACTTCCATGCTGGCTACAGACAAGAAATAAATGTCCAGGATTCCCATGGTGTTGTTTTGGGGGAAGTGTTCTCTGTAATGACTTAGAACACGTTTCCTTTCACTATAGACAGAGGCAAAGCTAATTTTGGCCCATCTGTATATTGACTTTTCTTTTGTAAAGTGAAGGTGCTTTTGGAACAACTATTAGCAAAATAGAGAAAGCTATAGATAATTAAATGTACATAAGGACTTTAGAAATGAGCCAGAACCACTATTAAAAAGAACCACCCCAATATTCTGTTTGGACCTCAATTTAAATGCTTCTTATATAATTTAAAAAATACTTAGCATTAAGGAAAAGCTGGCCCCTAGTTTGCCTGCATCAAATAACCAGATATGGTTGTTGGCTTTGGGTCAATAATTGCTATTCTATGCTAGCTAAATAGCTGCCCTAGAAGTCTGAGCCCCTAAATGTGCAGAGGACCCATCCTTGACTGCATGGCTGCTCCCAGAATTCTTGTGGGATTCCACAGAAGCATAATTGTTTTCATTTGCAAACCTCTTAAAACAATGTCAAGAAAAACTATATTTATGGTACACCGTGTCTATTTCCCATGCAACATAGTAACTGTTCAGAGGGGTACCTGTTCTAAGAAGAGCGTAAGCAGCTCCTCTGTGACATGCTAAGGATATAGGGATATAGACATCTGGAGGGTGAATACTATTATATATAGATTCCAAGTTCTACTCAGTCTTCGAAATATTGGTCTCTTCTACTTTTAAGTCATAACAACCAAAACATAAATCAATGTTTACAATTGTGCTATCTTAGGACTCTTCTCTGCTTCTGCTTCCTAATCTGGGCCAGACCTTAAGGAAATATTTCTATACCTTATTAGGCTTTTTTTCAAAATCATTTTGTTGGAAAGATTTATCATAATTGTGTTTTTATTTTGAATTTGTTCTCTGATATCAGTTGGCTATTTGCACAATACAAATAACTCATTCAATAAAACATTAAAAAAAACTAATAGGAATTGAGACATAGCCTTTCTTATTTTATTCTTGAACATATTTTCACATTCTGCAGTCTCCACGATAATGAAACCGAAAAAAGAACCAGAAAGAAGATCAAGAAGGATGTAGAATGTGTGTGTGTGTGTGTTTAATTATTTGAATAGGATAACAGATAAGTGGGATCTTGACTACTTAGCTAAGTGAGATGTAAAAGTTATACCTCTGAAACATGGGCCAGGTATATTTTCAGTATTAGGATTATTGATATTTGAGTTGGCTTTTACTTACTATTTTCAGCCTACTGAGAATTAATTACTTAGCACACCCATCATTCACTTATTCAATGAACATTGAGCCCCCCCTCTGCATTGGATACAGTCCTAAATTCCACTGACTCAAAGATGAGTAAGACACAGTTTCTGCCTGAAGGAGCTCACAGCTTATTATGGGAGAAGACAAGTAAAACCACAAGTGTGTGCACAATATGTGTTATCATCAAGTTATCCCTCTGGTGGTCTTTGAGGTTATACTTGAAATCTTAAAGGATGAATAGGATTTCAGCAGCTATTCAAAGCTGGAAAGGGTGTTCCAAGAAGAGGGGACAGCACATATAAATGTACCGAAAAATGAGAGTGTGTTGCTTTGAGGCAACAAGTGATTGGTAAGTCTGAAGCATGATGTACGTGTGCAGAAAATAACAGGACATGGGAGCTGTGTGTGGGGAGAGGGAGGGTATCTTGAAGGCAGAGGAGGGATAGGTCTTCAAAATCCTTGCAAATCAAAATAAGTTTGGTTTGAACTTTATCCTTCATATGTTGGGAGAACACTGATGGATTTTTACCAGAGTAGAGGAATGGAGAAATACATCTTTTTGAATGCACCACATGGAACATGCATTTTCAAGGGAAGGAGAAGGAGCTAGATTCAAGGCTTTGAGACCAGTTGTAAGACTTCTGCAATTATACAGAGAAGAGCTTCCAGGACTGGATGAAATGGATCTGGGAAAATATATCGTTTTATCCACAGACCCCAACATAGATCATTGATGAGGTCCATAGAGGTGAAGGTCAGGAAAAAACATTGTAGACTTCATTCTAATCCTAACATGTATACTTACATACTTATTTAGCGATTCATAAAGACACCCTTAGGCTTATGACAATTGATGAAATTATACAGTAGCTTCTAAATGATACTGGAGAAGAATGTATAATGGCATGGGAAAATGCTCATGAAATTATATATGAAAAGCATGTTATAAAGAAACATGTAAAGTATGATTTCATTTTCATTTGTATTTGTACATGAGGAGAAACTGATTTGAAGGGTACAAAACTGATACAGTAATTACCTCTAGAGAGGTAGATGAGATGGGGCTGTGGCAAAAACTTCACATGCATTGTTGGAAATTTTTATAATAATATGTTCAGATATTGCATGTGTATCTGAAAATAAACTATATTTCCTGTTGGGTGAAGAAAAGACCAAAAGTTTGTAAACCTTATTATCAAGAGTAGTCACATTCAGGGGAGATTTTGGTGGATTTTCGTTTTCCTCTACTTCCCAAATTTGTATTTATGTATTTCTATTGCCTTGGTAACACAAAGAAACCATTGTAAATTATGAGGCTTAACCTGTAACCCTCATGTGAAAGGATAAAAATATAAGTTATGCCCAGCACATGGCAGTCACTTACTTAATATCAACTGAATTTTTGTGCTGAATTACCTGCAAAAGACACTGTAGAAAATCACTGTGTCCTGGAAAGGCTTTCCCTAACAGTGAGCTTAAAGCAACTGCAGGAAAACGGTATTGACTTACCTTAAGAAAGAAGAAGAGAAGTCATCACGAATCATGGAGAATCCAAGAATCAGAGTTGGAATTGGTATTTCTCCTACAAGAGCCCCTGAGGGCTAAACTCACCACGTCCCAGTGGAGCAGGGGATGTCAGACTAACAGTCACAGCTACTTAATTTTGTGCGTTGCTTTTTAAAATTTTTATTTATTGATTGATTTTAGACAGAGAGGAAAAGGGGGGGAGAGAGAGAGAGAGGGAGAGAGAGAGAAACATCGATTTGCATTCATTGGTTGATTCTTGTATGTGCCCTGATGGGGGATCGAACCCACAACCTTGGCATATCAGGATGACGCTCTAACCAACTGTACTACATGGCCAGGGCCTTACAACTATTTCATTTTGGAATCACTCATCTTCTTCTGACTCTGATTCTGTGTTCACTGTATAACCAAGTTTCTAACTGTAATTTGGTGTTCTGTATGAAATTCTCTCTAAGGAGACCAGGAGACAGGGCTCCCACATGTTCTTATTTTCTTATTTTGACTGTAAATAGAGACCTGACAAAGGTCTCCCTTAATTTGTGTGTGTATCTGTCTCTGAGAGACTGAGAAAATGATCAGATTTCAAATTAAGACTTCCAATCAGATACGGACGGTGGGGAATTCATTCAGGGGACGTGCCCTAGGCTCCTACTGGTGACCTGTCACCTTACTTCTCCTTGGTGAACCCACGTCCTCACAGGCTGCACACAACCTAAAATGTGAATCTGCACTGAAAAAATTCCACAGCTTTGCATCGCCAGTGGATTGAGCCTGCCTCTCAGTTTAAAATGCAAGCGTGTGTGGGATAGTCCAGCATTAGAGGCTCCTTACAGCCTACCATTAGCTACAAGTTCTAGTAATCATTGAAATCAAGAAGATTTGACTAGGGTTTCATTATTGTGTATTGTGCTCTGGCTCAAGAAAGTCTCTGCAGAACATTTGTAAAATCCTTTGGCACAAACATACAATAGTACTGTTATTTGCTAACCATAGTGTCGAATCTCACAAAATAATAATGGGACATATACATACAATACTTAGGTGCAAACACAAGTCCAACATATAGATAGCTCCATATAGGACTGATCTTCATTATTTCTGTTCAACAAGAATGTGAAATTTTGTTCAGAGCTGGCCTAGGTCTCACTCAGAGGTGTTGATTGCTCATTAGCTATATGTGGGTGGGTCAGATTCATAAATAGGACTCTGGCAACAAGTGGTCACACACAGGGGTTTGTAGAAAATATTGCTAGATGGTTTTGGAAGGTCAGAGGAGCAGAGTGTTAGGTAGACGGGTAAAGTCTCCACCAGAGACCTTAGGTATCAAATTGACGCTGCTGGCAACCCTGGCTCGGTTCTTCTGGGCCCTGAGCAGCCACGGAAGGACCTGAGCAAGCTTGCATTTGTTCAGAGTGCCCAGCTGGATGTGAAAGCAGCGTGCAGTAGCAATAGGAGTGAGCAGACATCAGACAGGGAACTACAGTTGGCAACTCTTGTGATTTGCACACTAGTAGTTTAAATTCTAGACCAGTATTCTTCAAAATGTGCTTCTTGAACAGTCTGCCAAGAGTAATCGGAGATGCTGGGTGAAAACAGCTTCTAGCCCTGGTGCAAAGGCCTTTGCACAAATGATTTGTTATAGATACAACTGCTGGGGAACTCCTGATCGAGGTTGATGTAGATTTGAGGTAAGAGAGAGAGAGTAAGGTAGGGTCCTTGAAGAATGCCGTAATTGAGGTTAAACAGCTGGGATCTTGAACTTAATTTTAGGGAAACCACTAGAGTGCAAGCCTCTCAGGACATGTTATTTTGTCGTTTTGTCTGCTGCTGTATCTGAAGTGCTTAGAACAATTTCTGGAATATAGTATGTGCTCAACAAATATTTGTCCAGGGAATGCACAATGAATAAGAGTTTGGATTTTTAAAAGCACTGCTAAATTCCAGCTTGATTAGCATCTCTAAGCCTTGCTATGGAAAATGGGAATATTGATGCCTGCACTGCAAATTTAATTTACAAATTAAATTTAATAACGGCTGCAAAGCGTTTAGCAGAGTGCTTGGCACAGACCAAGTCCTTAATCAATGAGAACTGTTATTCCTGTTGCTATTAATAACAATGTTTAGCACAGCACCAGTATTCAAAATTAACACAGTAATATGCTATAGTGATACTCTAAAAGCCATTTTTGTGTAGAGATTAATACTCGTAATAATAAAATAAACCCATTTTCCTTTTGTCACTTCTGCATTATCAGAGAACCGTTTGAGTTTGAAAATGCATAGTGAGAAAAACAGCAAGCACACAAGCCATAGCATCTTTGTGGGACTCGAGTCCACGCTCTCTCCTTCCCTCCTTCCCTCCCTCCCTCCTTCCTGCCTGCCCTCTCTCCCTCTCTTTCCCCCTTCCTTCCTTCTGTTTGGTTTCAGAGAGCTTGGCTCTTGTAGCAGTTTGTTGGAAGGGCTGAGTTTGAAGAAGGGAGAAAGGGGTAACCAGCCACACCAGCAGGAGTGGGGAATCAGCCGTTTCTGGGCGTGGCAATGGCAGTGGCCCGGCAGCTAGGACCCGACTGCAGGGCATTCTCATCACCTGCCACATGAATGAGGGGTAGGTGACGACTTGCATGGGCCGGAAACGTTTCCAGAGGAGACCAGCAGCTTCTGGACGCCAGGGAGAAGACGGTGATTGGTGGCTGCCCTGAAGAAAGAATGTGGTCACATTAAGGCTTCTGAAGAGATGAAGCTCAGAACACTATTTGCTCTACTCTCCACTACCGGTCAGTGGAGAGTGGAGCAAATAGTGTTTTCTTCGTCAGGACACTTGGGATCGAACCTCAGAAATCGGTGCGTCGTATTCTCCAGGATACGTACAAAACCAAGAAGACAGGTCATCCTTCGATCGTTACCCATCTCAGCCCCACGCACGGTTTCTTAGAAGGTAGGAAAAATATCTTTTTCAGAACCTGGTTTGAAGCTCCAAATAAAGGGACATTTCACATTGTATACAAATCTCGAAATAACAGTCACACGAGTGGAGAAGACGTTACCAAAGCACTGGCAGGAATCGCAGGAAGCCTCGATTCAGAAAACAAAGTGGATCACACCAAGCCACCGTACGCAGTGGTAGTATGAGTCACTCAAGCTGTCCATGGCCTGAGTGTCGTGGAAGATTCCACGTTGTTCAGAAAACAGGATCTCCTGGAGGCGGCGAAGAGCGCTAAGGACCTGCCACAGCGTAACCAAGGGGAGCAGCGCAGCAGGAAACGGGAAAGAAGCTGAATTGGAGTCTGGTGGCACATCGCATCAAAATGACCCAGCAGGAGGAACACATGACCAGCAGGTGGTAGGTGCCAGAGCCTATGAGGAGCTGCGGCAGACAAACCCGGGTCTGAGACACAGGCGATGGATGCAGGAGGAGATAAACCTGAACTTGCAAGTCAAGTCCCGGAGGATCTGAGTCAGATGAACAGGACCTCATAGGGGGAAAAAAATCATTTTTGTTGGGGGTGAGTTTCTCAACTGGGATTCTGTGAGATGTTGCTGGGATTCCATATAAAACCGTGACTGAAAATGCTGATTTTGAGCTGGTCCTGCAGAGCCCTGTCCTCGGCAGGGAAGGGCGACTGAGCAGCGGGTCAGAGTCTCCGCCGCCTGCCTGCAGGGTGCAGTGGGCCCGCGTGCTTGGGTGGGCGAGGAGAGGCCGTGGATAGCTGGCGACCACTATTACACGGAGGGGAGTGCGGTAGGCGTGTGACTGTGGCCTCACCCTCGTGGTCACTTTCCCCAGCCTGTCCCTTGGCACTGCCAACTGACCTAGGGGAGCGAAGAGGTTCTGAAAATACAGGGGGGCCAAAAGCAGGTCTGTCATTGTGCCTATGAGAAACACAGGGTTTCTTCTTGTATTATTATTATTATTATTTATTCATTATTGTATTCTTTTTCATCCGAACAACTACTTTGCTCCGCTCTGTGTAAACTTAGAGGGACGTTTTCATTCTAGGAAGGAACGTGTGTGTTGTAACTCAGCTGTGTCCTGCCGTGTGGTCGTGAAATTGCCACAACACGAGCCAAATAGGTTAGAAGTGGATTGTGACCTTCTTGTACTTTCTGTGATTTCTTAGTTAGACATCATGCCTGTGTTTATATTTTATTAACCTTTGTTTGTCACAAGCAGTTCTGACAGCCCAGGGCTGCAGTTTGGGAAGGCGAGGTGCGAGGTGGGAGAGGGCCGTGCTGGGCACAGACTGCAGACCCCGCTGGGATGGAGAATCAGTCACCGGAGGCGCTTCAGTGTGCTGGTGCAACAAGGGACTGAAAGAAATTCTTTCTTTACAGCGAAAGCGACTTTTTAATGGGCTTATGTGGACGCATAACCCAAGCTGTCCTATTCCATTGTATGTTGTCTGTCAAACGAGACTTACAGGTCCAGCATTTGGTCCAGCAGTTGTAGCTATAAATCATAGCCATTTGATTAGTAAAGATGTTGATTATTTCAAACGGCTTTTGGAGCATCAAAACAGCAAAGCTTTTGTTTAAAAAAAAAACCAAAAAACACATCCACTGAAAAGGCTTAGGAAGCAAATTATCTAGTAGCAGGACTTATTCGAGGAAAGCAAATTTCACATAGTTGGTAAGAATCTAATAATACCAACATTAAAATGCTAGGGCAAGAAGTACAAGAAATTGAAAACACTTTACTCCAATTTAATAAATTGACTTATGTCATATGATGCAAAAGAAGTTTTTGTGTAATTAACTGAAAAGCAGCAACTTCTCTATCTGGGTCGACCAGTCCACAGATTTCACCATTATTTGACAGGCTCTATAGCATTTGCAAGATTTGTAAATGATGATGAAATTCAAGAAAATGTTTCTGCTGCTAGGAGCCCCCCCCCCCAAACAAAAGCCAAACTAAACCCTGAGCAAAGAGCACATAACTCTTCTACATACAGAAACCCGGTGGCTTATCAGAGGAAGAGGTCTCAGCAGGACGCTTGAGTTGAGAGGTGAATTGCCAGAGTACTTACCAGAAAACACTAGGCCAGATTTTGCTGGATGCCGTGAAGATGAAGAATGACGACAGAAACAAGTCTACTTAGCATTTCTTATTCTGTGAACAGATGAACAGTTTTCTGCAAGGTCCCAGAGGAAATGTTTTTTCTTGGAAGTGACAAGATTCTTAGATTAAAAAGAAATGGACTCTGGAGCAATCATATGGCCAAAGGAACTCTTGCAATGTGTCCACAGCCCTTTGGGCTTGGGAATGAAGAAAGATAATAACAACTCTCAAGTCTTAAGGAAGACTCCTTGAAGAACTTCAAAACCAAACTAAACAGCATTCCCCCTCCATGTGTATGGCTGGGAGAGGAACCCCCTCTCTAAATCTTTAGCCTGTGATTTTGTCTGAGAGAAGACAGAACTCTGTGAGTCCCAGTCTGACAGTTCTGGCTTCCTGTGAAATCCTTCAACATAGTGCTCACATCTCACAGACCATGAGGGTTACCTTAACTTGAACATTTTCTCAAGGATTTCTCAAGGGCAAAACTATTGAAAAAGCCAGAAGAGACAGACACCAAAGAGGGTCGCAAAAGAAAAGGTCCAGATTGATAATATTAAGGGGCTGTGAAATTAGCTTTTGGAGATGGGTTTATTCTTCAATTATAAAAAGTTTGGAAGTATTATAAATGTTTAAGACTTCTCTCATTCGATGACTATGTTTACTTAATGACTAGCGAATGTGGGAATATATTTTTATCCTCCTAGCTAGGGGTCCTGCTTGGCAAACCTGAACAGAAGGAGTTGGGGGGGGGGCAGGGACTAGACAGGGCCTTGCTAATGCAGGTGAGCTGGGACTCCCTCACTTATCTTTACCTGCTTAGAATGTTAACGCTCCATAGGTTGAAGTCATCTTGAAAGGACGATAAGAGCAGCATAAATATCATTTGGGGGAACACAGAGGGTAGAATTTGGTGCCTTCGTTAGACTTGCTCCAAGACAAAAATTACTTTTATTTCAATAGTGCAAGAGTCGGGGATTCTGGGGATAAAATTGGCCATATGCTTCCAGAACATACAACTCTGTGGAACTGGGTTCCTTTCGCTTTGTGAAAGAAAGCTGCTAGTCTACAGAAAGATGTTGGTTTAGTAGTTTGTTTTAAATCTCCTTTTGTGACTATTTGATTCTGTGAGACCTGAGTGTGGCCAGAGCTGTCCCTCCACAGTGCACACACGTATTCTGTCGGAATCTGAATTCATTCAGAGAATGATTTGTTTTCAGGTTTACCAACTGTTTATTTTCACTGACATTTGAACATGTTATTTTATAAATGATGAGATTTCAGGGTTAGAATTGAGTGCTTTTGTTTTTTTCTTTTAATTTTTATTTTTAAAAGCTATGTCAGGATTAAAAGTCCACCTTCAGCCTTGTGGTTTAGTGAACTCGTTTGGCTTGATGGAGGAAAAGTGTTAAAACTGGTATTCTAAAACATGTTTCTCTGAGGTTAAACCTGATGTCTGAATGTTATTTTTACTTGTATTTTGCTTTTGGTACGGCCAAATATTGAGCTTGGTTTTAATAGTTTCTGATATTTTCTGAAAAATCCAAATAAATCTGTTGCCCAAAAGAAAAGGAGGAAGAAAATAATGAGAAAGGCGTACATTCATCAAACTGGTCCTCTGGGTTTCCCTGTTCTGTTGAATGACTTACCTTTCTTTTTCTGTGTTTTAAATTCAGGTTGTATTTAAAGGGTCACACTGGGACAGCAGGACAGCAGAGCAGCTTGGTCATACACGGCGCTGATTTCAGCACGAAAGATGCGGATAATGACAACTGTCTGTGCAAGTGCGCCCTCATGCTAACAGGAGGTGAGTCCCCTGGGGCCCTTCTCCAAGTTGTGTTTCATCAGTGTGAGGCTTGAGGTTTCTTATCAATGAGGAAGAGCTATGATCTTCTGGTCAGGAAGCGTAAGAGCAAGTCCCTAGAGATCATTTGTTCTGCCTCCTAATTCCCCTTCTGCAAGATATTGCTAGCATTTAGACATTTGCCTCCTCCCCCAACATCTAAGACAGGGCATGAGAAGCTTGGTCCTGAGTAAATTCTTTAGCCTCTTAAAATCCCGGTTATTCTACCTTCCAAATAATCATAATGATACCCACAGTGGAATGAAGAATGATTTGATAATTCAGCATGGGGGGGGGGCGAATCTTACTAAATGTTTTGCAACTGTGTAGCAGAGTTCATTGACAATTCCATTGAAGTGGAATAAGAAGAATAAAGAGGTATAGTTAGAGCTAAAGTCATACAATTCAGACCAGCTATATCAGGGCTTTGCATTATATGCTATTGATCTCTGTAAGACATCTGAGCTGGTGTAAGAGATGCTATTAAATAGTATTGTATCTGAGTAAGAAAGTTAATCCTTTTTGCACTTTTTGAGTATTTTTCCAGCATTCTGATCGTGTAAAAAGAAAATTCTCAATTTTATGCTAGCATACCTGTAGTGCTTCTTCAGCATTTCCTCAGCAACCACCCTTCTTAGCAGAGAAAGGGCAACATCTTCATCCACAGGCTCCAGGCCTTGATGAGACGGTGGCATCTACCCAGGACCAAATAAAGTGCTTTTGTTTGAATCATATTGAGCTTTATATCTACCTTTTATTACAGCAAGTGGTACTGATTTTCTATTTAAAGGAATGATATAAACTGAGCATTTTCAAATGTATTCACAATATTTGATAGTTAACCAATCACTGATTTAAAGAAAAATATTTTTATTTTTATTAATTAAGTATTAACAAAAATTCTAAGCAGATATGGCAAAAGCTGCAAAGGTGATAGATGACTGACTGAAGTTTGAGAAGCACTGAGCTAATCCCAATGGCAAATGATATGTCTCAAGGATGTGATAGGCTCTGCCAGAGAAGGGGTAGCCACCAAACAAAATTGTAAAGGAAGCTTTTTTACCCCAGCATTTCTCTTCCCAGTTGTAGTGTTTTTCCCCCTTCAACTGTTCTGATTCTCTCTGTTATTCTCCAACAAAACACCTTTTCATCCTAGTGAGCAAAAAACTGTTTAAATCTAACATTTTTCTTCCCCAAATAGGATATTATTGCCATGATTATTACATATTATTATATTTGTTGTACTGTCTTACTTGAACTCCAAACCAGCTTAGTGAGATAAGCAGGGAGAGGAACTCTAGTCTCCACTTTGCATGTAAGAAAAACAAAAGTAAATTAATGTTTACCATTTTGTCCTTAACATTTAAGGCAGGAGATTGTCGCACACAGGAACTCACTGAAAAATGTGGTGCATGAATGAATGAATAACCATCTTGTCACCCTTGAAATCACTTTCTAAATTTGAAGCCCGTGAAATGAATCATTAGGTTGACATTTTTCTCATCAATTAACAGAGCATAGAAGAGTATGGAGGGACATTTTTGGAGAAATCTTTCTACCTTCAACCCCATCCCCAAACTTTCCATTAATACTGCCATCAAATAACATCCCATTGTCCCCATTCACTCCGTCTATATTCACATTTTCAACATGAGACCAGCCCTAGTATTATCAATGCCAACCCACTGTGACTCTGCCTCTGTCATAACCTTCTCCTTAAGCTTGAAACATGCCATTTGGCATCACACTGGACCTCATCAAATAGTTAAAAGTCCTCTATGTGTAATTTTATGACCCCCTCCCCAGAATAGTTGTTAGAAATTTAGAATTTTTTAATTGTAGGTTTTAGTATATGTGCGGCTGAAGTGAGCACAGGCGGATCAGGTTTTGAACTTTTTTCCAGAGAGGAAATTTTTCATTTTATTACCTTCCTGATCCCATGAATGGAATTGTCAGAAATTTGATACAAAGACAAAAGGACTTTGTCCACTTTCCTGCCCATTTTAATATTGAAATACACTGATTTTCTTCATGTCTGTTTTTACAGATAGTTTTTTCTTACCAAATAAATACAACACATGGAAGACCAACAGTAAAATCTTTCAAATGTTTCCTTAGAAGAGCATCCAATGTGTTCGTATGTCTGTCATAATAATGAAAGCGTAGGGCAAAGTAAAGAGGAGAATGCCGCTCGTGGTTGTCCATGTGAAAACTTCATTGCTCAGATTTCTGATTTTATTTCTGCTTCACATGATTGCGCTTTGTCAGGCTCTTTCATCCATAATCATTCCTGGACCTGCTTCTTCCTCACCAGTAAACACACATGTTGGGGAGAGAAAACTTCCATCGCTTGGGCTGGAATAGTCTCAGTAAATGTGTTTTTGTAATAAATGCCATTACCCTATCAAATATCCTTTTGAAGGAACCCAGGTCTTGCAAAGCTATTCACTCTACAAAGCTAATATGTGGAATTTAGATAGCTAAGAACTGGAGAGTGTAAGGACGAATGTCCGTGGCAGTCCAGGTCATGCGAGTATTGCCTGGAACTTATGTCTACTTAGCTACCCCCTGCTGCCACTATATAGTCTCTCTCATATTTTCCCTCAGAACCACTTTCTTCGTCTAGTGCTATTTTCTTTTAATTTGTATTTGAACTTGTCACCTATTTAAAATAGTCTCTTTTAAGCAGTGAGAGTCCATACTCTTTGAAACTAATAATTTATAGTTCTCTGTCATCATCAATTAAAGCTTTTTTATCTTGTTTATGTTTTTGCTTTGTTTCTTCTACAAGGAATTAAGGGTAAAGTAAGATTTATTGCCCACTAACTGTCCTCAATAGTTTTCTTCAAATACATGGAAGGACTTTAGTTGGAGAATGTGGTATCGTTGTTTACCCTTATCTCTCAAAGACCGAGCAACAGGAGATGGGCTTAATTGAAAGCAGAAGGTATTTCAGCTAGACATATGGTAGAACATTTTGATCTTTCTTCTTTCCTAACATTCTAACTTCTCAACTTTCTTCTATCAATTTAATATATTTTAATAGTATTAAAGGTCACCTACTATTTGAGAAAAGACCAAGATAGACTAGAGCTCACCTCTGTTGAGGGAGACCATCCACAAAAAAAGTAAATAAGCAATAACACAGTTTAAAACCATACAAGTTCTGGGGACACAATATACCATGTGACAGAGCTATGGGAGGAATGAGGAAGTGACTTTAGATGGAGTGTCCAGGGATCAAAGGTTGGAAGGAGTTGCCAGGGAGCCTTGTGCATTTCTAGCTATGGACACCTTTACACAGAGAACATAAAGCTGTTCACATGAAAGAGTTTGCTTATGCATGTCCCTGTAGTTGTGGATCGAGAAAAGATTGTCTCTTACATTTTCTTCTGGTTCTATGATACTCTTATCCGTGTCCTCATTGTGGCGGCAGTAATATTCATTTCAGTGCATGGGTTGTAATTCAGAGTGCATTGTTGAGGGGAAAGGAGGCGTAGTCAGCTGAGAAAGCACATTTGCATCAATAGGAATAGATACCTCAGTAGTTTACCCCTCCTTTCGCAGAAGCATATGTACTCACCAGAAAGCCAGCAATTCTCCATCCAGTTTGAATTTTGAATAATTTTTATATTTCACTGCACGTTTCTTATGGAATCAAACTATATATTTTGAGGTCAGAATTACTACACGCATTTTTATGGATGTGACACCTCTATTAATCATTACATAGAGATGATTTAGCAACATACATTTATAAGCCAGAAATCATCTGTGCTCAGTGATTCTATTGACCTTAGGAAAATTTGTAAGTTTTCTCCTTAGGCTTCTCCTTTTATATAGCATACTGTGACAAATCTGCATATTTAAGTAGTGGGGGGGGGGGTAAATGTAAGAGATGACTAGGAAATAATTATTTTAGTCCCACAGGAAAGCTCCTATTGTGCCCTCCTGGGCCCAAAAAAAGGAATCAGTTTCTTATAAAAATAATGTTTTATCTACTATTTAACATAAAGAAAATTAAAATGTAATCTCATTCAATGCATGCTTTTTTATATGGACTTATTGTGTATAAAAACAAATATGCAAGGAAACTCTGACTTCCAAATTATGAAAATGAAAACCTTTTATCACTAGATTGTCACAGTCAAAGCAAACTTACATTCAAAGAAAATGTGGTCCTTAGTATTAAATGAGCATTCTTCAAAATAAGTATTTCTAAAAGTCTGTTAGAGACTGCAGTTACTAAAGGTTGCCGACAAAAACAAAACCTGGTATTGTTTTAAATTCTTTCCCTTACCTTACTTTTCTTTCACCACAATTTCCATATTTAGTGTATAATGTAAAAGCTATGTAAAAACGTGGCCTAACCTTCTGCAGAAAGAAATCTGTTGTGGTAGAAACTTCAGTGTGTTTTCCCACGCATAAACCATGTCAGCCGACAGACAAGACTTTCCTAAAGCTAACAAAGGATATCTCTCAGTTCAGTTCTAAATGGGGATAAAGCCATACACATAAATTTCGTAGTACACCCTAGAACTCAGCAGATGTAGCAGCAGAAAGTTGATAAATGCTTGTCTTGCCTCCTATACAATCTGAAGAAGACAAAGAAAATGAAAGAAATTAGTAGCTTCTCCAACTGGTTGAGGAGACAAGATTTGGGGGAAAATAGAATCATCTTAGAGATTTTAATAACCCAGGAAGGATGTGCTAAGCATTGTCAGATAACTGGCATTCCCTAGATTTTAAGGCAAAAATGTGAGAGAAAAGATCCAAGTGGATAATTTAAGGTTGACCACAGAAATCAACATTGCACTACTTTATTTCAAAGCAATTTCTTATTTAGTACATAATCTGCAAACCTATTCCACAAAAATATATATTTCTTGAAGGCAAGGACTTCATGCTATCCACCACTGTATCCTCCGTGCCTAACATAGTATGTGCTCAATAAATATTGGTTCAATGAATGAATATGTTTTCACTGAATCTGCAAGGACATAGCCAAATTACAAATCATTCTGACATAAAAGTAAATCAACATGGGCATGAATGTGGCTTTGGGTGAATTTATATACAGTATTTGCATGTACACACAGAACAAAGGGTGACTATCAAAGATTGGGACTAAATATTGAGAATACCTAAACCCCAGAAGACTAAACTTCTGAATCAGAAAAATGTGACTGTTAGGTTCGCGACTTTCAAATAAATTTTAACATCCTAAGTGCAAAGTTTAGGATTGCATTCCTGTTTTCTGGGGGAAATTTTCACTTACTAGAAAAGAGCAAAAAATATCAGAAAATGTCTTTTGAAAGATAAGTTTGAAAAAGGTGAACCAGAACCGATAGCCCTATAGCATGAGGCTATCACCAAAGGTTAATAATTGACAGTCAATGAGAAATAATCACTTAACTTTTTGTTTTTTTGTTTTTTTTTGGATTTTACTCTAATAATGATATAGTGAATATTTATTGCAGTCTTACTGTCTAACAGGCATTTGTGCATTATCCTAAGCGATTTATATTTAATAACTTACATGATGCTTCCTAAAACCCTTTGAAATAGGGGCCACAAAAATGCCTTTGACCAGAACTGAGGTACAGAAGAGCTGGATAATTTTGCCAAAGGTCACAGAATTAGTGTCAGATGTAGGACTTGAACGCAACCTTCATGTAAGCCATCACCTTGTCCACTCCTTCCATGGCCTCTGTTTAAAGGAATGGCCTTCAAACACAGAAGTTGAACTCTATTTTACTGTTTGCAGCACATTTCAATGAGAAGTTGACATGAAATGAAGTCCAAGGGAGGGAAGAGACAGTAAGAGAATACCTAGAGGTTTTAAATGAATTCAAGATTACTCGCCAGGATAAACAACTTTTCATCTTTGGAACAAAAAGAAGAAAAAGGGAAAAAAGCCAAGTCCTTGGCCTAGGGCCAAAAGTGTGTACGTGAACTCAGCAAATGGTTTTCTGGTGATGATCCCATTGATAACAATGGCACCAATCAGTTTTGTTCAGCTTTGTCCTTAGTGATAAAAGAGGAAAATCTTATTTTCTGTGCAAGTTCTTTTGCATAAACCTGATTAGAATGCATGTTTTGAAAATGAATGAATGAATGAAATCTATAAAAACAGATATATCTTTTCATTTTGCTATACTTTTTACCTTAAAAAGGAAGTGTTGAGAGACATTTTGTTTAGATCAGAATTTGAGAGTTAGGTTTCCTGACTTTTAAATAAATTTGAACTTCCTGAGTACAAAGTTTAGAATCAAATTCCTATTTTCTGGGCAAAGTTTCATTTATTGGTGATAAAATGTGAATTTTCTGCTTCAAAGATAAAAGACTTGAATGATTTTTAAAGGCCTGGGAAGTCCAGGATAGTTATTACAAAACTAAATTTTAATGAGTTAAGTGTAAATGAATTAGAAACACGCATCTCAGATTTCTTATTAAAATATACATGAGGTTACAGGTTATGAAGAAAAATGCTTGGCAAAGTACATCTCAGCAGTGGCCAATTTTAAAACATTTGAGACATTTTATCAGTTGTCCCAACGGCAGATGGAAGCTTCTGCTTTCTTCTATCCTTTGCTTACATCACCGAGTTCTTTCGAGCTTAAAGTGCCTTTTCCAGATTAACTTGTTTAGCATGTTGCTTATTTGCTTCTCCCAGACACATAGAGAGCAAAGTATAAAGTGAACATTTCCCCAGGATTGTAGAGAATATATAATTCAGCTGTTTGTTGTCTTATCAGAGAGGAACTGCAAACCCAGGCATACGCCTGTATATGTTCACAGAACACCTTCATTCCACGCCAGCTACCTGTGCACTGGTCACAAGTACCTGTGATTATCTACAAGTGCCAAGAAGTACATCTGAGTAACCATGAATCTGCTGTTCTTTTTGCCTGTTTCCGATAAACGTGCTTTAAAGCCATGTCTTTTCAGGATTTGTTTAAACGACCTGGTCATACTTAATTTTTCAAAGGGAGGTAGAAAGTGGGAAAACTGACATATTTGATACAAAGAATTTTTTTTTAATTGATGTGTCTGAGAAAACAGAATACTTACAGAGAAATGACTGTTTTTGATACCTTAAAGTTCAGAGTATTTTTTAAAGGACTCTACAACCGAAATTGTCGTGAGAAACCGCATCCTTTCGTTTTCTGCCATCTTGATTCATCATCTTCATTGTCATCTAACAGTCCATAGTGTGCATGGCCCACTGGCCTTTGGATAAAGAGATAATCACACACCTTAATCTCTTTGATTTCTTCGTGAACTCAAACAAATATTTGAAAACAAAACCCATATTGGGTACTTAAATGCCATGTCTTACAATGTAGACATTGTAAAACTATACTAATTTGGATCTAAATTATTTTCGTACATCTTTAATAAACCCTACCAAGCAAATAAGGAACTGTATTAACACGGACAACCTGGTCTTCGTTATTAAATCGTTAGGATGCCCCACAAGGTCTAATCCCCTTTGTCCCTGCTCCAAACCTTCTGTCCTACTTCCTCGACACCTTGCACAGAGCACGGAGATAGGATCTCACAGGCCCTAATGGTGCATCGGCTCATTGGATCCCTGCAACTGTGCTGGAAAATTTGCTGATCAGACATCTTTATATTATATCTTATGAATGAAGACCTAAGTGGCTTTGTGTCCATAGGAAAGTTTCTTATATTATCTGAGCATTGGTACTAGCCCCACCACATAAGGCTGTTTGGGGAATAAAATGAGAAAATGCATATCAGTATTTTAGCCGAGTCCCTGACACATATTAACTGTTCAAAAGTATCAACTATTATGTATATTATTGCCTTAAATCTCTTGGTCCTTAGTTGATGAAGTCAGCATCAAAGTTCGGGTCTTCTAATGTCTCGTCTGGTGCTTACAGTCTCCCCAATACCCATAAGAAAAATTTTTATTTATTTATTTATTTATTTATTTATTTATTTATTTATTTATTTTTGTTGATTGATTTTGGAGAGAGAGGAAGGGAGAGGAAGAAAGAGAGAGAATCATTGATGAGGGAGAACATCGATTGGCCACCTCCTGCATGCCCCCTACTGAGGATCTGGCCCACAACCTGGACATGTGCCCTGACTGAGAATTGAACCAGTGACCCCTTGGTGCATGGGTCGACGCTCAACCACTGAGCCACACCAGGAAGGCAAAAAAATTTTTAAATATAATAAAAATGTTTGTGTGTGACTCCTGTTTATTTTGCCAGCCCTGTTATTCTCTAAGCCCTCACCCCTGGCACTGCAGCCAGCCCAGGCTGTTGGCAGACACTCTCTGCTGCTCTCCCAGAGTGCACACATATTGTCTTCAGAATCTCTTTCTGTCCAGAGACACCCACCTTCAGGACCCAGCTCAGCGGTACATGAGTGAACCTTACGGACCCACTGACAGGACCTTCTGCCTCTGTTTATAAGATTTCCTGAAATTTCTGTTTAATGACTATCATCTCATTTTTTAACAGTTTACTGTCTCTTTCCTACACAAAACCGTGCACTCCTTAATGTCAGGAACTTTGTTTTACGTAACTCTGACCCCTATGTCTGCCCATTGGTTAATATTTGTTTGAATGATTCTAGATGTCTTTCTCTCCCCGTTCTCATGCCACCACTTACGCTCAGGATGGCTTTGGCAGACTAGAGCCACAGCATGAGGGCTCCACGTGCTATTGTATTAAACATTTAACCTGACAAGTCTGGTTCCCCTGGTTAAATGTTGATTCCCATTCCTAGAAAATGTTTTACTTGTCTACCAGGGGATGGACAAGTAGACTGAATCAACTCTAAACTCTTCCATGAACATTATTCCACTTTCTACCGCGACTGCCCACTTCTCCCCTCTATTCCGCCAGGTGTCCCCCTTGAGCACTGCACCGGCTCACTGGTGTTCTCTCAGTCCCGAGCACTCCCAGCTTGCTCCCCTCTGCACGCCATTGGCATGCGCTTCCCTCAGCTACATCTTTCCCGTCCTCACGTGGGCCTCCTTCTCGTCCTGCAGGTCTCATTAAATGTCAGCTTCTTCCATGACTGAGAACAGTCAGGTAGCTCTCCTGCTAGTCTCCTTCACAGCTCCCTAATGCTTTTGGCTTTTATTTTCTTTCTTTGTCCATGCTTTGTATTTATTTATTTGCTTACTTTTTGTCTGTTTTTCACATTAGAAGTAAGTTCCATGAGGGCGGGGACTACATTTGTCTTATTGAGTGTTGTGTGACAATACTTAAAAATAATTAACCTATCGAAAGACAAAATAATGAAAAATGAATATAATAGCATGGATGGTTTATCACATGTCACGTTTTAGTGAACTAGACTAGAGAGACTTAAGAAAAAGAAACAAAGTCACTCAGTCTGCAAATAAGCCTGTGGTCACTCATCAGTCATCTGTTCAACCAACTGTTAGGCTCAGTGCTAAGCAGCTAAGTAGCCAGAAGAACCCGTACAGACCATGCCTTTCCGCTTCTCTTAGGATAATGAACAGAAGACTGTGATTTGGTCTTTAGTTCTTCTTAGCTTTAGGCCACTATTTCTCTTGTTAACTCTGACCCAGCCATAGGGTCTTCTTTCAATGTCTCTAAAATGCCATTCTCCTTGCCCAGCCGGTGTGGCTCAGTGGTTGAGTGTCGGCCCATGCACGGAAAAGTCGCCAGTTCGATGTTCTCTCTCATCGGTGTTTTTATCTCTCTCTCCCTCTCCCTTCCTCTCTCTCTAAAATCAATAAAGAAAAAAAAATTATTTAAAAAAATGCCATTCTCCGTACTACAAACATGTCCCCACTTTACTCATTAGAAAAGATATGCAAGGTCAATGTATCTGATCCTCTCATGTACCCCATCTGTTTCTTGTCATTTTCTTAAGCTCATCAAAAATGTCCTTTGGCCTGTGCCCTTTATTGCCAGGCTGCCATTGCAACAGACTCCGCCTTCCCACCATCTTCCAGAATTCTTACACATCCTATAAACCAAACAAAACCACACTCTTACCCTAAGTACCCTAATATAATTCAGAGGGTAGGTCTCAACAATAGACTAACTGAGTTTGCTGCAGGGACCATGGCAGACGTTTGGGAAACTATGAAAGGCTCATTAACATGATGGAAGAGTTCCTCAAGGTCAGAGAAAAGGAGGAGAAAGTTGAAACTCCGAAGCAATCAGGTTGGGTTTCATTTTCTCCTTGGAGAGTCTTCAGGGTAAATAAATTTCCTAATATTACAATGTCTTTTGTCATATAAATAACATATTTTTACTAGTTGTACTTATCAAAAAAATTTAAAGGAATTAATCTTAAGAAAAAAAAGGTAGAATTTGCAAACAACCTCCTTGTCCCTTGTGTCTTCACGGCATTAACATCTACGTCGTTTGCATACAGTTGGGAAAACAGCACTGAGTACAGCGTCTTTCCAAGTTCATTGACATACCTTACTGCTCCCCAGTATGAACTGGTAATTAATGTAGCTTGTTATGTCTCTAGGATGACTTTATAAACACAACCCAGCTGTATTCATCTTCCAAAACTGAAAAATGAGAACGAGCTTTTCTCCGTTTAACTTTTTCTAAAGTTTCTGCAAGTTGATGCTCGTGTTACAGTCAAACATCAGCTGTACAGCTTTCTCTTTCTTCAGCTATTAGTCCCTCAGGTATAACTCTACAATCAAAGGAGGTCAGCTATAGCCAAATAAAAATATGCCAGAATGTCTCTGGCATCAATTTCTCCCTGAAGATTTCAGCAGTGTTACTTCAGGAGAGAAAGAAAAAGTTACTCTGTTTTATCTAAAAATCTGAGAACTTAATTCATTAAAAAAAAATAAAGGACTGGGTTATCCTTATAGAGAGCTATGCAAGCATAGGATCCCCATGTCACCAATGCAAGTTGTTTGTTTTTCTTTTTACTAAGTTTTGAAAGAACTTGAACAATCTCAGAAAAATACTGCTACATCGGAACGATATGGCTACTATTGATGAACTCTTCCCATATTGCTATTAAATACAGACAGGGCATAGAAATTCAAACTCAGTTTGAGCATCATAGTCATTGCCCAGTGTCCAGTTAATTTCAGAAGCAGCCGAGGGCCAGTTCTTGGCAAGATTCTGAAGTAGATGGAAAACATGTCAGTTGTCTAAACATCTGAATTTTTTCACTATTAATTCATTGTTCTATTTCAAAGAATAGGCTTAAGATGGAATGCCTCGTAAGGGTGTCTGCATGTTACTTGCCCTAGAAATAAAACCAGCCTAAGATCACTTCATGAAGCCCAGAAGCTTCCCATCATTACAGTGGAAAATGTGTCCCAATGGGGTTACACACAAACCTCATTTCCCTGAGAGCATTCCTCTCTCTGATTGTTCATTTTCTGCCTAAATCAGATGTCATTTAAAACAGTTCTACTGCCGAAAAGATATTTACTGAATGCCTACCATTTGCAAACGATCATAACAAGTGTGAATAAATTTCCCCTCAGTGAATGTCATTAATTTCCAAATGTTCGATTTCTTTGTAATTGTTTTTCTTTCTTTCATTATTAACTAATTCTTCAGGCTGGTGGTTCGATGCTTGTGGTCCATCCAATCTGAACGGAATGTTCTATACAGCGGGACAAAACCTGGGAAAGCTGAATGGGATAAAGTGGCATTACTTCAAAGGGCCCAGCTACTCCTTACATTCCGCAACCATGATGATTCGACCTTTGGATTTTTGAAGGCACAGTGCCAGGAGCAGTTATAACAACAACAGAGAAATCTGGAGAAGCTACTAGATGAGAAACTGCTTGAAACTTCTGGAGCTAAACAGTGTGTCCCTCTTCCAGCAGCAAGTGGCGGTTATGTGAACTCACCAAGGTACTGACTGGGGATTTGGAGCCTTTCGAGTTCACAGAAGTCTCTACTTGGGGTGACCGTGTTCCTATGGTTGACGATGGCAGATGCCACTCACTGTCATGCTTTAAAAAGGGAAGAAACTGCTCAGCTCACTGCGCTTCAAACTACTACTGGATCTTGTTTTGAAACTATGGTAGCCAGATGATAAATATAGTTTATGTCATGTAAAACCGAAGAAGAAGAAAGTGAACAACAAAAAAAGAATGTACATGAAGAAGAGAAACCGGCCTGCCATAATCCTTTGGAAAAGATGTATCACACCAGTGACGTGGTGTTATTTCTATGCAAACCTACTAACAATCAGTTTATACTGTTGCACAATTTTAGTAAAAGTTCAGGAAGAACAGCCTTGTTCTCTGAGTTAGTTACATGTTAATGGATTTCAGAAGCCTAATTCCTAAATCATACTTACCAGTTGATTTCACTTAACCCATCTTCAAATGTAAATTCCATTTTGTTAAACCATAATGAATTGCAGTGCGTGAAGAATAACAGTGTGATGTCGGAACATGCTCCAACGCTCTTTGATTCTGTGATACGGAAAAAAATGGACATAATCAAGTATGGACCTATAAGGTGAAAAATTATTCCCCCATGCTACAGTTTTCATTTACTTTAAAAACTGACTGACTGATATATAAATATATTTATAGCCTGAGTAAAGTTTAAAGAATGTGAAATATATCATCAAGCTCTTAAAAATAATATACATGCATTTAATATTTCCCATGATATTATCCATGAAAGCAGTTTTTTTAGAGTGTATTAAATTGAAGTAAAACCAAGTAAACTGGAACAGTATTTTCATGCATGTGTATATGTGAGTGTAACTTCATAATTTTTAAAATAATGATCTTCAATTCTTCACCCTGTTATTTCATGCTAATTTAATTTTTGCTAACTAACCGAAACATGCTTTCCAGATTTACCCTGTTCCAGTTTCTATAAAAGACACACTTTGAAGTCTATGAAAAATAAAAGAATTATATTGTATATAGTGTGTTTATATCCACGGTAAACCTAATAGCTGTTTAATCTGGGATATGCAACATTGTTCTTAATGGATGCAAATAAACACAAGTTTTCAAAAAAATCTACAACACTACTTAATGAAATACATTATTTCTTCATATTTTCCCCCTCAGGCACTGTTTTCTTAAGCAGTTTCAGATTTAAAAAAAATCATTATTAGTGATAAAAATTGGCAAAACTCTGCATTATACATAAGGGAAACACACAAAAAATTAATCATAGTCACCTATTGAATAAGAAAATTCTGACTGCTAGTTGCTGTAAATCTCTTAATGAAAATATGCCTGTGTTATAATCGATTTTAAGTGAATTGGGGGACATACATTTTTGTTGCAATTTGAAGTTACTACTGTTTCTCAGTGTTCAAGTTTACAATAGTGAACAGGTTTTATTAAAATATGAGATAATAAAATTGAAATACATATTGGGTGTCCTTTTAGAAAAATAAAAGTGTTTTTCAAAGCAACAGTGCTGATTTCAAACCTGGTGACTTCATCTGTTGTGCCTTTATGGCTCTCCTCCGTTTGAGAGAACAGAGCTAGTCCATTTGGAAGAAAGTATTTTTTTAAAATTCACCATCCAGATGTTATATTTATGCATCTGTATACAGCCTTGTTTTGCCTTGCACGTGGTATTTGCAGGTGTTACACAGTTTCTCTGTTCTTGGTGACTCCTTCGTAGTATGTGTAGTCTCTCCCTCTGAAAACCCTCCTGATTGTTTTCATTTAAAAGCCTGAAAGTGAGTGCTTAATTCTTTTGTGTTTCTACAGATATTTTTTACCAGTCTTTTGATAAGAAATACTATTTCCCAACTTATATTACAAAAATAAAATAAAATAAAATAACAAAAAAAAAAATAATAAAGCATGATATTTACTGTTTTCTTATCTGGGTTTGAAGAATGAAATATTGTTTCTAATTATTTATAATAAAGCAGTATAAAGTGTTTTATGATTTCATTATGTGCATTGTGTAATGCCTACATGTTTTGGGCCATTTAACATGTATATCCTTTGCATTTAAGTATTTCAGGATAAGATAATTAGGTATTAGGATTTTGTCTTTAAATCTTTATTTCAATAAAATTCATATGGTTTCTATGAACATTTCTTCACATCAGTCACAACTTTATTTGATTTAAATAAAAATTGAAAATAGCGTCTTTGTGCAACCTTATATCATTTTAAATAAATGTTTTTAAATCAGAGACCTATGGAAGTATGGAATCACTAAAAAAAAACAAACAAAAAAAAACTACTAAATGAACTAAAGCCTCAATCTTTGAAAAGCTTTGCATCTGGGATGTGATAAGAAAGCTTAGCTTCATCAGGATGGTCCATCAAAGGAATGGGTCTGAGTCCCCCATCTCCACTGATTGTTACGTCCTGCCAATTACCAAATGCTGTGCTATCATATGGCAACTGACAGCATCGTCTGGGAAGTCTGCATGTAGAATAATACGATGTGTGTTGACTACCTGAGTTGGGTATAAAAGAAAAGAGCAGAAAGGAGATGCTACTTGCCCTCAGTGCCTCCTATCCTATCAGCAGTCTTACCAGTTCAGTCCTTATAAGGAAGTTTCTTAGCTTTCTCCTTGACTCTGCTCCCACTGCCACCACATCAAACACTCCTGAACTTGACGTACATGAATGGAAAAGACACTCTTTCTCCTGCTAGTCTCTGCTCCTATTCATCCCCTATCCACATAAGCTTCTTCTTAAAGCCAGACTTCTGAAGATGTTTCTTTCTTGCTCAAAACCCTTCAGTGTTTCCTCACTGCTGCCTACATTTGAAAGGAGCATGTCAGGTTAACCTCAACCTGCAACACCAGGTAGCTCCATTCCACCTACTCTCCATTCCAGCCAAAATGAAGAGGCCTCTATGTGAGACTGGTTACAAAAATGTAACCCCACCCTCCCCTTTCTCTGTGCATGCCCTTGCAATGTGACTTTTCAGCTCATCCCATAAAGAGGTGGAGTCTATTTCCCCATCCCCTGAGTGGCTGGCTTGAGACTTGTGCTCGCGAAAAAGGATGCAGATGTACCCATGTGTCACTTCTGAGCCTCGGTCTCAAGAGCCATTCAGCTCCACCCTAGGAAAAATGCCAGGAGGAAAAGCCCAGAGTAGCCTAATGGGGGATTAGGGACCACTGGAAGCAAGACAGAGTTAAGCAGCTCAGACCATCCAGTTCAGCCAACCCCCAGCTGACCCACCAGATGACCTCAGATACATGAGTGACCTCAGCTGAGATCAACTGAGCCTGGCTTAAGTGAGTGGAACTGCCCAGCTACCATGCACAATCATGAGAAAAAATAAGAGGTGGTTGTTTTAAGCCACTATATTAGTTAGACATCATTACTGTAACAATAGCTTACTGATACAAGAATAATAAAGCAACCCCTTTCTCGACACACACATGCACACACACACGAGATTTGTATGCAGCCTAAGGTTTCAGAACCACTCACAAAAATGATGCCGTCTCCTTCAGAATGGCAAAAGTTTCAATAATTCTCTATAGGGCATCAAATATTAGCTACTTTGTGACACTTTTTCTGATGCCCACTATTAATTGTCACCCTCCCTCCACTCACATACGCTTTACAGCTCTTAACACATTTTGCTGGAGCTTTGTCTTATATTCCCTACTGTTTTGTCATAGGCTGTTTCTTATTCATCTTTTAATACCCCAGAGCATCTAGTAGACCATTCGTATTTGTTGAATGGAATTGAATTGCTCTGAAAGATGAAGAAATCTCTTCTATCTGTACAAAATCCAACCCTCGTAGATTTGTCCGCTATCTTAAACCATTTATTTTCACACTTTAAAAATAGCCCATTCTCCTCCTGAAAAACAGATGCCCACATTTATAAATTTAGTCACCTCTGAAAACCACTTCATTACCAACTTTGCTGGAACATATATATTGTGTAGCGTGAGGGAGGTCTAACTTTTCTTTTAATTTTAAAATACTATTGATATATGAAATGTACTATTAAATAGTACTGATTTTATTACACAGTTATTGTTTTTATTATTTTGATGTAAGATAAAGATTTTGATTTTAGAGATATATATTTTTTTGGGTAGCTTATTTTCAGCTTTGGTGTTTAAGGTTCTACTTAAGTCTTTTTTTTTTTTTTTTTTTTTTGATTTGGCTCTTTTAATAAAAGTTGTTTCTTCTAACTCAAGGTCAATATTTTCTCATGGATTCTTCTGATCATTACTTTATTGATTACTTACTTTAAATTAACCATTGAGGTTATGACAGTGAACACAATGATTCCTAGGAACTACTGGCATGACACAAGCCATTACATTTCTTGCATTCTTTCAAGAAAGAAAACAATAGACTTATCCCAAATGACAGGTAATGGTTTACTCACTCCCAGGGATTTGCCTTTCAACCCAGGAAAAACAATCTCAAAATCAGACATATTAACTCGCATCAAACGTGAAAGGATATTTTATTTTGTTTTGTTTTGGTGGAGAGGAGAATGACTTCTGATGCTGTCCTTTACAGGCAAGCTCGTACTTCATCCACTCATAAGAGCAGTCTGCCTCCTGCCCATCTGTCTGCTCTATCTTGGCCAGCAGGGGGAGCTAATGGGCACGTTGTAATGGTGGGAGCTAGGAGGGTACCCCATCAGCTAATTCAGCCAACAGAACAGTGACTAGTCTACCTAAGTTTCTTTCATAGAAATCAAAAATTTAAATGCATCTTTTCCCTAGATCTGCTATAAGGAACCAGATCGACTAAAAAAAAAGTGCTAAATCATTGTAAGTGAAACATGGATTTAAAATAAAACATTATAGGCAGCAAATACTAATTTGTGTGCATGCTAATACAATGTCTAAACACCAAAACAATGATGCAAAAGGTTAGAGAGGAAAATCGTTAAGGCTCCAGGTTAATTTGAATATTTCCATTAGGAGAAAGGTACAAGCATAACAGTCATAATGAGATGCTGGATTATAGTTACATAATCTTTTCCTTTAGGAAATTATTTTATAGCAGAATGTGAATTGCATTTAACAAATATATTGAACAGTTAATAGCATGCAGATGAAGCATTAGGAAGGTACTAGGAATACAGATGATTAAAGCATATGACATTCACAATTAGTAAGAAAAGCAAGCAAGTAGACATTAATGAGCAGTAGAAAAATATTTAATTACTAGGGTCGATATAAGAATCTTTAAGTTGCATCTAGAATAGTGAGACAAGAGTGAGTAAGTGTGCTGAAGGCTGTGTTGTGTATAGTTGTGTGTGATAATAATGTGTGTAAAGAATGAGTAATATTACTCAATAGTAAATTTTATATATACATGTTTTTAAATTTAAAAGAAACATGTAGGCCTCCCTCAATTTACATCAGCCATTTCATTGAAGGTGGCATCTAAGTTTCATTTTGAAAGTGTATTGGTAGTTTACAGGGAGACAAAGGAGGAACTACAAAGGCATAAAGATGTCAGAAATCATGGAGTTATGGGGACCTCCAAGTCATTCACTATGAATGGACTGTAAAGTTTATTTGAGGGAGGGGCAGCAGGAGATGAGGCTGGAGATACAGCCAGATAGTGAAAGACTTCAAGTCACATTCCTAAGCTTAGGCTTTATTTTCTTGTTAGAGGGAGACAGTGCATGGTTCTGCACACTTTAGAAAGACTCTACGTGCTGCAGTCAGTATGCATTGGTAGGGGTAAGACTGGAGAAGTTTGGATTAGTGAAGATGCTATTAACAAGCCCACTAAGATTAAGGACCTGATCTGTGCAGCAGTGATAGTGAGAATGAATGGACGGGAGAAGTTGGATTTTGAAAGAGATTAAAGAGAAAGAATCAAAAAGAACTTAATGATCAGGTGGAAGGTAAAGACAAGATCAAGGGCATTCCATGTTTTTGTCCTGGTTAATTAGCTAGAAGGTGGTGCAAATGTCCAAAATAGGGAAGTAGCTGATGAGTTAGGTTTTACTTGTTGAGTTTGAGATGCCAGTGATTCCGTTTGGCGATTGGATATATGAGTCTGAGCTCAAGCAGGACTAAAGTGGAAGACTTTGGACTCTACAATATCTAGGCAGGAATTAAAATGACTGGATGAGATCATTTCAAGAGAGTAGATAGTGAAATAGAACTCAGAAAAACTTGGTTGAGCATAAAAATTATAAGGAGCAGGTAAACAAGGAGAATTCAGAAAGGAGATGAGAAGTGCTGGTTAGATAGACCAGAGGAAAGCCAGGAAGGAATGGCATCATAGCAGACTGCATTAAGAATCAGGGTTGTGGAACTTGCCACAGAGGGTGGAGGCATTGTGAGTGCAAAGTGTCCCTTGGATTTAGAATTTAATGGAAAATTGGTGACTTTTATGAGGTAGCATTAGAGGTGTAGGGTTAGAAGCCAGATGAAAAGAGGGTTCTGATTAAATGGAAAGTAAGTACGTGAGGAGAATTAGACAGACCCCTGCCATTTAAAATTTCTCAAACAGTATCATAGGCTGGGGACCGGTTAGAAATGCAGAATCTCAAGCCCCACTCCAGACTATCTAATTAGAATCTTCATTTTAACAAGATCCTCAGGTGACTCCTCTGAACATTAAAGTTTGAGAAGCATTGGTTTAAGATTATACTTCCAAGAATACAGCTGAGGCCCTGGCTGGTGTGGCTCAGCAGTTAGAGCGTTGACCCTCCACCAAGGAGTCTTGGATTTGATTCTGGTCAAGGGCATGTACCTGGGTTGCAGGTCCGATCCCTGCCCTGCAGGGCTCATGCAGGAGGCAACCAATCGATGTGTCTCTCTCACAACCATGTTTCTCTCTCTCTCCCTCCCTCCCTCCCTTCCACTCTTTCTAAAAATCAATTTAAAAAAATCTTCAAATGAGGATTAACAGCAACAACAACAAAAGAATATGGCTGAGAATGGAAGGAGATAGAATGCTAGAGGGAGACAGGGACAGGACAGGACAGTATGTAGGATGAGAGGTGTGTGAGTGTATCTGCAAGCTGAAGAAATGAGCCTTTGGAAGAGCTGAGGCTGAAAGGTCCTGGATGGAGCAAGCATCTGAGGTGGCTGGGGACACAGGCTTAAGAGTGGAGGAGTGAGCAGAGGCTTCATTTGAACAGGAGAAACGTCTCTTCCTCTAAGAAAAGAGACTGGGAGGGAATGAATTGCCATCGGAAGAACAGCTACCTAATGGCCTCTATTTTATAGAGGAAGTGGAAGGGAAGGAAACTTTATGAGACTATAGGCAGTTCAATTAAACAGAGTTTGAAAATAGGTTCAGAATAGCCACTTAAGGTAACCGGAGAACTAACTGACCAGAGGAGTTCCAGCTTTACACCCAGTGCTATGAAACATTTGAGACTGGACATCATGCATGTGAACAGACTAACCTGCTTTTCCCACTGATTTTCACGTGTCAAAAATAATGAATAGCATCACTTCTTAACAGCTTCCCTCTGCCACACCTCGGTCACTTTACAACATCTCCGCCTAGTTCAGTCCGCAGCGTTTGTGCCTCTGACTGTTCACACCAAGGAAAACTTGCCTCCTCTTTGAAGTCCACCCAAGTTTCCCCAAACTCACTCACTCACTCGTCTCCTGTGCCCCTTAGCATTTTACTTCTACTTATATTACAGGATTTTCACAGTTTGACTTGCATTCTAGTCAACTGTTAACATACTTGTTCCCTCTCCAAATAATGAGCATTTTGAGCAGGTATCAAATTTAATTAGTTTTGTGTTTCTAGAACCTAATATTGTGCCTATAACATTCTTGAATCTGAATTGATGATTTGCTGTCTTTTTTTTTGTTCCAGACTGTAAACTCCTCGAATTCTTGCTCTGTGCCTTGTTTCCCTTTGTGTTTCCAGGGCCCAGCATAGCACTAAGAGAGCCTAGGTGCTAAGTAAAGTTTGGGTGGGTGGGTGGATCCATGACACGTGAATCAAAACAAGAGGAACTCGAGATGATCTACCAAGTCATTTTTTTTCCTGAGAGTTTATGTTTTAAGAAAAACGCCTTCCTGCTTTCAACAAAAAGATCACAAAGGCACATTTTTTAAACATCAAAGAGCGCATGTAAAAAGAACATCAGATTCTATACTAATGAGAATCATGTGGATTACATTTCTTCGAAATTAAAGATTTTTTGTTTAAAGTATAAGGGAAAAAACAGGAATAAGCACTGGATCCTCACATGACAAAACCATTTGCTAATGTTTGAGCGGCCTGTGTCCAAACTAGTGATTAGCACAGTGAGTCCAGTGTTCAGAGAGAAGCAGTACTGGTCTGAGCTCACCCCGGGAGGGGAGCCCCGGAGGGCAGGATGACAGCGTGTCTGGGGACAGTGAGCAGGGAACGGAGACATGGGAATTTCCACTATTGTTCAAAAAGGCAAAAGCCTCCGCGGTAGTCTCTCGTGGACTGTTCCATTCCTACATGGTTGCTTTTGTGAGACTGTAGATTAAGAGTGGAATGACCACCTGCAGAGGGTGCCTGGTGTGTAGACAGGGATCAGTGACATTGTTGATTGGCTGTCTGTAGGCCACAGGATTCTGAGATGTGGCACAGCAGACGGTGTAAATACCCTTTGGCATTTATCTCTGCATGGCAAAGGCTGTTGACTGGGAAAACCTGCGATTCTCAAACAAGAGGAGGTTTTTGTGGGCTTGCTTGCTTGTTTGTTTCTGGTCAGGAGAGTGTGCGCAACACCTACATGGGGTGAGCTAGAAACGCGTTATCATTGATGTCTCCAGAAACAGTCTTCAAGAGATGATAGATGTTTGTAGACAAATACCTCCACTTCTTTCCCCCTTTAGCAAGGTAACTGAGGGGTATGCTACACTGTCTTTCAGATTTCCCAGCAGAAATGAGCTCCATTTGCTCACTTTGACAATGAGCTCAATAGCACACCATTGTCTTGTTCTCTTCATGTCTTCTCTCCAATCATTCACCAGTGTTTCCTGGAATCCCCTCCCAAATAAACGACTTGCCTTTAAATCCTTTTCTCGGCTCTCCTTCTGGTAGAACCCAAACCAAGAGAAGTCTACTTGCATCAAGATATATCTTTAAGAAAGAGAGATGTTTCTAGTAAGACAAGACGAAGGCCGTTTGACTAAGAACAGTCACAGAGGAGCCTCTATGAGGACAGATGGAACTGGTGGTCTCTCAAAGCAGCCATCTCAATACTAGTTGTGGATTATAGTTTATTTCTGTCGTAATGCTTCCCTTTATGAAATGTTGATAAATGTGCCAGGCTAGAAGCAAATATACTGTGGATAGTTGAGAGAAGGATTTGTGCCCACTCTGTGCTAGAGAAGAATAGTTAAAAATAATAATCTCTGAGGGGCAATTTTGGGGATGACCATGAGGACAGGGACATTCTCTGAGGTGTGTATGTGGGGGGGGGGGGGCGCAGGGGGAACCGGAAGTGAAATGAATTAGAGCAGTCAAGTCATACTGCTGTTCCTCATGAGAGGATACTTTTACCATTGTAACCTTGGAATATTTCAGATAATTCAAATACTCACCTGACATCATGCATAATTACATAGTCATTACAATATTATTGACTATATTCCCTATGCTGTACTTTACATCCTCATGACTATTTTGTGACTATTAATTAGTGCTTCTCTTAATTTAAAAAAATTTTTTTCCCTTTATTGATTTTACAGAGAGAGGAAGTGAGAGGGAGAGAGAGACAGAAACATCGATGAGAGAGAACATCAATTGGCCACCTCCGGCATGCCCCCCACCGTGGATCAGGCCCACAACCTGGGCATGTGTCCTGACCAGGAATCAAACCAGCAACCTCTTGGTGCATGGGTCTATGCTCAACCACTGAGCCACAATGGCTGGACCTTCTTTTTCTTTTAAATCTTCACTTGAGGATATGTTTTGACTGATTTGAGGAAGAGAGCGAGAGTGAGAGCAAGAGAGAGAGAGAAACATTGATCAGTCGTTTCCTGTATGGTGCCCAAATGGGAATTGAACCTGCAACCTTTTGGTGTAGGGAACGATGCTCCAACCAACTGAGCCACCCAGCCAGGGCTGTAATATTCTTAACAAGTGAAAATAATGTTTCCAATTTTTAAAAATGTGTTGAGATTAATGTTTCAAAGTAAATACACTCATACCACTTTCAGGAACAAAATAACTTAATCTGGAAAAATCTTTCAACTTTCTTTTTCAAAATTATTTTTCCATAACAAATATTTCTTTGAACATCAGTTTTATTTAAAATGTGTGCAATTAAAAAAAATTATTCGTTAGTTATATTGGTAATATCCACTTAATATAAACAAATTTGGAATATTCTTTTATGTTTAAGAATAAATGTGTAGATTAGCTTTGAGTCCAACAATACTATTTTAAAAGTTCCTTTAAAGTATTTTCTCTCTCTAATTCATGTTTATACAAAAGATTTTCACAACTGCTCCTTATCTCAATACAAAGTATTTTTTTTTAATTCTACAATATCTTAGCGGCCTTGCTTTAATGTAAAGGATATTCTTGAAGAGTTTATGCACTCTAATCATTTCTAGATACATGCACCCTTTTGCCTAAATAGCTTACCTATGAAGGATTCAGGAAACGATGTTCTCTGCTTAATTTTCCTTGGAATCTTTTTTAAATATTCCAGTAAAGAGCAGCTGCTTCATCAGTGGTTACACTTCCCAGTTATTTCCACAAAACATTGTTTTTATTAACAGAATAACTTCCTGCTGAGAATGCATCATCTCTGCTACATCTTTCCTTTGGTGGTTTATAAAATAAGGATTTCTTTGTGTATCTCCCTATTGAAATAGAATTGAGAAAATACCATCGGCTGTGACATGTTAATAGCATTTGTGCCTTTTTTCAATGACATTGCAAAACTTCCAAGTTGGGTGGCTTCTTTCTATTACTCATGTCTACTCATCTGTATCAGTCTTGTGCAGCTTTCAATGATTTTATGACAAAAGTAGGCATTTAAATATGTAACTATAGCCCAACCAGTGTGGCTCAGTGGTTGAGCATCGACCCATGCACCAATAGGTCTCCAGGTTCAATTCCCAGTCAGGGCACATGCCCAGGTTGTGGGTCTGATCCCCAGTAGGGGGCATGCAGGAGGCGGTCAGTCAATGTTCTCTCTCATCAATGTTTCTATCTCTCCCTCTCCCTTCTTCTCTCTCTAAAATCAATAAAGAAAAAAAATTTAAATATGTAACTATATTTTTATATTATTTTCTGTGTATTACTTTAGCCATTTTATTGTGGCAGGAAAAATAAGCATACCCCTAAAAGTATTTGGCTTCCTGCTTTTTCATCATTAAGTAAGAAACCACAAAAGAATCTTTTGAACATAATTGTTTTATTTAGTAAAATTTTATAAAGTCTGGTTGAGTATCCTATGACTTTAAACATTACACTAAGGTATAGATGTTTGTTTTTATGTTCTGACGACTTCCTTCAAAATTCCTCAGGCTGAATGTGAGAGAGGCAAGCTCGGCACCAGGGCCCACGTGGATGATCAGTAAGTCTTAATTTCTTTGCACTGGACAACTTTGGCTTTTCTATTTTACTGATTTCATCTTTATTATTTTAAATTTTATTTTATTTTATAAATAGACACAGAAGTTTTAATATTTCTTCCAGTAATCAAAGACTTGTCTTGCAGACCCCCTTGGTGTAGATACCCCACTCTGAAAACACTTCTTTCTTTTAAGGTCGTCCTAGATAGGGATGCGGTTTTACTCATATTTGTAAACCTAGCCAAGTTCAGTATTTGGCACAAACTAAATAACTGTGTATGGAGCTAAAAAGAACTGAACTATTATATCTTGATTAAGATATATATATATATATATTTTTTTTAACATTTTTATTTATTTATTTATTTTTTATCCTCACCCGAGGACATTTTTCCACTTTTGTTCAGACAGAGTGGGAGGGGGAGAGAGGAAGAGAGAGACAGAGAGAAACATCGACGTGAAAGGGACACATCGAGTGACTGCCTCCCGCATGACCCCAACCAACACAGGGGACCAACTGCAACCGAGGTACGTGCCCTTGACCGGAATCCAACCCGCGACTCATTGGTCCACGGGCCGATGCTCTACCCACTGAGCAAATTCTTATTCTTTCAGAAAAGAAAATATGTCTAGTTTACTTCATTTATTATCTAAGGTTCACTCACCTTTTAATGAACTGATTATAGATATATCAGTGTTTAACAATAATACCAGTTTCATTAAAGAGAGCTGTATTTTATCATAATTCTTAAAAACAGGCTGTCCCCAAGTATCTGAAACCTGATTTAGAATATTACAAATAGCTGTTATTTAAAAGGTAGACTGTAACCATAAAAAATTTGTGTTATTCTAAGTACCACTTCCTACATTTAAGGAAGCAAGAGTCCAACCACAAAACCATCGCTGGGCATGATATGTGTGCTTCTCTTGGCTATTTAGTGACTATGACCAAAACAAATAATATTTCCTTCCCTCCACTTAATAATATTACTAGGTTTAGTCTCTAGAAACATTCCTGAAATCTAAGACGTCTCCATTATTAACCACTGTTTATTGGCCTTGAATAATAGACTTGGAGCTATTAAAAAAAAAAAGGATAATTTCTACCTTAAGATTTTGCTGTGTAACTTGGACCAGAAGCTGAGTGGAAATGTTTCAAGGTAGAGATCCAATTTTAGCTACATTTGTAGTTCACAGATGTAATTATAAGGAGCCAATAACCCCCTAAGTTATGACACTTGAAAGTCCAAATTCCAACGAGTCAGTATTTATGGAACGCCCACTGTGTGAAAACGCTACAGGGGCACCATGGAGAGCTAAAAGCAAAGTCAGCATTTTATTACCAGGAATGAACAATTCAGTTGGGACACCACTGTGTCAAATCTTCGGTATCATGCTGGTCACTCTGATATGAAATTGAATGGAACATTAAGGGGTGAGCGCACTCCAGTGTGTTTATTTTTCTGCAGTACTAAGGTCTTGTCCATGATTCTGTCGCAGCCTGAATGCTGACTGCAACACACTGAACCTCTAGACAGAACTGATTCATCATTCCCCCCAGGGTGTTGGGAGAGTAAGGCAAGTCTCCAGGGCTCTACTTGCATAAAGGACTCAGTTCCCCTTCAGAAACCAGTAAATGAGAATTAGGGCTTGGTTCCCAAAGGGCAGACTGAAAGCCTCAAACATGGAGAGAGAAAGGAAAACTCTTCCAACATGTATTGAAGGTCACCTCAAAAAATCAAGAGAATAACCAGTGATAAGCGAAAGTGTCATCCCCAACTAGAGGTCAGTACAGTCGGCCCTCGTTTATCGCAATTAATCAGTTCCAGACTCTACCGCGATGAATGAATTTCCACGAAGTAGGATTCTTTATTTATACACAGTTGTCCCTGGCCACTTCGCGCTGCGACTTTCGCGGCTTCGCTCTGTCGCGGTTACAGTACAGTATTTGAAAAAACTGTGATAGAGTGAAGCCGCGAAAGTCGAAGTGCGAAGTGGCCAGGGACGACTGTATGCGTCCCTGCAAATACGACAAGTATGCTAGGAATGCTGGACGACTCCATTTAGAAAGACCAGACTGTCAGGGAATAGCATTAATCAAATGTACGGAATCCATAATTGCACTAGTGTTACAAGAAGGCGTTGAATATGAGTATATATCTGGGAACTTGGATCTGTGGCCTGGGGGAAGGAGGCAATCATACTTACATTTTAGTGGAGCTGAGGCAAATAGCAGACTACCCAAAATTATTTTCGGAAATCTGACCATAAACAAGGCAAAACAACAGCAAAGCCCAGTGCAGGGTACGGTGCAGGGTGAGGCTGTGGGAGCCCAATAATAAGATAGAAAAATGTGTCATGGATAATACATAGTGAGTAATTGGAGACGATGTTTGTCCTGAAGGCAGAGGATGTTCTGGTGTCAACACCACTGGAGAGGAAGGACTGATTTAAAAGGCAAACATTAGGTTGATAACTTAGGTTTTCACCCTGAAACATGGAGGCCCGGAGCCCTCTGGGGAGTGTGGAGAGGGAGTTAGAAGCCACTTCCTAAACATTTGTTTGTTTGTTTATTAATGAATATAGTGAGTAGATGTTAGGCGAACAAGACGGACATATTCTCTATATCACTAAATCTATTTCTCTGTGAGAGACTTAATGCATAGATAATTGAATGATTGCTTAGTCATTTCATTTGGTTTCACATAACTAAAGACGCTAGTAAGAAAACAAAGCGGGTAGGGTGTGAGAATAAAAGGCCAGGGGGGAGGGGGCCGTTTTCGGGAAAGTGGTCAGACAGTAGCGAGAAGAGGGCTTGAAGGGGACTTTAATACGAAGAAATGAACGAGGCAATAGCTCTGGGACAGTGTCCCAAAGGGGAAAACAGGCATGCGCTTGGTGTGCTGGTGAGAGAGAGGGCCAAAGTGGCAGGAGTCAGGGGCTAGGAGTAATTAAGGAGTCTGCAGAAGTTGGCGGCAACCATGGCCTGTAGGTCTTTACGGTGTACTGTAAGGATTTAGGTTTAGTTCCAGGAGCTGTGGGAAGCAGTGGAGAGTGACCAATGTGTTCTGGTTTAATTCTTAAAGTTATCTCAATTTTTTTTTTGCTTTGTGATGAGAGCTACAGCTGGATCTATGATATTCTACATCCCTTTCTTATCACTGATACCACTGTGGCACGAGCATGTGCCAAAAATTATCCTAAGTATTATTCCAGAAATGTCTACCAGTCAGAGGTTTACATTCTTTCGAGAGTATGTACACTGAGGGAGAATTTTAGGACAGTAGTGAATAGAAACAATTTTAAAAGATGAATTCCATGAACAAAAAAAGTCAAGGCATAAAATCTTCCCAAAGATAGTCAAGTTCTTCTGTTGGTGCGGAATCCAGTAACAATGGAGTACATTTCTCTCTTTTTTTAAAAACGGTGCCAAAAATTCCTACATGGTGATTAAAATCCAAATGATACATTGGAACAGAATTCTGGCAAGAAATAGATGCTTCCTGATTCCGGACCTGCTCCTCCGTGTCCTCTCTGTGATGGCGCCTTCTTCTGGGCACATTTCCTAGTGTGCATTTCCTCCTGCAGCCAGGACGCCTCTCCGCGCCATTAGGACAGGCACAAGCATCTGTTCTAAAGCTCCCATTCCACATAGTCTTTCCTTTCCATTCAGGTCAGTCGTTTGACTGTCTCTATATTGTCAAAACTTCTAGTCAATTCTTATTACCAGTAAATATAACTTTTTGATCATTTCTGTGCCTACATTAAGAACTATGTTCAGGATGAATAGATGAGCTTTGGGAAGGCAACTGTTTCACATTCAGAGAAAGGTTGAATCCCTGCCACTTAAAGCTGTGTGACCTTGAGAAAATTACCTAACCTGTCTGGACCTCAGTTTCTTAATGGGATTTCTACTTCATGAGACTATTGTGAGAGTTACGGAAAAAATGTATAAACTTGTTTTACATTCCAAGAAATATACATGGTAGATAAAATAAATAGTAGTTTTTATTAATAATAAGTTGTTAAAATAACAATTACCAGTGCAATAATAGTTTGATGTAAAAAGAAAAGAACATAGTGAACCTACGATTTCTGGTCACTGAACTACCTAAAAAAATGCAGTGAACCATGTGGGAGAGCTTGTAAGAAAGATCAAGAAGTTATTTGAACATGTGAATATTTTTAACTAAAATTTACATAAATTCACCACAAAATAGCTCAACTTCCAAATGTGTATTTTAAGAGTTAAATAAAGAACATAAAGTGATGAATAAAATACTATGATTAAACAGTTACAAAAGAGAACAAACTCGGGATGATTTCTCCATGATCGCTTCTACTTACGGGCACACTTAAGCACAGCCCTAGGAAACTCAAGAGATTATTTTTCCAAGGGTTGGCATCTAGATTATTTTAAAATGACATTTCTTATTTTAAGACAGAGATCACTTATTTTATTCCAAAGGAGTAAAACAGTTTCTTGGCCTTCACCTCTGAACTTTCACCTTCCCATAAGATATCTCCAGCAATCGGCAGACCCCTCCATATGGAATGATTTAATTTGACAAAGGCAAAAAAATACCAATTAACTTTATTTTAATTGACTCAAGTGTGTGATGTCTGGAAAAGTTGATGACGCAAAAGAAAATCTGACAAGAATGTTTTCAGATCAGAGGGAAATTGCAAAACTTTTGGCTGCGCCCCAAATAGGCATACTTTGGTAACATCCTGTAATAAACACCAGGAGAAAATTGTTAGGTATGCAACAATTTATTCAGGACAAATTTTAGATGGTTTCCATTGGATAAAATGGCCTTTTCTTTTTTCATTTAGTCTTGAGTGCCTGTCTGTGTTTAGTGTTCTTCACAATGAACTACTAATTAGAACCAGACCTCGTACAAGCATCTCTGAAATTCTCCTCAGTAACTGTTGACCTGTAATACCCATATGATTTCTACTGTGGGCCACTCTTTTGCAGCCACTTACCTTTTATTTTATTTTATTATTTTTTTTATTAAATGTTTTTATTGATTTTTTTTAGAGAGAGAGGAAGGGGGAGAGAGATAGAAACATCGATGTGAGACAGAAACATCAATTGGCTGCCTCCTTAATGCCCTCTACTGGGGATCGAGCCTGTAACCCAGGCATGTGCACTGATCAGGAATCGAACTGGGACCCCTCGGTCCATGGGACTATGCTCAATCCACTGAGCCACACCAGCCAGGCCAGCCACTTACCTTTAAAAAAAAATCTTCCTGTATCAGATAGATTAGAATTGAATTGAAATTGAAAACGACTTTTTCTTTAGTATGGAGTAGATATAATACGTTATGTGTGAAAGGTGAGAATACTGAGAAGTTATTTGGTATAATGGCTCTGAGCTTGGACTCTAGCACTGATTTAGACCTCCATTGTAATAACACATTTTTCACTTATTAACTGGGTAACCTTGGGGCTGATAGTTAACCTTTTCAAACCTCAGTTTCTCATCTTCAAAAATGGAGTTAGCAATATTAATTCCTCTAACTTACAGTTATATAAAGGATAAAATAAAATAAATCTTTTAAAGTGTTTAAGCACAGTGGGCATAATTATATTAAGTTTTACAGCCATGTGAGTTTATAAAAGGAAAAGAAAGCTTATTTTATGTATACACATTGGGTTAGATATATAACTAGATCAACAATTTTAATTATTTCACAAGATAGTTTACCTGAAAAAAAAAATTGGTCTCTTCTGGCAAACAGTGGTTACTTTTCATCTGTGGGATGTATGTGAATTTAGTTTCAACACTCAAAACAGTCAAAATGGCCAGACCAATTTTGTCTGTTAACATTATCTCAATTAGACTTGATTCTGAAATAATAAAATTTTGTCATTTATTTCTAAAGCCTAATTCAAAAGCAGTCAGGAAATCAAGATCCATCAACTGTAAGAAAAATAATACAACATTAATTTTTATTTAGGCTTTCTACCATTCCTATCTATTCAGGTTGGTTTACGCCACTTCAAAGTGATTCTGGTTTGTGAAGAGTGTCCATGTCTTAAGAAATTTATGTGTATTAAAAGAAGCAAATAAAACCACTCTTTTAAAAACATGTCAAATTCTCTGGACTTCCTAGGGACAGGTGACCTAAAATGATAGGCTCATTGTTTTCTGAAAGTCACCCAGGGGACTCCAAAGTACAGTATCCTCACACCAGGCTTTCCAAAATAGTTGAACCCAAGTGGGAGGAGCAGAATGATTAATCTTCATGGAATGTGGAGAAGGAGCAGAAGAGATCCCAAAGGTAACAAGTCATAATAACACAAAGATGTGTAGTTTCAAACTGACATAGTACCTAGGAATGGACAGAATCAAAACATGATGGGAAAAATTGTCCAATACTGCTCCAGGAATTGAATAGAAAAGCTTAGGGGCATGAAGATCCTGGATGGTCTTCTAGGGATCTCAACAGTGTCCACAAGGCTTGGAGACCTTTGGAAAAGGATTTGCAGAGCTGGAAATGTACAGTAACTAAAGAAACACTTTTCACCTTCTCGACTCTAAACTCACAGGAATATATTCAGGATCAGCACCGCTCAAGGGAAAATCCAACCTAATCACTACGGAAAACTTATTTCTTAGCAAGCAGTTGTATTCTTCTCTTCAGATTCTGCTAAATTAGTTCAAATTTTATTTGAATTTCACTTGTTAACTCGATAATACATTGAAGAAGTCTGACATGGACTCAAACCAAAGATTTTTTTGTGGCCTGTAGCCACAGTTCTTCCTTGTTCAAGATGGTCCCCTCTCTTAGGCTTATATCTTGAAGTTTATGAGTGTCAAGAAGGAAATGTAGGTCAAGAATGCTTTTGTAGTTTGACATAATAAAATAAGATGCTTAAAAGATTTGGAAAATTTCCAAAATATGGATTTTACAATTCAGTAATTCCAAGTAATTTTGATAGTACAAGAAAGATGATGGTACATGTTTTTATACACAAAGAATGATTGTGTCAATATTTTTTATATTAAATTTATCTAAAAGAAATAAATATACTTGGCAGTGAGTTATTATATATATATATGAAAGGAGGGAGAGAAAGAGTAAAAGAAAGAAAAATAAGAAATATGGATTCAGATCATTTTCATTTGTGCCAGGGTTACCAGTTGCTAAGACCTCCCTGGAAGAAGGTTCTGAAAGGCATTCCAAACTCTTACCAATGACTGATGATGTTATAGAATTCATGTTTAAACAATGTTCAGACGACATGAAGTCGAGGAGGCTATCTAACCTATTGACCATCTGCCAGATGTATGCCTCCCACAAAAAAAAAAAAAAAGATAAATGAGGTGAGGAGATGAATTGAATAGGATGTTTTAAAATTATATTTTAATTATAAAAGGGCATGCTCATTGTAAAAACCAATTTTAGAAAAATATCAAAAAAACTGAAGGCTATAACGTAAAATTCATAAGATTCTTTCCTACTCTTTCAGACTCCTTCTCGCTCCTCAAATATAATCATTCTTCAAGGTTTCTTACTATCCTTTCAGACATTTTCAATGTGAACATAAGTATATATATTAGAAACATGTATGTATGTATGCATGTGTGCATGTATGTGTACACATACACACACTTAACTCTTGTTAACAGTTGCATAACAATCTATTTTGTTAAGTAGTATTTATGTAATTAACTTTTGACAGATTGAAATTCAGGTTGTTTATATATAATGTTGAAGTGAACATCCTTGTACACAGATCTTTATGCACTGTGTGAACTTTCAAAAGTAGAACTATTGGACCAAAGAATAAAAATATCTTAAACTACTAGAAAATCCCTAAAAAATATCTAAATTCAAACTCAGCTTAAAAAAATCTCAATGTATCAAATATAGATCTGAATAATTACCCAGAATATAATACAATACAAACATAAAATAGAGGTAATGAGACACAGGATATAATAAAATAGCCTAACATATAACATTGGAGAGTCAGAAACAGAAAATTCAGAGAATATAGGAAAGGCAAAATGTGAAAAAAAATGGTTGAGAAAGTTCCCAAATCAGTAAAAGATATAAATGCTTACCTTCAGGAAAGACAACAAACTCACAACTATGGATAGCATAATAAAACTACAAAACACTAAAATAACATTTTTAAAGTGACTAGAGAGACAGGAAGGAGAATCAGACTGATAGAAAACATCCAAAGAGCAACCTGGAAGGCGATGCTGAGAATGAAACTCAGCATAGGTTTAGAAAAAAAAAAGTTTCGAGTTGAGAGTACACTCAGTTTCAGCCAAAATTAAGAAGTGACTTCCAAAATAAACTAATGTGAACTTAGACCTTACTTATAGAAATGTTAGCATAGGGGAAGTGGTTTAGAATTGATACACTATTTGTAAAATTACAGTAGGATTATGGGGCTTAGTCCTAGCTACCATCTTTATTTCAAGTGCAGAATGTCCAAATTCTGTTATTCTAGGAGCAGATGAAGCAAGTGGGGACACTTGACAAAAGTAACAGATAGAGATCATGATAGTTATTTTTAAATAGTTATCAGTTAGAATGGTTGCCACACAGAGGGCAGATACGTCCTGTATGGAATAGATCTGAATGACTGTCACACAGAATAGGAATTAAATATGTTCTGTAACTAGGAACTATATGATCCTTTTCAAATTTTGAGGGAAAATGACCTGATTATTAGAACTAAGATGGAATGAGCTCTTTCAAAAGGTGTGAGATTTCTATCATCATAGATATTCCAAAGGAAAGCTGGAAGACACTTAGCAAGTAGGCTATAGAGAGAATACAGGAATTATATGAAAAAAAATAAGTTACAAGTTTTATGTTAGTTGGCCTGGAAGGACATGAGCCTCCATGGAAGGTATGTCCCTGGAGGAAATAATAAAATTAAGTGGAAACCAGCTTTCACAAAGTCCCACCATACCCAGCATAGACCTCAGGCTCGTGGCATCAAATAACCAAGACAATCAAAATGCAATTATTAAATATTGGTCTCTTTTCTAAACTTAAAAGAAAAAAATCCTCCTATTTATATGAACTTTTAATTTTGAAATCTGTTAGGTGCATTTACTCACTTAATTTCTTCAGCCCTCCAAGGAGAATTTAAAAATAAATCAAAGCTCTAATGGCCAATGGCAATATTGGGAGTGCAGATTTCCATATTTTCAACTGGTATTTTATGATCGACAGTATATTCTTTCTTTTGGTAAAGTTAAATCATTTAGTGAGACAGAAGATAGAGCAATCTGTTCTATTGAATCAAAATTCTTGAAAGCAGAGATGGCACTAAACTCTGATGTCACACTGTGGATCAGACCGACGTTCAAGTGCTCACCCTGCCATTGACTAGTTTACTGGCTCTGTGACCTTCAGCAAGTTACTTCACCTCTGTGCACCTCAGTTTTCCCATCGACACAATGAGGATAATGGTAACCACCTTGCAGGGTTATTGGGAAGTTTAAATGAGAGGAAAAAATTCCTAGCTCAGTCCTGGTGCAGAGTTAGCATTTGATATGTGTGAGCATTCTCTTCAACAAGTTGATTCTTGATTCATTTGTTTGTAAATAAAGAACAAGATAGTTTCACAAGATTAGGCTGCATGAGGGTACGGATCAAATCTGGTTGTTTACCATTGTACACCCAGGGCTTGATACAGGTAGGCACTCAAAAATTAGTCAATACTATAATTTACAACATTTTAATTCTATCATTAATTTGAAAAAAAAATCTTAATATTAAAATTTTCCTGCGCCTTGATGACTTGAATTACTATGTTAAAACAATGATGCTGACTCAGAATTTGGGGGGAAAAGTAACATTTTTTTGTGCTTTTCAATACTATGTCTCAACAGAAGCTATATTTTTTCATCTTCCAATGCAAGAAGCCAAATACTGTATAGAACAACTTCTTGCAACAGGCCAAGACCCAAGAGCCCTAACATCTGACCAACAAAAGCTGTCTTTTAAGTGTGTATTTGTAGATGTCACTTAAAAAAAAATCAAATTCCCATTTCAGCATAAGAGTCGAGGACCATATTTTCAACGAAATCCATCTGGTTTGCATTTCATCACAGAATCCTAAACCAGGTGTTTTTAATGTGTGTTCAATTTTAGAGGAGGGGGAGTGTCACAAGACACAGAATGATGTGAAGTGGTTTAATAATACAGATTAAGGATATGCTGATACTGTATTCCCAAAATACAGTGATCTCTTCTTGTTGTTGCTCTTATTGTTGTTGGTATGGGCTGATTTTAGTTTTTCTTTTAAAGTGTAGGTTTGGGATATAAGCTCACATACATTCATAGACAATTCAGAGACTATATGCACTCAATGAGCATTTCAGAAACTACACTAGAGAGAGAGAGAGAGAGCAGGCTGGAGGGAAACCGGGGGAGAGAAAAAATCCTTCACTAACATCTTTATCAAACAATTAGTCATTCTTGGGAAATGTGGTTCAGTTTCTTTGGTAGTGTGAAATTTAAACAAAAGAATAATTATTATACCAGTTAAAGAAATCAAGCTGTCTTGGGGGAAAACTTTTTGATAAATGAAAGGCAATTTTATCTCCTTACATAGGGAATGTTATAAAATTATTTCCCTTGGGAATAATTTTAATTAAAATAAAGTCCATGGTATGAATCCATGCACAGTATTCCCCCACCCCCGTGATCATAAAATCACTAATCATATACAACTTTCCTGGTGTTAACACAATATATGACATTTTATTTGCCAAAGCAAGTAAACACTATCAATATATAACCCCCTAAGAAAAAGTTCTTATTTTGCAGAATCACTAATACTCAGAAAAAAATTTTATTTTTATGAAATTTAGTTAATGATGATTTTTCTTGAACATCATAAAATAGAAGTTGACATTACTAAACAAGCATCTATGTGAAATTAAGACAGTAAACATTAAGCCTATTTTAACTAATTAACTAATAAATTTGCATATGAATATATATACTATTATGGGGCTACCTTTCAACAAACACATCCTTACTTTATCAAAAACCCTCTATATGTGCTTCTTATTTGAAAGATAACTCTTCCCAGAAGGCAAAGATACGAAGGTCAAATTTACTAGGTACAACAATTCACATTATGTCTTAACCTCTCTTTACCATTTTCTTACATGCTTTGTAAATAATGCAAAAACACAAGAAAATATTTTGGTTTGAAAAGCTCAGATGCCTTCTTGTATTGGGCATGGTTGTGGGAGTGCAAGAGAACTCTCTGGAGCCACCTCTTGGGTGTATCCAGCAGCTTACACCCACAGGTTCGAGTGGCTCAGAGTGGTGTGTCTACGCAGTAGTCGGATACTAGCAGCCTTTCAGGGAGCCCAGCTTGGTGTTCAGGTCGTGCGTGCAATGCCAGCCAGCTCCCTGGATTCATAGGCACGTGACACTGGGAAATGACTTCACCTCTTTGAACTTCAGCAGTAGGATTAAATAAGATAACGCACAACATGTACTTAGCTCATTGTCTCGTTCGAAGCAGGCAACCAGGATGGCGGTAATACTAGTATTGGTGCTATTATTTTTATTAACCCCCAATCTAAGTGTGGGGGGGGAGGTGTTGCTGAATGGGGCCCTAGCAGAGTGCACAGGGTCAAGTGTAAGTCTTATCGACCAACAAACTTAGACATCTTCGGTCATGTTGAAATTACAGAATAAAGAAACACTCCTACAAACTAATTAAGATGAAGGAGCACATTTTCCCTTAAGAAGAGCAGAAATAAATTGGGCTTTTCTAACTATCCCGGTTTAAAGACAATAGCCTTATTAAAAACACAGTAAATAATGGCTTTTCATTAGTGTGATTTATTTAGATGTAAAGAAACCGGAGAGGTGCGCATCCTGAACTTATTATAAACCCCGAAACCCTGAGCTGCAGAAGGAGTGAGCAGAGTCCACACTCCAGAAGCAGAAATCGGTGTTGTAAGGTTTGAAACGCTTCCACTTAAACTCGAACACATGGAAAGGATATTTTCCAGATACACTGCAAAGATTTGAAAATAAAGGTTAATAATAGAATTGCAACACTACCCTAAGGTGAAATTGGTAGTTAAGCCAAGATTCAAGAGGTCAGAGAGTTATTTCCTTACGACTTGATTCCTCACCTACCAAAGTCCCTCAGGGATCTGGCAGCAGCTGGGTTGGTTATCAAAGACATTCACTGGAGAAACAGTCACCGAGTCTCTATTATATAGCCAGTCACTAGGTCAGACAATGGGGCACGAAGATGACTAAGACACTGTGCCGGAGCCACCTTACAATTTTGTCCCATCCAGTGACCCTAAAAACATGCAGATGGGGAGTTACTGTGCAGCAAGGTGCCAGGTGCACCTACAGCAAGGGGCACTCCAGTCTCCCCCAGGGACAGAAGAGACTGCTGAGGTAGAACACTTGGACCAGCGGCTTCGGAAGGACTGGCTGGGGGACTCTTAGGGGCAGCAATGTGGTCACGTGGGTGGCACGAAGCTGTGTTTTGTTTTTATCCTCACCCGAGGACATTTTTTCATTTATCTTCAGAAAGAGCGGGAGGGAGAAAGGGAGGGAGGGAGAAAGGGAGGGAGAGAGAGAAAGAAACATCGATATGAGAGAGACACATCAACTGGTTGGCATGCACACAACCCCAGCTGGGGCCGGGGACAAACTGCAACCTAGGTGCGTGCCCTTAGCGGGAACCGAACCAGGGACTCTCTGGTCTGCGGGCCGACACTCTAACCGCTGAGCCAAACCGGCCAGGGCTGAAGCTGTGATTTTATAGCAGTTTATATAAAATCGATAGGATGTCAGTTGTTTGCAAGAAAGAAAATGTAGAGGGAAGCTGACATATTATGGGGGAGACCAAAGTCTCTCCAAGTCTCCCTCCCCTCTCAGTGCCACAACTAATTTCAACCGAGCCCTTCAAGATGTATTGAAGTTTGCTAGATTGAAAGGATAAGCAAGGGCATCCCTGGCAGAAAGGCAGATAGAAACGGAAAACTGGGGGATCTCAAGTAGTTTAACTCGGTGAGAAGAAGCGGATCTCATTCTGGCAGCATTTTAGACTTCCTTGATGGGTTTTTAAAAAATACTAATGTCCCAGTTTCACCCAAACCAAATTAAATTGTAGACTCTGGGCACGGGGTCCTGGTTCTATTCTTTGTTAAAAGCCCCCATGGTGATTCTAATGTACAGTCAGAATTCAAAACTTTTGCTCTAGTGTAGAAATGTGGGGTGGAGGGAAGGATGCAGGGGTAGCAGGGGATGAGGCTGGAGGTGGGCATCTCCGTCTTCAGATTATGAAAATTAGGTCTTATCATATAACCAAAGTAGAGAACCTTCAGAATTTAAAATGGGAGGTGTTGTGTTAGGACAGATATATTCTGTTTTGGGGGGTAGTGCAAAGGCTGAATTGAGTGGGAACTAGGTAGGAGATAGAAAGACCAGGGCTTATTAATTCCTGTCAAAGTGTGATTCGTGCTTCAGTGGGGGGAGGGGTGTTGCAGAGACGGGATGGATTTGATGACTGTTTAGGAGCCCAGAACCGAGGTGCCTGGGACTGTAAGGAAAAGAGAAAAGTCAAGGAAAGCACCTCATTTCCGGTTTGGACTATCTGAAAGATGGTTTCTTCCAATCACCAAGTCACCACATGGAGAAAAAAGAACTGGCCTGGCGGTGAAGGGGTTGAATGCGGCATTGGACGGTTTGAGTTCAAGGTGCAGAAGGAACAACAGATGGCGTCTCTAGACCGTGTGTGGGTGCCTGGGTGCTGCTCAGAAGAAAGATCTGGGCTGGAGCCTGGGGGAGGTGGAGGTTTGGACACAAGCGGGATAGCAATGACAGACAAGTCTAGGTGAGGATGACTCACTTCCCTGGAGTGAGAGAGCTGTGAGGAGAAAAGGTGGCAGCGGACAAAGCCACGCAGAAACCTGGCTTTAAATTTCTGGTTCAACCAAAGGAGGGCTTGGGGCCATTTAATACATTCGATTTGAGCACCTGATCCTCTAAGACTTCCCAGTAAATAAAATGTTACTGGTTGAAGAATGCACACTGGAACACTGCAGATTAAACTGAGAGGCCCTATTTTTGACCTATGTGAATAATCAGTCTTTCTTCCCTTTTAAATCTAAAAAGCAAATATGCTATTTTTGTTTTTGTTTTGTTTTGTTTTCTGATAGCACATCTTTATTTAGAACTAGTAGGCTTAGTAAAAACAGTTTGAGGCAAAATTTTAGGAGTATGAGTGAAGAATTGTAAAAAAACATTGTTTTACTAATTAATATTTCTGGTAATCTATTCTAAGGAATAATTATAAAAACACACAAAAACCTTTGATAAAAGTATATTTAATTCATAGTGACATTCATTGTATTCAAGATATTATTATTTATAATAGTGAAAAAAAATCAGAAAAAGAGATACCTGTCATTTGTGCATTACTTAAGTAATAAATGATTCACAAAATGCCATATTTTTATACTATAATAATTAAGATAACAGGTTGTGGAATAAATCTTGGCTGCCTTTTGGCTGTGTGACTTTCAGAAATTACCAACTTCCCTAATCCCTTTTAACACTATCTATAGAAGATGGAGAGCATGTGAGCATTAGCTAGGGGAAAACATGGAAAGTAAAATTAACATTATTGAGTGCTTACAGTAATTTAGGTACTCTTACAAGTATTAATATTTTACATATATTTTAAATGTGTTGACTCTCCATAAAACCTTAGTAAATCCTCGTTTGAAAAATGAGGAATCAGATGTCCAGCAGGTCACAAAGGTCACTCAGATGATGAGTGTAGGAGTCCGAATGCCTACCAGGCAGCCCGCGTCCAGGAGCTTTGCCTCTAACTGCTGGCTGTCTGGCACCTGGGAGGACTCAATAAATACAGATGATTATTTCTATTATTATTAATTAAAAAGATCAGAAAGAACTATATGAAAAAATAAAGAGTGCTTGTTTTATGTGGTAGGCATATAGATATTATTTTTATTCTCTCATTCTGTACTGCTGTTTTAAAATATTTGTCTTAACTTTCAACTTTATAGTGCAATAATATAAAATAAATATAGAATAAGATAAAACATAAGAATCTGAGTTCTATTTCTGATTCCATCCCTATCAGAAGTAACTGTACTGACTTGTTCACTTGAGTGGTTCTTCAGTATTTGTAAATATGGAGATGATATTCAGCAGTGAATTTCAATGTTCTTAACAATGGAATTCTTTAAGAAAATTTATTTTAGAAGTGCAACCTGGTAAACAAACCAATATATAGCTTCTCTGATTATCGTAGGCGAGAGTTTAAAGAGGGGGAACAACTCCTGCCGGTGTGATTCAGTTAATTGAAGCATTGTCCCATATACCGACATGGGTTCAATTCCCAGTCAGGGCACAAACCTAGGTTGTGAGTTTGATCCCCAGTTGGGGTGTGTATCGGGAGGCAACTGATCAATGTTTCTCTCTCTCTCACTTCCTCTCTCTCTCCCTTCCTCTCTCTCTAAAATCAATGGAAGCATATTATTGGGTGAGGACTAGAAATAAATAAATAAATAAATAAATAAATAAATAAATAAATAAATAAATAAATAAAATAAAGAGGGAGAACACAGAATAGAGAGGCCTGTCACCCCCCCCCCAACACACACACACACACACACACACACACACACTCAGGAGAGCCTTAGTTATGCTGCAATAAGAAGCAATCTCAGTCCTGGCCGGTTTGGCTCAACGGTTAGAACATCGGCCCATGGACCAATGAATTGTGGGTTCGATTCTGGTCAAGGCCATGTACCTCAGTTGCAATTTGTTCTTGGCCCTAGTTGGGGTCGTGGGGGAGGCAGCCACTTGATGTGTCCCTTTCATGTCAATGTTTCTCTCTCTCTCTCTCTCTCTCTCTCTCTCTCTCTCTCTCTCTCTCTCTCTCTCTTCCTCTCTCTCCCTCCCACTCTATCTGAACAAAAATGGAAAAATGTCCTGGGGTGAGGATTAAAAAAAAAAGAAGCAATCTCAATTTTTCAGTCATTTTGGTCAACAAGAGTTTCTTGCCCATGCTATACATCTGAGATAGGTAAGTGGGGTGATGGGATGTGGAAAGGTGGAAGAGATGGATTCAGCTCCACAAGGTCACTCAGAGATCCAAGTTGAAGGACATTCCTCCATCTCATTGCTTTACTTTCAGAAGCTCATGGAATGGCAGGGAAGGAGAGAGGGCAGAGAAGGAGAGACTGGGTAATTGCAGAGTCTTTAATTGCCTTATCCAGGAGGTGAGGTGTGTCACTCTGCTCACATTTCACTGGCCAATGCTTGTCACATTGCCCAGCCAACAGTGAGAGGACTGGGATGGATAGGCTTTCATGTCTGGCAGAATAGGAGAAGTATTTATTGACCAAACCCAGCAATGTCCACCACACTCCTCAAGGTAGCCTGAAGGATCCTCAGAGCACAGTTTTAACACATCACTCAATGGTGTTTAATCATATCCTTTCCACTCAAGTAGTCTGTGAGTTTTTGAGATCTAGAAGGTCTTTTGAGAACTGCCATCTCTTAATTCTGATATCAGACAAGGGACATGAATCTGTGACCCTCCCTGTCTGTACACTTTCGGTGCAAACAGATGTCCATTCTCTTTCTTCAAGTGAGCACAACCAACAATGAGATTCTGCACTTTGCTTTTAACTCCGTGTCATCAATATTTTATTTTCATTCCAGGTGAAAAAGGAGTTTATGAGAACAAAGAAAAGCCTATGTTCAAATAAATTCCAGAAATCCTGGATTAAAAAATTAAAGAGGTCTATTTATCACAGAAGTATTGTTTTTAATGCGGTGGTATATAAGAGGTGATTATAATGCAAGGTGGGGAAACGGTGGGTTTACAGTTGTGAGTACGCAAAACACAGTTTATTCTTGTATTAGTATGTATTAATTATTGTATTATTTTTCCATTCTAAACAACTGTAAACCTATTCTCCCCCCACCCTGTATGCAGATTTACCAGTCTCAAAACTCTCTTCTCATTGAACTATTATCCAAAAGCCTCAAAACTCACACTCCTTACAGCACATTTAAGAAAATACCGCAGACTGTGGCATCCACAGCAAAACTAATACCCTGATGCTCATAAATGTGCTGTGAACCAGGTTTTGGCTTATCCTATTGCTTCTAATGCCTTCAATAGCCTCAGGAGTGAAGTATAGATAACCAAGGCCCCAAATCCCAAATCCCACATGATAGTGGGTGTGAAGTCGCTTAGCAGCAGTGCCCCTGACCTGACTGCAGGGGTGTCGCACGAAAATCCATGCGCGGTGCTATGCAACGGGGGATCTGGTTTTCAACACGGACCCTGATAAAGAAGTGAGAAACCCTTCCCTTCTCAAGGAGGAGAATGTAACCTTCACCTGTGTCAATACAACACATCCAGCAAAGAAGAGTCAAAACAAGCACAGCATTCGGGCCACAGAGGGCTGCAGGACCATGCACACAGGCGAACGCCACGTCCAGGATTAACTGGCACGGTCCAGTATTTTGCAGAGCCTTTTCAAGGTAGCAGTCCGAATAAACAAATTGATAAAGACTAAGGGACTTTCTGTAAGTATATAAATGAGGCCTGAAAATAAAGGGCCCTGAAGAGAGAAGTTCATGTTAACCTAAAAGGTGATATTTTGTGAGTTGAGACTGTCACACACACACACACACACACACACACAAAGGTTTAGCAGAATTCAAAAGATTAACACACATTTGGCCAGAGTCTATTTCCTTGGAAACACTAACTGAAGGCTTCTGCTAAGTCGTTTGTGAGAATAAGGAAGCAGTTTTATCAGAACCTTCTCTGAGACAAAGAAGGAGACAGCCAGAAGGGAGAAATGCCCCAACCTTGTCCACACGCCTTTTGGCAACACTGGCACTGAGAGGGAAGCTCACTTCATACTCTGGGCAAAAACACTCTCTGTGACTTGATAGGCCTTAGCCCCAAGTCCCTCCTTGGTTTTCTGTGCAACAAGCGAGGCTGACTACTGTGACAGACAAATGGTGTCCTTTTGACACTCTCATCTGAGACTCCCCTACGCAGACTTGTTAGCACCTTGGTTTCAGATCCAAACTCAGTCCTGTAGTCCCATCACAGTAAGTGGTAAGAGATAGGGAAAAATGAACCCAAAGAAAAATGAGCCTATCTTTCTAAAATCTAGAAGAGAGATGTTCAGTTTTCTCTATGTGGCTTCTTTCTTGTCATGAGCATTATAAGTAACAGTCACTGTGTGGTAACATATAACATAGCATGATAATGCCACTGGCAAACTCCAGTGCTGATGGGATCCCTGAGGTACGAATGTGTGATATCAGACAGTAGATGTATCATCGACTGGGCAGAATCTACCTCCTGTGAGGTACAAGGGAACCCATTACTTCAATACAGCCACATCTTCCACGCTCCCTCCTCACTAATCCCACATGTATCTTGGCCTGTCAGTAAGAGAACAGCGTGTACTTCCACCTAAATTCCAGGACAGCCTGACGTGATTGTCAATGCCCGATCAAGGAATGGTGGACTTCCTACCAGTGAACCTCAGAATCAGACAGGTTCCCCCTCCACTCATAGGCAATGTTGGACAACCTCAGAACTCCCCCAGAACTCACCCCTTTAAATCCATCCCATTGCTGCTGGCAATCAACCTAAACACATCCTCTCAACAGCCAGGAGATTCCCAGAGAGAAAAGGGAGAAATAAATTGTATAATAGAGAACCAGTCCTTCTTGAAAATTCTACAAATAAATCACCAAACTGGGCAAGGGGAGTAGTGAGTCAGAGAGCAGAGAGAGGATGGGCTGCTGCACAAATGGAAACAGAAAGCAGGGGGAAAGGAGGTACCTTCCTCCAACAGCACACAGTCAGGACTTGGTGTTCCATGCCCTTAGAGGCTAACCAGCCAGGAGTGCTCGGTCTCTGCCCCCACAGTCCTGTCTGTGATTCTTCCTCTGAGTCAGAGTTCACCACCACCCCTCCCATCGCCACTTCTACTGCAATCACCTCCATATAAAATCTAATTCTACTGCTTTCTTACCTCTTCTGAACCTCTCTTTTCTTCTTCTGTCTTCATTCATCTCTTGTCACTTCTCTCCTAAGCCACCCAAGTAATGAAGGGCAGAATGACATTTACCGACAGCACCAGCCGACAGAAAGCTCCTTTCTGCATGAACACCTGACTGATGGCAGCAGACACCACAGGGTGGGTTTTTGTGTGTGTGTGTTTGTTTTTGCCACTTAGGGCATCTTCTTTATAAGCAAAGAAAGGCACAGTTTTAAAGCTGGAATTTGTTACAGAATCTTGAGTTTTCTTGAAAGACAATTCTTGGATATCTGAGTTCCATCCCAGAGTCAGGGTTAATATTGATTCTAATTTATAGCCAATCACACATTTTATCAAGAATCTTCAGAGTGAGCTCTACCAGTGTTCTCCAAATGGTGTAAGTGTCTAAAGAGTTTTTACTACTGTGGCTTATTCATAATAATATATGGTCAACTGTGGCTTATTCATAATAATATATGGTTGACCTGTGTATTCATTTGTGAATTAAAAAATGTACCTATATAATTTTCTTTCCAAATAATATGTATCATAATGTCCATGACACATGATTACACTTGTAAAAATAGAAATGCTATTTTAAATATTTTGGAAACTACAAAATTTTTATTATTCCTGTCATTCCATAGATTTAGTCTAAATGTCTATGTTTTCCTTCAAATCACCTCCAATATATTTGTTTTGATTGCAATTAAATGTAGTTACTTATAAAGCTAGAGAATAGGAGAGAGAGCTATATGTGCAGCCTCAAACAGGAGCACAGTTCTCATCTCACAGGTGCAAGTGAAGGAAAATATATGCTAGCTCCATCTGGGCAGGAACCATAGTTGTCCTGCTTGTCAAGAAGAGACCCTGTAGTAGTAGGTACTCAACATTTTTTGTGAATTTTCAAGCAATTGCCTGGGAAAATAGAGAGCTGGGGAAAATTGGTTTTCATTACATCCCTACAAAACTCTACCATCAAATATAAACAATGGTTAAGAACTTGGAGTGAGTCAAACTGCTTTGATTCAAATTCTATCTTCACCATTTAAGTAACTGTGACCTCAAGCCTTCAATTTACAATTCTCTCTGCTTCAGTTTTTCTTGCCTTTAAAATGGGAAAAACAGTAACACTACTTCATAGAGTCATAATGAGTATTCAGTGATTTTTTGTGTTAAAGATTTACAGAGTAAACACTACAACTCCTGTGAGGAGGATGAATGACTACTACTGCTGCTATTCTGTCTGGATTGCAGTTTCCTCATTAAAGAAATGATGTGTATGGATGATGAGTAGCTTTCAAACACTTTCATTGTACCTGCGTTGCTTCCATTAAATAGACAGAGCTCCTTTAAGTGATTTGACATAAGAGACTTATTGTTGGTATTATACCAGATACAAAGGTATGAGCTCCGAAGATGTCTATGGAAGTTTGTAGCATGTGTGTCTGGTAGTCAGCAGAATCAATATCTGTTTAGAAATCCTGAACATGAAGCAGGGAGAGCATGGACAAATAAATTCTCAAGGACAACAGAAATCCAAGCTAGAATTTGCCTCTGCTCCTCACCACTTCCAACCGAGATGGTTACATGTGACCTACAGAAGAAGCTAGCACTCTTCATCATGATCGTGTTGCATCGTGACTTGCTCAGGACATGGAGGAGACATGGGACCCTTTGCTCTCTCATGCAAACAAGGTTATCTGGCAGAGCAGTGACAATGTGTGTGAGCTGGCCCCTCCCTACACCGAACTTCAGAGCATAATTATACCTCTCCAGGTCCTCTCAAATCTAATGCAAATTTCCCTTCAGCCAGCCCTAGTCTGGAATCATACAGGGAAGAGTTTTCTGGAAATGGTAGTTCTAATCATGTTTTGTTGACACAGTGTGAAACCATTGCATTTAGCAACAGCAGAACCATTAAAAAATCCTCATGTAAGACCCGCAATATCAGAAAACAAAAGCAAAACTTCCCTAGCTGAAAGGGACAAAGGTCAAGGAGCCTAAACCCTCTGGCTTCTTCCTTGTATTTCTTTCACTCAAAGCTATCCATTTCCCAAAGCTCTGCACAGTTTGAACGCTATTTCCAGTTTAGCTCTTTTTCTCTGGAAAATACAGATCAGCGTATAAAATGTTAAATATGTCATATCATAGAGATAAGATGTCAGTTAGGCATAAGACTGCTAAGTAACATATAATTGAATTTCCAGTCAAGATAATACAAATTATTAAAATTAAGTTAACTCTAGATTCTATCATTTTTCAGTAATGATCCAACATACCACTCTGAATAATAGTATCAACCATATAGACAACAAATGTCCTAATAATGACTGTATCAATGTTTTAGTCCAGTCAGGAACAAGAATAAGGAACAAGAATATGGATGCTTCAAATATCAGTCTAATATATTTGTGACCACAGCATTTAAGTACATTTAATCCATGGGATTTATTTTTACACAATATGTTGTCTTTAGCTTTTTTTTTTTAATTGTCCTGATATTGATGTTTAAGATAGGAGTGTGTTTCCTAATAATTTAAAGACTTGAAAAGAATATTTAAAATATAAATGATAGTTCCCATGAACCAAAGTGTTTGGAATGAAAATATTTTCACAGGACGCACACCCAGAATGCATTGTGTGTGTGTGTGTGGGGGGGTGCATGTGTGTGTGTTTCAGTAGCATCTGTGATTTAGAGGTAATGATCTCAGAGGCCAGCAAGCATTTCCTGTAAAGGGTCAGTTAATAAATATTCTCAGCTTTGTTGACCATATGGCCTCTGTCCCAACCGCTCAGCTCTGTTATTACAGTACAAACAGGCATGCTAGGTTCCAATAAAACTTTATTTACAAACACTAATATTTGAATTGCAGATAGTTTTCCTGTGTTATGAAATATTCTTTAAATTTTTTTTCAACCATTTAAAAATGTAAATGTCATTATTAGCTCACAACCTGGACAAATATATCATTGGGCTAGGTCTGGCTCATAGGACACAGTTTACCAACCCCTGATCTATCACAATACAAATCATTAACTAATCAATATATTAAAGAATATGATTAAAAAGCAGTAAATATTCAAGAAAATGGTCTCATGAAGAAATAGATTACAGACTTGAGATTCTAAAAATCCAAGTTTGTATCATCAAAGCACAATGACTGAAAATCCCTTTAGAGACTCAACATTGCAATGTTTCATTTTCACAGTTGTACCAAAAAAAGTACTATGTGCTGTTACACTGAAAACTCTATTATTTTATTAAAATAAGAAAAATAAATTTTTGTATTTTAAGTTTGTTTTTAAATCAATGCAGGCCTTTAACAAATTAAGATCTCTTCTTGACTACATGGGAGTCTGTCAAGAATAATTAAATAATCTCTTGCCACATCATCACGGCTAGTCATTGAGTATCTTGCTTTCTCCATCCTATGGAAGGATGGAAACCTAAGTACGCTGCCAATGTGTTTGTTTCCCTAGTGTTACAAAAGTTTACAAAGCCATCAGTTGCCATAGAAGCAAAAGAATATGTTGTAATACATAAAATATGTCCAAACATGGTATGGATTATCAGATCAATCTAGTGTGTAAGAAAGACCTTCACAACCCTGACAGTTGATTATGGGTTTTGTGTCCCACGAGGAATAAGCCTGGTATTCCATGAGGAAATATCACATTACGGTGTTGATTCCATTGTGTTTATCTTCAGCAAGTGTTCTGGGCAATGTTATCAGAGACAATAATTTCAAAAAAGGGGGTTTCAATCTCTTAGCAAAAATCAAGATAAAAATAAATCAAAGTTTAAATTTTCTCTACAGTGAACCTGGAATACTATTTAATACATACTTCCAGGGATGCATAATACTCTCTACTCAGCTCAGGTTAAATTTCTTTGTTTATAGCTATGCATTCTAAAATTATATTTTTGATGTAATTAAATAATGATTATAGTAGCAATAGTGTATGATGTGAAGAAAATAATTTTTCAAATAATTCAATTATTAGTGTAGAAGACCCATAAACCAAAAATATTTACATTATTTCTTTTTATTTCCCCAAAACTCAGGTTTGCCTAAGTTACTTTCAAATTTTTTTTATCTTGAACTTGTTTATTTTTGTTCTTTAGTATTTTATTACTAAAATCTTCCCATGTTTATGAAATTGAATACTGTAAATATTTACTGTCATCTACCTCTTGTTGTAACTGGAAACAAGCCACATAAATATTGTTCCTCATCAAATAATAGAGAAAGTGATGAAAGGCCTGAGGATTTAAAAAATAATGCATCAGGAAGTTGGAATCTTCAGAGACACTAAAGTTCAAGAAAGAGAATGAAAATATATTGATAAAATATAACATGTCAACCCATTCATTTGACTCTTCACCTCATTCATTAAAAGTGAACTAACAGTGAGGAGGTGGTCAATAAAATGCAATTCTTTTAAACCATCTCAAATTCCTTATTGTTATTCAATAAGTGCTTTTTTGTATGAATGAATATGATAAGTGAAAGTATATGTTTTCACTATGAAATCTGATGTGTATTCATTAGAAATTCCAAAGGAACAACAAGAAAAGGAGGATGAAAATTATTTTCAAACAGGTATCTGACAACAGCAGTGAAAAATTACATAATTGCAAGTATAGTCTTCAAATCAATTTTGTTCCTCAACCCCAAGTATAAATATACCTGTGACACGTCAATCCTATCCATTGCATACTTTCTTTCTACATGGAATTGTGAGATGACCACTTTTATTCTCTCCATAGAAAACTTGATCACCCACACAAATGTTTTCATTCTAATACTTTTGGTGTATCATCGATCCTCTCTAAACTTTGTTCTCTTCAATTAAGAAATGAAGATAAACACATCTACATCATCATGCTTCAGGAGAATCAAGTGAGATTATGTACATGAAAATATTTTTCGCCTGGAAAGCCCACTGGGTAAATCATCTATTATTTGTATAACCTCCTGTAAATATCCCATTTCCACAGTTTGCTTCACTACTCGCCCACTCCCCACCACCACTATATCGGCATGATTAAAATCAGTGAATGAGGAGAAAGTCAAACCCCCTGAAAGTATTGCATCATCAACATTCTTGTTTATATGTTTTTATCCAGTTTGGCAAAGCCAGTCAGGGGCTCTGGCGTGGCACCTGGACTGCTGCAGTGATGGCAAGGCAAGGCAGGCAGGTAGAACCTTCGTGAGCACCTGTCACACTAGGCATTTTGCTAGAAAAGTTCACATTTTAAAAAAATCTTTAGGGCAACACATAAATAGCAATGTGATGCTCATTTTAAAGATGGGGGAAAATTACACTCAAAATTCAGGGTTCAGGGTACAGGATACAGTGTTATGATATTGATTCTGCCATTTCAAAATCCTAGGTAAAGAGACATTGTTTGATCTCTTAATCAACACCTATAAGAAAGGTGCCTTTGTTGCCCTGGCCCATGTGGCTCAGTTGGTTCCGTGTCATCCCAAGCACCAAAAGGTTACAAGTTCGATTCCTGGTCAGGGCACATGCCCCGATAGTGGGCTCAGTCCTCAGTAGGGATTGTGCAGGAGGCAGCTGATTTATGTAGAATTCTCACTCTCCCTCTGCCTTCCTCTCTAAAATCAATAAAAACATTTTAAAGTTGTTTTTTCTTTTTCGATTTTAGAGAGAGGAGAAGGGAGAGGAAGAGAGAGATAGAAACATAGATGAGAGAGAACATCGATTGGCCGTCTCCTGCCTGCCCCCCACTGGGGATCAGGCCCACAAACTGGGCATGTGACCAGGAATTCCTGACCAGGAATCGAACTGGTGACCTCTTGGTGCATGGGTCGACGCTCAAGCACTGAGCCACACTGGCCAGGCTCAATGAAAGCATTTTAAAAAAGGGAGAGAGAGATTTATTTGTTGATAACTCCCTAAGTGGAGGAATTCAACACAAGGCCAAGTGCGATTGTGAACAAAATCTGAGTGTTGACTAACAGGACTCTTGGGGGTATAGTAGCTCTCAGCAAATGACTACATAGGTGATTCAGTTAAAAAAAAAAAGAAAGAAAGAAAAGAAAAAGAATGGAAGAAAAGAGTGAAATATCATTTCTAAATTGCATGCACCAGCACCCAGAAGTTAATTCCTCCCCAAATCCTTTTCTTCAGCCACGCTCATCCAACCTTAGCCTTGCTCCTACGTACAACAAAAGTCCCCCTCTTTGCTCCACATACTGCAGCCACTTATCTTTCATCTCCAGTGGAATGAGTTATTTTTCAAAACAACATAGTCACTGTAATAAAATGGCCATGGGGTTAGGTTAGCACAGAGCATTTCTGTGAAGAATAGACCTACTTTGTTCTCGTCTATTATATAACCAACATTCATTTCCGAAGCTTTAAGTTTATATTTTAGATATCTAAGCAAAAATTTCAAAAAAGGGTTCCTTTCTCTATTTTGTCCTTATTTTTAAATTACCCTTATCCCTTTCTAATTGGAAAATGAGCCGACCTCAGTGGTAGAAAGCATTTTCTTTTTCGGAACCCCTTCAGTATAGAAAGAGTTTGGTTCTTAAAAGAGCACAGGCTTTGAACTCAGGTCTGCAGCAGCTACTCAGTATCTGTATGATCTTAGGTAGGAATCTTAAACTTCAAAGCCCCAGTTTCCTCATGGGAGTAATAATGACAACCTTGACTAACGTTGTTGGGACAAGCAAATGGAATGCACGTGTGAGAAGGTTCTCTCTAAATGGTAAGCCCGTATTCTGACACTTTTTCTGCTATAGTTTGTTCTCGTTCCACCATTTGTTCATGGAACAAGAAATATTTCTAGAGTGTCTACTGTGTGTCAGGTGTTACACTAACTGTGGTAAATAATAGCATCTACTAATACTTGTACAGAATCAGAAAAAGAGAAAGTGATTGCTGTCTTTCAATTCTAACACATTTTATAGGAAGAGAAAACTGTGAGCTGGAAAATTAGCAAAGGATACAAAAAGGACTATTTATAGTAAAGAAATGAAGAATATAAACGTGTTACAAGCCTGGCCGGTGTGGCTCACTGGTTGAGCGTCGACCCATGCACCAAGAGGTTGCCAGTTCAATTCCCGGTCAGGGCACATGCCCAGGTTGGGGGTCGAATCCCCAGTAGGGGGCCCTATCCCCAGTGGGGGGGCCCTATCCCCAGTGGGGGGCATGCAGGTGGCGGCCAATCGATGTTCTCTCTCATCGATGTTTCTATCTCTCTTTTCCTCTCCCTTCCTCTCTTTCTAAACCTCTCTCAATAAAGAAAAAATTTTTTTTAATGTATTACGATATAAAAAGAGATGAATGTTTTGTCAGAGTGAATGGTATGAAATATGTTCCAGACACACCAGACTTGTTCTGTCCTGGTTATGGTGATACCATATATAGCCAAATTATACACGGCATTGAATATCAAGTTAAAAATATAGATTTTACTTTAGCAGGAAATGGAGTCTTTGACAATTTGAGGTATAATAATGATATGGTCAGAAGTAGGACTTCTACATGGTGGTGTGAGTTGCTCAGGGAACTCTTTTTCTAGTGAAGAAACCATTTAATTGATGAAAATTCTAAATATTAATTTACAAAACAACCACTAGTATTTGAAATTTTTAAATAGGGAAATATTTATTTGAAGAAATCTACTAACTCTGAACAATCACTGTAGAGCCTGTGGCACCAGGTTACAATCTGCTCCCACCTTTCCCCTTGATCAATGCAATGGAAGCTCTATTCCAGGCAGCTGTGGCCAAGAAGATGGGACTCCTCCCCCCACTCCTAGTGTAGGCCTACAATTTCACCTCAGGGATGGCTGCTGCCATCTCCCATTCCCCATCCTGTGTTGTGGCAACTCTTCCAGGCTGACACACCTAAGAGGGCTGGGGCTTGCTTCCCCCGCCCAGCCCCAAATCATAGGACAGGAACTCTACCCTAGATGAGGTAGGCCAAGAAGACTAGGCCTCAACTGCCCACTCCAGCTCACTCCTTGGGTAGAGGATCCATGCCAGAAGGGACAAGCTGAAAGGACCAGGGGCTGCCTCCCCACCCAGTACTCTCTGCTGGGAGAACAGGTGCTTTGTGGAAGGAGCAGGCCTGTAACCCCCGCCCCAGCTCCACTGCAGTAGAATAAACGTTCTGCAACTGGGGATTGGGCAGCCATAAGATCAGCGGGCTCTGATGTTCTCTGTTTCTCTAAGGAAACAGATTTCACTTGGGGTAGACTGTGGGGAAGTTCACACCTGAAGATGTTGTCACTAACATTTACATCTTTGGTGGCTAGCAGTTGAAGAAAACTGGTAGCTCTGTGATACTAACAGCAGTAAGCAAAAGGGTAGACCAGCTGAAAGTTAAACAGGTAGAGAAAAGGAGTTAGCTAAGAGGAGTCCTAATGGGGTGCAGCAACGCTCAAGGGCTGGCAACACCCTACCCTTCCTAGTAAGGGGCTGGACATTAATTGGATGAAACAGTGGAGCAATTAATGCCCGAGGGCATTGTCAAAACCAGTAGAGCAGCCCTGGCTGGTTTGGCTCAGCGGTTAGAGCGTCGTTGGCCTGCAGACCAGAGAGTCCTGGGTTCGGTTTCCGCTAGGGGCGTGTGCCTCAGTTGAAGTTTGTCCCCAGCCCCAGTTGGGGTCCTGTGGGTGGCAACCAGTCGATGTGTCTCTCTCACATCGATGTTTCTCTCTCTCTCTTCCTCCCTCTCTCCCTCTCGCTCTATCTGAAGATACATGCAAAAGTGTCCTCGGGTGAGAATAAAAAACAAACAAACAGTAGAGCAACCAGTTTGCAATTAGTGGAAACTAACAGTTGGAGGTTATGTTGGGGATCCTCAAAACTGCCCTCAAGGGCAGTTGTCCAGAATTCACTAGCACAACTCAGAGGACTCAGCATACAGTTGTACTCAGGGCTATGATTTATTGCAATAAAAGGCGATAAAGCAAAATCAGCCAAGACAAGAGGTAAATGAGGTGAGCTGCAGAGGAAACCAGGTACACACTTCCAAGAGTCCCTTCCCAGTGGAGTCACACAGGATGCATAAATCCTCCAGCCACGTGCTCACATGACACACGTGAAAAGTTGTCTAGTGGAGAAGCTCATTAGGGACTCTGGTTTTTATTGGAGACTGGTCACCCAGACACTCTGCCTAGCATGTACAAAAATTCCAGAATCCCCAAGGAAAGCGCTGTGCAAGCAGATCAGGCACAGTGAGCCCTGCTGATCAGTTCTACTAATGGTGAAAGTCCCTGGATGTGAATTACATCACAACAAAGCTTTTGAAAAATAATGATGTCATCAAAGCTGAACTTCTGAATGTTTACTGTAAACTTAGTGTAGGGGGACTGGAGTGGAGAAAAACTGAGCACAGGAAAGAGAGTTAGGGGGTATCTGCTTTAGTATAATCAAGAAGTAGCAAGGAGCTGAAGGGCAGAGGAAGATAACCATCACTTATTGAGCAATACATTTGCATACATCATGCCTGATATGGCCCAAACCTTCATTCATAATCTTCCTTTCTGATACTCCTCTTCACATATCCTATACTGCAGCTACTATAGCTAATTAGTCAACAAGTTTAAAAACCCATCACCAAGTATTAGACAGGATAGGCTAGACTGTGTTACAGCTGTGGTATTCAAATTTGAGCTTGCATGAAAATATCCTGGAGGGACTTTTTTTTTAATCCTCACCTGAGGATATTTTTCCATTCATTTTCAGATAGAGTGGGGGTGGGGGAGTGAAGCATTGATGTGAGAGAGACACATCAATTGGTTGCCTCCCACATGACTCCAACCAGGGCCAGGGATTGAACCACAATGAAGGCACGTGCGCTTGACTGGAATCAAACCCATGACTCTTTGGTCTGCAGGCTGACACTCTAACTGCTGAGCCAAACCAGCCAGGGTGATTTTTTTTTTTTAATCCTTACCCGAGAACAGGCTAAGAGAGGAAGGGGGGGAGAGGGAGGGGGAGAGAGAGAGAGAGAGAGAGAGAGAGAGAGAGAGAGAGAGAGAGAGAGAGACATGGATCCGCTGTCTCCCCAACCAGGGATCAAGCCCACAACCCAGGCATGTGCCCTATGTGCCCTGACTGGAAATCGAACCAGCAAACTTTCAGTGCACAGGACAAATGCTCAACCAACTGAGCCACTCCAGCCAGGAGGGATTTTTAATGTATAGATTTCTGGGCCTCACCCTCAGAGAGTCTGACTTGATATTTTGGGTGGGGCCTGGGAATGTGTTTCTCACAACCTCCTTGCTAAAGCTGATGCTGTTGGTCCAGACAGTACACTTTGAGAACACCTGTGCTATTCTAGCAAACATGCCCCCAAATTCCTGTGGTTCATCACAACAAAAGTTCATTGGTCACACATGCTACGTGTCATCACAGACCATCTGGGTTGGGTGGAGGTGGAGGGTCTCTACTCCACAGTCATCAGGGACACAAGCTCGGCTCCATCTCTGCAGTGGCACCATCCAAACCCACCACATCACTGGTTGGCAAAGCAAGAGAAGAGTGCCGTGGAGATCTCACAGCTGCTCTTTCATGTTTGGCCCACACGTAAGTGACGGACACACCTCATGTCTGCTCAGGGCCTATTGGCCAGAACTAGTCATATGACCTCTGAATCCTTCAGTATGCCCAGAATAAGAGGGAAGTTGGATATTAGTGACTCTAGTTCTCTAATTTTAGAATTAAATTCTTAGAATAATTGGCTTTAGAGAATTAAACTCAGTGTTTTATGGAACACAAATGATTTACCTATACAAAAGTGCTGACCTTCAAAGCTTACTGCAGCTGAGTAGAATATAGTTATATTATCTTATATATACACATACATAATATAGCTATATATAGTATATATAAGTATATATTCACAATAAAAAAACATACTAATATAGTGACAATGTATCAGCAAAAATAATAATTTCATTTTAACATTAATACTAATATTGTGTCTGGTAAATTATATATTAGATATCTACCACATTCTCAAATAATAGGAGAAATTCTTTTTTTCTTACTATAATTAACCTATTATTATTTTAATTATTAATGATATTATTAAATTATCATTTATCTATAACTCAGTTTTTTTTGAAAAATACAAGACGGAGTCAGGTAGCCAGTGAACATAGTGAGTGGCTGTGAGCACAGACCTTGTAGTGGAGTTCACAGGACTCGAGTCCCAACTCTGTAATTCATTACCTGAGTGATCTCGGGTAACTGACTTAACTCTCTGTGCTCACTTTCCTCGTTTTGAAATAGAGCTAATGATAGTACCTACCTCTTACATTATTTTGAAAATTAAATGAATTAATATTTATAAAGCACATAAAACGGTGAGTTTTCATGGTAAATGCTATGTGTTTGTTAAAGAAAATAAAATTTCCCAATACAGTGGTTTACTGTTTAATCTGGAATAGCGTCCAGATTCCCAAAGTAATATCAATGTAGTAGATATGGAAGTAATGTCATATCACTTTACTAGAAACGCCAAGTGTCATGGAAGTTATTACAGTCAGAAAAGTTTTTGCATGGTGGCAATGCAGTGTTGGTAAACAGAATAAAATGTTTAAATTATGTTAAACAACCTCTCTATCTGAGAAGGAGCCAAAGAAAATACTAATTTACTCTAGTTTTTGTCACCTAAATAGATGGACTATGATGCCCAAATATCTGTCCTCTCATTCGGAAGTGGAATTGTAGTCCTGAGTTGGGGGTGGGGTCCTCCAGGTGAAGATGGAAGGAAGAGTCTCTGTAGATTGTTGAACCCAGCAGTCAACCCAGCTAAGGGCTGGGAGAGAGCCCTAAGTCCAATTAGCCAAAGAGCTATGGGGTGGGAGTTGAGAGGGATAGCCAGACTCAAGAGCCAAAATAAGTGAACCTAAGAATAACAAATCAAGGTTAATAGGAAGAGGTCTGGGTCAACTGTCTATAATTTTATTGTTGCCTAAAACTTGCTTTCATGTGCAAACCACACCTATTGAACTAGGAGGCAGAGTTGGTCATTTGTTCATTCAACAAGCACTCAGACATATCTTGTACCCTGCTCTGAACACCGCACTATTCATGAAATGAGACCTGGAGCCCTCAGACACACCAATATATTGTTCCAAAGGAAAAGAACCTTTGAGATTTAGGAAGGACCCCAGGGATCTCTAACATTATTGCTGTTGTTTTTGAAAGGAAGTGAAAAAGGACACCGAATATTTCTTGCATGTTGTCCCAGCAAAAAAATGCGTACACCTAGTTTGTAAAAAGAAAAGAAAAAAAAAAGGAAGATTAAATGAACTGTGGGAATAAAGCTCTTTTGACCTGGCGACTTATCTAAGCAGAAAGTTGCTCCCCTTGATGGTAGTTGAGATGGCTTGTTTGTACTCACTTGATCCCTGGACTCTACCCTGCCCCCAACTCCCATTTGCCTGAAAACAGTTAAAAGGCAAAGCAGTAAATCAGGAAGTCTGCAAACACAGCAGGGTTCAGTTTACAGTACAGCAGGGTTAGGGCTGAAAACTGAAGTCGTCTAATTTCATTTTCAAAGCTGAACATCTAATGCTGGATTATCATTAATGACAGACAGCGTGGTGTCAAAGGGTTGTGTCGGGTGCCAGACCTTTTCATGCTTTAAATTCCTATGTTTAATCAAAGGTTAACCAAATCATTGCTGGTAGCAAACTGCTGCTTCAAGGTACCGTGGGTGGCCTGTCTCGCCACTGAATCAGCCATCGCTGATAAGGAACAGAATATACTTAGGGTTCATGTATACACATTTGAGGTGTTTACCACTTTAAAAAACTGTAACACCCAGCCCCTGAGAAATTAGGGCTGGAGAGGCTATGCCATTTTATCTTTAATTGGGGACTAATTTAATTATTAGAATACATGCTTATTGATTTGTTAAATAATTTCTTTAATTTGTTTGGTCAAATAAACAGAATATGTCCAATACTATTTTCAAATATCTTGCTTCCTTCACAGGTCTTACTTCAGCTCCCTCTCCCAGTTACCTGTAACTTTAAGGAGATTCCAATTAAGCTCCTTGCTGCACCTCCACAGACTTTTGAAAGGAGGAAGTGTGTACAGGTGCGTCTCAGCTGATGGCAGGGGGGACATCTGGCTGGTTTGCTCCTTATGGTTTGCTGGTACAGCAGGAATTTAGGAGTTTGAATTACAAAAGAAGATGAATTTTTTCTAAATACAAAGCTGGAGGCTTTTTAACTTTTTATAGGTAGAGAGGCCATAAGCAGTGGTTATCAAACTTCAGAATTCATAAGAATCGTCCAGCTGCTTGTTGGCAGTGTAGATCCCAGTGTTAAACCTGAATATTATTTAATCCACCCCGTCACAGACATATGCAGATGTGGGGCAGGGGACGTGGAGCCATGTGCCCAGGGCACCAGCAGGTGAGCAGAATTGGGAGTGGACTCCTGGTGTCCTGACTCTCCAACGTGGTAAGTACTCAGAGCTGAAAGCAACGAGATTCCGTCCTTAGTCTAGACAGACACATACACAGATATTCAATTCATTGTGATAACTATTAGACTAGCAGGATAAACACAGGGCTTCGGGACTGTAGGCAATAGTAACTGCTGGCCACAGCCACGGGATGTGGAGGGTGGACTTGAAAAGAAAGGTAGGGGTGTACCAAAGTGAGCGAAGGACGGTCTAGACAGGATGGTGGGAACGATAATACACACCCAGGGGTGTATTAAAGAGCTGGGTGTGGTCTGGAGACCCAGCAAACTGTGCATGTGTCTACAATCCATGTGTGTTCACTATTGCGGTTGGGTTGCAGGCAGGGCTGAAATCGGCTGGAGAAGTAAATTAGAACGAGACCGTGAAGAACCTTGGATGCTGTTCTAAGGAGTCATCACTGCATCTTGCAGGTGAGCAGTTCTCTCCTTTGGCACACACGAGAATCACCTGGATGACTCTTCCAACCACAGCTTGCTGGGCCACACCTGCAGTTTCTGATTAAGCAGTCCTGGGTGGGGCGTGAGAACATGCATGTCTAACACGTTCCCAGGTGATGCTAATGCTGCTTGTCGGGGGCGGGGGTGGGGGGGGCGGTCACACTTGGCAAACCACTGCTGTCCGTGATAGAGAGCCAGAAGCAGTTTTGAAAAATAAAGAACATTATAGCATTTACATTGGATTTTAAATTAAATCAAAATCCAAGGCGGGATGGAGAAATTAGAATGTGCTGATTGCAGGGAAACGAGAGGCCACATCGTGTGTTGGTTGCCATTTACCACGTGCAGCATTCTGCGCTAAGAGCTAAATTTCTTTCATTTCCCTATACAGTTAGCAAGTCTTAAGCATAGGCTTTGGTTTGACTGGACATTAAAACTGCAGCTAACAGCCTCAGGAGGAGAGGGAGAGCTAGAGGATGGTGTTTCTTTGGTGCAGGGACCCCTGTTGGCTGCTGGTGCAGTGAATGAAGCTGGGGCACAGTTGGGTCTTCACCAGCTGTGGTGTGGGCAGGAACACGTGCCCCCCTCCACTGCCTCTAGGCTCCTTTGGTTTTCTGAATCAGCAACATTAGCAGCCTCAGTCAGACCTCACCTTCCAAATGCAATGGCCAGGCACTTAGACAGCTTAAAATCTGAACCCATCCCAGTGTTCCAAGTCCTCCATCTAAATAACTTCAGTTCCTGCAACCTTTAAGCAGCCATCATTTATTCTTGAGAGCCTGGTTATTTTACCAGACCTAAAATAAGCCATTTTTACTCCATCTTCACGTCATTTCTCACACCAGTAATGCCTTTCTCCTTCCTGTCCAGACAAATCCTACCCATCCTTCAAAGCCCAGCTCCGAATCCTCTTCCTTAACTCTCCCTGTATTTTTCTAGCCTGCACTGATCCTGCAAATTGCGAAATTCTGTGACTGTCATTGACTTATAACTCCCAACTGACTCTTTAGCTGTGGATATTTCTGACTCTGCTTAATGTTTCTTCATTGCTCTGATTTCTCAGTCAGACTGCCGACTCCTCAAAGCCATCTTCCGTGCTAGCCAGGAAATTAGCAAGGTGCTCTTCACAGAATAAGGGGATTAGATTCTCAGGTGCTGATTCACACTAGCAATCCACTAGGTCCATGAAAGCAGGTGCAATTCAAACCTGAATCAAACCGGTGCTTCTAGCAGCAGTAAGATGTGGTAACGAATTACCTACAATCAAAAAGGAAAGTCACCTGAACATATCAAGGGGACATTCCATTTGCCCATCCTCACTGTGCTTGGCCTGGTCTACAGTAACATCTCTATTTTGTTTGCTTGTTCCAATTTTTGCAAGCATTTTCTTCTCTTTGCTTTTAGATTTTTTTTTTCACTTTTGCTAGTTTTAAGCTTCTGAATCACAAAACCCCTAGCCAGGGGAGGAGGCAGAATTAGTATAGATACAGAATCTTGAAACTCCAGACTCCGGGAAGGTACCCTCCACACTCCCACCTCAGCCTTGCTGCCTCTGTGGCTGGGACCAGCTCCAACTTGGCTTGGCTCCTGGATTACTTGGCGCCCAGCACTCCCTCTCCCTGGCAGACCCCCACACTCTCCCAACTACAACGGCATCATTTTGTGGATGCAGATCATTCCCAGATCCACCTTTCTAAGCCAACCGTACGGCTCCTCCTGTCCAGACCTACACTTGAAGCTTTCAGATGTTTTTGCCCACATTTTCCACAGCCTGCAAATCTATCATCATACAGAGTCCGTATTAGAGACGAACTTGACGCTGGCTCTCTCCCCCAAGCCCATGCTCCAATCTTGCTTGTCTTCATCTGTAGGAGGAGCGCCACACCTCTGAGTTCTCACGGGCAGCTGACATGAGCTCAGTGTCAGTATTTCCCGTGGTTCACTTTTGTCTTCTATACTTTGTCCATGCTATCTACAACATAGTCATATTTACCATAAAAGGTGAAATCCGTGCCCCGCTAATCACGGGGAGGAGTTATGCGAACACTGGCCTCCCTTTTCTTTGGTCCATTTAATTTGGATCGTTTTTTACTGTCCACACTAAATGTGGTTGTCAGAGATTCTAACGTGATTCATTCACACACACACCATTTCCCTACAGAATATTATAAACTCTTAAAACAGGAGTGGCTTTGAAGTTGGCCACATATGTATCCTTATTTATAATCTTTGTCTTCTTCCTTCTGATTCCTGGAATGAAGATAGACATTGGTTTACCTTCAGCCCTTTCATTCTTTTTAATTAGCTCTGTGCTTCCTTTTATGGCATCCTGAAATCTGGCACAATCTTTTTCTTGAGTTAGAAACTATGTGAGGACTCCTTGTCCTTCAAATGTTAAGAATTAACTAAAGTAGCCCCCTTATACTAGTAATCTTAAAGGGACAAGGAGGCATATTAATTTCCAACTTCCCATTAATAATCAACCTAGATTAACAATGCATTCATTTCTTTAGATTCTGGGGAGAGGGGTGAGAATCATGGGCCAAACAGTATAAAAATTTTGAAGGAATACCTTGAAATAATTGGAGGATAGATAGTGGCAAAATTGGTTTTCCTCCTACTTCTTTTGGTCTCCTAGCATCTATCATGGTTTTTGATGTATGACAAGTACTAAATAGATATTTGTAGATTGAATAAATGGACATGAAAATAATGCATAAAAAGGAGTAGCCTGTGGAGGTGGTCCCAAAGTAGGCACCGTTCTCAGTTTAACATACTATAGTTTAACTTTTACGTTTGAAAACAACATTGAGGATTTAGCCAAAATTCAGCATGTAAACTCCACTTTGGAAATCTTGTTAGTCTATGTTTCATTTTAGAGGAATGGAATTTCTAATTGATTTCCCAGAGTCTTGTCAAAGAGTCGTATTGATTACAATGTTTCATTATACTTTGGCATCTCTCTAAGGTTTAAATTAAGTTTGAGAACAGGGTCATGAATCTGTTCTTGAGTAAGTATGATACAAAGTTACTATAATCAGATAACTTTAGTATGCACATTAAAAATAAAAATAACACTGAAGACATTTTAGGTAGACGGTTTTCAATGGCTCCCCTGAGTGCCCTTAAATAATTTTACATTCTGAGATATCTGAAACTTTGATTGATGCATTGATAAATGCCTTGTTCTGTTTTAGATAACGAAGAAACCATTGACTAAAACTAAAGCCAAATTTTGCTGTAAAAATATCCTCCAGTGATTGTCAAACTGTATCAAAGCCTAATCCACACTGCAAGGCACATCACGAATATTGTACTAACCATAAATCCCGACTTTATGTCCAGATCTTACAATGACAATTCTGCTTTCAACCAGTTATATTGTTGGCAAGATCTCTCTGAAGACTGACTGCAGGGATGACAAGGTCATCCTTGGTTCCAGTGAATTCCATAAACCTGTGAATAAGAAGCCCTTTCCCCCCAGGGTTATAAGTGTCATGATAAGGAGTGGAATATGTCAATAACCTGCTCTTTAGGTTTCCTGTCTTAGATGTCTGGATCTGATCACATCTCGGGTAATAATTTTGCCTCTTAATTATTTAAGATGAATCATTTGGAAACATGGATGGCCACAGTGACTGTGAAATAATATTTAAAGTTACTTGGAACTCAAACAAATTCATTCATTTCAGTCTATTTTAATTACTATGCATCCCAGGAAAACCAACCGAAGTTAGTTGATTTTGAGCACTTCCTTGATTATTCATGTTATTAGTCTTTACCTCAAATGACTTTTTTAAGTGAACATCAAATCTAATCCAGATTGCATGTAATGAAATACACACAATCTTTCCCTGCATCAGTTCTCTAATGCAGAAACGAGAGAAACTCTAGTTTCTCTCTCACTGCGAATGCCTTTATTCCAGAGAATAGCCGTTCCCAGAGACACTTGAATGAGGTCCTATCTCAGCATGAGCAGCTGACTCAGGCTCACCCTTGTGGTCCATATACTCGAGTCCTTGCTCCCATGCCCTCTGCCTTCAATGCCTTTCCTTTCACTTTCCTCAAAGTCAAAAAACCTTTTCTGACAGTCTCAGCTCCGGGGTGCCACTCACTTTATTTTGAATTTCCTGACCCCTTTAGCTATTTGTATTACTCTTCATTTCATGTGTCACTGGCCTGTCTCTCATTCTCAAAAAGGCAGAAACAAGTGATTTTTTCCCCTTGGTATTTCATCCAGAGCCAACTGCAGTACTCAGTAGACAGTAGATGCTTCCCGAATGCTTGCTGTATTAAGGGACATCCAAGCAATTCAGGGAAATCTCTCAAGAGAGTTGTCTTGTCCCTTTGTGTTTGTCAACCCTCCAAATCAACTGTTTGTTGAAAACAAACAGTATCGTTAATTATTATTATTAAATCCTCCACTCGCCTTTCTTTTTTTTTAATCCTCACCTGAGGATAAATATCTTCAGACAGAGTGAAGAGCTGGGGCCCGGGTGGGGGTGGGGGGAGAAAAATATCGACATGAGAGGGACACATCGACTGGCTGCCTCCCGCACGACCCCAACTGGGGTCAGGGACGAACCACAACCAAGGTATGTGCCCTTGGCTGGACTCGAACCCGCGGCTCCTTGGTCTGTGGGCTGACGCTCTGACCGCTGAGCCAAACCAGGCAGGGCCTCTGCGCTCCTTTCTGATTAGCATTTGTAATAGGAACTCAAATACTTGGGGAGAAAGAAAAAACAAAACAAAACAGAGAAATTGAGGAAAACAGACTCATCCTCAGGCTGATGATTCAGGATCAGTCTCATAGATTGACAGTCATGACTTATTACATAGTTCTGATGTAACATAAAAAGAGATGTTTAGTTTCGACACATAGCTTTCAATAAATTATTCCATTCATACAATTGGAAAAGCGAAGAGTCGGAAAGCAGTGCCTGCTTGGTGATGTGTTAGATTTTTCTAGCTAGGTCGTTTCTGAAACATCCACATAGGCAGCAGTCGAGTTACTCTGGAAGCCTGATATCATTGTTCCCTAGACTTGGTAGCAAAGCAGAAGCAGGCTGGTGAATTAAATGGAGCTGAAACTAAAGCTTCCTGCATGACACCTGTTAATCACTGAAATAAAAGGCCAATTCAAAGAAGTAACACAACACTGTTGGTTGCCAAAACTGCTTGAGTTACCACAAATTCACTTATGACTCTCTTGGGAGCATCCGTGCTGTGAAAGCTGTAAAATTAGAAAATCCCCCCAAATTCTGCTCGGTAGAGAATGCGAACATTTCACTCAAATGGCACTTGTTTGTCAAATGAGCAAGGGCAGGGAAATTGATGAGGGTACTAATTATTTTTGAAAGAGCCAGAGAGAAGTGGAGACCATTCAAAGCCTCCATAATGAAGCGAGAAGCCAGGGAGTGGATTTCCCCGAACTCTGAAAGGCTTCAGATTCACAGACAGGAGCTGGTGAGCAGGGCAGGGCTTTCTCAATTAGAAACAGGTCTCTTCTTCTATTGCAATCCTGGTATTTCCCTTGTGGATTACAGCAGTTGGAAAACAATTTTTTTTTTATTTGAAATTTCTCATTTTCTTTCTAACATTGAATATCTGTGCATAATAGAAGGATATAGACCATAACCACTTTGACTCATCTTTTGTCTTTCTGGGTTTTATGAAAATTAATGGTTTTTTCTCTCCTAAATACCAAAAAGGAACACCATGGTAGTTCAAGTGGTGAAGCCTTTCAGGGAAAAGTTCAACTACTCATTATTTAAGCTAACTATGCAAATGAGCAATCCTGGGTCTAAGAGTGATTATTCTGGGTTTAAGTAAGGCCAAGTGAAATGTGGTTTTAAGCAGCAGATACATGCCTGTATGGAAGTTACCTGTCAAGTCTGGCCGGTGTGGCTCAGTGGTTGAGCATCGAGCCATGCACCAAGAGCTCGCTGGTTCGATTCCCAGTCAGGGCACATGCCCAGGTTGTGGGCCAAATCCCTAGTGGGGGGCATGCAGGAGGCAGCCAATCGATGCTCTCTCTCATCAATGTTTCTATCTCTCTCTCCCTCTCACTTCCTCTCTCCTTAAAATCAATAAAGGGAAAAAAGATTTTTTTAAAAAAACAAACAAAACAAAGTTACCTGTCAAAAAATTCAGGAAGAAGGTAAAGGGGGAATAAATGGTGATAGAAGGAGACTTGACTTGGGGTGGTGAACACACAATACAATATACAGATGCTGTAGTATAGAATTGTATACCTGAAACCTATGTTATCTTATTAACCAATGTCTACCCACTAAATTCAATTATCAAAAGTTCAAGAAGAGTTAGAATAAATTCTCAATAACATTCTTGGGAAATGAAGTGACATCACAAATGTTTAGGATGGAAACTATTTAATGGAGGAGGATGAGCTATTTTATATCCATAAAATCATACCAGTGAGATAGCAAACATTTTTCAATTCAAGTTTACCATTTGCAGAGCACTGTTATAGGTTCTATGACAACGTGTACTTGCCCTCAAATTGCTTGTAGTAATTCAGTAGTGTCATAAGAAAACGTTTAGCTTAAGGCACAGAGATGTCTTGTGCAAGTACGAAGACTGGAAATCTAATTCTCCATGCTAGGATAGTGAAGACATTAATGGTCATCAAACATGCACAGTTGCTTGCTTTGCCTAAGTGTAGAAATATTCCTATTGGTTGAAATGTGCTTTTCTGCATTTGCATCGACCCTGAAGTCTCCTGTTATTGATTGAATGGGGTGCGCAAGCAGTCCTGAACAATCCTCTTTTCCCATTACTTACTTACTCTGTCACCTTTTGACTGTCAGGACCCTCTCACAAAGGGTGATTGATATAAGATTCTAGTTAGCACAGTGGCCATAATTTCTTTATTTTATCCACCGTAAAATGTCTAAACTTCTGCAGGAACTCAGACAGTGCTGGGCATATCCAGGTGAAAGGTAAGGTTGGTTACTAAAATAAACTACCATAAAGAGTTATGGTAGGATGACCCCAATTTGAACTGAGGAAAATATCTTGGAAACATATTCAACTAAGGGCGGAAAAGACGTGCTCTTCCTCCGGGCTTGCCAAAGCTTGTTCTAGGACAGTTCATTTGATCTCAATGATCTCCCATAACTAGGACTGTGGCTTAATAAAACGGAGTCATATTGTCCCTCATTTCTGAAAATAAATATAAATTGTAGGTGCCACATGGACATGCTGATGGAACTGAACGTCTTATCTACTCCGTGCCCACCCTGTGTGCCAGGGGAGCACATTCTGTCCAAGGATGTCCTGATCTCTGCTTCAGAAATGGAGCCAAAGGCAGGGAACTGTTTCCCAGGCAGGAAGCAGTATTCAAGGGACTTGTAAATGTTCTGTGGTTATTCAATTTCACAACCACTAGGTCTGGATTACAGGAAACTATATCTAACTAGGACAGAAAATCTATAATACAAAGCGATCCAGATAGAGTCCTGGATAAGGAGAGTCGCTCAAATCTTTAAAGAGGATTTTGTTTGCTTTGTTTGTTTGCTTACTAAGGAGCTGCTAGACTGGCCAAGTCTCCATCCACGGAACATCAGGGTGCACCCACTCTCTCAGGCAGTTTATCGACATTTCTGTCATTTTACATAACATCTTGACTCTGTTGACATGTGTCCTGAAGAGTTAATTACATGTGTTGAGCTTCTTCTTTTTTGTTTTCTTCCAGCTAGGTCTAAAGCAGGAAATCGTAGGAAGTTCTCTGGCTATTTCCTTGCATGTCAGAAAAGAAATGTCAAGCAACTAATTGACTTAAACTTTTCTGCCCAGTTTTGTGGGCCCGGGGACCTTAGGTATGAGACTCAAACTGAGAGGGAAGGAAGGGTAGGAGAGCCCTGTCCTTAGAATCCTTCCAATGTGAGTGACTGGTGTTAAATTATTTCTCTTCTGCCATTTAAATCTTCCCCTCTCTTGGGTTTTCTTTCCCCTTCTTTGACCTTTGGGCAAAACTCAAGCCTTCAAGCTACTCTGCCAATTAGAGGTCCCCAGAGATATTGCAGAAGCTGTAGGTTTAGGCTGCTTACAAGCCACCTCACACATTTGCCACCTTCGCCCACTCTTATCAAAGCTGCCATGTTCTCAAGTCTTCCTCATAGAAGGGCAGTTCCTTTGGCTAGAGGAAGATTTTTCTCACCAGAATTCTGGAGTGTGAAAAAGAATTTCTTAAAAGAGTGCAAACCACTTCAGAAGAATCCAGGTTCTCCACAGTTTATATATGATCGCAAATTTAGTCTCCTCTCAGTAGTAAATAATCCACACAAACAAGATGACGTCCATTCAAAGCAGTAAGAGTACACACTCTCTGCCTTCTCTTTTCAGAAAATAGCTTAGCGCCTCTGCAGTAATGAAATCCTCAAAGAATTCTGATGAGCCGAGTAGTCAGAGCACGGGGCCGGTCCCCATCGAACAGCCCGTGTGCTTGCAGTGGAGCTCTATTGGATTGCTCAAAAGGCTTGCACAGTTTCTCTCCCGAATGAGATTAGAATACATTGATGTGGAATTTCTGAGCAAATCTTCAGCCTTTCCCCCTTTTTATCATAATGAGGTTGCAAGTTCATCATTGTCTTTGTCTTCAGGGATCTCATTTTGAGTTCAACAAAGCTGTGAAAATCTTGACTGACGCTTCTGCAGTTTCTACTCTAACTTACTTTATCAGCCTTGATGTCTAGTGTTTGGCTTGGTGCCTTGTCTGTTATAACATCTCACATTTGCAGAGTCCCAGCCAAAGCTGTTCGCACGGTCTTATTCTCCAATTGATAGCCCGAGCAACTTAATCCCCACTTTCGGCAAATCTCACTCCTCCCTGCCCACCATGGATTCTGGATGGGCGAAGAATTATTGTTTTGCAATTGCCCTACTTCCTTGGGTTCTGTTGCTCTTGTTTCAAAATCATGTTGTTGTTTTTTTCCCTCTTTTGAAGACAACCTTTGCTATCACTATCTATTGTATATGAAAAGCCTGCTAAACTGAAAGTTTAAACAAAAAAATACCTCTTTTAGCATATCAAGCCACAAGTTATCTCAAGGTACAAAAATATTTATTGTCCTTGGAACTTTAGATTTGAGGAAATGCAAATTACAACAATAATTGTATATAATTTGGGTTTATCAACTTGGCAAAGTAAAAGGAGGATAAACTATTAATGAAACTATAATTGTCATATCGTTTCTAAGAAAAAGCAGAAAATATCTATCAAAAAAATTTAAATGCACATATATTTTAAGCAACTTTGACTTAATATTTTTGTCCTGCAGTTACTATTAAAATCATGGGCAATGAGAATGATGGACAAGGAGGCTTTGCTGAACCATTAATCAAATGTCCTACAATAGCAGATTAAGTAAACTGGTTGTAACTAAGGAATAAAACATGTGGGCATTAAAAGTCATGTTTTAATATAAAATTCTTATACGTTTAAGTAAACATTGAGCAGACTATAAAATTTCACTTATGGAATGAAGATCTATTTATTTATCTATCTAAGCATTCATATATTTATACTTAAATGAAAAATTGTGCATCTCTGAAGGGGAGGTTATTTGGTTTTTCGAGGGTCAAATTTTTGCATTTTGCATACTTCTTTTCACAATAGATCAGAGTTATAACATAATTTCTCTATTTTAAAATAGAATAATTATATAAACATTTGTAAACATAGATTATAAGTGTAAAGAGCCAATCATTTGTAGGTTGTAACTTTTGAAAACAAGTCCATCACCTCAGACTTCAAAAGCAAGGCTAAATAATATAGGTCATATAATGTAGTATCTTATGCTTTTTCTAAAAACATTGATGATGTTGCCCTATAAATAGAAAACTAGAATAAACTATTCAAAAAAACTATTCTCTAATATTGTGTCATTGGGTATAAAGTAGTTTTTCCTTTCAAAATACTTGGCTGTAGCCCGGCCAGTGTGGCTCAGTGGTTGAACATCAACCCATGCACAAAGAGGTCACTGGTTCGATTCCCGGTCAGGGCACATGTCCAGGTTGTGGGCCAAATCCCCAGTGGGGGGCATGCAGGAGGCAGCCAATCGATGTTCTCTCTCATTGATGTTTCTATCTCTCTCTCCTTCTCCCTTCCTCTCTCTCTAAAATCAATAAAGAAAAAAATTTTAACAAAATACTTGGCTGTAAAAGTTTGCAGGGTGACTCTATGGTAGTTATCTTTCTACAATTAATTAACAAAATTATCAGTCAGGTCTCAGTGTTAAGATGTCTTAAAGGCACACAGACAGAAATTGCTCTAGGGTAATGCTATTGCTCTGTTTAAAGCATAAGCAAGAAGGCGAATTGTCAGCCCCCTTCCAACTGAATAAGCATGTTAACATGTAAACAGTGGACCTTCAATAAATATCTGTTCATTTCAATAGTTATTTAGTGAGCCTCTACTATGTTAATCCTTATGTAGATGAGAAGAAAATCCTTATAAGAATTGTAGCATTCTAAACTCAAGAACTAAAATCTTCACAAAGAGTAGAGAGCAGCACAAATGAGAATATTAGTAATGACACAAACATGCTTGAGGAGCTGGGAAAGTCATGGGAATCAAAGGCATGAACAAAATCAGAGAAATGGTCAAAATGGAAATCAAGAAGAGGTTATTGGCAACACTGAGTATTGTTGGTTGGACTTGAGGAGATGGGAGTTTTCAAACTCAAACACCACAGACCCAGGCCAGCAAGGCAAATATACGAAAAGGCCACTATAAAGATGCAAAGACAGAGATGGAGACCGTGGCGAAATGGATAGAGGCAGTCATTGCTCTGCCCCAGCAGGTTGTCGTCAAAAGGTCAGTGAGGACCTGGTGTTCTCAGATTGGAAGTTCTTTAGTTCTAGTTGTGTGTCTGTAGATATAGGGGTGTCATGGCCAAGAGAGCGAAGCCAATTGATTCTGTTTTCATAGTCCTGCCCCCTGTGGTGGTTTGAGTCCTGATCAGAAAGGAATAACCCCTGGGAGATATAGACACATGGTTTATTGTAGGGATTTGGCCGTAGGCAGTTGTCAGAGCTGGTTACGTACTTAGACTATTTGAAGCTGTTCTTTATTGTTTCTGTGTCTGATGTAGGGATCTGAAGTTCAGAAAATAAGCAGTTAAGAAAGAAGAAGGGACATGAGGGGAAAGAAGAAAAAACTGATCGAACCAGCACCCACAAAGGAGAACTAGACTCTGCAAGGGTCTCTCCTGGTTTCCAAGCTGCCAGCTTCAATGTGGGCTCAGTTGCTGCCCCTGAGCAGCAGATCAGTGTACAAGCAATAATGTGTGTGAACGGCAGCAGGACCTGGGGCTTGCCTCTGACCTCCAAACACAAAAATAACACAGCTGCTGCAAATGCAGCCCCTGCCGGATCCTCGTTCAGCTTCTCTACTCTCGGGACTGATGTATGTTGGCTTCTTGACAAAAGATGCCAGTGTTTCCTGTGGGACCTTCCCATCATCAAAGGTGGAGGCTTGGAAGAGTGGAAAGAACTTGGATGAAAAGTTAAGCAATTTCAGTTTTGGATTTTGCTCTTGGCTAGACTGAATGACCATAGGTGAGTCACTTAACTTCTCTGGTGCTCAATTTTCTCGTTAATAAGATGAAAGAATCTGGATCACCTGGCAAGCCTAAGCTCACATTGGTCTGTGAAAAGGAAAGTCATATGCAAAAGTTGTGCTGGACGAGGCTGCTCACAGCTTTGTTATGCAGTGTGTATACGTACTGAGCGGACAATCTGAAATTAAGACCAAGGTAGGTTCATTTAGGAGCAGCAGTGTGAAATGAGGAGAGACAGGAAGAGGGGATGCGGTGGAAAGAATAGGATGGAGAGCTGGGAGACCAGGACTCTCGTCCTGGCTTCATCACCAGTTCCCTTGAACTAAACTCAATCATTTAGCTTAGGAGAGTCTCCGTTTTCTCCTTTTTGACATGAAGGCATGAGGCAGTGGTGCTCACCATTCATTAGCTCACAATGGAATACCCTCCAGACCTTTAAAAAATATTTGACGGGCAGGTCCCATCCCCAGAGATCCTGATTTAATTGGTCTGTGGTGTGGCCTGGACATGAGGATTTTTTGTAAAGCTCTCAGATTCTCACGTGCAGCTCAGCTTGAGACTTCATTATTAGAATTTGCTTAGGAAAATGGCAGTGTGATTTAAGCGTTGTGGGAAGGCTTCCTCCACCACACACACACATAAATGTCCATCACAAACGATTCATCCCATTGGGTATTCACGTCTCTTCATTACTTATTGAAATTCTTATACTCCTGGTACATGTGACACCTTGAACTTACACTAAGTATATCTTACCTAGAATCATGAAAACTAATTTGGAAAGAATCTCAGAGGTCAAAAGTTCAAACTAGCAAGTATTTTTATTGTGATTTTTATAGATAAGGAAGCCAAAGCTCAGGGATGTTATTCTCCAGCGTTAGGCCTTTCTATAGCATTTATTTCGGTGTGGTGGGGGGATTTTAATTAATGTCATCTTTTTTTTACATAGTATTTTTAAAATTTAGAGGTTTTGGATGGTACCTATGTGTCATGCATTTTTTAAAAAAGCTACATGTGCTTTTATCTCAATCTATTTTAGAGTTTAAAGTCCTTTTTTGGATGGGGATTCCCATGAATGATGGTTTTAGCCTTTTATAAACCTCATTTATCTAAATAAGCATTTCCTGCTCTGTTTTATCAGCACCCTGTGATTGCTTCCTATGATCTACCTTTTGCTCTTTTTATCTTTCATCTTAATCCACAGTATCTCTGCTCTGCTGGCCAGAGAGAGTATATCATTGCCAAAATCAAAGCGAACAGTTCTCCGCCTTATATTAAAAGACGTAAACAGCTGTCCTACAATGTCCATGTCTGTTCTCAAAGCCGTGTTAGGCATTTTGCCGGCCTGAGAGTAGTTTGAGGTTCTGCTAGGGTGAATGGATCCAACTCTATAAATTTGTAACATGTTAAATTAATCAGTCCCTAAAAGAAATGTTCTTGTCTAAGCTTTGGCTGCTCTAATTGGAGCACACCCTTTCTCCCCCTTCTAATCAGCCTAGTCCTGCCTGATTCAACCTATCTGAACCAAACTGAAAATATTGTACACAAGATGCTGGTGAAATGGTTGGCAAAGGTATGACCTCATCAGGGACTCCACAGGAAGGAACTCTGAGGGGCTCACACAAGCAGGAGATTATTACCAATACATTTATTACTCTTTGAGATCTAAATTACTATTGGAATCACACAAACCTTGTCAAAATTCGATTGCTGGTTGACTTCTCCATTGGGAGAAAAAAACAATCATTTCCTGTAATGTAAATACATTTTTTTTGCAATTTTACAATTTTACATTTTCTGTAAAATGACTGCAAAAATTTAAATAATTTTTAAAAACCTCATAAGCCTGATGTTTTTCTTCTTTAAATATCTAATCTAAAGCATAAGCGCAAGTACAGCTTGAGGGTATATTATATATTACTTATGTTAACATATTATTTACATAAGGGACACTGTTAAAATACACTGAGCTGAGGAACTATTTATTTGGTGTGTTACTTGGTCCAGTCTGAGAAAGATGGAATCTCTTAAGATTTTTCATAACTGTGACCAAGATTTCTTAGTTGACAGGCCTCACACAATGCTTGTTTAAAGAATTGAATGAGACATAAAAACCTTTAATGATACTTATCCAGGAAGAACTAAAAAAAAAAGCATTACTTCCACCTGAAAAGTTGCTAACACGATCTAAGGTGTTACCTTTTTAGGGCTTCATATTTCAGAATTTAGGAATGTGGCTTGGGAACCTTGGGAACCATAGATTAATGACGTGACCACGAAGTTCCAGTCTCTCCTCTTTGTTTTGAATCAAATCACGTGCAAAAGGTGTTTAAAAATGTTTGTTTTGCCCTGGATGGTTTGGCTCAGTGCTTAGAGCACAGGCCTGTAGACGGAAGGGTCACAGGTTTGATTCCCAGTGAAGGGCATGTACCTGCCCCGGTTGGGCAGGGTGCGTGCAGGAGGCAACCAATCCATATGTCTCTCTCACATCGATGTTTCTCTCTCTCCCCCACCTCACTCCCTCCCTTCCACTCTCTTTAAAAATCAGTGGGAAAAAATATGAGGATCAACACACACAAAAAGTGTTTAGGTGGACCATACAGAGTTTTAAATTACTAATTCAACAAAGAATGATTCAATAAGCATTCCTAATTTCTAGTCTTTACCACATACTAGTTGTGTGAAAATTGGCAGTTTCCTTTTTAGAAAGCTCTAGTGTTCTATTTGTAAAATTTGTTTTGTGAGAACTAATGATACTGTGTGTAAAACACATTGAAAAATGCCTGATAAAATAGCAGCTACTTAGGAGAACAGAGCCCTTTTTAAAACAAAACGCCTTTATTCATGGGGGAGTTGTTACCTAACCAATTACCCCTGTCTGTTACAAATTCTATCAAGCTTTATCTTCCCAAGAACAATAGTCTCCCAGACTTGGCAGACCTAAATCTTACCACTTTCTCCACATTTTTTCCCAGTTTTATTGAGAAATAATTGCTACACATCACTGTCTAAGTTTAAACCCTCCGCATTCTTTGTCTCTTCATGCTTTGCTGCCTGATTACATTCAAATTGTCATTATAGAAGTTTTACATTCTCTCTGTTTATCGAATAGTCTCATGGAATTATATTTAACATTAGTGGAACTCTATTAAATAGACTGTCTTTATAGAGAAAGATGTGTTACATTTGTGCACATTTTGTTATACATTTATTTATTTATTTATTTATTTATTAAAATAGAACATCTTTATGATGTATAATTCACATACCATATAGGTTACCCATTTATAGTGAACAATCCAATAGATTTTTGAGTATTTGCAGGGCTATGAAACAATTACTGCAATAAATTTTATAACATTTTTATTACCCTAAAAGGAAACCCATTATGCACTAATGGTCGCTCTTCATTTTGACCCAACTTGACCACCCTAGGCAAAAATTTATCTACTTTCTGTCTCAATTAGATTTGCCTAGTCTGAGCATTTCATTGAAATGGAATCATGCATCGTATTAGACATATATATGCATGCACACACACTCATATAGAGACAGACATATCTCATTCTGTTTCTTGTTCATTAGATGACGAGAATTTGATCCGTTTTGACTTTGGGGCTGCTATGGATATTTGTGCAGAAGTTTTTGTGAGGAATATAATGTTTCATTTCTCTTAGGTGTAATGCTAGGAGTAGAATTGCTGGGTAATATGGTAACTCTATGTTTAACCTTTTGAGGAACTACCAGATCATTTCCCATCATTTGACATTCCCACCAAAAATGGATGGGCGTTCTAATTTCTGCACATACATGTCATCATTTATTATTTTCTGGCTTTTTTATTCAATCCATCCTGGTGGGTATGAAATGCTATCTCATTGTGGTTTTGACCATATCCTGTGTTTTCCTGATGGCTAATGATGTTGAGCAGTTTTTAATGGACTTATTGGCTATTTGTGTATTTTCTTTGGAGAAATGTCTATTCAATTCCTTTGCCCACTTTTGACCAGGTTGTCTTTTATTATTTAGTTGTAAGAATTTTTTATACATTCTAAATACAAGTTATTATCAATGCAATATTTTCTTGCATTATATGGGTTGTCTATATACTTAATGGTACTTTTTTAAAAACAAAAGGTTTTAATTTTGATGAAGTCGGATTTATCTTTTTTTGTTGCTGTTACCTATACTTTTGGTGTCATATCTAAGAAGGTTTTACCTAGCCCAAATAACAAGCATTTACTCGTATGTAGTTCCTTTAATGGTAGTTTTACTCTTTTATTTCTCAGTGGTTGTTTTACCATATATATCTAAACTTGTCAGGATCAAATTCAAGTTAATACTAACTTTATTTAAATTGGATATAAGATTATTACTCCTCTATAACTCTTTACCCTATCCTTCTTTTTCTGCAATTATTGTCATACATCTTACATTTATATGTGTTACATTCTTATAGTTATTATCTTATGTTATTTTATGTATTTAAATGTTTTTATTGATTTTTTTTAGAAAGAGAGGAAGGGAGAAAGAGATAGAAACATCAATGTTAGAGAGAAACAACTATTGACTGCCTCCTGCATGCCCCCTACTGGGGATTGAGCCTGCAACCCGGGCATGTGCCCTGACTGGGAATTGAACTGGGACCTCTCAGTCCATGGGACCATGCTCAATCCACTGAGCCACAGCGGCTGGGCTTATTTTATGTATTTAAAAAACTGAGAGAAGAAAGAAGAGTTAGTATATATTTATATTGTTTGTTATGTTAATTTTCTTATTTTTTCTTTTTAAAAAATAATTTGTATTTATCAATTGTAGTTGATATACAATATTATATGAGTTTCAGTTTCATATTTATATAACTTCCAAAGTGATTACCCTAATAAATCTAGTACTCATTTTACACTATACAAAATCACTACAACATTATCGACTATATTCCCTATGCTATACTTGACATCCTCATGACTATTTTGTAACTACCAATTTGTACTTAGTAATCTTTCCCCCTTTTCACCAATCCCCACAAAGTCCCTCTCATCTGGAAATCATCAAAATGTCTGTCTATGAGATTGTTTCTGTTTTATTTGTTTGTTTATTTTGTTTTTTAGATATCACATATAAGTGAATTCACATGGCATTTATCTTTCTCTATCTGACTTATTTCACTCAGCACAATACCCTCTAGGTCCATCCATACTATTGCAGATGGCAAGATTTCATTATTTTAATGGGTGAGTCATATTCTATATGTATGCACCACTTCATCTTTATCCATTCATCTATTGATGGATGCTTAGGTTGCTTACATATCTTGACTATTGTAAATAATACTGCAATGAACATATATGTCTTCTCAATTTAGTGTTTTGAGATTCTTCAGATAGATACCCAGGAGTGGAATATCTGGGTTCTTCTTTGTCTCTTGTTATAGCTTTTGTTATAAAGTCTATTTTGTCCAGTATAAGTATTGCTATCCCATTTTTTTTTCCAGTTGCATGAAATTTCTTTTTCCATTTCTTTGCTTTCAGTCTGTGTATGTTTTTCTATTTGAAGTGGGTCTCTTGTAGACAGCTTATGTAAGGGTCTTATTTTCTTATCCATTCAACCACCCTATATCTTTTGATTATAGTATTTAATCCATTTGCTTCTAAAGTAATTGTTTATAGATACGTAGTTATTGCCATTTTATTATTCAGACTTTTTAACTTTTTTCTTCATCTTCTTAAAGAAATCCCTTTAAAATTTATTGTAATACTGGTTTGGTGATGATGAATTCCTTTAGCTTTTTCTTGTCTGGGAAGCTCTTTATTGTCCTTTGATTCTAACTGATAGCTTTGTTGGGTAGAGTAATCTTGGTTGTAGGTTCTTGCTTTACATCACTTTGAATATTCCATGCCAGTTCCTTCTGACCTGCAAAGTTTCTGTTGAGAAATTAGCTGACAATCTTATGGAAGCTCCCTTGTAGGCAACTAACTGCTTTTCTCTTGCTGCTTTTAAGATTCTGTCTTTGTGTTTAAACTTTGGTTTATTAGTTATGATGTGTCCTGGTGTGGACCTCTTTGGGTTCATCTTGTTTAGGACTCTCTGTGCTTCCTGGACTCATGTGTCTATTTCCTTCACCAGATTAGGGAAATTTTCAGGCATTATTTCTTTAAATAGATTTTCAATTCCTTGCTCTCTCTCTTATCTTCTGGCACCCCCATGATGTGAATGCTGGTATGCTGTAGTTGTCCCAGAGGCTTCTTATACTATCCTCATTTTTTTCCTTTCTTTTTGCTGTTCTGATTGGGTGTTTTCTGCTTTTTTTTTTTAATCTTTCAAACTGCTGATTTGATCCTCTGCTTCATCTACTCTACTGTTGATTTCCTGAAATGTATTCTTTATTTCAGTTATTGTATTCTTTATTTATGACTTTTTTTTTAATCTTTCCTATCTCCATTTTTATGTTTCCTATCTCTTTGTTGAAGTTCTCAGTGAGATCATTGAGCATCCTTATAATCAGTGTTTTGAACTCTGCATCTGCTCAGCTATTGTACCTTTCAACTTCAAACTTTTCTTTGTTTTTTTAAATTTGTATCTTTATTGATGTTATCTATTAAATGAGACATTGTTGTCAGATTTCTCTTTACTTTTTTAGTCATAGTTTTTTTGTTTAGCTTTGGGTTTTTGTTTATTTGTTTGTTTGTTTGTTTTTTGGACAGGTTTATAATAGCTGCTTTGAAATTTTTGTCTATTAAGTTTGATGCATGGCCCTGCTTACAGGTAATTTCTGTTGCCCCTTATATTTTTTTTCTTGTGTACGGGTCACAATTTTCTGTTTCTTTGCACTTCTCATCATTTCTTCTCTAAAAACTAGACATTTTATTATATATACATATATAATGACTCTATATATGTATTAGTATATATACATATATATACATATATATGTATATATATATATACACATATATATACATATATAATGACAATATATATGTATTAGTATATAATACATATATACTAATCCCTCTCCCCCAGGCTCATTATTGCTGTTGTTTGATTATTTATTTAGTAACTTTGTTGTACTACTTTGGTGAATCTATATTCCTCATAGTATGAAGTCTTAATGTTTCTTCTCACAGGGCATAGTCTTGAGCATGTACACAGTCTCCTGCTATGACAGTAGTCTGAGCAAGGTCTCTCTTTGACTACCTTCTTCCCTGATCTCTGTTAAGCAAGCTGACTCTTTTGGTATCACACCCAGCTGTTAGTGTCCAAACTTTGCTATTTGATTGCTCTATTGCTTTCAACAATTCTCTGGGTCATAAATTGCTCCAAAGTCTGGTCCAATTAAATTCAGATGTTTTGAAAGGGTACATTTTTAGGACAGGCTTTGAGATTTGTTCTGGACCTCAGGAATACAGTACTTCATTGTCCCTTTTTCTGTTTCTCTTTGGTGAAAGCTGGCCTAGAATTTATTTTGTTACTCTCATGGAGCTACCAGCCCCCTCTGTATATCTAACCACCAAAATCTCCAGGGGTTTCAAGAGTGCCATTAGGCTGAACTTCCTCACTACCTATTCTAAATAAAGTCAGTTTCTTAGGGAGAGCTTTGGGGCTCTCTGTTATTGTGATTTACCTCTCTCCCCACTTCCACCCCTGGGAAAAATCTCTGAGATCCTACTCCAGAGCTGGAGTTACAGTCCTGCTTTATAAGCAGGTCACTCAGCAGGGGCAGTAACATCTAGACATCTCTCTCAGAGTGGAATCTCTACCATACAAATGAGCTGTATAAGGTAGATTGGGTCCCTAATTCTTGGCCCTGTCACTCCTAGAATAGAGTCTCTACCCTATAAAAGGAACCATGTGAAGGAAGCTTATTCCCCTCAACCTCAACCTCATTCACCTAGAATATAGCCTCTGCAGTACAAAGCTGAGGGGGGTGAGAGTGCTAGTGTTCTACTCACTTGGGAAGATACCATAGGCCTCTATTAAGAGCTGGTAGGTGGGAAAGGGGGAGCAAGAATCTTGTTTTCTTGGCTACAGTGACCTGTAGTGGAGCATGCATCACATTGAGATGGGGGCAGAGGAAGGAGGGGTATGTCATGCTCAAGCACCACAGACTGTTACTGTTCTTCCCAAAATTTAATAGATATTTTTCTTAAATTTATTTTTGTTAAGTATAGTTGACATACAATAATACATTTTGTACACATAGTGATTTTACATTTATATACCTTTTGATGTGATCACCACAATAAGTCTAGTAACCATATGTCACCATAATACAAAGTTAATATGATATTATTGACAAAATTCCCAAGGCTATACATTATATCTCTATGACTTATTTTATAACTGGAAGTGTACCCCTTATTCTCCTTTACCATTTTCACCAAACCTCTCAAACCCCCTCATTTCTGGAAATCATCAGTTTGTTCTCTGTATCTATAAGTCTGTTTCTGTTTTGTTTGTTTGTTTTGTTGTTTTTTTTTTTTTAGATTCCACATATAAGTGAAATCATATGGTATTTGTCTTTAACTGATTTCACTTAGCATAATACCCTCTATCCATCCATGTTGTCACAAATGGCAAGATTTTATTCTCTTTTGTGGCTGAGTAGTAATTCATTGTAAATATATGCCACTTTTCTTTATCCATTTCTCTTTTGATGAACACCTAGGCTTCTCCCATATCTTGGCTATTGTAAATAATGCTGCAATGAACATAGGGGTGCATATGTCTTTTAGAATTAGTGTTTTGGATTTCTTTGGATAAATACTCAGAAGTGGAACTGCTGGGTCATATAGCAGTTCTATTTTTAATTTTTTGAGGATGCTTCATACTGTTTTCCATAGTGCCTGCACTAGTTACAATCCCACAAACAGTGCCTGAGGGTTCCCCTTTCTCCACATCCTTGTCAACACTTGTTATTTGTTGATTTATTGATGATAGCCATTCTGGACAAGTGTGAAGTGATATCTCATTGTGGTTTTAATTTGCATTTCCCTGATGATTAGTGATGTTGAGCGTCTTTTCATATGTCTATTGGCCATCTGTATGTTCTCTTTGGAGAAATGTCTATTCAGGTCCTCTGCCCATTTTTAAAAATGGATTGTTTTTTGGTGATAAGATATATGAGTTCCTTATATATTTTGAATATTAACCCCTTATTGGATATATAATTGGTTATTATCTTCTCCAATTCAGTAGGTTGTTTTTTCATTTTGTTGTTGGCTTCCTTTGTTGTGCAAAAACTCTTTAGTTTGATGTGGTCCTATTTGTTTATTTTTTTCTTTTGTTTCCTTGCCCAGGAAGATATATCCAAAAAAGTATTAAGCCCCTATCCATGGTTTTTCTTTCCACATTTTCAGTTGCCTGTGGTCAACTCTGGTTCGAAAATATTAAATGGAAAATTCCAAAACAAAACAATTCATAAGTTTTGAATTGCACACCATTCTGAGTAGTGTGATGAAATCTCACACCATCCTGCTTGTACTTCCTGAGATGTGAATCATTCCTTTGTCCAGTGTATCACTGCTGTATACACTACCCACCTGTCAGTCACTTAGCCATCTTGGTTATCAGATCAACTATTGCAATATCAAATTGCTCGTGTTCAAGTAACCTTTATAGTAGCCTAACACTACTTTACAATGCCTATGTCATTCACCTCACTTCATCTCATCAGGTAGACATTGTATCATCTCACATCATCACACACAAAAAAGGGTGAGTACAGTGCAGTAAGGTATTTTGAGAGACAGAGAGAGAGAGAGGGAAAGAGAGAGAGAGACCATGTTCTTATAACTTATATTGTTATAATTGTTCTGTTTTATTATAGATTATTGTTGTTAATCTCTTACTATGCCTACTTTATAAATTAAAATTTATTATATGAATGTATGTGTAGGAAAAACACAGTATATATAGGCTTTTGTATTTTCTACATTTCAGGCATCTTGGAATGTATCTCCCACAGATAAGGGGGGACTACTGTGATCATATTTCTATGCTACAATTAATGTGATCAGAATATCCCTTTTATTTTTCACCAGAAATAGAATTATGTGATTTTTTATTTCAATCCTCACCCAAGGACATGCTTAGAGAGAGAAAGTAAAAGTTGGGGGTGGGGGAGAGAGAAACATCAATGTAAGAAAAAAACTTCCATTGGTTGCCTTACATATGTGCCCTGACCAGAAATCAAACCAGCACAGGACTACGTTCAACTGAGCCACTCTGACAAGGCTGTGATCATTTTCGTTTATATTCTTTTATTACTGATGTTCAAAATGTTTTTATTCTCTCAATATAAATTAGTTATTTATACATTTTGTACATGTGTCTATTGAGACCCTTGAGGCTTTTCTTACTATTTTTATGATGTCTTTAATATAATATGGATAAGACTATCAATATTTGCTACAAGTACTTTTACTCAACTTTTTTTTACTGTTTTATTTTAGCTGAACACATTTTTTATCTAAACAATTTAAGTGCAGTCAAATTTATTAAGCAGAGCACCTATTTGATTTTTGAGGTAAGAGAAAGAGGAACAGAAAGACTTATTCTAAAGGTCACAATTATGACAATGACTGCCGTCCCCTTTGATTCATGGGGCTCTTCCTGGAGAGTGGCTCCCTTCACAACTGGCGGACCACTGACTCTGCACAGCACACCTCTCCTTAGGGTCTGGCATAATCCTCTAATGGAGAAACTCATCAGCTCACTTCTGGTAAACTCCCTCTTAAGGACCTATGCTCAGTATTCTAATTCCAGCAAACATGGGCAGGAGATCAGCTCTCTTCATTTTTTTTTTTATCCTCACCCGAGGACATTTTTGCATTTATCTTCAGATAGAGTAGGAGGGAGAGACAGAGGAAGAGAGAGAGCGAGAGAAAGATCAATGTGAGAGAGACACATTGAGTGGTTGCCACCCACACGACCCCAACCGGGGCCAGGGACACACTGCAACTGAGGTACATGCCCTTAGTGGGAACGGAATCCGGGACTCTCTGGTCCACGGGCCGACACTCCAACCGCTGAGCCAAACCGGCCAGGGCTCTCTCTGCATTTTTTGAACCCAAACACATTAGGGGCTTTGATATTCTATATCATAGACTTCAATTTTTCTTCATTTAGGAGGCACACCTTCCACTTGATGGGTTAGCTGGAAGAAGCTAGCCATGTAATGTAAGCAAAAGCACTTTTCTCAATTCTAACTCTTCCTCCCATTTACCTGGTTGACTTAGTGCACCTCAGTTCATCTTGAGTAAGTTTATGGTGACTAGTCTCCTGAATATTTCTTAGTAGGAGGGCACCTGAATGTGCCCTCGAAACACATACTTCTCCATTAATTTAGGACCTTACTTCTTAGTTCTAAGAGAGCATCCTCAGCTATTCAGATGCCTCCCATACATGTCTCCATTTCTTTCTGTCAAGAGGGCAACCATAGTTAATTAGTCTTTAGTGGATATCTGTCCATATAGCTAAACCTCAAGGGTTCTAATGACTGTGCTTCTAGGTCAGATGTGTGGACAGATAACCACTGATGACCCCACCCCCCCAATTTCAAACTAACTCACACACATACCCTGCAAGATACCTACATTTTATTATTTATCTGAAATAGAACTAGTGACAAATGTGAATTTATTCTTTCCTTAAACTATCTCTCTTGTAGTGGTATTAATAAAAAATATTGATCAAAATAGCTAATAATCCAGTTCATTTGAGAGATGAATCAACTTCTATGGAGGAATAATTTTGCTTTTGTGGTATGAAATAACATATGATCATATTAATTTAGTCCAGAAATAAGTTGAAATTATGTGTTATCCCCCATTATCCTTAAATATACATCATGGGCTATAATAACTTGCAGTTTTCTTCTGCCATGAAAGCAAAACTTTCTCACTGAAAACTTTAGAATCATATAACCTATATTTTATTGGCGGGGTGGGCTGTCTTAAGTATGAAAATTCCAAACTGCCATTTTCTCCAGCATGCAGAGAGGGCTCACTTTTCAGATGTGACCTTATCCTGAACTTCTCTGAAATAGCACAATCAACTGAATGTATTTGACCAAATCAGTTTACTGAAATTTGAAGCTACCTATCATATCTATATCTATATCTATATCTATATCTATATCTATATCTATATCTATATCTATATCTATATCTATATCTATATCTATATCTATCTAGACATAAACATAGATAGGCTTAGACATAGACAGATATAGGTATAGGTATAGGTATAGGTATAGGTATAGGCATAGGCAGAGGTAGAGGGTAGAGGGTAGAGAGTAGAGGGTAGAGATAGAGATAGAGATAGAGATAGAGATAGAGATAGAGATAGAGATAGAGATAGAGATAGAGAAATATCTCAGGTATTATCACAGAAATAGTCATCTAAAGCTTCAGGTATTCAAAACCTCTGCACATGAAAACATCAATGATTGTTGTTGCTAACTGCAAGTGTTATTATCAGTTCCTGTGTGACTCTTCCCTTCATAAGCAAAAATATTGGAAGACTAAAATATAAAAAAACATTAAAACTCATGTTAAATTCATCAGAGTATAATTGACCTATATCTGCTTTGAGTAGGGAGAAGGAAATCAATTACCAATATTGTTTCAGGTAATTGCTATGGCTACAGTTACTAGAAGAAACATAAATTCTTTAAGAGCAAACTCACAATAAAGACAGTGTTTTTTCCTTCGGTGAATTTCATAGAACCGGTGTGTGGCCAAGTTCCCACCCAGTACCACCACAGCACACCATGCTCTTCCAACACGCTCTCACCAGAGCCACTGTCAATGGCTCAGAGAAAAAAATAATAGAAATTCCTCAGAGCAAGAATTCGAAGCTACAGGTCCTCACCTGGTGGAAAGTGCTTAATAATATTAACCTTTAAAAAGTTTAATGTTTTTATGAAATTGGTTTCATAAACTTTAACATACAGACTCATACATTTTGCTAGTGATAATTTAAAATAAATGTTCCACAGATTGAGTTTATAAAACCAAGTTTTGACAAGGCTGAGTTAAATAAAACCGCCCGAAAGGGAAACATGTCCATCATTTGTTCTGACTATAAAACAAGAATTCATATAAAAATGTGTATATTTTTAAAGCTCATTCATCCATGATGAAGCTATTAAAAGAAGGCCCAAGTTAACAATAACGAACAAGGGATAATTATGTGGATATTTGTGGTGGGGATGTTGACAAATGTTGGTGAGGTTGAAATGATGGAGACCCAGCAACCAGACAGGCCGCAAGGGTGTTCTCGGGGGGCTTATTGGAGTAGAAATAAAGAGGAGAGCTACACAGATGTGCCAAAGCTCCACAGTAAACAGTTGGCAGACATCCCAGTTAGTGAGGAAAGCCTGATCCCGGGCATTCTGGGTTATAAGAGGCCAACAGAGCACGGGGGTGGCGGTGAAAGGAATGAGCGGAAACCAACACACAGGAGTGTTAGACGTTCAGCTGTAGCCTGTGCAGGGGAGGTATGTTCACGCATAAATCTGATATCCAGTGCCTGGTTCTAGAGAAACTGGGATAATGGGAGGCTCAGGAAGCAGGGAGTAAAGCACCATTGAACCTGCTTCTGAAACCAAAGGGCCCTGAAAGGATTGATTCTCAAGAATGGTGTGGGGCCCTTCTCCCTAGGCAGTCCACATCAGAACTTGCTTGTAGTAAGGGAGCCATTTTCAAGTTGCACAATTGTTCTCCTCTCTGTTATAATAAGGCACTATTACTGAGAGGGAAGCTTCTTATCCCACAGATGTGCTGGGACAAATAAAAAGAGGCGAAGCAGTGAGAACCACTGAAACAGGGGCTTGGTCAGTATGGTTCCTGAGCTCAGCATCAGAGATAGAACTGCGTTTAGGTTGATCCTGATGCTGAGCTCTGAGCACGCAGCAGCTGGAGGTTACAGGGAAGCTCATGAACCTTGGATTGAGGTTGGCCAGGGTTTGAGTCCCAATCTGCCACATGCCATGGGCATGTTTTTAAACACGATGATTCTCACTTTTTTCTGACTATTTTAGATCCCCATGATCACGTGTTTGGAGAAAAGTGTACATCTGGTGGTCCAACATGGGATTCCAGGAGCACGCTTTTTATACTGTAGCTCTTCACTGGTTTATAACATCCTTCCCATGACCTCGCCATAATCTGTCTGTTCGCAACTATCTGGAAATATCCCCCCAGTCTAATTCTTTGGTGGTGGAGCTCAGGCAGAGGGTAATGCGGTGGAAGCAAAAGAAATTGGAAATTTAGATAGAAGAATAATGGTCATGAATTTGGGCTCTCAGCAGGTCAGGAGAGTGAGGTGCTGGGGGCCCGGGGGCCCATCTGGTTAGACCCCAAGAGGCAAGTGGCCTGAAATGGCTAGGGGTGGATGGCGCCCTCTGTGTTCTTAGGGTCCTATCCTTCACCTGCCATCTGAGACCATGGTTTCTCTATCCCTCCGTCCTTGGCTCTCCAAAAAATGAACTACTGTTTCAAACATGAAAAGGCAATAAATAACACAAATAAATATATAATTACAAATCATATATATGCTAAGGAAGAAAAGGAGAGAATGCAATGAGAGAATAAAATAGAGATCTGATCTAAGTATGGAGTGGGGTTGAGAAGTGGGGAAGTAAAATAAGCAGAAGGTAAGTATGGAAAGAATAGGAGACTTCTATTTTAGCATCACTGGGACAATGATTCTGAGAAGCAATACTGGTGTCTGTGTCTGTTATCCAGGTACCAGATGGGCTTCAGAGTGTATAAATGATATAGAAATGATTTAGGGTATAAATGTATAAATGATTTAATGCTTAGAATTTATAAAAGTAAAGTAAAACCACAACACTTAGATTCTTAAAGAATGAGACTAAATCAGCAACATAAAATGAGACACTGCAATACTTGAAATTGTAATGATACGGACATAGTCCTTTCCACTGGGATCTAACATTGTTTCTGTCTCTTCCCCCAGATCTGAACAAGGAGAAAGGGGAAGAGTAAAAGGTAAGAAGTCTCAGGAGTGTTCTAAATTGTCTTCCCCCAAATTCCCCAACCTGCCCCTGATGATTAAGGAACTTAGACCTTTTCACAGTGTTCCAGGAGGTGCTGAGAGTCCCACTGCGACTACCCCATGTGTCTCCATGAACAGACTCTCGGCTTCTCCCATTGTCTTCTGGCTAATGCATCCGAAACAGCATCTCTCCTGTGTGCTCACCTTCACCTGCTGGGGTCAGCCAGGGGCTATGGCACCAACGGAAGGCGTTGCCAGCCTGCATATCTGTCTTGAGGCAATTGATTTCATTTATCTTGTACCAAGGGCTCTACTGACTGTAGCTGGGAGTGGCTTGTGTCATCACAGAAGCTTCTGGCATTATTTCTCATCATCGCAAGAAGCTGTTCAAAGTCTCTGATCTCCCTGTTTCACGGAGAATACACTGAAAAATAAACTAGGTTTTACTCGCTCATGTCTGAAGAGATCCTCATATGAGAATGAAGTCAGGAGCCCTTTGGCACTCTGGCGGGGGAGGATGCCAAATGATAAGTGTAATAGTAATAAACATTACCAATATGTTTTTCCTTGTGCCTTGCTGAATATAAGATCTTCACCCCGTTTTCCCAAAGCACCCACTAGCCTCAGGGGACATTTGGATATTGTGAAGAGAAAGAACAGGTAGCACCTGGCCTATGAGATCAAAATGGACTATTGTTATGGGAGGAGAATTTTCAGGTTCCAGAGCCTTTGCTCATAAAAAGTATGTTCAGGGGACTCACTATGATGTAGAGGGCACGCCCTATCTGGGTCAAGTAAATATAAAGAGAACGTAGAATTCGAGGGAAATATAAAGAATTGCCCAATCCTTTTCAGGCCTAGGAATTTTGCGGGAAGGAGAAGAGAAGAGAGAAATGAGAGTGTTGGTTCAGAGAGGTTCTCTTCTGATGTCCTCCCTGTGGTGAAAAGGAGAGGAGGTTCCAGAGAGGTGAGGGACACACTGAAGGCAGAGAAGGGCTCTGCTGTCGCCACAGTAAGGCCTCTCAAGCATCACCTTTGAAACACCCTCCGGTCACCCAGCTGGGAAGGGGTCACAGCAGCTTGGCAACATGAAGTGGTCAGGCAGAGGAAAGCCTCAAAGGTTAACATTCTGGGGTCACCCTGGGTTTCAAAGCAACGGAGACTCTGGCTGGGGAGCTTGCACGTTGCCTGACAACGTGACTTTGCACCAAGGGTTACTGAGCAGCCTGCAAGACCCAACCTGACCGAGGGACCCTGGGGTCTACACACAGCAGGAGCCAGTGCGGTGCTTGTTTTCCAGAGAGGCTGCTCAGCCCTGATGAGAAAGACCAGCTTATGAATCTTGCCAGCTGCACAGTTCAGCTGCAAATGACCAGAGGCCCAGCAGCACCAGCTGGATGAGCGGCGTTGTCCCAGAGCCCAGGGGGACAACAGCACTGAGCCTGAGGGCCCGATCCTTCCTTTAACTCAAGGTCATGTGCTTGTCACCCCCTCTCCTTGTGCTCAGACACGAACTCGAGGTGACAAAAAGTGGTATTTGAGTGACTGTTTTGTGACACTAAATGAACTACTCAAACCAGACTACTAGTGCTTCCAGATGGTTTATTTATTCTGATTATTGCTCGATTTTTTGGAGGGTGGGGTGATGGCGAATAGTGTGAGCACTTTAATTTCAAGAATTAAGCTTTTTTTTTTCCTCTTTGCATCTCTTCCAGTACTTATGACTCTGCATGTAAAGGGAGCTTCAAACAAAACCCCCCTTGTAAATAAGCAATGAGTAAATGGATATTTTAAAATGTCAATGTTTCACAAAATCCTAGAGAGCAGTTCACAGTATCATAAAGTTATCCATTCATTTCTACACTTCCCTGACCCAGGGTTCCAGAGATATAAATCACCTTGAGTAAGAAGAAACCATGTCTGGATTTCCAAGCTTGAAGAATTTTTCTCTCCTCCCCAGTTATTTTTGTGTTGGACGGAGGCAATCACATCTAGTTTGTGAAACCCTGGCTATATGAGATTTTCAGGCAACACACAAAGGTTCACAGAGGATTTTCCTTCCAAGAATAATCTCCCAGGGCTCCGTTCAACAGTAAATATTGCCCAACGTCCCTGTGCAGAAGTCAGTGTGAGCCCGCAAAGGCGAAGGAAGTTGCCTCTGCATTAGCCAGCTGGTTTGGCAGGCCATGGGGCTGCTCACCCAAGGCCTGTCTGCTCCCCTTCTCTCCTCCTCTCTGAGCCATAGCCATGGAGAGCTGGGGGGAAGCCTGGGAAGAATGTGTTGGAGACTCTCTTTTCCCACAGATCCACCAATTATGAAGAACCAAAGTTTTTTCTTGAACTGACCCCGCAGTCATGACCACCGGACATACTGCAAACACGGGCTTCTGTAAACCTCACCCTAAAAAGAGTCTGGAGAGAGGCCTCCGTCTTCACTAACTTTATTTCATTTTGAGGCTCTTTCTCCCCCCAAAATTAAATTACAGACAACAGCCATTTTATGATGCTATGCCCTTGTCACCCAGTAGAATCACAAGGGACAGTCTCCTGGTGCTGTAGAAAAAGCACCAAAATAACAAGCAGTTTGTTATGTTAAAAGACCAGGACTCAACAGACTTAGCTTGCAGTTCTAGCTGGATTCCTGCATGACATGGGCCAGGTCCCTTTATGTCTCTGTGTCTGAATTTGCATCCTGAAAACAGGAGCCCCTGTAATAGTGTTTGAAATTCTGCTGTACAGGATAGTTTATTTTTATTTTTACTTTTGTTAATCCTCACCTGAAGATATTTTTCCATTGGTTTCTAGAGAGAGTGAAAGGGAGAGAGGGAGGGAGAAAGAAAGAGAGAGAGAAAGATCTTTGTGAGAGAGACACATTGATTGGTTGCCTCTTGCACAATCCCAACCAGGGCTGGGGATCAAACCTGCGACCCAAGTGACCCAGGTACGTACATGCCCTTGACTGGGAATTGAACCTGTGACCCTTCAGTGCTCTGGCTGTCACTCTAACCACTGAGCCACACTGGCCAAGGCAATTTTTAAATTATTAACTAGATATAAATCTTGTCACTCTGGCTTGAGTTATACATGTTTTCAAGGTGATTTTCTAAAATCCATTTCTTGAATGAACTATGTTATATTATTCTATAAATAAAAACATTCCTTCCCCCCTGGCAGGGTTGGAGCAGTGTTCTGTATACCAAAAGGTTTCAGGTTTCATTCCCTGTCAGAGCACCTAGGGGAGGCAACTGATCAATGTTTCTCTCTTACATCGATGTTTCTCTTTCTCTCTCTTTATTTTCCTTTTTCTCTCTGTGGTCCTCTCTTTCTGAAAAATCAATAAAGAACACATATCCTCGGGTAAGGATGAAAAACAAACAAACAAACAAAAAACTTTTCTTCATAGACTATTTGGATACCCCAAGACAAAATTCATGCAGGAAATGTAGGATACATATTTGGATTCTTTCACATCATCATACATTGTACTAGCAAAGCCAAGAGAGCTGTGATTTATCTGTGGAGTTGTTCATCTGTGATCTTCTCTTTGGCGTCTGAGTAGCTGTCTCTTCCATGTCAATGTGTTTTTATGCTAAAGGAAGCAGAATGCACTGTGTTGGTGATATTCAGCTGAAACAAGGTAATTTGCTGGAACCACCCTCAGCCCATTTACTGACATCTGAATTTCTTTACAAAGCTAATTGTTTTGTTAATGAGCAGGCTCTGTGCTGTGTAATCTTCAAAAAACATATTCAAATAATCTAGGTAGTCTGGGCCATAAAAACATTCACATGATCTAGGTAGTCTCAGTAGGAGAAATGATGCATTTGTTAATGAGGAAATAACACCATCAAGGAGATACTGCGATGCCAGCTGAAAATAGTGGCTTGGTGTTAAGAAATGCCATGAAAGAGAGGCTTGCCATACGGATTCGGAAGTATATGCACAGTGATATATTTGTACCATTTGCACTAAGTGGACAAAATGCATGTCGATTTGTTTAAACATTGTGTAGGTAATAGCAGGGAAACGTTAGATATTTTAACAAAAGCATGCTACTTATATTTTTCGAAATATTGGCTTCTATATACTCTGACTATACTGGTTTATTATCAATTACCAACTGGTTTTATTAAGTTCTTGAGAATATCTAGGTTAGCAACATTCTACACCTACACGTGGGTCAAACAAATGCAAATATCTAACAGAACTCAATAAAGAACATGACATGTGGAACCACTGCTTTTCCAGTTACAGGTGATTATGTTCAGAAAAGAATGCAATAATTCCTTTAATGTGAACTTTACTTAAATGTCCATTTTCCACCTTTGTCTCTTGCCAGAAGCACAATAATTGTTCCAGACCTGGCCGATTGTAATAAACATCTGGGAATAGTTGACTTGCTTTAGCTGTTTCTCATACTAAGACATACAGCATGTGTTGTTCCACCATCTGAGTCCTTTATATGTAACTTTCCTAGTTCTCCACCAGAATTAGTCACATGCTCTGAAATACAACAAGGAGAATACTAAGGCATTCTTTTACCTTTGGCTCAACCTATTATTCAAAGAGCCTAAGGAAGTCAATTAAACTGTTCATTTAAAGTAGGATTGAAAAAATGCTTTGTTGGAAAATAATGCAGAAAGTGCATTTGTATTTTAAATTTCTAAAGCTATTATAAAGTATTAGGAGTTTGATGGTAATCCTCTGACAAATACCATGTAGAAGGGGGAGATTTAGGAATCAAATGATCACATTTTAACATGTAACCAGGAAGGGTGATGAGAGCATATTAAGAAGGAAAGGAAAAAAAGCCAAATATTAACAGATGTGAGATATTGCACAAAGTAGAAACCCAATAGGCAACCACATAGAAAAGAACCATGGGAATGAAAATCTAAATGGGGTTTCCTGAGGTTGTTTTAGTCTATATTCAAGTAGGTTGATCTCAACCAAATTTGCCTAGAAATTTACGTTGGCCTGTCTAACCCCTATAGGTCTTGATAAATAGGTCTTGAATGTACAAGACAGATAAGTGGTTGGTCCAGTAGATGGAAGTATGGACTAGAAATAATATAGGGGACACATTCCAAGTGTTGGAATATACAAAATTGTATACATGATATTATATGATATCTCTTGAAAATGAGAGCTGTTTCTTCTGGATACTTCTCTATGGGCAATAGTACTGAGATTGGATTTTCTCGAATTTCTCCCTTGATGCTTATCCCATGTCCAATCTGAACCTATCTATAGCAGATGATTTCCTTGGAACTGTCACCTGGTTTTGCTAGTCAGTCACCAGAGCTCTCACACACAAGGTTACTCCTCACAAACAGCTTAGCATCGTTGTTCAAGAGTTTGCTGGGACCTGCAGGGCTCTCTTGTGGTCTGGCTCCACCCTTGCTCACCAGGCTCCATAGGGGACATTCTGAGTTCTCTTCCAGCTACTCTGGACTTCTGTCAGTCTCCAAAATACAACAAGCTCTTTCCTGCTCCCTGACTTTCCCTCTGCCTGAAATGTCTTTCCCCACGTTCTTTACATGTTCCAGTTGGTCTCATTCTTCCGATCTTAGCATAAACATCACTCTTCAGAGAAGGTTCTGAACACACGGTAGATTGTCTACTTCAAGTAGAAAGGAACCGTCTCTGTTACTACCTATAGCAGCAACTCAGAGTCTCCCGATTATGACTTTGTTTACTTGTGTACTGTTGGCTTTCCATACTGGAATGTAAACTGGGCAGGGAAAAGTTCTGTCATGTTCATTGCTGCATCCCTGGTGCCTAGTACAGCTTCTGAAATGTTGGTAGACCTCAGCGTAATGTTAAGTAAATGAATGAAAACGTTTTATAGTGAAATGGAAAGATGAGAGGACAAGAGAAGCACATAGACAGAGTGAAGGAGAGGAGAGAGTTAGGACAAGAGGTTATTGTCTGTGTCATTTTCAAACCCCTTTATTTCCCCTGGAAAACCTAAGTGGACAAGATGAAAGTGTGTTAGCATCCCAGGATTCTTTGGGGGTATAACCATGGGCTTTGACCTTAGAAAGGAAAAAAAACATCAGAGGGGAATATTCAAAATACTACAAAAACAAAAGTCTGCAGATACTCTACAGGAACTAACTGAGCCTTCTGACTCACTCATAGACTAGTTACCTTACTTAACCTATTTACTTCAGTTTATAAATTGGGAAATTCAGCTAGACTATTAAAGCTTAAACATCTTATGTGTGTTAGCTCAAATGACTAATGGAAATGGAAGATAAAAATTGGATCAAGGTTTTTTAGAAGAAAGAAAAAGACAGTTAAAAGACTGCTTATTTATATCCACATTATTAAACCTTTGGGAATGGGATGCCTTTAGAGATGTATGTGTGAAAAGGTGAATAAGTGGTAGAGCCAGAGCCAGCACGTGGCTTCAAATAACACTGTGGTGATGAGTGGTCAGCTCCCCTCACTTACAGAGCACCCACTGTCACCCTGTTGGTGGGTTCGGGAGTTCGGTGATCTTCAGTTAAGCTGTGTTGATGCCATGTACCAGTGACAATGGATGTTCCCACTGTTCCTGAGGATACAGCAGCTTTTTCTTGATGTCTACTAAGTGGAACTTGGACTGTAAAACAATAGCAACAAAAAGGGAATAGACAACTTAAGTATTTTCCCATAAACACAGGGCTCCCATTCGTCCCTGCCAAAGGCTCCCAGTCAGTCTGCATTGAGCCACAAGCAGAAGCCCGCTGAGCTGACAGCTGCTGCTGGCGTGGCTCCCACTGTGGACCTGAGGAGAGTAATGTTCCCCATTTCATTCCGGGCTTAAAATAAAGCTGAATCACCACTTTGGAGACAAAGAATGTGTCAGCCTGGAGAGAACTGAGGTCTTTGCTTGTGACCTTCCTGGGTCAGACAGCAATAAAGGCCTTCAGAAGGTATGTTTGCCAAGCTATAAACCATATTCAAGTTTACCAGTTTGAATTATTTTTCATCTTTACTATGCAGAAGATGGATAGATGAATTCTTCAAAATTATTCTTGCTTCTCCACTGATTTCAGAAAGTCAAGGACAAATTTCCAGACTTTGAAAAATATTTCTAAAATTATGCTTACTGAAGAGATCAGAGATGTCCCAGACCAACATCCTTGTGGCCCTAAATGTCTAGGGGTGTGCAGGGCTGAAGGGCCATCATCACAGGAGCTCCTCCATCCCCTCCCCTTGTTCTGCAGTGTGGAGGTAGAACTTCAAGAAAGAGATTCAACATGTATTTTCACAAATAAAATTTATCAACCAGAGAAAAGGTGAGTCCATAGCCTCTTAGAATATCCAAACAATGCAATTACAAAAGTTTTCTGAAGTGTAGCTCCTAGAGATTCATCTTCCTTTTTGACAAAGAATTCTTAAACACATATAATAATTCACCATATGCAAAGACAATGTATAAATCAGAAACAATTTACGAGGCAATAGGAGGTAGTATGTGGCAGTGTATTAAACACTTCTCAATACATAAACAGCTGGGGGGATTCGCACGCAAGAAATTGAAGTTTCTGTTAGTCATCTCATGAACTTTAGAGGAAAATGGATACCATATTAATGACATGGGAACCCTGAAAGATATTGAAACACCTTATCTGAGAGACTGGATAACATTTTAATGAGGTGTATATTGTTATAGAGTGGTTCATTGAAAATTGGAAAACTACTTCTGTTTTCCACAGAAGGATACAATACAGATGGACCAAAATGCAACCTCTTTCTGCTTTTTTTAGTCAGTTATTAAATATCTGTCGGCATTTACTATATGCCAGGCATTGTGCTAGAGACTAGGTACTATACAAAAGTAAGAAAAAGACATACAAGATCCATGCCTTCATGCAACTGATTATCAGCGGAAGCAAACTAATTTGCATAATTAATATTGTAATTATGTCTGTGAAAAGTGCCCTCAATAAGAAATAAGTGGCACTAAAATACTTGTAACAGAATATCCTGACTTAATCTGAAAGGTCGAGTTCTCTGATGAAGTGACACTGATCCAAGTTATAAAGGATGAACAGCATCACATAAAGAAGAAAAGGAAGAACAGTCCAGGCAAAGGAACAGCATGTGCAGAAGACTTGGGGTGGGAAGATGCTTAGCAAATTTAATAACCCAAAGAGAGTCAACGTGTCTGTGACATCAAAAGCCAGAAGGAGAAGGATGAAATGTGGAGGTATTCATGTAAGCAGGATCTTGCTGATTTTATCTTAAAAGTCAATGGGAAGCTTTAGAAGTATTTGATACACTGGAGTGCTATGATTGGAAAAGTATTTTTTTAATCCTTTTTTTTTTTTTTTTGCTATTAAGTGAATTGAAAAAGGAAGCAAGGATATTATGTAAAGAGATGCATTCAGTAACTACTGCAAAAGTCAAGAAGAGAGGTAGTAGTAGCATGACTTGGGTGGTAGTAGCAGTGGGAATGGAAAAATGTAGATGAATGCACTAGAATGAAGAATATTTTATTTACCTGGCACATAGCGGGCTTCAATAAATATTTTTTGGATGAGTGACTGACTAGTTTTGCCTTTAGGAAGGAAGACAAATCAAGGATACCTCTTACATTGGTTTAATAGAGAACTTAATATACACAAAGTTGTTGTCTGTTCGGAGTGTTGTCTACAGAACTATTGGCAGCAGCAGTATCACCTGAGAACTTGTTAGAAATTTGGAATCTGTGGCCACAACCCAGATCTACTAAACATGGGCTATGGATGAGATATCCGATGATTTGCATGCGCATTAAAGTTTGAGAAGTATTCCAAAGCAGGGCAACATTAGCAGTAAGGCACACACAATGGTAAGAGAGCAGCTTAGAATCAAAACCAAAAGAAGGAAATGCAGAAACACATTTAAATTATACATGGATCAAGAATAAAGACCTATTCAACGATGGACTTGAGTACGTAATTAGGTGAGGCTTATGGAACCTCATCACCAGAATAAGCAAATTAAATTCTCAAGTTCCAAAGAGTAATAAGACAATACTGGTGATGACTATTTCCCTGCCTAATAATGAAAAAATAACAGTAATAACTATAATCATAGTAGTTATGACAATAACTAAAACTTGTATTGTGTTTTACAGTTACTCAGCACTTACTTTTATATGCATCTTTCTGTTGGAGAAATTCAAACCAAAGGAAAAACCCTTAAGAGCATGGAGGGATATGGCATTGTATTTTATGGTATATGCAAGAAAATGTTGAAATTCTTCTTTACTCCCATGTATTTTGACAGAGGCTAATTAAAAAAAAAAAAAAACTAAGATAAATACTAAAGCTCTATATAGTAACCTCATAAAATCTGTATGCCCGGTGTATAAGAAAAATCATGTTGGGTTACTTCTATAGAGCAAGCACAGAAATGTTGGAATGTAGAAAAGATGTGGGATTACTATATCATTATGAATTCTGATAGGAAGAAAATGCCAAAAATAATTCTGAGCTACACATAATTCAAAGTACCATGCAGCCAAGATTGCTAGGTGGCATACCATTATTCTCTAGATCAGTTCCATATACCCCAAAAGCTAGGGGCAGGGAAGGGAAGCCACAATGTTACATATATCCTTAATATGTTGCCAAAAATAGACAAGGTTCAATTGTGCTCAATGGCTCCTAAGGTTACAGAACATCGTTCTTTTCTAAAGTTCCAGCTGGCAGCTACTTTCCCTTAGTCTCAGCCTTTCCCTTGTGTTTATTTTATATTCATGCTCATGACAGCAGAGTTACCGAATCAGCTTGTGCAATCTTGCAATTATTGTTTCCAGAAAATCGCACATGACAATTATTACATCAACAATTGAATAACTCAAGGCAGTCACTTAATATTAATATCATGTGTGCATAACCTGAAGAGGACACAGAGAGGAGCAGCAAGAATGTTGCAAGGCCTAAAAAATCTGACCTTCAGGAAAGAAAGACAAAGGTGACTTGTGTGACCTTGGAAACAGGAGACTGGGGGAGAAATCAGAAGTCTGAGAATATATAAGACAAGCTTTAAAGGGAAAGGTTCTAGGACTCGGGCAGCAGGGGAACACAGTGGAAATGAGCTCTAATGACCACAACAGAAGTTGAGGATGAAGTGCGAAGGGACTGGTGAGCCCCAGCGTAGAGGTTGGTAATCTGTGGCTTTGGACTTCAATATGCCGGGATTTAAATGCTGGCTCTGTCAGACTAGAGTAAAACTGACCTGAAAACCATGGGTAGAGGGAAGCTGTGAAGTGCTGTTTTCATCATGGCTCAGAGAGGGTTAGAGCATGAAAAGTGGGGTAGATTATTTGAATGAGCTTGTAGTAGATGGTGGGAAAATATGATCTTAACCTCTGTTTTGTATTGATTCCATCCATTACTTGGTAAGTTCATTTTTTTCTGATTTGGTGCCTCTTTTTTTTTTTTTTAAGAGCACTAGCTCTGAGGTCACACTGCCTGGGTTTGAGTCCTGAGTTTGAATACTTACTAGTTATTCATTCTCTTGAAGTCTTAGATCTCATATTTGTAAACTAGATATAATAATAGTACCTACCTTGTGTGGTTTAAGTAGGATTAAGTGACACCTTTCAGGCTAATTGGCATATAGTAAACTCTCAATAAATGTAGGCTCTTTTTATATTATCCCCGACCTATGTAGAGAACTCCCTAAGCCCTGTGAAGAATTCAAAGATGAATCACGTAATAAACCTGGACTGTAAGAGCTTTTAGAGTCAAGTAGGGGAAAGATGATGGGATTTCAAATAACTATAATAAAGAAGAATAAATATGCCTTAAGAAAGATACATGTAATAATACGTGTATATAAGAAGAGAACTGACTTGAAAGGAGCCAAGAGGATATGGAGGAAATTTATGGAGAAGGTGGTATTTGAACTGGATTTAGAAATATAAAGAGTTTGACCCTCTGGAGATGGGGGCAGCATGGAGGGATGGGAGAACAGTGGGATAATGCATTCCTAGCTCCGAGAACAGGACAGGCATTCATTTTACAACATTTTTAGCTTCTAGTGCTGACTTGAAGATTTGTTTCAACAAATTTTCTCTCTTACGATGTCCTAACTCCTAACGGTTCACTAAATTTTAAGCAGTTGGTCGGCTTCCCACACAGCAGCCTCAAATGCAGTGACACATTATTTGTTAAGAAGCATCGACCATTTCAATGAAATACCGGGGCGGAGCATTGGCACACCCTCATAAGTTTTCATTGTTATTCCATTATTGAATTTACTTCCAAGTTTTATCGTTTAATCATCCACATTGTGCAAGAATAGTGGCTTATTCATGATTGCTGAAAAAGGAAGAAAACCCTCAAATATTTAAAACAACCTATTTGGATTCAAACCAAGCACAAAACTCAATGTGCATCTTTTTGGAACTAATTTTGCATTTCACACTTTGATTCAAACTAATATGAAGAAAATCATGAGCATCAACATATTAACGATGTTAGAAAATAAGTATTCATTTTCGGAGACACATAGAATTTATTGGGATTAAAATGCTAAAGGGAAGCATTCTTGGCAAAATATATTCTTGATTTCCCTTCAGGCCGTTCATTTGGAAACTTGCATAAGTCTAAGGCTGTGACTTCCAGACATAGTTGGGTTTTTTCCCTCCCCTCCTGCTAATACATATAGTTTATAAAATTATACATTTATATAAATATAAAAGTTATACTTGTGCATGCCAATAAAACCTCAACTGTGTAGCATGAAGATTAAAAAATTTAACTCCAGTAAGGGGGCTTTATTTTCTGAAACTTTGCTGATTTGTTAGCCAATCAGAATGAAGTATAAGGGCGGGACGATGACGTCACTTCACCAGGTTGGCCCAATCAGTTCAGACCGGCTCAGAGAGAAGCAGAAGCATGCGCAGATTGAACTAGCCACCCCGGGGAACGCTCACACCCTCGGTTGAGCTGTCCAAATGAATTAGATATGCTTCCCTGACCAACGTATTATCAGCAGACAACTGAACTCAGGTTCTCAGTGAAACTGTTAACTTTGGCCATAAGTGATCTCCCCACTTCTTTTTCTTCTGAATTATGGAATCATAAATTATTCAGAATTAAATCTAAGGCACGACCACATTTCCTATGACAAAAAATAAATAAATTTATAATTTCATCATAACTGATATGAACGTGGTATAATTCAATACAGAGTCCCGACTGAGTTATATTTCTGTTGATGATATTATAACACCCCCACTCCTTTCTACTTATGAGACCTGATTTTCTTTTCCTTTTTAATAAAGGAAAAGATTCATAGAATTTCTTAAGTAGGATAATGTCCAGATTTATGAAGACTATAATGTCTTGGGAAACACATTTTGTTGCAAACATTAAAGACAATACTTGCAAGAAGCTGGGCTGTGTAGTGTGGGAAATGGAGGGTCCCGCTCTCATCTGTGTGCCATATGAGCTGATGGTGAACGACAGGGGGTACACATGCATTTACTCACACATCGAGAGTGAGAGCTACATCTGAACTCACATTTTCTCAAGGAAACCACATTGAGAACCATCAGATTGTAGCAGCATACTGAGGTTTATCTAACTTGGGCGAGAATACAACTCTTCACTGGGGACTTCATTTTATAAAATTATCAATGAAGTCTAACTTCTAGGTCATGAGAAATGCAAGTACTGAGAAAGGAATGTTTTGCCGGTTTGTGTCAAAAAGAAGATACAATCGTTTTGTGTGTGTGTGTGTGTGTGTTTTTCATCATTACAGGAAGACAGTATGCATGATGGAGGAAATGTAAACTTTCGAGTCAGAAATAGCTGTGTTTGAGTCCCAGCTCTGCTACCTACAAGAATCCCGATCCTGAGTAAGTTATTTATTTCTCTGAGTTCCAGTGTCTTAAATATCTAAAAGAGAAAAAATAATGCATATTTTGAAAGCTACTTGTGGGTGATAGATAAGATCACCTGTGTTCTCACGTGGTTCTAGATGTCACAAAAGTATAGGCACTTTGGAGTCTCATTACTCATAACAATGCAGATTTTGGTGTCTTGTCCAGTATCTTGTAATGGAGGACTTAGAATTCACCCAAGTCTCACCCAGTTGATTTTGGGCATCCCCGGAGACATCACCCCAACAATAGTAAACACCCCCATGCTTTCCTCATCAGTATCCTCCCAGCCGGAAGCCTTTTGCACGTTTGTGCTGTTTGTGCGCTTCATGAGAAGGCCACAGACATGCTAAGATATTGGCTTCCTGTGCTGGCCACATGGAACAGTCAGAGGTGTCTGAGCCACTACCTCCTGAGTCCTTGCTGCCCTGACGCCAGGATGGATCCACTCAAGTGAGAAGGGCGTCCCTCTTTCTCTTACTCTGTGTCGTGCGATGTCACCTGACCCAAAGGCTGGTTGTGCCACCCTGGTTATTCTGAGTCATTGACAAAACCTGCTTCTTTACCTTTTGCCTGAAGCTTCTCCCACCAGAAGGCTCAGAGTGATGCCCCCAGGCCATAGAGGCCCGCTGTGTGACCTTGAACAAGTTACTTTCTGTACCTTAGTATCCTGCTGTATTAAATAGGTATTATAACAGTATCTACTTATAGGGTTGTTGTCACAACCAAATGCATTAATGTATGCAAAACACACATTGTAAGTCTTATATAAGAGTCAACAGTTATTAGAACTTCTGTTATTCTCAGAATTGTTCTAGAACGTAGACCCTAAGAATAAGAGGAAATCGTTGGAAGAGGTTAAGTGAAATATGAAAAGAAGATTTGATTTATATGGTGCCCTGAACTGATACAGTTATCTCCCCAAAAAAGATACAGTTTCAGAAAGCAAACAAAAGTATTCTGAGAACATAGAGGAAAAAACAGTTTGTTCTGGGGATACATAAGGAAAAAGGAAGAGAATTCATGGTTGAGTTAGTGTTTCCAAAAGACTTGGAAAAATTAGAATGCCTTTGGCCCAGCCGGTGTGGCTCGGTGGATTGAGCATAGTCCATGGACTGAGAGGTCCCGGTTTGATTCCCAGTCAGGGCACATGCCTGGATTGCAGGCTCAATCACCAGTGGGGGACATGCAGGAGGAAGCCAATTGATGTCTCTCTCTTACATGGATGTTTCTATCTCTCTCTCCCTTCTTCTCTCTCTAAAAATCAGTAAAAACATATTTAAAAAGAAAAATTAGAATGCCTTTGAAAGAAGCGAAGATGACATGCTAAAACTAGACTGACAGCAAGTCGTGAGTAAAGAAAGAGGCATGAAAACCAAGCCTATTTGAGAATGTGAGTTGTACATAAGGGAATGGAAGAATAATTAGAGCTCTAGCTTGGAAAGTAAGCTGACATTGCCAGTGGCACCGAATGGCATGCTCAAAAGTTTAGATTTATTTTTAAGGGAGTGAAGAAACAGTTTTTGTAAGTAGAGCCCTTGACCATTTTAGTATTTTCAGTGCTCACTTTTAGACGTCATGTTTGAAAACCATACAATTACCTTTTATGTTCTAAATTAGCATGTTTTTACCCCATCCAATAAGTTACCTTTTTGGTGGTAGTGCTTGCTGTATAATTTATAAGTATGTTAGTAATTTAGCACAGAAATTTTTAAAAATTATATGGGGTTGTTGTTTTTTTTGCCTTTTTCTTTTATTATTTAGAAAACAAATATTTCCAAAGCAGTGCTGACATTAGTGATAACAAGCAAAGATCTCATGAACTTAATAAACTTGCGATTAAGTTTAAACACTAGGCTGAACACAGAGAGTCATTGAACTTAAGCATGTTGAGTAATTAGGAAGGAAAAGAACATGTATGACAGGTTGTAAAATTTGTAAGACTATGCATGAAAGATGAATTATAATTGAGAATTTGTGACCAATTTTTAGTCCTCCAGGAAGAGCTTTCCATGTAATACATAATTCCATTGGTGGCTTGTATGTATTTGCCTTTGATAAGTTTTCAGAAATATTAGATAAGAGAAAAGGGGACTATCTGAGGCTGATGTTAACAATGTTGGATCGCTATATGGGGAAGGAAGGAAGACTTTGTTATAGCCCAAATTAAAGATGATGGAGATCTAAAGCAAAGGCAGAGAGAGTGAAAAAACAGTCCATAGCAGCTGTTCAAGGAAGGATAAAAGGCCAGAAAGGAAAGTAATAGGTGATGAAGGTAGTCTAATACTTTCTAAGATGTTTCATGAGGTTTCCATAAGCTTGACTCTAATACCAGATATGAACAACTAACAAAGGAAAATTATAGCCCAACTTCGTGTGTATTGTAAATATGCACAAAACTCCTAAGAAAATAGTGGCAAACCAAAGATAACAGTGCATAAAAAATCATGACCACATTGGATTGATCCCAGGACTGAAAGGATGGTTTTATATTTTTAACATAATTCACATATATTACCACAATATAATTTTTTTTTTAAAAAGAGATAATATCTTAATTTGTGTAGAAAAGTCCTTTGATTAAATTCAGTGCCCATTCATAATAATTTATAATAAATATTTTAGCAAAACAAAAGTATAAAATAAAACTTACTTAACCTAGTATATCAGTCAGGGTCCAATTAGAAAACAGAGTCGGAGGGTCAGATAAGCCCTCTCTAAGCTCTAGTGCATGCATTGGGTGGAATGTGATCTAGGCCAGACCAATGAGATGCTCTCTCCCTGAACCTGAATGAAGAATGCAAGGATATGATTCATGGTCCCAGGTTATTATTTACCACTGTAGTGGTGATAAGCTACCTAACTTTCTGCCGTATGCCATTCCATCTGTGAGCTCCAAATATGAACCAAGTAAACCCTTTTTGCTTAAGAAAAAACAAAACACAGTTGATTTTTGTTGCTTACAATAAAACACTGAATTTTATAGTTGCTCATTGAAAGAGCTCTTGGAAGTTCTATCTTAGGAAAAAATATAAACAAGTCACCTGGTCCCCTGGAAAAGAGTTCAGAAGAACTAACCTGTTGACATATGTATGCTATCACTCTCTCAGAAAGATTGAAAATGGATCTGGAACACACCCTGTTTTTTTTCTACAGAGGAGACTTCAGACATCAGCTAGTATGGATTGGGCTTGCTTCCCTGGGGAGGCGAAGTCACACCAGACAGGGAAAAGTCAATTCTCAAACAAACAAAAAACAAATACCCTTAAAACATATATGAAAGAAGCCCAAGTACCCATCAGTAGATGAGTGGATAAAAAAGCTGTGGTACATTTACGCAATGGAACACTACTCAGACAGAAAAAAGAAGGAACTTTTACCCTTTGTGACAGCAAGGAGGGACCTGGAGAGTATTATGCTGAGTGAAATAAGCCAGTCAGAGAAAGACAAGTACCATATGATTTCACTTATATATGAAATCTAATGAACAAAATAAATTTACAAACAAAATAGAAACTGACTTGTAGATACAAAGAACAGACTGACAGCTGTCAGAGGGGAGGAGTTTGGGGGGCTGGGTGAAAAAAATGAAGGGATTAAGTAAAAAAAGAAACACATAAAAAAAAACAAAAACACTTAGACACAGACAACAGTATGATGATTACCAGAGAGAAAGGGGGGTGGGTGTAGGTGGAAGAGGGTAAAGGGGATAAATGGTGATGAAAGGAGACTGGACTTTGGGTCGTGAACACATAATACAATATACAGATGATGTATTGTAAGTTGTACACCTGAAACCTATATAATTTTATTAGCCAATGTCACCCCAATAAATTCAATAAATTAAAAAATGCTAAGCAAATGATTTGGGATATGATGAAAGATTTTTGAGTTCCTAAAGCTTGGCTTTTGATTACCAAAATTCAGATTGTTGTAGGTAACAAATAGAGCTAAGAATAATGCATGTAATAGAAAAGCCTGTTTTTCTACCTTAAAGTTGTTTTTAGAAAATTCAGGGCTGAGGCAGGAAGAGAGTCTGAGAAGAGAGCAGTAGGGACACAGGTTAGGTCGTTCTCAGAAGGAGCACCTCATGCCATCTTCTCCATAATGTTCCCATTCTGAAAGAGGTGTGGTAGGATCAGGAGGCAGGAAGCCTTCTTGTGATCCTCACACCCAGGGTGGCTCCTGTCAGAACAATAGACACAGTATCACCACAGTTTCTGGGCAGAAGGACTGGATGTTCCTCCCCAAGTTTTGAAGGTATTGGAGAGAATCAGAAAGTTTCCCTTGTCCTTAGAAGGGTACAGAAGTGCCCCGAAGATGGTCAACCTCTGAGGAGCTGAGAGGATGAAGGGTGTTTGGACCACTATCTACACATCAGATGGAAACTTGCCTTCTCCACCGATGATAGAGGAGACAGATGCCAAAAAATAAAGGATAGAGATGAAACACATTTCAGGGGATGTTGAAGTAGACACATGAGGAATCAGGATCATATTCTTGATCCCCTCAAACCCAAACTCATGAAGCAACAATGTTACATAAGTACTTTGGCATGCAGATAATTTCACCTGCAAAGAGAGGAGTGAGATGAAGGGGAAAATTGCTAATTCAGTTGAATTTGCTTGGTATTGATAAGATTACATGTTCTGCCATCAGGGAGAATGGCAAATCAAGAGAGAATCTATTTTAAATTATAGAAAAATAAGAAAAATTATATCTTTGGATGAATAAATTATGGATTATGGATCAAAAATATTGTACCTAATAAATGTAACCAAAGGTATTGCTTACTTGTTTAAAACCCTTCAATATCTGATAGAAATCTTTTGCGTTTACCTGCCCAGAATTCATCACTTGTTCTGCCAGGGGCACATTTATTTTCCTTGAGGAAAGTTCTCCATTCTCTCCACATTGCTCCTGTGAGACAGACCCCACCCTCTGGCTCAAGGGCCAGGCAAGTCACCCAGGCACAACAGATCAGTGTCAGCGTGATTGGTTCCAAAATGGGTTCATGACAATCCAGAACAATGAGTTATCACTATAATTATTGAACAAGAGGGGTTGATGTGGAGATGCTAGTGGCTGCCTTGACCATGTTAAGGCAAAAGCTTGCCTGAGAGTGGAACCAAACTAGAGGGAGCAAAGAGGTGGAGAAACAAAACTGTCCTGAAGTCATTATTGAAGTCTGAATCCAGTTTTGCCTGGATCCGATTTATCCCTTGAATATATTTTGGTTATATGCAACAACATTTTTTTCTTTTCCTTTTCTGTTGTTTAAGTAAAATGTATTCACTTATAACCAAAGGAGTCATAATAGAAGTAAATTCTCTTTAAAGTTAAAAATAAAATCTAAACTCCTTAGCATGACATGCCAGGTCCTATGTCCTGAGCTCCATGCTCGACTCTCCTTCCTCTTACCATATCCTTCCTCTAACAAAGCTCTGCTCCTGCTAGGTTATCCTCCCTCATCCTCCAGCTCTTCCCTCTGCTTCACACGGCTGGCTCCTTCCTATCCTTCAGGTCCTGGCTCAATAAAGAGAGCTTCTCTGACCGGTGCCTGCTCCCCATCTCTCCACTCAAGTCTTCTCATTTCATCACCCAGTTTATTTTTCTTCATGCAAACTATTAGTTTCTGAAATAATCTAGTCTTTTTACTATTTTACGTTTTTATTGTCTGCCTTCTCCAACTGGAATGTAAGCTCCATGAGGGCAGGTACTTTATCAGTCTTCTTTTTTTTTTTTAAATCCCCACTGGAGGACATGTTTATTGATTTTCAAAGAGAGGGGAATAGAGAGAGAGAGAGAGAGAAACATGGATGTGAGAGGGAAACTGCGATCCGTTGCCTCCCGCATGCGCCCCTGACTGGAGATTGAACCTACAGCCTAGGGTGTGCCCCAACCAGGGAATCAAACCTGTGAACTTTTGGTGTAAGGGACAAAGCTCCAACCAACTGAGCCACATGAGCCAGGACTACTTTATCAATCTTAAGCAACCCATGGTGCCTGACCTTTGGTAAGCACATAATAAATACTGATGGAACCAATCAATGGATTTCATTTTTATATTCAGCAGTCACATAGTGCTTACCATAATGCCAGGCACTGTCCTAAAGATTTTCTAATTATTAATATTTTTAATTCTTATAACAATCCTGTGAAGTTGGAATTAGTATTATCTCCATTTGACTGACTGAAGCTGAGCCACACAGTGACTAAGCCATAACCCAAGTGGGAGAGCTACGTCAGATTCACAGCTGCCAGCTGGTCTTGATTCATTTTTCCCATCCTCTATGCCATGCTTTCTGAATGACTTATGGAATGAGTTGATGAGCAAGTTGGCAACTAAAAACCCGATCATCTCTATGTGGGCTGAGAATGCACAGTTCTGAATATAAAGAGCAAGGGTTGACCATGAATCCATGACTCAGCTCGGATATTGGCTCGAAGAGCTCCAGCCAGTGACTGCAGGGTCTCCTCACTCCCTGCTGCAGCGCTGAGCATGTATGGGAGAGCTGTTCATTTGCAGTGGTAGGTTATGAGTGCTTATAAAACATTTTACATCTATTCACTATTGTTATATAACTTTGGTCAGTTGAAAAGATACCAATTAGTTCATTCATGGGGAAAGATTGCAAAGACTCTCAATGAGGAAAGCCCTCAAAGGCATATTTTTACCATTTTTTATAAAGCAGCGATGACATTTTATAAAATTTGTTCAACCGTTTTATAGTGGCTGCTGTTGAATTTTTGCAGCATACTTCAAATCCTATCCCTCTATTTTCTTTAATAAATTTGCCATCTTTATGGCCTGACTACTGGTCATCTGGAAATAAGATGAATTACAATAGAAAGGATGTTCCTCATTTAATCTTCAAAGCCATTTTTATGTTAACCAACATTAAAAAGCTGTGGGTATATTCATTTCTTTCCATTGAGAACATTAGTCTTCCCTTGTTACAGACCACATTTTTTTTTTTTTGTCCTTCTTTGGGTAAAATTTAATCCTACTGAAACAAGTTGCAGCTGTTTCAAATTCATATTTTTTTATACTGATAGGAAGCAGTCAGACATTTCAACTATTCAGCTTTGTTTAAAAGTAAGTTAACAGTTCAGTTCACTGTTGAGAAGACTCTGATGAAGGAATTGTACAGGAATGTGTTTGTGGCCAACTGCATGTTTGTGATTAAAAATACTTGTGAAGGCACCACTGCTAAACTTGAAAAGAGATATAAGGTCCTGCAGCCTGGGAGAAATTCATTGAGGGAGAATCCACTAACGCTTGAAGTGGTAGCTTTTGACCTCTGGCACGGGTAAATACCAGCCAAATGATGTACAGATTTCACTTCTAAATGACTAACCCTTACATAATTTCCTTCCCTTAAAAACTCTGTGAAGTCTCCGATTTTGGGAATTACAGAATCTGTCATAACATTTTGATACCAGACTCCCATAGATATCAACCACTCTTTCCTCATATCTTCATTATTGACTCGGACCCATATTGATTTCCTTTTCTGGAAAATTGGAAATTATTAGGAAAACCAGCATTTTGTACACTACCTCTATCTCAGATTTCCCACTAGCAATGCATATCTTACCTGATCTTATGAAATAGTGGTTAAAAGCATGGGCCTGAGGTAAAACTGATTAGAGTTGGAATTCAGCTAATGGAAGTCTATTAGAAAATAGCCTCACTACTTAGTAGTTGTCAAACTTGGGCTGCCTTAGAAAAATTTTCTAAACCTCAGTTTATTCATCTGTGTCAAGGAGATAATATTGCCTATTTTATAGAATCTGGGAGCATTCAAGAAAATAATCTGTGTTTAATAGTTAGCATCTAATAATTCATCAACAAAAAAAACCCTCTAATATAGTTACAAAAAATATTAAAAGTTTAACTTATAATCAAACACATATTTGGCTCCAGCTCACAAACTGATAAGAATTATAACTAATTCAAATCGACTTAAGGAAAAACAATTCATTGATAATAATTCAAAAGAATATTTGGGTGTCTCATAGAACCACAGGACAGGAAAGCCTCTGGGTCTCAAGAAGAACTGGAAGAGGAATTTCACAACCAGCATGGCTCTCTCTGTCTCTCATCTATTCACATTTCTGAATAAGCACTTGATCCTTCTCCCTTCCTCTCTAGTTTCTTCCCCTTATCTGTACCATATGGTGGAAGTCGTGACCATTATCATCACTCAAGGGTTATAAGGTCATCCATTTAAGAAGGAAAAATTACTTATCTCTTTACATGCCATGTCCAAATCTCTGAGGAAAAGCTTCACTAGTCCACTTTGGCTCCTGAGCCCACTGCTGGGTCAGTCACTGAGGCCAGGTTTCTCCCTGCTAAAATCATGTTGATGGAAGGGGTTAGTGGTAGGAAGGAACAATTTAGTTTCTAGGAAAGGAGTTTCATAGGTGGCCATGAAAACTGACAGTTTTCTACAACTGTCTATCCAGCTCTCTTCTGATATTAGGACATGTGCACCTGGGACAGATGCTCCCTTCACCGAGTCATTTCTTGATGATTCTGGCTGCCATTGTTGTTGATGCCATTTCGATCTCAGGCATGGAACCCTTCGGCGATATTTATTTAGGCAACACAGCAACGTCCATTGATGCAAATTCTACACCTTCTCAAATGTGTTTATCTGACCCATGTGCCTTCATCTCTCCTAACCTCCCTGAATTATAGGATCTTGGCACTTAGAATTGAATTTAGAAAACAGAAAACACACACACACACACACACACACACACACACACACACATACACACATACACTTTAAAGATGAGAAAACTAATAGCCAAATAGTTTAATTTCTTGGCTAATATCATACAACAAATAATAAGTCAGGACCAGAAGACATGTCTCTGGACTTAAAGACTAGTATTCTCCTTAAACTAAGTTGGATATTTCTTGCTCACTAGTCACCACTTATGATCTAATTCTTTCTTTGCATGATGCAGTTGTTTCTGGGTCTGGAACACTGTTCTTCAGTACAAGTCGCTGCCTGGCCTACCCTAATTATAACTTTGCTGATTATACCCGACTTCAGAAAAAGCAGCCACAGCACACAATTCTGAACTTCACTCACTTTTACCTTTGGGGCAACGAAGTGTACCTACAAGGGATTTAAATTATAGATTGCAATCATTATCTTTGTTATCCAATTTTCTTTAATAATTTCCTTGTTGTTAGTACATATATTAAGTATTCCATTAATATCAGTTTCGAAATATATTTATAGGTGAGGACAGCAAAAAGTATAATACTGAAGAGTTTGGATGCCATCCTGAGACTTACTATAAATGTGCCTGTGTCTTTGAGATAATCCACTCTTTTTGCCCATTTCTAAAGGGATTGGGATCACTGGTTCAGGGGGAAAACATTGAACACTTGTAGAGAGGGCCTAATGGAAAATTCTTTCATCTACCTTTTGATGATTTTCCAAATAAGCCTAAGTATTATGTATTGGGAAAATGTGAGGATTACTCTACAAGTACTGCCTAATGTCAAATATTTCCAAGACTATGTCATGATGTACTGAGCTTCATGATTATTTATTTATATTGTATATATATTCCCTATTGATATAATATCTATATTTTTTTCTCCTCTCATATGTAGTTCACATCTATTGGTTTTGGATTCTCAGACTAATACTTTGATCTTTGAAAAGTCACTTCTTCTCTACTTTAGTCCATATGGTTCTATGGAAGATGGCTCCCCCTTTAGATCCAAGGGTGGCATGTAACCCAGACATAGCTAATTAGAGCACTGGAGTCACCTTGTTATGGTGATGGGCTCAGGGATAAGCATGTGACCCAATCTGAGCCAATGAGACTCAATTTTAAGACATTTATTAGAATTATTGGATAGAATGCTGAGAAGGTAAGTTGTAAGATGAAGTTGGGGGCAACACCCAGGAAGAGAAAGTCTTTCTGAGACTTGAGTCAAAAAAGAAGAAAGCCAAACTGAGATGAGCTTGAGCCAAAGATAATTAGAGTAAGGTGAAGTTCAGTTGATGTTGTTTGAGCCCCTGGATCTAGCCCTGCATGAAGTTTTTGTGGGGGGGGTTGTTTGTTTTTTCAAAATCTAAGACAGTTGTAATAGTTTTTATCTGTCACTTGCAGTGAGAAGGATTCTTACCAATTCTATGTAAAAACTTCTTTTACAAATCTATATCTCAGGTAAGCACTCTCTACTTACTCTTAGAAAAGTGGAATTCATTGAAAAATGTACTTAGAAACAGTGCAAGATTCCAAAGTGGCGATGTCGTGTTTTCCAAAATGCAAAGACCGATAATTAATAAAAATGGGTTGATACCAGAACTTGAATTTTTAAAAAGTAGATTACAGTAATCAAGATGAGAGATCGTCGCACCTTGATTAACGAAGGTGGGGAGGAAGGAATGCACAGGTGGATGTTGGAGAGGACAAACATCAGCATTTGGTGAAATAATATTTACCATCGAGTTTTGGTGCTTTTGGTGATAGGCAGCATGATGCCGTGCATTTGGAGACTGGGAGTGTTGGGGGGAAGGCAACCATGAAATATCACTGTTCTATCTTTGCTGTGTTTGCTCTGATTTAGCACCAAGACAATCGCTAGTTTGAGAACACCGGGACCCGAATCCTAGGTACATAAGTCCATTTGTGTGTCATGTGTGTAGAGAAGGTGGTTTAATGAAAATAGGAAGATTTAGTTATATCTTGGCCTATAGAGAGAAGAACACAAGGCCCAGGCCGGGATGGGAGGTGCTCACAGAAACTGGCATGTGGAATCTTAAAAGGTAGGGAAGGGAAGCTGGAGAAGGATATACCTTTTCCGTTTCACCCATTTAATGAGGTCAAGGAAAATGAGCTAAAAGTAATATTCTAGTGCACAGCCTGTGTTTTTAAGAGGCCACCCACATTATTACCTAGATTAAGAGAAAGAAAATCAGAATTCTTGAGTTCTACTTTAATGTGAATTTAGCCTTTATATCAGTCAACATTTTTTTATAATCCTCTCTCCTAGTTTGTTTGTTTGTTGTAAAAATAATGTGGAACTACTATAATATTGTATATCAACTGTAATTGAATAATAAAAAAGATTAAATGTCAAAAAATATATATTCTTAAAATTAAAATAAATAAAAATAATGTGGAACTTGTGGCAACATGGGTGGAGCTTGAGGGCATTAGGCTAAGTGAAATAAATCAGACAGAGAAAGGCAGATACTATATGATCTCACTTATTTATTGAATCTAAAAGAAAAAGAAAACCAAAAAAAACTGTGGCAGATTAAAATCCTCAGGCATGTGTTCAATGCAAAATGTATCACACAGCTGTTCTCTTCTTATAAGATACTACATGGTGACTGAAGTTAACAGTATGGTATCATATGCTTGAAATTTGCTAAGAGGGTAGATCTTAAGTGTTCTCACCACAGGGGAAAAAAGAGTGAAAATGGTAACTATATGAGCTGACACATATGTTAATTAGCTTGATTGTAGTGATCATTTCACAATGCATTCATATATTGACACATCAAGTTGTACAGCTTAAAAATATACGATTCCTATTTGTCAATTACACTTCAGTAAACCAAAAAAAAAAGCCATGTTTCTAAACAACTTGATTCACGGTTCTTATTCTCAAGGGAAAATCCTTCTTAAAAAATTTAAAGTTAATGATAGTTTAATAATCTGATGATTAACGGTATGTGGCATTGCCAAAGCTTTTATATGTTAGCATCTGTTTAAAATATTCTTGCACTAATGCATCACCTGAACATAATTTAATGAAATAAACATATTAATGTTAATATTCTTACTTATATAGAGAGTGCCAGAATCTATCATTTGAAACAAACATGGCATTATACTTAATTTCAGTAATTAGTCAGCAAATGGACCATTACTCATTTACATGTATGGCTTAAATTAATATATCTTGATAAATTCTTAAAATAATTTCATTGTAGCTCCAGAATATTATGCATGGGATTTTGTATGATTCAGGAAATGACTGCAAAAGTTATATTAATAAAGTAATTCTATTACACTCTCCAATGATGCTCTCTTTACTTCATAGAGATGTGTACAATTAGTTGTCAATCAATCTCCTTTTTTTTAAAAAACAAAGTCTAAAGATAAAGATATTTAGGAATAAACATAAATCTGGACTTTTATAAAAGTACATCAACCAAAAAAAAAAGTCAAAGGACAACTGATAGATATAAGTTGTATACTAAGTCTTTTAAAAGTCAATGATTGCTAAGTTAAAAAAAAAGTACATTTATCCAATATTTATGCTTAGACCCACCTGCTTTCAAACATTTGCACTTATGTGCAGAATTCAAAGGAGTATTAAAAAAGCAATTCAAAAAGACCAAAAAACCATACTCGCCTTTCTCTTCATTTCTAAAGGCAAATCTATGTCTGTTCTCTCTCTAGGATGAGAGGACAATTTGTAGGCACACAAATGTCCAGGATGAAGGCAGAAAGTTTAACGTAGCCTGGGTTGTCTACCAGTCTGGCAAGCCTTACGATATTTTCTATAGGCCATTCTTGAGATTTGAGGGAAACAGTACCTGTTTTTGACATGGAAACAGAAAGATTCCATTTGCCGAACTGCTTTTGCCCTTATTTGTCTTCCTATTAGGTTCTCGCCAGGCACTTCCAGCATCCCCTTTCAAAAAATTCCCCAAAGTTTTATTTCATCCACAGAGCTCTCCCTAACAATTCCTGCCCTGCCAAGGCCTCAACTATTTTTAGATGGCAGTCATAAAATAAGGAACAAATAAAGTATAAATGACCAAAAGTGTTAACCACCATCTGTAAGTCTAAAAATACACTGCCAATTGATATTGCAAGGGTCATAGCTTTTCCTTGACCTGTGGTTTAATGCAAGCTCCACGGTTCTTCTAAGTCTATTTTGATCACCCAGACCTTACTATCTTCTCATAAAAGAGCATTTTCCCCTTTTATACCTCTAAAATTTATTTTACGTGCTCAGGAGTTTGACTCACTGCCTCTTATAAATTCCAATATTTATGACTGTCTTAAAAGTACTCTAGAGAACATTTTGATTAAAAAATCTGACCATAAAATCATTTTTTATAATCCCCAAGATTTATGTTTTTATAAAGGCATATATATTATATACACACACATGTATATGTATATATATATACGAATATATGTATATGTGTTTGTGTTTGTGTATGTATGTGAAAGGTGTATTTGGAACACACAATGGAAGGGCTGCAGCCAGTAATTTACATGAAGCTCATGACATTTATTTAGTGAGTCACTAGTCTAGGCAGAATTTTTATGTAGATGAAAGTAACAACAAAAACAAAAAGGTCATAGATGGGGGTGAATTGTTATTAGTAGTAATAATAGAAGTATTTTATTTCATTGTTCCATAATATTTCTATAACCTCCCAGAAACAACAAAAAGCACAGTGTTTTCATGCTTTCTTAGAAACTTTATTGCATTTCCCTGTTAGACTTCAACTGGAAATACAACATGAGGACCCCAAATATATCCACTAAAATTAAACATAAGAAATCCATACTGTAGTTTTGCTTTCTGCCTCCCAGCATTGTTCTTTCCAGTAGAATTCTTCCTAAACTTATGTTTGGGAATCCAAATAAGCAAGGCTGTAAGTTACCTAGGCTTGAACTGTTACTTTGGGTTGAGTAATTGGTTCCCAGATGGGCACCTCAGTGAGAGGTAGCAAGAGGCAAGGGGATTTTTCTGGGAATGCTGTGAAAGAGGCTTCCCTTTCCTTTCCACTGGCCTGTAATCCGGGAGCTGAGAAGATGATTCAGCCACCTTGCCACCACAGTGGAAAATCCTGGAGCTTTTTGAGTCACATTTTTGAGCTTCCAGTGAGAAGGCAAGCCAGGTGCAGTCCCGTAGGCAGTGCAGAGACTTCACCCCTGGCTATTGTGATCCCCTGACATCCGCCAGCTGCCTAAACTGCAGCGGAACTAGAAAGCCCCCAAATACCAGGAAGCTTATCATGTATAAAAGGTGGCTGGAACCCGGGTGCGGGGCTCAGCCTTTCGAGGTAACTGCACTGGGCCAGCACCGGTGCGCATTAAACAGTCATTTTCTAATCCTCTGAGTGCATGCAGTCTGTCTCTTCCTGCTGACTGAATTTCTGCTACAACACCAGAATAAAACACGGACAGGAAGAGCTAATAGATGAAGAGAAACTTAGTCCCCAAATCCATTTATGTTGGTGGCCCTGCTTCTGAATGTTTCTGATAAATGCACTTGTACTGGTAAAATCACTTTGACTATTTTCTGTCACTTACAATCTGAGAGCCCTAAGTGAGACAGCATCATTGGTTAGAGGAGGATTTCTTAAAGCATAGGCAGTGTATTTTCCAAAGATATTGCTCCCAGGAAATCTCTCATTAAAATGTTTCCGTGGTCAAATACATTTGGGAATGCTAAATGTAATACTATATTTTTCTTCAGGAAAATGGTATTTTAAACTCTAGTCCCTTCATTAAAACCCTTTGCACTTAAAATAAAAACCATCTTTCATGTGGCCTAGAAGATTCTGCATGAATTTACCCTTCACTATTTCTCCCGCTTCATCTTGGGTCTCTTGTTTACCACACCCTGACCACATTGATCTTTTCTTTCCTCCCATATAGCAAACTCTTTCCTGCCTCGGGGCTCTGGATTTGCTGTTCACTGGGCTGGAATGCTCCTCTTTATCTGGCTAATTCCTACTTCTTTTTGCTTCAGCTTAAATCCCACTTCTTGTCAGAGACCTTTCCTAAATCCATCCTCCAATTAAATTGGTAACCCCTTTTCTTCAATCGAATGGCATCTTGTTCTGTCTCTTCATAGCACAATAGAATATTTAGGTCTTTATTTGTTTAACACTCTCTTACCATTACTTTGGAAACCTTGTGAGGACAGAAACCATGTCTGATGTGTTGACATTTCATTGAGCAATGCATGGTGCTGTTCCTGGCACACAGTAGGAACTGGATAAATATTTATTGCCTGAATGCAATCTAGAGCCATGAGGCATCTTAGCATATTATAGGGTTTCAAGAAAGAATCCTGTTTAAATTTGTTTAATCCAGATTTCCCAAATTTATTTAGAAACTGAACTTTGTATAAGTGATTAACATGTATGAATATTCTGAGATACTATTATTCTATAGCTCACATTTCAAAAAACACTGTTTTACATTATACAGGTCATTTGTAATTTAAGGACTCAAGTTTAAAATGAAAGAGGAGAAGTAACAACTGACACCAAAGAAATACAAAGGATTAAAAGAAAATATTACAAACATCTTTATGCCAATAATTGGACAATCTAAATGAAATGAATAAATTCATAAAAACATACAGTCTTTCTAAAACTGAATCAGAAAGAGTCTGAAAATCTGAATAGACAGTTTACAACTACTGAAACTGAAGCAGTAAAAAAGAAAACTCCTGGAAATAAAAGTCTTAGTAGACTGAATGGCTTCACAGGTTAATTTTACCAAATATTCAAAGAAGAACTAACTCCTATCCTTCTCAAACTATTCCAAAAAATTCAAGAGGAGGTAAGACACCCAAGCTTACTTTATGAAGCCAGCATTATTCTAATTTTTAAACCAGGTAAAGACACTACAAAGAAAGAAAATTATAGGCCAGTATCCCTAATGAATATAGATGCTAAATTCCTCAAAAAATATATTAGCAAACTGATCCATAGCAAGACATTAAAAACATCATACACCATGATTAAGTGAGATTTATTCCAGGGATGCAGTGTTGGTACAATAACTGCAAATCAATAAATGTGATACACCACATAACAAAAAAAAAAAAGGATATAAACGACATAATCATATCAATAGATGCAAAAAAAAAAAAAAAAAAAGCATTTGATAAAAGCCAGCACCCATTTATGATAAAAACTCTCAGCAAAAAGGGAATAGAGAGAACATACCTAAAGGTAATAAAGGCCATATATGACAAACTCACAGCCAACATCGTACTGAATAGGCAAAAACTACAAGCATTTCGCTTAAGATCAGATACAAGACAGGGATATCCACTTTCACCACTCTTATTCAACACAGTACTGGAAGTCCTAGAAACAGCAATCAGACAAGAAGAAATAAAATGCATTCAAATTGGAAAGGAAGAAGTAAAACTGTCATTATTTGCAGATAACATGATACTGTATGTAGAAAACCCTAAAGATTCCACCAAGGAACTACTAGAATGGATAAATGAATTCAGCAAAGTAGCAGGATACAAAATAAATATCCAGAAATCAGTTATATTTTTATATGCCAATAATGAACTATCAGAAAGAAAAACTTACAAAAAATTCCATTTAAAATTGCATCAAAAAAATACCTAGGAGTGAATTTAACCAAGGATGTAAAAGATCTGTACTCAGAAAATTATAAGACACTGAAGAAAGAAATTGAAGAAGATTACAAATAAGTGGAAGCATATAACATGTTAATGGATAGGAAAAATTAACAATAAAAATGTCCATACTACCAAAATTAATCTGTAGATTCAATGCAATTTCTATCAAGATACCAATGTCATATTTCACAGAACTGGGACAAATATTCCAAAAATTTATATGAAATCACAAAAAACCCTGAATAGCCACAAAATCTTGAGAAAGAAGAACAAAATTGGAGGTATCACACTACCTAATATCAAACTATACTACAAGTCCATAGTAATAAAAACAACATGGTACTGGCATAAAATCAGACATGTAGATCAATGGAACTGAATAGAGAGCCTAGAAATAAACCCACGCCTTTATAGTCAATTAATATTTGACAAAGGAGGCAAAAGCATACAATGGGGTAAAGATAGTCTATTCAATAAATGGTTTGGGGAAAATTGGACAGATACATGAGGGGGAAAAAAATGAAACTAGATCACCTTCTTACACCGTACACAAAAATGGACTCAAAGTGGATTAAAGACTCAGACGTTAAACTTGAAACCATTAAAATCCTAGAAGAAAACATAGGCAGTAAAATCTCAGACATTTCTCATAGCAATATTTTTTTTTTCTGAAATATCACCTCAGGCAAAGGAAGCAAAAGAAAAAATAAACAAATGGAACCATATCAAACTGAAAAGGTTTTGCACAGCAAAGGAAACCATCAACGAAATGAAAAGAGAACCCACTAAATGGGAGAACATATTTACCAATGATACACCTGATAAAGGTTTGCAAAATTTATAAAGAACTTATAAAACTCAACACCAAAAATATAACCAATCCAATTAAAAATTGAACCTGGCCGGTGTGGCTCAGTGGTTGAGTGTCCACCCATGCACCAAGAGGTTGCCGATTCAGTTCCTGGTCAGGGCACATACCCAGGTTGTGGGCCAATTTGCCAGGAGGTGGGGCATGCAGGAGGTTGCCAACTGATGTTCTCTCTCATCAATGTTTCTATCTCTCTCTCCTTCTTGCTTCCTCTCTCTCTAAAATCCATCAATTAATCAATCAATAAAAATGGACAAAGGACCTAAATAGGCAGTCTCCAAAGAGGACACACAGATGGCCAATAGACAAATGAAAAGATGCTCAATGTTACAAATCAACAGAGCAATGCAAATTAAAAGCACAATGAGATATTAACTCACACTTGTCAGAATGGCTCTCATCAATAAATCAACACACAACAAGTGTTGGCGAGGATGTAGTGAAAAGAGAACCTCCATGCACTGTTGGTGGGAATGCAAATTGGTGTAGCCACTGTGGAAAGCAGTATGGAGTTAGCTCAAAAAATTAAAAATGGAACAGATTCATGACCCAGCAATTTCACATATGGAACTATATCTGAAGAAACCCAAAACACTAATTCGAAAGACTATATGCACCCCTATGTTAATCACAGTGTTATTTACAATAGCCAAGATTTAGAAGCAGCCCAAGTGTCCATCAATAGATGAGTGGGTAAAAAAGCTCTGGTACATTTACACAATGTAATACTACTCAGCCAAAAAAAAAAGAAGGAAATCTTACCTTTTGCAATAGCATGGATGGACCTGGAGAGCATTATACTAAATGAAATAAGCCTGACAGAGAAAGATAAGTATCACATGATTTCACTCATATGTGAAATCTAATGAACAAAATAAATTAACAAATAAATAGAAACAGATTAATAGATACAGAGAATAGACTGACAACTGTCAGAGGGGAGGTGTGTTGGGAGGTGAAAAAGGTGAAGGGATTTAGCAAAAAAATAAATAAATAAATAACAACTCATAGACACAGACAATAGTATGGTGATAACCAGATGGGGAGGGAGATGGAGGGAGGTAGAAGAGGGTACAGGGGGGATAAATGGTGATAGAAGGAAACTTGACTTGGGGTGGTGAACACACAATGCAATATACAGATGATGTATTATAGAATTGTACCCTGAAACCTATATAATTTTATTAGCCAGTGTCACCCTAATGAATGTAACAAAAAATATAAATAAATAAGAAATTACTCATTGTGCATTGAAGAATATTGTCCTAGCTTTTATTATTTAGGCATCCCCTTAAATTAGATAATGGCAGTCAAATGCATTGTTATGAGAATTAGATACTACCCCAGGGCATATTCTAAAGTTCATATAAAAATAGGCTAAAATCCCAATAAATGGTGATGATTTTACCCATGTCCCATCTACATTTGAAATGTGTATTTTACCAATATAGAAAATTCCATTTGAATGCCTTTTTTTTTTTAAATCTCCAAAGAACATTTAAAGCTGGCACTTGCATTATTTTCCCTTAAGAGTTTTGAGCTTAACTTTCTATCTGAGCTCTGCCAAAAACAGATGAGACAATCCAGGAATATTTCAAATGACCACACATATCAACAATCAAATCTTCAACCCCGGTTGCTAACTCCAGAGCACAGTGGAGTGCAGAAAACATTGCAAATGTCCATTAAGCTGAGCAGGTGTAGAGTGAACTATTATTTGACCAACCAGCCTGAAGTCTGCCACAAATGCAGCTTTCTTTCAAAAGCCGCAAGCTTCTCACTAACCACACACAGGCATGACTTGCTCAAAGAAGGGTTGGGAAAATGTCATCATGTGGACCTGACACTCCTCTTTCTTCTGCCCATCTAGATCTGCTTTCCCAACTTCATTTTAAGCCAATGGATTGCAAACCAAAACATACCAAGGAATGTTACAATTTTCCACTTACGGTTTGCCCAACACCATCTGGGATGGGTTTGTTGATGTGTTCAAATTCATTTTCAACAGCTATGGAAGGTAAGAGGTTTTTCTCTCCTTCTTACTTCCAACTGGAATATAAAACAACCCCCTGTTCTTCCAGATCTGGAACTTAGAAAGCCTGAATAACAAAAAAGAGACCCTTTCCACTGAACCTGAGAGCAAGATGAGAGACAGAGGGTCTTTTTAATTAAATAGTAATAGTTTTCCTGCAAGAGACAGACCTTAGCTATGCCCAACTCTGTTTGGCTTCTTCAGTTTACCAAACCCTCCTTGGATTTGAAGTCTCTCTACTTTCATTCAGGGCAGAAGTAAAACTATTGGAACTATATGATGGACATCCTCAGCCAAAGAAGAAAGAGGAATAGGACTGTGGGAGGAGAAGGGAGGTGGTGTTTGAAAGTTGACCTAAAAGGCCAATGATGAAGGGCTGAAGGAAGAGGTACCCTCCATGCAGAGCAGGAGAGGGAAAGACTGCAAAGGAGAGTGCGGTTGTCAGAAATGGGTAGAAAAACTCTAGACTGGCATGCAGGTAAGACGCTGCTATGAGCAGACTGTTTTGCAGAAGGGATTGTTCTATACACTCCTATAGATGACTTGTATGTGACTGATGAGCCAGCACTAATACATTTCAGTGATGGATTGTACTATCTCTCTTTTCCAATGTTCAAGTTAGAGTAAAGAGGTTTTTACAAAAGCTAAAACAAATACCTTATGCAATCTGGCACATTCAGGAATAAATGTATTCAACAGTTGTTTGTAGATATATGCATATTTTAAGACAAAATTCTAAATCACTTTACACAATATCAAACATACATATTCCAAGGTATATATAGAATTCCAGGCACATATAAGAGCTCAATGAATGGCAGAATTAAAACAAAAAGTAGCTTAGATTCTATTCACATGAGCACACGTGTACACACATACACACACACATACACACACTCCTTCATTGCCTTTAAGGGTGCTGATTCCACTGATAGAGATTATTAATGTTTCATATTTGTTCTGATGGTACTTTGAACTCTGAAGATAAATATGATCATTTAAAATAGAGAGTTTTACTATTGAACTCTGATATTGAAGTGAGAACAAAGAACAAAACATTCATATTTCTGCAAGTTCAAGCCAAGATTTTTGTGTAGTGGAGACTTCACTTCTTTTCTCTACCTTGGGTCAGTGATGGTCTCACCAGTGGTGGCCAACATTCTTGAGCCATGAGATGAGCATCACTTTACCAGGCTTTAACTGTACTACAATGAGCATGGTCCTTGTTTTCATTTGAGAATATTTATAAGCTTCAAATTAAGCTTAAGTGAAAGTTGAAATAAAAATGTCAAAAATAAGACAGACTAAATTTCTTCTGAAAAATCTTTTTTCAATTAATTTTAAATATATGAAAGGGGCCAGGAGTAAATCATCAAAGAAAGTCTTAACAACATTGGAACAAGAATAAGAAATGCAAACATTTCTCAGATGAAGGAAACAAAGAGAAAAAGAAGAAAAGAAATCAACATCAGGAAATTAAAATTTCAAAACCTGAAAACACAGCTAGAAGATATACAAATAAAAAAACAGAAAATAGGAGAAATCATTTTTTAAAATGTGAGAAGAAATCACCAACAAATAGAAGAAAGAGGAGCTGAATTACTTTTAAAGTACAGAGATGAGATTGAGGCCAGCTAAATAAATGGCATGTGCCTCAATAGGGAGATTTTACAATAATAATACAAGTCTTTGTATTTAAATGTAAAGCAAATTAAGAAAGACACTGCAAAGAATCAGTGTTATATTAAAATAAATGTACATATAAAACATCCCATTTATGGTGTTCAGGAGGCTCTAGCTTAAATTTATACCCAGATCTGCAGCCTGGGATTCGGTTGTGCTTGGGTATGAAGGGAAGGCTTATAGGATGAATCCACCAGGAAGCTACTCATCTGATGAGAAAAAGAACTACCCAGGAAAGAGCTCATCTTAAAAAAGAAAAAGACAGGATATAGGATTAGCCAGTAACAACACATGAGTCATCTGAAGGGCAGGCCTGTCTGAAAAGAGTGTGGTATCTCTTATTCAGCATCTGCCATATATTGAGTTCTCCCACAACCCACCCTTGCAACAGACACTCATCCTCCACACCCCCTGCCCACTTTCCCTTCCTCTCTACACATGTATATCTGAGGCCTAGGGAAAGCAGTTCAATAAGACTAAAAACAATCAACAAACAAAATAAGAATCAAAAGATGTTTAATCCTATCCTTATAAGACCTCTCTCTTTTCTGCCAGTGTAACATAAAAGAATAAGAGAGAGATCTGTTTCTCCCTTTCATGGATAAGACATCACAGATCTCCACAGAACACAGCCTGCGATTGCCACCAGCAAGTGCCTGCAGATCAGGAAACCTGACGTGGCATGGATATCAGCCCGGTGCCGTGGGCACCTCCAATGGTGGTACATCCTCTCAGGAGGGTTTATAGAGCACATAAGAGAAGTGACTTGTTTGTGGGGTGACTTGAGACATCCCCAGGGAACTCCCAGGAATAGTACAGAAACTCTGAAGAGAAGCTGAATTTCCATGAAGTTTGTTGGTGAAGTGAGAGCCAGAGAAAAATGTTTGTCAACAAATTGTAACCCTGCCTTGGTTTGAGACTAGGATGGTCTATAGAACTGGGGCTATGATTCAAAAGTATAGAAGGCATAGAAGTGCAATAACATTCAAAGTGCAGAGAAAAAAGTAATTGGCATTTAAAATATTTGCCAGTTACCAAATCCAATCAAACCTTCTTCTAAGAATAAGATCAAACTAAGACAACTCTGGTAAACAAAAACTGAGAGATTTTATTACACAAAGATTCACATGAAAGAGACTTCTAAAGGATGTCCTTAAAGATCTGAGATATATGATGAATTGTGAGCAAAGAAAATTGTAAATATATAGAAATATATGATTTAATAGAAATTTTTGAAATCTTAATGTGAGTCATTTGTAAGATTAAAAATTGAAGATTGAACTGAGTGAAATATATACCACTACTGGCAGTGGGTGATTGAAATTAAGCGAATTTTAAAATGCTTGTATTATTTAGGAGAAGAGTAAAGGTAATTATTAGTTTTAAAAATGCATTAGGTTACTTTAGTATTTTTAAATGTGTAGTGTAACCATTAAAGCTATAGAAAAATAGTTTGTATCTCCCAAACTATCAGAGAAAATATAAAATGGCAGAAGAAGAAAATACCAATCAATCCAAAAAAGTCAAGAATGAAAAAAATGAGTAGAAGTAGGCAAATAGAAAGCAGAATATAAAATGGTAGAAATTAATCTCAATATGTTAGTAATTATATGTAAATAAAATGATTTCTTCTTGAAAATCAAAGATTGTTACATTGAATAAATACTAAAATCAAATTTTGTATTATTTATAAGAAACAAACAAAAGTTTAAATTTAAAAGTGAAGAAATATGTTATATATAAATATAAACTGAATGCTCTATACATTCAGAGAAACTTCTCTGGTAACAAACTATAGAAATGATTCCTGAAAGTATAGTCTTATATAAATATAAATTGAAACAAGGTTAGTTAACTATATTAATAACAGAAAATCTATTTTAAGGCAAAAAGCAATATTAATGATAAACAGGGTCACATAATGATACATCTTTTATTCATAAGGATAATAAAACAATTCTAAACTTTAATGCACTTGATGAAATGTTCACAATGTAAAGTATTGGTATATCTACAGAAGAAATGGACAAATTGACTGTGAATATTGGACAATTTAATGCTTCTCTCTCAGTAGTGATATACAAGCAGATAAGATATTTTGATAAGACTATAAAAAATGTGAACATACTTAAGATTGTTTTAATGCACATATGCAGAGCACTGAACCCAACCATTGCAAATTCACATTTTTTGCTATCATAAAGTGTATTTGTTTATCTATTGATTGATCTAGCTAAATTCATAATGTACAAGCTCATATAACATCTCAAAACAAATTTCAAACTTTTATTTTTTTGGTTAATCCTCACTGGAGGATATTTTCCATTGAATTTTTTTTTTAGAGAAAGAGAGTAGAAAGGAAGGAGAGAGGGAGGGTGAGTGGGGGGAAAAACATTGACTGGTTGTCTCCCAAACAGCCCTGACTGGGTCCCAGGAAACCTGTAACCCAGGTACATGCCCTTGACCAGAATCGAACCTGCAACCTTTCAGTCCTTGGGCTGATGCTCTAACCACTGAGCCCCACTGGCCAGGGATTACTTCTTTATCTACAGACATATTCATCCAAATCTAGTTTTAGAAAGCAAAAACAAGAAAGTGTACCTTTAAAATATTATTGAAGAAGAAATGGAACTGAAAATTTAAAACTTCAAACTGGTCATTATTTCATAATAATAAAGTTAGCATAATCAGAGATGAAACAAAGACTTAAAAATCAGATAATATTATAAACAAAGTTTAGGAAAATATATTGAAAATTTAGCTGAAATAAACAAATTTCTAGGTTTTAAAAGTATAAAAATTATCATTAAAAATAAATAGAACACTGAGTAACATTTTAACCAGTGGTTTAATTTCTTCCCCCAAATACCATTTCATAGCCTTGATATTTTGGTTCACCTTACTACCAAACAACCCTGCCCCCAAATATATCTTCTTTATTAACAGAGAAAAATAAACTCTTGGAATACACAAGATTATAAAAAATAAATGTAAAAGGAATAAATAACACTTCTTTTTTTTTGGCTTCTGTGATTTTATACATAGAAAACCCAAAATTCTAAGTGGAGAAATTTTTATTAAAATCAATTGGAGATTTTTAGCAAGGCTAGTATATAATTAATACATAAGAGTCCATTGTATTTCTTTATACCACATAGAAAATATTAGACAAGATTTTTTTTTTAACCATTTGCAATAGCAACTAAAAACAAAGCACCTAGGATTAAATCTAGTAAATGATGTATAAAAATATTTTGGATATACTTATCAAATATTTAAAAAAGGTTTTTAAGGAAGCCCTATATAAATGGAAAGATACATGGTTACAGAATAGGACACAATCGCTTAAAGATATCAATTTTAATTTTATTTAAATTAATCTATAAATTCATGTAAAATTTAATAGGATTTTTTTATGAATGCTAACTTTATATGAAAGACCAAAGGGCCAAGAATATCTAAAACATTCTTGAAAAATTAGCTAGAGAAAAATAATTTACTAGACTTCAAAATGTTTAAAAGCTATAGTGGACAAGACAACGTGATAGTGAAAGAGCATTGGACAGATATTCTAAAGAAACCAAATAGAGGATTCAGAAATGACACCAAATCCATGGAAAGAGAAGCAGGGCATTGATGCAATAAATGGAAAAAGGAAGGATTACTATCAATAAATGATACTAAAAATGAAATATCTATGTGGGGAAAATTGAAATGGATCTTTACCTCATAAGATACATGAAACAATTCCAAATGGATTAAATCAGGACTTAAATCTTAAAGACAAAACTTTAAAACTTTTAGAAAAATCTATAGGGGAATAATTTTATAAGCTGTAGTTTGGGAAGAATTTCTTAAAGAAGACTCTAAATATGCAGACTATAAAATACTTCAACAAATCTATAAGAATAAGACAATTCAAAAGAAAAATGAGCAAAGACACGGAAAGTCATTTCACTGGAAACATATGACAAATAAAAATGTGAAAAATACTCAACTTTGCTAATAATGAAATAACATTTCACAGTAATTTGACTTGCAAAAAATGTTAAATGCCAGATCAAACATTGATGAGATTATAAAGCAAGAGGAATTTTCATTCACTATTGGTTAATATATTAATAGGGTCAACTTCTTCAGAAGGCGAATGAGCCTCACCTAGTAATGTTGAAATGAAATTGCATTAACTCTACAACAGTGATTTCGCTCATAAGGCATATACCCTAGAGAAAGATGTACATATTTACACAGGATTACACAGAATGTGAATGTCCACAACAGCATCGTTCATATTATTAAAAACACTACTGACAACCCAAAAGTTCATCAAGAGGATAAATTATTTTTAAAGTGGAAAGCCGTACAATAAAATATTATACAGTAGTAAAAATGAATAAACCTCAGCTACACACGCCAATGTAAATGAATCAACCAAGATGCCCTTCAGTACATGGATTGGATAAACTGTGGTTCATCCACACAATGGAATATTATTTAGCACCAGAAGAAAATGAGCTATCAAGACACAAAAAGACATGGAGGAGCCTTAAGAGCATATTGCTAAGTAAAAGAAGCCAATCTGAAAAGACTACATACTGTATGATTCCTGCTATATGACATTCTGGGGAGACACTAAAAAGATCCGTGGTTGTTGGGGGATTGGGGCAGGGAGAGGGATTATAAGGTGAAGCACAGAAGATTTTTAGGGCAGTGGAAATACTCTGCATGCTATAATGATGGATATATGTCGCTATACGTTCGTCCATACCCATAGGGCGTACAACACCAAGAGTGAACCCTAAGGTAAGCTATGATTCTGGGTGATTAAACGTGTCAATGTAGGTTCATCAGTTGTAACAAATGTACCATTCTGGTGGGGGATATCAATAAAGGGGGAAGCTAGACACGTGTGGGGGTAGGGGGTAGATGGGAAATCTCTGTACAGTCTCCTAAATTTTGCTGTGAACCTAAAATGGCTCTGAAAAACATAGTCTTAAAATATATATTATAGCCATGGCCAGTTTGGCTCAGCGGTTAGAGTGTTGGCCCATGGACCAAAGAGTTGTGGGTTTGATTCTGGTCAAGGGCACGTAGCTCAGTTGCAGTTTGGTCCAGGCTCTGTTTTCAGTCATGTGGGAGGCAACCAATCGATGTGTCTCTCTCACATCGATGTTTCTCTCTCCCTCCCTCTTTAACCCCACCCCCAACCCCGCCCAACTCTATCTGAAGATAAATGGAAAAATATCCTCGGGTGAGGATAAGCAAGACAAGTCAGAGAAGAACAAATATATTGTAGTCCATGCATGTAAACTTCAAAACCCGGCAAAACTAAATACCATATTCTTTTGGGATATAAATATATGTGAGAGAATAAGAAAGACAAGGCAATGAGTAATGGAAAACTCAGGCTAGTAGTTACTGCCTCTCCTGGGGTGGAGGGCTGAGCTGGGCCACACAGAGGGATTTAAAGATGTTAGTAAGGTTCTGTTTCCTAAACTGACTGGTGGGTTCATGAATGGTCATTTTATTATTGTTGTTGTTGTTTATACATACAGGCATATTATATGAAAATTTTATATACATATTTTATTTTGAATGGAAGTACATGTTTTCAATATATTTTATGTATTTGTTTAAAAGTGGCCGGAGAGTCCACCACATCCTTGCTCCTCAGCCTGGAGCTGTTGGAGCAGAGTGGTGAGTTTTCTAAATCACTAGGTCCTTCATGGTCCTTGCTGGAGGAGACAGCAGCACATCAGCAAGAGAAGCCTCTATAAATTTGTCAGTGGTGTTGGTTCAGGGATAAGGAGTCTAATCAGTGAACATGTAGAACAAACAAGGGTACAAGGATGATGATCACAGAACTGAAACGTGAATCCCTTAGTCACCCTTGAACATTCGGGGAAAACCAAACATGGCTTAAGCGGCACTAAAATGTTTAGCCCACTCAGGCTGCAGTGGTACTGCTGAGAGGGCCAGTCAGAAACTATTATTTTATTTTGCTTCTGGTCTGCAGTGCGCTACCGGCTACTGCCCGAAGAAATGAGATCAATGTGCTAATGTAATTAAGCCAAGCATAAATGTTTTCCACACTGAGTTACAAGAATATTCCAAGCTTTCTAAATTACTAGGTCCTTCATGTTTTAAAATAATTAAAGTCTATAGAGATCACTTTTAATTCTGCTGTTCCTGGGCAGAGCTAAAATTAGTAATGTATTGCATTGCTTCTTAAGCATGATCTGAAAATATTAACATGTGCTCCCAAAAAGCTAACTTTCTTCCAGGAAGGCTCTTAATATCAGAAGAGTAAACTTTTCTGTCTTTTCTTCAACAGATTTAAAACAAAGCTAGTATGTCCTGCCTTCCTCAAGAAATGGTAGTAATTGATTGCTGAGATACTTAAAAAGAGCTATATGGTTCTATGAAATCATGGACAAGTATTGTTATATTTGGACATTTTTTCCTCTAATGAACTCTTCAGATTTTTGGGTTGGGACCATTCCAAAAATTATAAATTAGGAAGAAATGTGTGTTCTCTCCCTGAGGGCAGTTGAACTTTGTTCAGAATGCTTAAGAAAACATCCGGTGGGATGTTTGTTCATGGAGCAATGTCAGCTCATCCTCAAGATTCCCCTTCTAGAAGAGTACAACAGTTACAAGTCCAAATGCCATGAATATTTTAGCATCACTGAACTCTCATGTAGTGGCCACAGAGCAGCTCTAACCAGCTACTGCTGGAGGTCTGGACATGTTGTTTATTCAAGAGAAAACTGGAGGTTAAAGGATAACGTAAAATTGTAAGAGTTATGGTTGGCCCAGGAACTAAACATGAGAGGCATCTTCAGCTAATGAAAAATATATATTTGTGTGTGTGTGTGTGTGTTTGTGTTTAACACTCCTCCATTGAGAAGCATTTAAACACTGAACAGTTAATAAATAAAAATGTGTAAGAAGATCTTGACAGACAAGAGCTGAGCTATAGAATATGATGGTATTTGCCAGAGGAGATGAGGTTATGATTTGGCCCAGAGGTTCTGTCCCCTCTTCTTCATGTCTCATCCCCTCCCATCACAGCAGCAGGCATCTTTCTGATAGTGGCATTCAGAGGCAGGACCAAAGGTCACGAATGTGTGATTCTACAAAGAGAGGAATTTAAAAGGAGATTACTTGGATAGTTCTTCTGTGCTTTTTGATCTCTTAATCAAATTATATGTAAAAAGTTACATGGATCAGCCATTCTAAAAACAGCCTGTGTTTATATTTCTTCATTTAATTCGTTTCTGCAAATCCTATTGAAAGCCCACTATGAGCAAGTTTTCAGCTGGAAACCAAGTAGAATCTTAGAATATCACCAGACTTAAGTATAAATCTGAAAAGGTAAATATAAACCAGACAAATTGAAGTTATTCATTTATTCATAAATAATTACTGATCGCCTACTATGTGCTTAGCACTGGGCCACACACTGGAGATACAGTCATTACATCCCTGACAAACATCAAAGTGGGAGAGCAATATCTATCCACTGCCTCCTGCATGCCCCCTACTGGGGATAGAGCCCAGAACCTGGGCATGTGCCCTGACCAGGAATCGAACTGGGACCTTGCAGTCCATGGGACAACCTTCAATCCACTGAGCTGTACTGGCTGGGCAATCAATCACATTTTTTTTAAGAAAGCCTTCCCTGACCTCCAGGCCAGGCTACTTTCTTACTATATACTGTGTTAACATCCTATACTTCTTCTTAACATTTATGACAATTAAAATTAATACGCTGAATAATTAACTAGTCATTTGATATCTATTTTCCTTGCCAGTATACTAAGCTTTATAAGGCAAGGTTATGTATGTCTTCTTCCTGACTATATGCAATAGCTAGCACATGGTGGACACACAATAACAATTAGAGGAAGGAAGGGGGAAGTAGGGAGAGAGAGAGAACACACATGTGGCCCAGGAGGTTTGTCTGCTACCATCCTTCCTTTAATTAACCACCCCCACCATTCCAAGTGGCTTAGGTGGCAGTGGCTACACCCCAGGACATGTGGCCCAGGCCTCTCCATACCCTTGGGCACCATGATTTTATTCAGAGATGGGCATGTGGCTCAAACTGAGTCAATTACTAGTCTCTCTAAGAGATTTTGGAAGAGATGCTCTTATTTTCTCTTAAATCACAAGATGAAAGGAAAATACGAATGAAGAATTTGTAGTCATTTTCATTTGTCACATGAAGAAGTATTTAGCAGCAGGAAAAAAGTCAGCCCCAAACTTATAAGATCGCAGATTGAGACTTGGAGACAGAGAATGTGTGGAAATGGATTGTAAGAGCAAGAGAGGTGGGCTTGATGACCTCTGCAGGCTCCGGATCCAGCCACATGAGAAGGATGGGCTCCCTGCTCACAAAGGTTGCAGTTACACTAATCAACCCATTTGCTTTAAATTTAAGTTGGATTTCTGTAAGTTGGGTGAAAAAAGCCTGACAAATACAGGAGTAAGGGTTTTGTTTAAACAAAAGTCTAACCCTTCTCTCAGTCTAAACCAATATTTTGTCCTCACAACATCCCAAGTGCCAAGAGCAGTACCCAACATATTACAGGAATCCAGTAAATGCTTTGTGACTGACTGATGAAAGAATGCATGACCTAATAGTAACTGAATATTTTCAAAGGTGCAGATGAAGGAAAGAAGAGAATGTCATTTCAACATGAGATACAGAGCAGTTGCACGGCAGGCAGGGAGTTCAACCTGAGCAACCACAACAGGTAAACTAGGAACCAGTTATAATCGATGAACAAGTAGTGGATTGGAATATAGAAGACAGGGCTTGTGTCTCAATGCTACCATTTATCTACACTGGACTTGGGGCAGGTTAATGAACTCACAGATCTTCAGTTTCCTTATTTGCAAACTACTGATAATAATTTATCATTAGAAGGACTATGTAGGTGTTGCTAAAAGGAAAACATGAAGAGAATACAGAATTCAATGAGACAGGGGGGAAAAAAGGACATAATTCCATGTAAGCATTCCTTAGACACACACACACACACACACGCGCGCGCGCGCGCACACACACACACACACACACATACACACACACACACACACACCGGGAGAAGTAGGTTCTAATATCAGAAGTAGGTTACAGTTTCAGTTGAACACAATAGACTTGATGCCCCATACTAAAAATCAATGGTCCAACATTCCAATTGTGGTTCTAGGAAAATCACTGGGAAGCTTTTCACTTCCTGGCCCCATGTTCTTACTCTGGTTTCTTACTGAAAAATAACTATTTTGTGGTCCTGAGTTTATGGCTTCATAACCTCAGTGTGTCTGAGATGGTAACTCTCCTTTATCTGGGCCTTTTACACTCCAGGAAGACTTAGAAATAAAAGCCAAACTCAATCCTTAGTATTAAAACATTATGTTAAATTCCAAGTAAATCTGTGTGCTTGTTATTTAAGGCATTTGTATGTTTGAGAGAATGTACCATATCAGTTTTGTAATTATTAAGTGAACATTATTAGAGAATTTAGTTAGTCAAGAGTATTGGAATGTGTAAGAGAATTTGATTTTATTACACTAAGTTTAATGTATTAATTAATAAGAACTCTACCATATATTATCTGTGTGACTTTGAGCAAGTTACTCAATACTTTATTACTTCAGTTTCCTCAAATGTGAAATAGAAATCAGAATAGTTAGCTACCTTATGGAATTGAAGTGAGGATTAAATACATTCATATATATAAAAAAACTTAGAACAGTATCTGGCATAGAGTAAGCACAATGTAAATGTTTAGCTGTAAGCATTTAGAAAGGTTTTGCAAGTGAAGGTCATAAATGTACCCTGTCATACATTTGAATCACTTAAGAAAATGAAATTATTAAATTTACAAGTGTAGATAAAATATGTTTAAATTTTAAATGTCATTGATTGTTTAAGGTGGTTTAGTCTGCTCAAATTGAGTTAATTGATTGCTATTTTGATGCATGTAAAGTGATTTTATTTTCATATTATGAATAGTAGATATACTGGTAAAAGATCAAGATCTATAGGTTGAATTGAAAGGCCAAAAGAATGCTAAGTTTTCAAAGTTTGTTAATTTAATAAATTGAATATTAATTCATATTTCAAGTAACTACAAAATTACTTTTGCTCACCCAGAGGTACTTCTGCCCCTAACCTGAAAATAAAATTTGCATTGGCAAATATTAGTTTCTATTCATCAGTGTGAAAGTCAAATAGAATTGCATTTTAGCATTTCTCAGACTATCTTCTAATATATGTTAGGAAACTACATATATTATATTCTCCTCTTGAAGAATCAAGTGCTTATTAGTGTACTGGTAAAGCTGTTTAAATTTATTCATCCTAGATTCCCAACATTACTCTCCCATGGAGAATTTTATTTATGTACATCTACCATCCTTTTGGGACAACAGTTTGTGAACTTTAAGCTCTGGACCAACAGCAAGTTTATAAATCAGCAACCTCAGTGTGTCTGAGATGGTAACTCTTCTCCTGCCCAGCAGCAAAGAGGACAGGTGGCCAAGTGCTGAAGGGGAGCGAGCTGGAGGGGGGTGATAGAGAGATCCACAGGTAGAGGGGAAACCAAGGGCAGGGAAGAGCACTGAGGCACACTTTGTGTATAGACCCATCTCAGGCCATTTCTACCCAAATTCTTTCCATGTAAACACTCCCATGGATGACAAGATGACATAGATCCATCCCTCCCCAACCTTTCATCCCAGTTTTGACTGCTCCTGGGAAAAATATCTAAAGTATTTTATTCATAGTTTTTAATCAATAGTTTTAATAATGTGTCATTCATTTATTAGACTAGGAAACGGGGAAAATCTTTTGTCTAATGCTCCAAAATTCTGGTGCCTGTGAGTCAGACTATGATGGTGGACTCTGGAGAAGTCTCCCTCTGGTTTCCTCCATGCTTTTCTGATGTTCATGCTTTAGTCCCCAGGACAGTCATCTTTTGGGGTTCATGGGCTTCATCTGCATTTGGTTGACCCCCCTCATGTGCATGTTAGTTATCCTAGGAAAACATCTAAAGCCCTTTGCCCCTCAGATTCTAGACATGTCCAGAGATGAGGGGACATTTTTCCATTCACTTGATGTTCTCAACCCATCTCCTTTCCACATTAACTCTTCTAAACCTAGAAGTTACCCCTTTTATCTTCCTGTAGAGGTTCCTCCCCACTCCAGTGAAGTTCTTCTTTCTTCCATAAGAGCCACCATGCTACATAGTTGTGGGTATGCTATTTTCTGAAGCATTATACTTTACATAACAATTTTGGTCAGAGCTTATATTTGCCAAGTAAAATTATGCTTCATTTTTAGTTTGTGAGTGTGTGTGTTCTTTGAAATTGCTCTAACTGCTTGTTGCTGTGATTCTGTATAGTTGAGGTTAACCAGAGGAAATTTATGTCCAGAAAAGGAGGACTGTCCATGTGAAAAATTTTTGTTCTTTACTTTTAATCATTACCTATGATAGTGCGAAAACAAAAATGAGATGTTGTTAGAACATCTAAGAAATACGAGGCAAGGATCTTCATTGGTAAACTATATTTCAGAAATTGAGAATGATTTCATGAGGAATCTGAACGAAATTTCTGCATTGAATAAGGGGTTTGGAGTCACATAAAGGGTTTGACATCAGTAAATGTATATCTTGTGATTTAAATGCTTGAGGCATGTAAACAATAAAATAAAATATAGACTCCTTTTAAAATAATGTTGGGCTCCAAGTAATCCAGGAGACAAACTTTTACATTACATCTTCATCTAAGTCATGCATAAGTAATGGGACAATATGAATCCCAATGGGGGCAAAAATGAGCTCTCTGGGGGTGAAAGTATTCTCAGATGTTACAATGGTTTGTGGTTGGGTAAAACAGATAACATTTATCTGTGGTATGTAAAATTCATGAGGATAAAGAGAGACAATTGGGGAAAAAAGTCTAAAAAGGCTCCTTGGCAGGGGAGTAATAATGAAAACAAAGCTGAGAAACACTGAGACTTATGATAAATTGGTAAAATTATTGAAAGTTCATTTCTCCAGCATTTTTCTGTTCCTGTTCTGAAGTTTATGCTCTACTAACAGAATCCACTGACTGTGTGGGTCCTGCTGCTTTGATGTTGAAGAGTTGTGTCATTTCTCACAGCTGTGACAATTTTGGTGTTTCTTAGATGGCGTGTTGGAAGAATGCTATACATGTGTAATTCAGAATGACATTTTCTAATGGTTCACTTGACTGAACCAAATTTGACCTTTGCTTTGGCCTAAGAAAACCTTAAACAATGGGACTACATTGCCACATGTCACCACTCATAATTTGCAAGACTCATAATTTCCATGCCTACTCAATCTTCAAGATCCAAATCAAGCATTGCTCTGATTTTGAAGCTTAAATAGAGCTTCAGTGTCCAGAGAGTAATCATTCCTTCTGAGCTGGCAGTATAGAGTGCATATGTCAATTACTGCACTAACCACACGCAGTGTAATACTTGTTTCTCACCGGCTCCGCTGAGAGCCCCTGGGTGGAGAGAAGTGCCTTATCTATCTCTGCATCCCTACGTCCTGCCTGCTAACCAGTGGTTGCATCAGTGAGGACATGGGATGGTGCCGTTCAGTGACACTTGGAGTAGAAAATGCAAAGGCACTGGAATTCCAGTGGAAGTGGCAAGAGGATTCTTTTTCCATTTTTTGCAGTATTTTTAACAGAAAAACTTCTAAATCAAACGGTTGCAGTGTCCATCTGCAGCAATCACAACCCTGCCACATTTATTTGCCAGTGGCACTGCTATTTTACTCATACTACAAATGTTCAGAACCAAATTCATTTTCTTTTTCATTCACCCTGCTCTCCCTCCTTTCCCCCATTTTGGATAATGGCACCACCACCATTCACCAGATGCTCAAACCAGGAACCTGGAAGTCGAACATGCCTTGTCCCATTTCCTACCCACATTAATATCTGTTCTACTTCTTTAATATTTTTCTAATCTTTCATCAACTTTTCATGTAACAGAAGCAGCCTCATCCAAGCATACCCACGCACGGGTTGAAGTATGATGTTTGCTGTGGGTGCAGAAGCATTGTTTATTTCAGGCTCTCAGCAGGGGCTTGCTGCTGGAGGGTGCAGATGGCAGTTTGTTGATGTTTGGAAAAGAATGGACTAATTTCAGAATAAAACTGAAGCCATTTTTATTGCATACAGAAAGGGGAAAGAAGGCCGGATAAGAGGGTATGTTAGCTAGACTACTTGTGTAGTAACACAAGATTTGTTTAATTAAAGGCCTGCTCATTTCTTGTCTATCCCTAATGCTTCTCCATAAAACACTGCTGCCCTTGGAAATTCTATATAAGGGGAAAATAGAACAACTATTTTTAACCTAATTACACTATTGATATATGATCACTATTAGGTTTTTGGAAAATACCAAAAATGACAAAAAAGAAAATAAAAAACATTCAGAGTTCATCTTAATAATAATGTATGATGATAATAGTGTTCAACATTATTCACACACACATACACTCAGATTATATAATATGTTAATGCTCATTGTTATATATTTTTATATTATATATTATCTATTTTTACAAAAAGTAGTAGTTTCAAAGTAAACAGACTTTCCAAAAGTACGTTTTGCATTTTTAAACAATTATAAACCCTTCCTGATATCCATACCCCTTTATCTAATGATTTTTAATGGCTCATACCATTCTATTTTATGGGATTTATATGAACAATCTTTCATGCTACAGCGTAATACTTTTCAAATTTTTAATTGTACCTAACACTTTGAAGAACAATTATGTTCATAAATCTTAACACACGTCAACTGATTTTTTTCTTCTGATCAATTCCGGGAAGTCAAGCTGCTGAGTCACGGAGTGTAGCCACTTTTAAGTTCTTGAATGGCTGCTGCTGAATTTCCCTCCAGAGGGTTGCAGAAATTCACACACAACATATATTAAAGACAGTTTTTTTGGAAACCACAATGTGACCCACCTTCACGACAGGGCACAGATGTGGGCTTCCAGGCCATACCACCACAGATTGCACGACGTGACACATGGCGACGGGGAAGGTTCTCATCACGGAAATATTTGAGGCACAGTTACAGAGCATCTAGTAGCAACAGCCCCACGGAGTGCAGACCACAGACAGCACTGCATGCCCACCTGGTGTGCTCATCACAGTCACATGCCCGTTTAACAGAAAAATTTCCCAGCCAGGCTAGTACCACACTCTTAGGATTCTGTTTAAGTCCTATAGGACAACACCAGCAGAGCAGAGAAGGAAATAAATGAAAATACACAAAGAAGCCCTCCAAAGAAAGGCTGAACTAAGATTCTAAAAAGTAACTCTGCAAAACTGTGCCTGCCTTGTAGATGGTCTGTACATCTACGTGTCAAATTAATTTTAATCCCTCACCAGGGCAAGATCTGGGGATCTAATATTAGTCTTGTCAACCATCTCTCTTAGAAATGACTTGGGAGAAAAGTGTAAGCCTTGGACTTTATAGAGCCATTTCTTCCTAGTGCTCAAATCATTTTACATAGGTAACAAATACAATTATGTGTTAAAGTTAGTACCCCGTCATCTCCACGTAACCATTAGGACTACCTCATAGCATAGCTTATTCTAATAGACGGAACCATGTTTTCCAATTCCTTTGCTGCCAACAATGAAAGACTATTTGGATGAGGAAAATGTCCAGAAGCAGAGGCCTGACTTACTGGAGAGTTGACGCCACCATCAATTCATGGGCCGTGGACCCTTGCGCCAGAGACGGTATTCTGGTAGAAAGTGGTAACGTGACACCACTGGACCTCGGTCTACAGAATCCATCAGCCTAGTCATCCTGCACAACTCAATTTATAGACAAAACCCATAAAATTTTGCAGTCAGGAAAGAAACCTTCAAAGGGTTTCATCTCTTCAAAGGATCAATTTTCACAATTAAGACCCCAATTTAAGGCAGCAGAATATATTTAGTGGGAATGCGGCCTGGTAATTATCTGTACAAAATAAGCAGCTCTCAACACAAAAAGGAATTTGCACGTGTGCTCCTCTGTTTGCATAGGCAATCTCCTGTTTTGCACATGAGGCCGTATACTGTGCAGACACGGCTCCTTAAAACGGTCTGGAGCCACTGTGATTGAGCTGGTTGGTATTCACCTAATGTCAGCAATTAGAGTGCAACTGCTGACCTAGGGGCAAATTCAAGTCCTTGACTGTCTTAGAGCTAAATATGTGTATCTTAAAAACCAGAGTAATTTACAAATTGATAGGTTTACAGTTGAAGTGTTTGGGGAGAAATAAGAAATCCAGCCTCTGGAGCAATACATTTTCCTATGTTTTGATTCTTTCCAAGTCCCCAACGTTCAAACACCCAATCTTCAAATAACCTAAATCTGTAAACAACGACTCTTTTCCACCCTGCTTTTGAAAATCCTGCTGTGAACACCTCGATGATGTTCATAGAAAATTTGGTGGTTCAAAGCTGTAAGAAGGGAACAAGCGATAAAGAGCAGAAATCACAGAGCAGTGAATTTCAAAGACTGGCCTCTCTATGTGTGCATTGAATACAGCCTTCCTATGGCTACCTGGCCACTACACCAGTTTTCTCCTTTTATTTGTCACATCACTTTGCATTTTAAAAATTAGGAATATTGTCTGGAAAGTGTCTTCCTAGTGCAAATAGCTCTGAGAGTTTCCTTTATTTAAAGCCTCCAGATTTTTGTTAGGACCACATGAGATAAAATTCACAAAAATGCTTTTTGAACCTTGAGGCACTTTATAAATGTGCTATCCCCTGTACTATTGCCTAGCAACCCCAAGTTATTCATTAGCTCCCTAATCACTGTGTGAGAAGTTTGTGGTTACAAACACAATTTTTTTTTAAAAATTCATCCAAACTTTATTTCCCTGCCGGAAAAAACAACAACATATATGCCAAGTGTGCATCTACAGTGTTACTCTTACAAAATCAGTGGAAATAATGACTGATTAAAAGAACCAATATATCCACTAACAGTTAGTGTAATAACACTGAAGCAATGGTGAGTTAGGGGCAGAATGGTGGTTCAGGGACATTGCAAACCTTATTAAAACAGAACCTTTTTAGTGCCGTGACAGAGACAGTATATTTTCTTAGAAAACAGTTTTATTTAATAGTTTCTTGAAATTTTAGTGACAGATCTGACTGTTCACAAAGTAGATTAAAAAGTGATAAATGAGGAAAAGCAAAGATAATAGCTAACAGAACAGGACACTAAAATTTATCACCAGTAATAAGTACAGCTCATGAATCAAGATGTTAATACTCTATATCATAGAGAAAACAAATAGTATGACTTATCTGTTAATTCTGACACAAAGCAAGAGAATTTAATGCATCTTCTCAAGATATTTCTAATGTACTTTTCTCCTAAGTAGCTACAAACAAATCACATAGTGATGGTTGAAGCAATGGGGACTTTTTCCCCCTGAAATAAAGTAATTATCTAAGGGATGGCATAAGAGTGTCAGGAAAAGAAAGGAACTTGCTCTTTGTTAATTCCGAAGATAGAAGTGAAGGAAGTATAGAAAGACTTAAAATCGACATAATCTAAGAAAGAATATTTAAGAAGCAGAGTTGGCTCACAATGAAATCGACTCCTTATGAGGTTGTATGTGTTCTGTCACAGACGATGTTCTATTGAGTTCTAGCAGTTTTTAGATGACCATTTGTCAAGAAAGTTGTAGGACAGCATCTTGTGTTTTACTTTTTCACATATTTATTGAGTGTCTATATTCCAAGCATGCTGAATTATTATAACCAGATGCAACTGGAAAAGCAAACCCATTGTGCAGCATACCTATCATGGGTCAAGACCACGTACTGCCAGTGTTAGGGAAAGTGGTCAAGCTCAGGCTTGACCTCCACTAACCCTAAACCTCTTCCCAATCCTGAGGGTGTTGAGCTGCCAATATAATACAGGGCAGGTCAAGACCTGCCTTTGGAGGCACGATATGATAGATGTCAAGGAAATGGCAATTTGGCATTCTGGCTCAGTAATCATCTCAAGACCATGCCCTGTCTGGACAGACAGAGCTCCACTGGTGTTGTCTATCACCTCTTCTTTCCCCTTTGTTCTTGGTCTCAACCTGGTTTATAAACCTAAAATCACGTTGCCTGGAATAATCCTGAGTTTTGCCTGTTGTCCCAATATGATAATGAATAGAGCCTGCTTTCACTCTCAAACCCATTCCAATTTGAATAATAGATTATATTGTCACCTACCTGTGACCCACGATGTCCAGGTAGTCCTCACCTTGCTTGTATTATGTTAATGGCAACTTATGCATGTCAGAATGGTTTCCTGGCTTTGTACAACAGAACCATACAAAACAATGAAACTGTTTTGATCTGCACAAGTATCATTTAACACAATGCCATGCAAAATGAGGACTACCTGCCCTTACTGTGCTTTCTGACAGAATACTTCTGAAGCATTTATTTTTAGCCAGTTGGGATTGCAGCTCCACTTTATCCCTTGCTGTAGATGTTGCCTAAACATATGCTACAGCAAGGATACTTTTCCAGTTAGGAAGCTAAACAGTGGGACTCACACCATAATTGTTATTTTGCAATTGACCTAGGATCAAAAATAAAAGAATAGGAGCCCCTGGCCCAATAGGTCTTCCTTGGATTCAATATAGTTAATAATACAGGTTGGTTTACCTGTGTTAGAGAATCCTGTGTCCTCTGGGGTACCAACAATCTCCTCTGGGTATGCATCTAAGCCAATTCAAACTTTATGATACCTGTAAGCCATATGTAGTGCTATGTCTAATTAGTTAATAAATGGTTTGCTCCATGAATTCCTGCCCTGGGAAAGATTTGAGTTAGTGTATAATATACTTGGTTGATATGCTTAATATACCACTCAGACTTTCTTGCAGAAATCTTCAATCTACATAGAGCTCAGTCAGCACCATTTTAAGCTAACCCCAGGTAATGTTTTCATCTGAGCTGTGGACTTCTTGGGTATAACTTGTTCCATTCATTCAATATCTGGCAGCCTAAGATTGCCAAAGGTTCTGTGGTTTCAGCAAAATTCCAGATTTCTAAGTTTCTTCCCTCTGCCTTTTATGTTCCACTAATGAACTGTTTCTACTGGAAGTCCTTTGTGAAGCAGTTCAATAGTAGAACATAATGAAATACCCAAGTATCAACTATGTTTACAACTTGGTCCCAGCCCGGCCGGTGTGGGTCAGTGGTTGAGCATCGACCCATGCACCAAGAGGTCACTGGTTTGATTCCCAGTCAGGGCACATACTCAGGTTGTGGGCCTGATCCCCAGTGGGGGACATGCAGGAGGCGGCCAAGCAATGTTCTCTCTCATCAAAGTTTGTACCTCCCTCTCCCTTCCTCTCTCTCTAAAATCAATAAAGAGGGAAAAAAAAAAAGAAGTTGGTCCCAGATATGATAATGCATGTTCTTAGAGGATCACCAAGCCCACCAGCATCATGCCACATTCACAACTCAGACATTCAATAATCCAGGTTTGAAGCAGGTATGACAAACCTGGAAAACCTTTCTCCTATCATGTGACATGACAATCTTGCTGGATCAAGTAGGTCTTGGTTAATTTATTTTAATCTAGGTTGCCTAAAGTCCCAGCCCCTAGAAACAGCTTCGCGAGAAGTGTACCCAGTGACCAAATCTGTTCAAATCTGTGCCTTTCTGAGTGTTTCTGCATCTTCTGGGATGTCTTCCTTCCTTTTGTCATTTTTCACACAGGCTTCGCAAGATTTTTAAAAACCAATTTGTTTACCTTTACCAACTTTATTCTTTTTTATAAATATTTATAACATTTGCAGGACCTCAGTAATCAAAGCATTGTTTTGTCCCCTTGGAGGCAGCCTTCTTTTTTTTTTTTTTTTTTTTTTTTTTAATCTTTGCAAACTTAATACATTGCCCAAATTTAGAAAGAGTGTTTCTAATTTTAATTATGTTATTACTTATGTTTTATGGCTTTAATCAAATACTCATAAGAGACTTCAGTTTTTAAGCTGGCTAATCATTAGAAGATTGACAATCAACAAATGGGAATTAGGTGAAGATTTCAATTTTTTGCTTTATTTCTTTGGTTTTGTTATGATTCTCTCCTTCCCTTCTTCTCTCTCTCCCTGTTTCCCTCCCTCCCTCCCTCCCTCCCTCCCTTCCGCCCTCTCTACCAGGGATCCAGAATCACTAGGTAGACTCCTGCTTTAAGGCCACAATACCAGATGGAAAGCAGGGGATCTTCCACCCACAGAAATCGCCCCCCTGAAACTTCCCCGCAACAGATTAACTGAACTTGGAACCATGGCGGCAGGACTGATGCTTTCTCAGTACACAGTGGTACATCTACTCCAGTTATATATAACTGATGTCTTTTCAAATTCAGCCAGTATCTGGTCCGATTAGCTGATATGTGTGTTATATTAAACTTCCCTACTGAGAGTATATCGTTCTTAAAAATCTTAGTTTCCGTGGCCACTGATTTGTCCATAACACTGTAGCCATCACAACACTGGATGTAACCTGGAATAAATAGCATGCCACTTAGGAAAATTATAGCATGTAATCCAACCCACCAACAAGTAATACAATCAACATAAACTACAGATAGGTAGACAGGCATGAGATATCAGGAGAGATACTGATTTTTGAAAACTTCATGATATAGAGTTAACAGGAAGAACTTGGTAAATATGACCCAGACACACTTTTTACTTGTTATATAAATATCTTCTTAAATGACATTGTAATCCTATAAGATAGAGACTGTTATTATCCCAATTTTACTAATGAAGAAACTGAGATTCAGAGATGTTAAGCATTTGCCTACCAATCTGTGAACTGATGTTACTTTTCTCAGTTTTCATCAAGCCACGCGACTTCTATTAATCACCATCAGCACATCTGCTCTCTACTGCTTCTGCTGCCCAACATATGCTACTGACACAGCTGCTATCTTTTGTTTTCTGTTTTTAATGTTTTTTTCTGAAGATTTGGCTTTGACTGTGTGCTGATCATTTCTTCTGGCTGGTAGGCTAAGTTCTTCCTGCATCTTGACATCTTTCACTCAGCTTCTAAGAATTCCTCTTGCTCTTCACTGGAGTCTTTGGCTTGTTCATTCTTGATTCGTGGCTTATCTGAAAGGTGTAAAGATCCAGGAAAAAGAGTGTTGAATAACTAAGACATTACTATACTGGACAGAATGTATTTGAATATCTTAAAGGAGCAAACAGAAACTGACCTTTATGTTTTTTAATGAAGTGTGTTAGTACATGTATGTATAAATATACATATATACATATATGTGTATCTACATATACATATAATCATACATATATATATTTTTAGGATAAAAACATTTTCAGAAACATAAAATGTAAGAGCTCACATTGCCTTCCCTTGAATGGCGTGGGTCTCTGGGGAGATTTGCCATCTCTTCCGTTGCTATCCTGGTTTATAAACTCCCTTAGTTAAAGACATTTCTTTATTTTGGAATTTATTGGTTCATATGTATAATCAAATATCTCAAGGCACATTATAGTGTACTATTTTTTCTTAAGAAAAAACAAACCACAAGTAACTAAAGTAGCATGCCGACAACAATAGACCTCAGTCTAGAACGATCCCCAGTTAACCACCTGTCAACTTAAATAAAACTTCCTGTCCCAACAGACTTCCTTTAGGCAAAGCCTTGACTAAACAGAAGGTTTGACCTTGCCCTCTTCTTGTCCACTTTCTGTTCACTACGATCATGTTTAAAAATCAGATTGACATTATGAATTAGGTCCTCATAGTTGCTATTACAGATAAAGAAGAAAAGCAAAAATACAAAATACAAAACAAAACATAAATACAAAATACAAAACCCACTCACCCATAAGAGTTCTTATCTGAAGAGAATTGATGAGGCATCTGTCTACTCCAGTCCAGTGATAAGAGTAGGTAGGGCCAGCTTTAGATGTATACAAAATATCCAAACATCATTGCCTCTGTTTTATGAGCCCGTGTGACTGAGCCCCAGCCGCACTCCTACCGCACCACTGCAATAGCAAATGAGGGAAAGCCAGGGTGAGGCTCCTATGTACATCTCTATTTCGGCATCTCAGGTGAGGTCTAGACAGCCAGTTGAATCAACTGTGTTCTCAGCACTGCATAAACTATTAAGCTTTTTCTTGCTCAAAGAATTGGCCAAGCCATTTAGCTAGTTTATCATGGGGTTCTGGTTCTAAAATGAAGTCTGGAAATTATTATTTAAACTTATTAGGGAACAAGAGAAACAAATGTCTTTGCAATTTCTCCTTGCCTGGGTTGTGAAGGAAGAATTGTTGCCCGAGCACATGAACACTGCTGAATGTTCTTAGGTGCTACCTGGACAGCAAAGTGAGTTGGGGAAAAACATGACAAAAGTGTACCCAGAATGTTGAACACTAAGCATTTCACTTCATCAAAATCTTTGGATACAAGAACATAATCTTGCTTTCTTAATGCTTTAAAAGAATTACAACTTAAAATAAATTAGGTAAGTTATTTACCAGTAGCAATGTAATGACATCAACAATAATGATTAACATCTTTTGAAGTGTTTCCCAAATATTCTGAAGAGTAATCACTCCTGATATATGAATAATTTGAAAACATGTTAGAAATGATTCAGTATTTTTAATAGAAAAAAATACACTGTATTTATTGTTGTATATAGGAAGAAGTCACTGTATCTTTTTTATTTTATTTTATTTTTTAAATTTTTTATTATTTTTAAAATTTATCTTTATTGTTGAAAATATTACAGATGTTTCCCCCCCTTTTCCCCCATTGACCCCCTCCTTCCTGCTCCTTCCCCTTCCCCAGGCCTTCACGACACTATGTCCGTGTCCATGGGCTATGCATACATGCATATAAATTCTTTGGTTAATCTCTTCCCACCCCCACCCTCTTCTCTCTGAGATTCGTCAGTCTGTTCCATGCTTCCATGTCTCTGGATCTTTTAGTTTGTGGTTTACACAATGGAATACGATGAAGCTATAACAAAGAAGGATCTCTTACCCTTTGAGATAGCATGGAGGGACCTGGAGAGTATTATGCTTAAGAGAAATAAGCCAGTCAGAGAAAGACAAGTATCACATGATCTCACTTATATGTGGAATCTAATGAACAAAACAATTCAGTATTTTTTAAAGAAAAGATATGACACTTTGACATAAGCACCGTGGCAATTTGCATTATTTTCCTTTATTTTTTTAAGTGGCAGATTATATTCTCTGACATGAAATCTCTGTGGCCAAAACATTTTTAAAAATAGTTTTTATATGTGCATCATATTGAATTCTCACATCCTTTTAATCATTTGCTGGACAAATTAAGTAGTGAACAGAAATTTATTTACATGAGATTTATTTATATTACTGATTAGTAACTTCAATGTTCTCTAGATTACACACTCTTATACATCCATATTCCTCAATATGATGCATTTATTATAGAACTTTCACATATATGAGTGTGATTTTAAAGATCAATGCAGGTCTTCCAACTTTTAACTTTCTGTAATAATAAATATCATCATCATATTCATGTAGGTGTTGTTAACAATCTAATATGGTTTGGTCTTCTCCTCATTGCTTCATGGACTGAACAGGCCCAAATAGCTAAATACAAATTCTTCCATCTCCACTGCTCTTACTTTTAAAATATCTGGCTTGCGGTGCTCTGTTTGAAGTTTCTTTCCTATATGTTAATGCAACGTTCCTCAGATTTTGCGGCATAGTCAACTTCATGTTGAAATATAAACGCTATTATGTGGGAATCATGCCATCATCTGTCTTCTCCATGTGACCCCTTCAACAGAACTGGCTTTGAGGCAGTTTTGTTAGCATCCTGATGACTAGCTTGTTCTAGAATTTTGTTTTTGGTAACCTCATTCTATTTATATGAAATTGAGCCCAGAATATAGCTGATGCTGATGAAATGTTTTGGGGAAGAACTATCCACAAAGAATTTTTGACAGAGAGCCATACAATTCTCGATTCTTTTGGAATTAGATTTTTATTTAATTTAATCTTTAAATTAATAATTAGATGAAGAGTCAATCAACCATTATTAAATGTTTCTTCGATGCAGTAGCTAAATAATTACTAAGCAACTATATTGTGTATGGTATAAGGGGGGAAAGAACATTTGTTGAGCATGAAATGCTTTATATAATCATCACCATGCTCACTACAATCCCATAGATTTGTTTGACTCACCCATTGTTAGAGATGAGCAAACTGAGCCTGAGAGAATTTCAGTAATGGCCCTGTTACAGTAATGATGCAGGATTCAAATCTTCGGATTGCCTATTTAAAATCAATCAATGCATTGTTCCATTGTTCCAAAGGCTAAAATATACAATGTCTGCTCTAAAGGACTCTTTATAACATAGTGAATTAAAACATAAATAGTTCAATGACAGCCCAAGAACTCAACAATAGCAGACTTAAAAGGCATAAAATATGACAAAAAACATCATGAGATTAAGTGAAAGAGATTGATCTGTGATAAATCCTGGGGAATAAAGGTTAGTACAGTTTGAAATGGAAAGAGATTGATCTGTGATAAATCCTTGGGAAGAAAGGTTAGTACAGTTTGAAATTATTAAAAAGGAGGCAGGAGTTGAATAGGACCTAGAAATAAAGGTCATTGTAAAGGTAACTGGAATTTAAGGTAAGACAAACTGAGAAGAGGGACAAAAATTCTATTCAAGGGATAATTAAGAGAAATGTTGTAGAAGCAACAATAAGTTTGTCTCATTTATGAGACAGTGAGCAATCTATACTAGTTGAGAAAATGTTTAAAAAAATAGTCTCAGATTCCATTTCAAAGGTCATGCTGTGCTTGATTATGTAAAGTTTTAAGAGCTGATAGTAATTTGGACACTACATAGTAGAAAATAGGAAACCATTGAAGGTTTGTGAGTAAAAAAACGACATGATGAGAGCAAGATTGGAATTAGTGTGGAGTAGAGGTGCAAGATATAAGGGAAGGGAAAAGAAACTAGGGGAAAGCAGAGCAGTTAGGACGCTGGGTAATATTATGTATGGTGGTTGTGGGCCTGGATAGAATGGTAGTAGCAGGTTGTAAAGAAAAGTGGAGGAATACATGAAATGTTTTAGACAAGCATCTTCCATTGATAACAATACATGGTCTATTCTTAAGGGTGTAAAGTTAACCTAAGCACTTTTATTAGTCTACATTTTATTTTTTAATTGACTGTTTCACATATATTATTAGCTTGTTTTACAACATACACAATCACAATCCATTATGCTAACCATGAAATAATTATAGACTAAAACCTATTTTTAAGACTTTATCACAATTTAAGTTTGTTATAGACTTTTAGCTATCCTTGAAAAGTGTAATTATTTTTACTGATTTTTTGTTAGAGGAAGGATATTAGAATTAAATGTCATGTATTGATATTAAATTTGACAAAAAGTGGATATAATCTGACTTTAAAAATAAAAATTTAATGCATACATGATTTTTGTTTTTCCCTTGTCACAGACATTTATTTCTCAAAAATATGATCCTATTTTTAAACTTCTATAATGCCCACTAAATAATGTTACATCGGGATTTTTGGATGGAATGATAAGTAGGTTTTTTGATGCACAATGTTAAATTGTGTGTTAACATTTATTTTACTATCATGGAGAAATAATATTGATTTTTGAATGTAGTAATAATTCTCATTATCAAGAGACTCTTCCCTTATATAACTCACTCTGTAAAGAGATGTTGTTCCTAAATCTATTTTGTTCCTAAATCTATTTTGTAAGGCTCGTAATCTTTATTTTTAAATGCGTTTCATGCTCTTATTTATGAGCTTCTTATCATAGTAGCACTCACACTTTAAATAAGATTTGTAATTTAAACTTCTCTAATCTAAATGTGACTATGCAGAGTTGAGACTACATGATCAGAAACAGGCAAATGTCTGCTTCCTTGAAATTTCATCCAAGAGTAATAAGATGTATGTCGGTAATGAAACTTAGTCAAATTTCTGGGTAATGTTAAGTCTCAATTTATGTAGAACTACTTCATTAGATAAGCAGACTCCTTAAAAGCCAGACCTCCCAAGCCAACATTTATAAGACAGAAAAAAAAGGCTGTTAAGAGTAATTCCCTCATTTTTGTTGGTGGTAGAATTTTCTGTTTGGTTTTGGTTTTTCTTTTTTTTATGATCACTAGGGCCAAAAGATATTTCTCATATTGGAATGGAAATTAAAGTGATTTTAGAAGTTGTGAAACATTACCTAGAGCCCCTTATCCAAAATAGCTATCATCTAAGCATATAAGCCTAGGAGTTAAAAAAAAAATCTTATCATTTTTTTCTTACCCATTATTATTCTGGACAAGAACAACCAGTATTAAAATGATGATGATGACGATGCTGATGCTGATGATGATGATGGAGCAAAAGAAGGTTTACAGTGGTTCATATAGAAAATAATGCAATAATTAATAAATAATAATACAAGAATAAACTGTGTTTCATATACCTACAACTGCAAACCTACTTTTGTCCTGCCCTGTATATTTGATGTTGGAATTTCTTGAATAAAAAAGGTAAGTATTGTCAGGGAGGTGAGGAGATGGGGGATGGTGAAATAACCCACCAATAACAATGCTGGAGTGTTACATTTTGACTGGGGAGCATGAAGGAGACTAAATCTAAGTATAAATCAAGAGAAAATCACTCACCTTTCAGAAAAAAAAAAAAGATAATATTTTTCTGTAGGTGATTTTTAGTTTCTCTCTTCCAACAATGACTCTAGAAAGCAGTTTCTTCATGATATAATTTTTTCCTAACCTGACCTACAATTTCTTCAATTCTGATGCTTATCTTTGTGATGTTTTGTTCTAAAATACAATCATTGCTGACCTAGCCATGACACTTGATAAAATTAGATTTATTATACTGTATTCTACTACACTCTAATATATATTGTGACATGTGGGGGAAGTACATTCTCAAAGGCCCTGGTAGGGAAACTCCTACACATGACCTCTCCTTCTTCACAAGCTTGATTCCATCAAATCATAGGCATAGAGACAGCTGCCTGAATCTTTGTTTTTAAAAGCTGGTTCTGCCCAAACTGAGTTCCTACATCTCAACAGAGATCTTACTCTCAGACTAAGAACGAGCTTGCAATCTTTCATTGAAGGTCAAATCCCCTTGAAAATACAGAACCCTAACCATTGAATTTCAAGATACTAAAATATAGAGTCCACAAAAGCCTAGTAACAAAATTATATGTGACATTGAAAAATAGCCTTTCTCTAAAGACTGCCTTGAAGGAACACTACAAGTTTGGTATTCTCAAATTTAAATTTGCCATTTTGTGTATTCCTGAGTGATCCCACCCAGATACATGGTATCTGTCTCTTTATAATTTGGCTGATTCCTGAACCTCTAATGAGGGATGTTAACTTTTTATGCAGAATGAGCGAGTGAGTGATTGAGCCTAGCATCCATAAGCACACACATCTTCATGAGGCTTTGTGTTTGTACATTGAAGTAAGTTATTCTGAATCTGGACAGTGGAGAAGGTCCCTATGGAATAATAATAGTCCATTTTACATGCAGTGATGGATAAGTCCAAGTTAGATTGAAGAAATATGCTGCAGAAATCTTTACGGTGCTCCTTTGAAACACTTTAATATTTATTTATAATTTTTAACTTTATATTTTTATTTTTCAATTACAGTTGACATATAATATCATATTAGTTTCAGGCATGCAGCACGGTGATTAGCCATTTATGTAACTAATAAAGTGATTCTCCTGATAAGCTAGTATCCACCTGACAGCATACATAGTTATTACAATGTCTTGACTGTACTGCCTGTGCTGTACTTCACCACCCCATGACTATTTTATAACTGGCAATTTGTACTTCTTAATCCCTTCACTTTTGAAGTGGTACATATATCCAATGGAATACCACTCAACCATAAAAAAAGAATGAAATCTTGCCATTTGCAACAACATGGATGGACCTAGAGGGTATTATGTTAAGTAAAATAAATCAGTCAGAGAAAGACAAATACCGTAAGATTTTGCTTATATGTGGAATCTAATAAAATACTTTGATCTTCACTCAATGTTACCAATAAAACTGTTAAATCAAGAAACCATTCAAAGATTCCTTAAATGTAGTATATTATATTATAATATTGAAGCTGGAATATCATTCTCAACAATTTTAAATTATGGCTCTAGGTGACAGAAAAAAATGATTTTTATATTCAACATATTGTCTGCCTTTTTGTAATAGACAGATGAATCAGACTATACTACATCTCATAACCATTCCAGTTTTCAATATAAACCATAATTATTAAAGCTTAATTATAACAAGGAGAAGCAAATAGTAATGTCTCTAATTAGGAGCATCCCTTAACTATCTTTTCCATAAAATTTAAGTGTATCTATATTTAATAATGTGCTGTGAATTAATTGCTTCACATTATTTTCATCTTATCTCACTGGCAAACATTACAATTCTTCAGGAATTAGTCAGTGTTTATTCAGTCAACAAACATGTGTATTTTTATCTTTCCCCATGCCAGAAGTAACAGTGCAGAATAAAGATGAAGCTGAATTGGTAATGATAGTTAGACTTCACTAGGCTCAGACGAAACTTTCAAGGATTGACAACTATAATCTCTGTGTGGTATCTCACTTAAGGAAATGCATGATTATTGTAATAATGGGTAAACAAACCTAGGATCATGTATGTTTTCATTATTCTTTCCTGCTATGGTATTACTTCTACTCATCAAATGCAGTTGTTTCAAAGATATGTGTGTAAATAAGTCTCAAAGTTAATGAGGACAATTTCTTAACTTCAGTTTTCTTTCAAAAGCTCACAAATCACATAGAATTGCCTCTCGAGGAGAGAAATTCTACTCCATATGGAAAAACATAACAGCACCAACACTCGGTTGTAAAAAGCAGAGCACTCAGACCAAAAATGAATTGGCTAAAGCTTGAGCTATTTGAACAATAAAATAATGATAGGATTGTATTATAAACCAAAGAATAAAATAAATATTCATGAGTTCATACTCATACAAATAAATGATGAAACAAACAAACAAACTGGGGAGGAGGGACAGCTCTTCCTCACAGAGAATTTCCAATTACTAAATATTGAATTAATGAGGGAAATAGGAAGTCACTAGTAGAACACCACAGTAATTACTGCTGCCAGCGATATCCATGGATGAATGCTAAAGATAAATAGGAAATCGGCATACACTCAAAGTACCTCCCTCAACATAATTATTAATTACTGTGTAATTTTAACATCCACAGATTCTTTGATACTTCTCTCTAGGAGGTGAACTTAAATCCTCCTCCCCTTCCGTGTGGGTTGGACTTATGATTCAATCCCCAATAAATAGAGTTTGGAAAGGAAAAAAAAAATAGTAACTTTATAGAAGCAAAACCTGGCAGGGACCATCTTCACCAAGTGATTGAAGTTAATATCACTTATAATAAAACACCGATACCAAGAACCCTCTCAGATGATGATGACACCGCATCTCTGTATTCTTCCCCAAAATTCATGACGACAGTCTAATTATTTAAAAGCATCAGACAAACCCAAATTGAGGGACATGCTACAAAATATGTGACCAAAACTCTTCCAAAGTGTCAAGGTCATCAAAGACAAGACTGTCACAAGTGATAGGAGACCAAGGATAGATGATCACTAACTGCAGTGTGACGTCCAGGCTCAGTCCCTAGAACAGCAAAAAGACATTAGAGAAAATGAGGAAAATATGAATACAATCCAGTTTGTTAAGTAGTGTTTTACCAATGTTATTATCTTAGTTTTGATCATCTTACCATTCAAGATGTAAGTTGTTAACTTTAGAGGAATAAGAGAATTCTGTGTACTATCTTTGCAATTCCTCTTACGACTAAAATTATTTCAAAATAAAAGTTTTAAAGAGCTGGAAAGAAACATAAGTGAAAAATTGGTTCCACCCGCCTTCAAGCAGGTAACACATCATTCTTTCGTGTAGTTAATCATGTATTCCTAGAATGCAAGCCCCATTAGGGCAAAGAACTTGTACCTGTTTTGTTCACCATAGCCGCAACATGCAGGGCTAATATATGATGAGAGGATTATTTTTAATTGAACTACAAATAAATTAGAGAACTGGACTTATCCCTACAGCTTAAAAGTAAAATAATGACCATAACAACAATAGCAGCAAACCCTGGGTATCAAGGGTGTTCTCATACTCTTATTTTTTTTTAAACTATCACATTCTCATAAGCCATTTCCCATCTTCCTAGCTATGAGGAAGTGAGATAAATATACAGACAAGGAATCACACTGTGCTTTGTTTTAAGATTCTTTAATCATGGAGCTAGATACCTCCGTCCGAAATTTTAATGAATAGCTGCGGTAGCCTGGGGCAATAGACAATCGGTTCCATGGAAAGTGATCTGGAACTCATTCCCAATCACCAGGAACTTGTGAAATGATGCATTCTGTGACTGACGGAGGTTTCTGAGTTAACACTCTGCAGGAAGTTGACAGGGCACAGGTTACACTCTGCTTTATCTTCAAACAGGTCTGAGGAGGAAGGGAAAATTGGGGGGAGATTACAAACACCTCTGGTGAGAATTCTTTAAATGTGAGAGAGTTTCACCCTGCTGTCAGAAAGCCTCATTCCTGACACTTCCCTCTATCGAAACAGAATCATCTTTGGAGCGTAAAAATGACAGGATATGGTTTTTCAGTCACAGAAAGGGTAACTATTGGTGAAGCAATTCAACCCCTGTAATCTGACACAACAAGAAAAAAAATAAATATTCTGATCCACATTCAAAATGTGATACTTTTGAGCCAGGACACAAATAATGAGTCTACTTAGCAACTGAATTGGCCAAAATAAATATATTTTCTCTTCTGTTTCTTACCTCTCCATACGATATATAATGCTTGCTGAAAAGCAACAAGAACATTCCATGTGGATATTTCTGTGTGTGCTAATCTCATAAAATTACAAATAAAACTTTCACAGAATTGTAACATCTGCTTCAGGGTTACCCTGGAGAAAAGTCATCTTTGCAAATCTTGCAAATCACATGAAAACATATCAGTTAATGTCCAAGTTGCCTTCCACATTTGGTATTCACGTTGTCTGAGAAGGCTTGGAGAACATCAGCAATAAATGCCAGATGAGGAAAACGAGTCTCTGGATAGAAAAGAAAGAAAAAAAAAAGGCTTTTGCTTTATGTTACTGATAGTATTATCAAAATCGAAGTAAAATGTTATTAATTTGTTCATAAGAACCTAGGGTAAGTTATTCAGTGCACATTTTCTTAAGAAACAACTGGTATGACTGAATGCGGAATGGAATGTCCAAAGAGTTTGACCTTTGCTTTCAAGCTGGAGCTACTTGAAGGGTGTCGAGTTAGAAGTCCACAGACAGGCTGGAAATGAGCCTGGTGCCTGCTCTGCATTCTTCTATCTCTGTGTCCACTTCCACATAGACAGAGCATACCTAAATAGTCCTCAGAGGTAACCACATATTCCTGTTCCCACTGCTACCACCCTGGTCCAGGCCATCGTGTTTCCCCTTGCTCACATCTGTCCAGTCGTGTGCTGGTAAGCCAGCTTTCCTACAACAACAGCAAAAACAACAAAACCCTTTTATGGGGTGTTTGCCAATTTCCAATATGTAAGTTCTCCCACCATGGCCCATTTCAAACTACTGACAATTTAGCAACAACCAGTTAGCAAAATTCCTGAATATTGAACAGTGTGGCTCAGGCCTCCTCGGGACTCCGTGCATTGTTTCATGTAACTGGTCATCTGTCAGCACCTTACTTAGAAACTTTCAATAGCTTGCATTTCCCTGAGCATGCAGTGCTGAGTCCCTCACTGAACTTACGAGGCCCGCCACACTCTGGCTCATGGCCACCTCTCCAATCTCACCCAATGCCCCTCTTCAGTCACACACCAGCCAGATTGCTTTATTCCAGTTCCTCTAACTTACTGTGATCCCCCTGGTCATCGGGCCATTGAATATGTGGTTCCCTGCTCTCTTCATCTTGACAACTTCTACTTCTCCAGGGTTCAGCTTGAACATTCATTGTCCGGGCAAACGCTGAAGGTTCTGAACGAGGTAGGTGTTTCTAATACATAACCCCCAGCTTTGCTCACGTCGGAAAGCTCCTCGAAGTCCATCAGAACCACTTGTTTCAATACTATCTACCCTCAGAACAATAAGCTTTTGAAGACAGAAGCCATGGCTTTGAGACCATCACTTTATTTCCAGGGCCTAGAAAAAGTGTGAGTAGGCCCTCAAATACTTGTTAAATAACTTGCCAGTGTGGGTTTTCATCACACATACTCTATAAGTGCATATTTATAAATAAAAGAAAGTCATAGTTATAGTTAGAGTCATAACTTTTGTCATTTAGAGTCAAGTACATTCCAAAAAAAATAAAGTTCTCAAAATTATTAAAAGTATGGTTTGAAGAGTAATATATTCTGAAAGCTGAGGTCTTATGAAAGCAAAAAGCTTGTAGCTTATGCTGGTGACAGAAATGCCACCTTAAAGGGGCCTTCTGAGCATGACACAGAAACACATTCCTTCCTATTCCAGGGCACACACTTTTGAATCCTGGTTTCGAGCCTGGAACTCGGAGATTAATTTTTTACAAACTTGTCAGAGTTGATACACACTAGGTCTCTGCATTTACAAAGAAGTCAAACTAGATGATTTTCAAGTTTGCTGTCAGTTCAAGTGTTCTAAGGTCTATAAATAACTATGCATGGTGGGTGGTGGTAGAACTATGAACTCCTCCACCGTGTTCACTTAGTTTCTTGTCCTGGTGTCCTGGCAGTGACCTTGGAAGTCAGAAGAAAACATACCTATAAACGGGGACACACTTCCACTGAGCAGTGCCCAGAAAGAAGGACTAGGGTGGCATGGTGAGCGTAAGTTTGCTGTGCTAGCCACCGACCTTTTATCTAATGTTAATATTGGGGAAAAATTATTTTCAGAGATGGGAGGGACTCAAGGTGTATGTAAAAACAATACAAAATGCTTAAGATACTGTGCCTGTGTATTTTTGAAACATATAGATTCCTAGATGTGGTTTTCCACATAAATTAACAAAAAATATTAGAGCAGTTTATGAAGAATACCATATAAATGTTAAAATGTATTTTTGAAAGCTCAACTAAAATTATAACCCCAGAAATAAGAACAGTCCTTCATTCTTTCAGGATACAAGTGCGGAATACCTTGTATTAGGAGGTATCAGTACTTCGGGTGGTGATAGGGATGGACATCTGAATATGACACAGTCTGTGCCCTCAGAGTGTTCACAGTATAGTGTAAATACTTGTTGTTTTGAGTGATGAGTATAGTCATAAAGGTTTATATGAACTCCTATGCAGGAGCAGGGGGTGCATGCCATGTGTTCTCTATTAATTAGTTCTTTAAATAGCCACAGAATGTTCTCAAATAGATCTTAGGTTACATAGTCAGTCCCCTCTCAAATTTTAACATACCAGTAACACTGTTACATTAAATGTGCACATTGATTTCAAGTTGGATCACATTTTCAAAAATGTTTAAAAGTGAAAAAATATGTTTATAGAGAAGTAACGAGATAATGAGCTGAAGAAAACTAACTTAAATGACAGCCAGACCTCTCTTACGTAAGTAATTATGTTGCTAAGGGAAGCTATTGCAGGTGTATTTGGGGAGGGGCGTGGTTAGAAAGGTGCGCTCTCCTCTGGTGCTTGCTTTTGCACTGGCCAAAGTTTGGGTGGCGAGTGGGAATGGGGATAGTGCTATACAACTCAAGGAAAGACAGAAAATCTTCAGGAATTTCCAGGGCAAATCTGAGAGTGAGGGAAATGAAAATAAATGAAAGAGATAGAAAAGTAGGAAAAAACCGTTCAGGAAATACTGTGATCCTTGTCCTCTAATACGTGAGAATCCAGGAATTTTCATCTTGAATTTTCAAAGAAAAGGGCAGAGAGCTTAATGAAATGTAAGATATAGACAGGGTTGGGCTCTTGGGTGTGCAACCCACGTGGTCACCCCATACTCCATTCAATGCTCTGCTGTTGCTGCCTGAAACTCCTAATAACCTAAGGCATATTTTGCAAGTGAGGTCCAGTGGGACAATGGAGCATGTTTGTGAGCAGAGGAGATGTGTAATATGCATGTCTGTCATTTCTTCGCACTTTTCATTTGCATATAGTGGCCTCAATGTCCTATGAACACAGAAATCCCATGGGAGTTCAGCATGTTGCCCACTACTGAGTTAGTAGGGACATGACAGCCCATGGAAGCTTCACTTTCAATTCAAACAAAACTTGCTTCAAATGCAGAAAGGAGGCAATGGCATTCTAAGAAACACGAATGACCAAGAAATCCTATCGTATGTCTTCTTACTTGCATAGCTTCTCTGTATTAGCCCACCAATAATGCTAAAAGTGTTAACATTGAAGAAAAGGGAAAGAAAAGATGATGCATAGTTCCTTTTCCTTTCAGTTCTTCCTTACTGATCAGTAAGCCTAGGGCACAGGAATGTTGTTAGAATGTGCACATATCAAGAAGTGAAATAAAAACAGTTGAGTTGCCCCTAGCTGTTGTGGCTCAATGGTTAGAGCATCAGCCTTGGACCAAAGGGTCATGGGTTTGATTCCTGGTCAGGGGCACATACCTGGGTGGCAGGTTTTATCCCTGGCCCTGGTTGGGGCCGCTCTGGAGGCAACCAATTGATCTCTCTCTCTCTCTCTCTCTCTCTCTCTCTCTCCCCCCCCCACCCCCACTCCTTCCACTCTCTCTAAAAATATATACATATCAATGGAAAAAATATCCTCAGTGAGGCATAACAACACAAAACAGTTGAGTCAGTTATAGTAATAATTAAAAATATATGCATGTAGAAGTTACAAAATACAAATTGTGTAATTTCAGCGATTCTACAGATGAATAAAATGCTCTTATATTTGCATTTAAAACTGGCATTGCACAATGCAAAGATGAAAAGTTAAAATTCATTCTATTTAAATTTTTAATTTTCTTTACATAGAACAATAATAAATAACAAATTTTTAAAAACATCATCACATGTTGAGAGATTACAGATGAGAAGGAAAAGCTTTATGTTCTACTACCTTTATATTTTAATGCCTTTTTTCCCCCTGCTTTTGTGAACAAGAGGCTCTGAAGATACATTTTTCACTGGGTACCACAAATTATGTTGCTGGCCCTGGATATACATATATAATTATGTGTATAAGTGACAGCAAGACAGAGGAAGGGCGGGAGGGAGGCAGAGAGACAGAGAGGTCTAGAAATCTCCTGTGCACACACCAAAGGAAGAGAAAGAAATGAGGTTCACTTCCCAGATTCTCTCTCTGGTGACTATTTAGCTTGGAATGCTTTCCTTTTTCAAGCTCTAGTTAAAGAAATTCTTGATAAAACATTCTTTCGATGTTACATACTTAATACTGATAAATACTGTAGACTTATGATAGTCATTATGTATACTCTAATCTTATTTGAATATATATATATACGTGTGTGTGTGTGCGTGTGTGTGTGTGTGTGTGTGTGTGTGTGTATCGTCACCATTAGGGATTTTAAAACATATTCAACTGATATCTGTTGTCTACCCTCAAAACAAATCCAGAATCATATCATTTCTCCCATCTCCATCTGTACCAAGAACAAGCCACCATCATCTCTCACCTGAATTATTGCCTGTCTTAACTGGTGTCTCTGATTCTGTCCCTCCCACACACATACTATTCTTTTAACACAGAAGCCAGCCAGATCCTTCCAAAATTTAATTCAGATCATGGGCCCCCTTTGCTCAAAATTCATAAAAGTCTTCCCTTCTGTGTGGAATAAAGGCCCCTTGCTTTGATTGGCTACTTTTCTTTCTTTATTTTAATGTTTTTATTGATTTTTTTTTTTTTTTTTTAGAGAGAGAGGAATGGAGAGGGGGAGAGAGAGAGAAATATCTATTGGCTGCCTCCTGCCTGCACTCCAACCTTTCTATGCACAGGATGACACTCAACCAACTAAGCCACACCGGCCAGGGCAGATTGGCTACTTCTCAAACCTCACCTTTTATTACCTTTCCTACCTTCACGTCACACCAGCCACATTGACTTCCTTGCTGTTTTATTTTTTCTTTCACACCTGTTCAGCCCACCTCTTTGAGTACTCTTCCCCCAGCTATCTCAACGGCGTGCTCCCTTACCTCTTCTTTGTGAGATCTCTTCCATTCATCCTTTTCAAAGTACATCCCCCCACCCTCTGCAGTGTGATCTCCCCAGAGCAGTTAGCACCGGTCAGCACATCACATATTTTACTTATTTTATTTTAAATTGTCTGCTCTCTGCAATGTAATCCCCATGAAGGCAGGAGTTTCTTTCTGTTTGTACAATGCTGTATCCCCAGTGATTAGAAGAGTAACTAGCACTTAATGGGGACCAAATAAATATCTGTTTAAATAGAAGAATGAATGAACACTGGATAAATTCAGCAGCATGTTGTACTTGATGGTGAGTCTCCAAGAAGTCTGAGTTCCTGGGTTTTGTGAATTTGTGGAAACAAATGTTTAGTCCCTTATATCATTGTAACCTGCCATTTTTCTTGATTATTATTATTTTTTAAATTTACTCTCTTTAATACTTGCACCTTAATTGAATCAAATCCCTTGTCACCTGAGAGTGGTGAGGTGCAGAGTACCACACTGCAGGTACTTCTGAGGTTCTACAGAAGCTGTCAGGGGCTTGTATCCAGCAGCTTAGTCAAGCACTTGCCCTGATTAACACCTATGAATATTCTCAGCATGTCTGTGGTTTTGTTCTTGGTGCTGGTGTTCACTTTTCTTGAGATTCTTAAACCAAGTAGCTTACGAGGTGAATGTGAGAATTAGTCACCCAGTCTCAACAGCGATATACTTCCCTTAACGCAAGCAAGGCTGACTTCTCTTTATAAACCATAGCCTAGCCCTTAGTGCTAGGGACCTAAAAACAGAAAAATACCAAATATTTTTGTTTATATCCTTTCCAACATACCATCGCCTTTAGAAAATTATAGATGTGTTGAAAAGGCTAATTTATATTTTTATCTATTTAGTCAAAATAGTTTCTCTGGAAGCCAAAATGTGTATTTTCAGAATTATTCACATCACAAATAACAGAAATCCATCTCAGGCAGCTTATGAATAAGGGGAAGAACTCTAGGTATAAGATGGCTTTTGGAATGTCTGTATTCAGGGATTCAACTGATACCAAAAGATATTCTCTCTCTCTCTCACCCCCCCCCCTTTTCAGGCCATTCTTCTTCATATGGTACACAAGAGAGCTGATGACACCCTCAGACTCATATCCTGCCAACTTATCAACCCCAGGAGAAAGAGGTAGCTTCACTATCCGGCTAAGGAAGAAATACTCTGATTGGGGTATGGCCACCCCTGTAATATATGAATGGAGTGAGTAGGGTTATCTCACTACAGGAATCAGTGCTTGTCATACTGGAAAGGTATGCAATATCACTCATTATAAGCAATCGTAAAGAATTTAGTAAGTTATTATTTATAATAACTATTTATAGACAAGTTTTATGGTTCAGATCTCCAGAAGGAAAGTGGCCTCTAGAAGTCAGGAAGCATGGATTGGCTGCAAAATGGGCACTCCAGGTGTACTGGAAGCCTTCTGTTTGTAACAGACAGTGCTCGTTATGCTACCTGTGACCACACCTGTCTCCTTTTCCATCTTCGAAACAGCCCTGTGAGATAGATGTTATTACTCATCATTTTATGATTGAGAAAGTAAATTGACCTAGATTGCAAGCTTGAACACACAAGAATCAGAGCCCAGTTTTGACCCCAGATTATAATTCTGAGAACCACATGATTTTTAACACATGAATGGAGTGAATAGGGTTATCTCAACTACAGGAAAGAGTGCTTTTATTTTAACACATGGTAGTGTTCTTAGTTAGAAAGTATAGGTGCCCTGACAAAGTAGGTAAAGGTTTTCTTTTCCCCTCCTCCTCCTCCTCCTCTTTCTCCTCCATCCTCTTCTTCTTCTTCTTTTTTTTTTTTGCTTTCCCTTTTCCTTTTCTCTAAGAAAAAAAGACATATTACCTGTTTGAGAAAGTGATCCATTCCTGGGATCACAAGCATGGGTCCAAGAAAGACTAGAAGGTCATGGGCATTGAAGGCAACAGGAAGAATGGGAATGCCTTTGGTAGTGAGCTTAAGATAGAAGATTTCCTTTTCCACTGTTATCATAATATTTAAAGAACAGAGATTTGGTAGCATCTTTCCACTTCTATACATAATGGACGAATTTATCAGTTGTCATGGATTTTATATTAACAGTTGGTATGGAAAGTCAAACTATGTTAGTCACTTACAAAACAACTATTTATTGAATTTTAAATATTGCTAAACATAGTAAAGGAACCTAAGGCATAAAATACCCAGTGAAACAGTAAATATATAAACTAGTAATAAAGATAAATAAAGGAAAGACCAAAACTCAAGTAAATTAACAAAATCTCACACAGGCCACCTCATGTATTCTGATGGTTCTCATCCTCCTAAATCTAGAAGAAGAATGTGTTACAGTCAAATGCAGCTCTTGTTCTTCCTCCTACAAAATTACAGCAGACTTAAATTGTGGTTTTGGTCCAAGTGAAAACTTCCCACAATTATGTTCCCGACATCTTACTATATAAAAAGAAATGTCTAATCCTGTACAGGAAAACGGAATTTTAAAATTAAACCTGGAAGAGTGACTAGTTCAAAACTTACACTCTTTTAGTTATTGGCCATGACCTTTAATGTCACTTAGTTGGAGCCATCAAGAGCAAAGTCCTTCATTTTTAGTTTTTCATTTAATAAAAGTATCTGTGTATAAAGGTCCAAAAGCCCCAAAGGGAACTCGACAGAGTTGTTTCATCCAGAATAGAAATCATCAGTATCCACAAATATTTATGCAGGGAAACCTGCATAGTTTCTCAAGTCCAGGATTAAGTCCTAAATCTTACATTGGCATACTTGGGTGTCTGTGTTTGGGTTCCTACTTATCTTCACATCTTGCTCAAGTAACAATTTCTCACTCTTCCAGGATCCGAAGGCCTTGCCCTCTCCAGTGTCTTGCTGCGTTTTGCTTCCGTGCCTTTACATACACGTGTTCTTTTGGGCAAATGTCTTTTTCACACTTTTTCACACTTTCAGATCTAGCAAACTAATACAGTCTTGAAATTTTAACTCAAACAAAATGCGGGGTACTATTCTTAAAGGAAAAATTCATCCAAGTGTTTGTTCTCCCAAAGTGTTTTTAAAAAGTGTTTATATATCTCTATTATAGCTGTTTTATTAAAATAATTTACATTACATTAAGTTAATTATATTTAATTATGCCATATTTTACTTAATTTAGGGTCATTAGACTGCAGGTTTCTCAAGAGACCTGTTTTATTTATGTATATGCTCTCAAACCCTACAGGTGCCTTTGTATCATAGCAGGTGTCCAATTAATAGTTGGTTAATTTATTAATTACTGTTCTGAACATCTATTGCATACAGATGTTATTCTTGTCATTCAAGATACAAAGAAACATAAACATTCTTCTGACTTCAGAAAGTTTGTAATCTGCTTGCAAATAAAAGGCACAGAAAATAATATTAATACTGACAAAAACAATAGAAAATATTTATATAACACACACCCTATGCCAAGAACCATTCTATATGGTTTATACACATTAATTCACTTAATATCCATAATAATACCTACAAGGTAGATATAATTTACCAGTGAGGAAACCGAGACACAGAAAAAATAAGGAATTTGTCTAAGGTAAGTAGTGAAACCGGAACAAAATCCCAGGCAGTCTGGATTTAGACTTACTCTCAACCCATATATTATGCCAAAAATGACCTAGTAATACCAAAAATTAAATTTAATTCCATTCCATTAAAAAGACTATTAGGATAACTGTACATTCAATTAATAGCACATGCAAAATATCTACACAAAAATATTCTAGAATTATAATTCACTTTGCACCAACCCCATACCTCCTCTACCATCCAATACCACCTCTTAAATACCATAAAACCCGTGGAAACTGCTAACAGCTTCTTCCCAGGGTCCCTCTCAGGAGAAGAGGAAGGCATTGATCCCAGCTGCTACCCATGTCAACCATGGCAGCTCTGCTCTTATTTCTTCTCCAAAGTGGGGCTCCGTGCAGGATTTTGTCCATAGTAAAATAAAAGTACTTTGAAAATCACTGTTATAGATGTAAGTATATCAGATAAAAACAGACAATAAAGTAAAATGTGCCTTCTGAGATCACATACACACCTTTTCTTTCTCTTGCTCCCCATGTCAACATAACCACCCTCCACAGCCTCTGCGAACCTTACGTGTGGGCAAGCTGACCCTTCCCTGGACTAAATGGAAGATGCTTCCCAAACCCTGTCTTTATTAAATATCTTTGTCCTGGACTTTTCATCCCAGCTCCTCCCCCTGCCCTGGCCAACACTATTTTCAAACCTGTACTTGATCGCCTCTATTTCTTGTCTACTAACCCTCATTTAACCTTGTAGTAGAAGCTAAGCATATGCTTCCCTCAGCACTCACTGTTCCAGTCTTGCGTCTTCAGTTTCATTCCAGGTAAAACTTCTGCTCTGGTCTCAGATGTCACACTGGTGCCAGTCCAGATCCAGTGTTCAGCAAAAATCAGACATCTACATGGCCTTGATTGGGCCTATGGCATTAGCTTGTAACAGAGGTCCCAGCTTCTCTTCTATAGAGATTTTTGTAATTTTTTTAATAAATGGACTTCTGCTACACATTTAAAACACTGCTGGAAGTTTGGGCTCTGGAGGCCTGTCTTCCAGCACCATCAAAATGGGTTTTTCTGACATGCCATCCCTTCCAACTCATGCAAAAAAGAAACACATTGTCATCCTCTTCTTCTATCCCATCATTCCTTTTCCATTAGAGTGTCTAGGTTCTGTTTTTACACAGTACTATTCTCAACTCCAGAAACCGTGAAGCATGGGCTTGAAAGTAGGCCACGTAAGTTAAAATACAAACAGGAAGTAGCAAATCTCATCAGCAGGATCCTCAAACCCTTAAGTGAGGTTAAAAGACAAAGTGTCATAGCAATAGGCGTATGCAGTTATCATAAGTAGCATCCTATGTCGATTTTTAATAACCCTTAACAACATTATGTGCTTAAGATAGACAGGATTGCCAAGAATGCAGTGATTCCAATACAACTGAGATGAGGCTTGTGTCTTGTGGAGACACATTTCCACTGGGCTTGGTAACTGAGCAAGAGCCACAAGTACCGCTGGATGGTAGATGAGATGGGCTGAACTCAAAATGTATAGTGAAGGACAAATCTGGAGAAGTGAAAATAGCATGACCATCAAATTCTGAGAAGTCAGAGCCTATAGGCAGTCTATTGTAATACTCTAGGAATGGCAAGAATCCTTCTGAGGCAAGAATCATGTGGTCCCTAAGGCCACAGGTAGTCTGGTAAGATGTAAAGACCTATGTAAACAACCCCAACCTAATAGGATAACTCTGATATTCACTGGAAAAATAACTAGCAATCACATGTGTAGCTTTAAAAACGGTGAATTGGAGGAAATAATCTCAGAAGGAATATCTTTCCATGCAGAGAACACAAAGAATAACATGCCTAATACCCATCCAATCATTTTTAGGAAAAGTTTGAGAGCTTCCTAACAGGACTTGAGATTCAGTTATCTGACCAAATCCATCTTCTCACAGTTCTTTAAATTTGACTTTGTTCCTTTCTCTATTTCTTTCTTCATCCTTTCATCCTTCTCTCCCTTATTCCCTCCCTCCCTTTCTACCTCCTTCAACAAATACTTATTAAGTTGACATTCTAGGTTAGAAAATTTAATAAGCAAGGCATATCTTTATGCGCTATTTCCCCAAAGTGACAGCCTAGCCCACACTCCTGAGTATATATGTTTATACCCAGTGGGTCTTGAAGTCACACAGCCTGGGATTGAATCCAACCCTGTAGCCCTGGAGAAGTTACTTAATCACTCATCTGCTGTATTCTCATCTGTAATCTAGGAATGGGAGTTACATATCTCTCTCCTAGGTGTGTGGTAAATATTAAATGAAATAATCCTTGCAAAGAATTTAATGTTATGCCTGACATACATTAAATGCTCAATAAATCTTAGCTATTATTACCATTATTGTTTCTAACATTCATCATGGCCTCACTTTAAACCATCTATGAACTACCCCCTAAGGCTGAGCTGACCTTCTTCTGGGGTCCCATAGCATCCTGTGTATGGTCCACACAGAGATATACCACCCAGATCCTCCCACAAGAAAGACTTGCTTCCCAGCAAGTCTTACGGGGAGTGTGGCCATCAGAGAGCCTTTAGCTGACAGCTTCAGAGTCTGCCTCAGCCACAGAGAACCACCTCGCCCAAGGTCATGTCCTTCCTAGGCCAGACCTCTTCCAGCCACTGAGCAAAGTAAGAGACATAAAGACCACCCAGACATGGGCTCTGATGGGCAGTTGCTCCAGAATGTCCCAATGTGTTGGCCAACACTTTGGCAGACCTGCATCAGTTTGACTTTTCCCTCTGCCCAATCCTGTTTCTTCCTCCATCCTTTCACAGGCATTCATCCCAAATAAACATCTTGCACCCCAACACCCCAAACTTCATCTCAGTACCTGCTTCCAAACAACCTACCCTGAGACTGCACTGTGGCTGTGTTGTATTCGTTTACTTCTCTATCTAACTCCCTGACTAGACTGTAAGATCCTTGAGGACAGGAAAAGTTTTATTTAGCTATATATCCCCAGCAGCTAGCAAGTAGTGATTCAATAAAAAACAGCCCATCTGGAGTTGTCCATTAGAATGAATAAAAGAAAATAAGCAAGGAGTCAGCTTGAAAGAAAAAAAAATGTTTAATGTGTTCAGGAAGATTGAATCATCATAAAAATAATGATTATGTTTTATGTTAACTTAAAATACTTTCCATGAATGAGTAGAAGTTCTTTTATAAAATACATGTACAAAGGTAGAGGAAGTACGTTTTATCAGTGAACTCAACACTGTTCTGGATAGAATCTTCTTAACCTTTTAACAGCTGCAGAACCTTTTTTTTTTTTTTTTCCTTTCCAGTGCTTACTACATATACTTGTAAAATCAAATAATGAACAATGTATGTACGACATCTGGTGGCTCCCAGATAATGTTACATCAACCTTGCCTGGAGTCTGAGCCACAGAGCCTGGTGATCATATTAGCCTGAACCTTTCCTGATGTTGAAATCCTCCCAAGATTAGCATAGGTGGGTCTGCCAGGGCTGGGAGGATGGGAGCTATTAAATTTGCCAAAGATGCCACTTATGATGAACATAACAACCCCATTCTTTAAATCCTATGATTTATATCATCTTCAGAATTAATAATCATTCATCCAATTACATGCTCCTGGTCTGGGCCTCTGGCCAATTCTGTGTCATAGGAGGTGATAAGGCCCATTAGCTGTAAGCTTTAAATTAACCAGCATCTGACCCAAGGGAAGTATGTTGCCCAAATGAGCCACCTCCCTTCTATTTCAAAACCTTCATGACTGATGCTAGAAAATATCTTCATTACATTGCTGCTGTTATGGTCAGCAGGCCAGTTTTAAATGCTACAATGCATAAAGGTTAAGATCTTATGATACTTTTGCAACCATTGGTGAATTAAAGTCATATTCAAGAATATGCAAACATTATGTGACTTAATATAAACTTATGCAAACATAAAATATCTTAAGGTCTGAAGAGTAGAATAAAAATTATAGGAGAATCTTATATTGTTACAATAACACACTCTGGTGACCAATATGTTGATATGATTAAAAAATACTCTGCGAAAAGGAAGAGCAAATTTTCATAATTTATTAACAGGCAGTAGGACGAAAGGTGAGATTGTGTTTATTTGCCTTATTTGGATATTTGACTATTTTACTCTTGATTTTGCTTGATTTGTATAGCTTTTGTTGGAAAACTTTTAAAGAGTACATGGATATGTAATCATATATTAAGGGAACTAGGAGAAGAAAAATCAAATAAAAATTTAGGAAACATTTGCTAAGTAGCAGCAGTTTCTTTAGGAAACCAAAGAAATCCACTAAAGCTAGGTTAATGTTTGGTGCAGTTCACATGGATTTGAGCATATGCTACTTTGTAATGGTCTCAACTGTGGACTTTTCTTTGAACTACAAATCCTCAAAAATAAGAACTGATGAAAAGGGTCAGCAAAGTTAAATCACCATGGAAATCCAGGCAGTTTTACACTCTTAACTTGCAAAGTTGACAAGTGTCATTGGGTTGAGGTCAACATTGCTATTGAAATGAGAATGCAATCTACATTCCTTATAACGAAAGCCTAACAAACATTTTTAGAATATTTTATTAATGGATGTTTCAACATACCCTCAATCTTCTGAATTTTCTTCAACTATTAATAAACATGGGGACTTTTTCTCCAACAATGATGCTAGAAAAGAAATCTTTATTAATTTTCATCTGGGCACATAAATTGTCTAAATTAGAATTATCAGAATTTATTGAATGTGGTTCAGAGAAAAGCCAGGAGATTTTCTGGATCAAGTTACCTCATAGCCTGTTTTATTCCACTTGATTTACAATGACTTGTGTTTAATCTCATTACTACAGAGTTTACTATAAGTGTTTGATTAGTCAAGAAGGAGATGAGACCATTTTTGTGCTTATCGCGTGCTAGAGCACATGCAAGAAATTCAGGGATTAGTGAACTTGCCAGATATGGGCATACACATGTTGTTTTTTTAATTCCCTTTTTATTTATCATGCTTATTTACTTATCATGCTTATCATTGTTATTGTTGAACTTGGAGTTTAAAATCTTTTTCAAAAGTTAGCCTCATTGCTTTCTATTGTATATAAACATTTCTTTATTGTATTTTATTCTTAGTGCCAGAATTTTATCTTGTTTAGCAAAATTTTACTAAATAAATAAAAGTATAGATTCTATTTTATTTTATTTTTCTTTATTGACTTTAGAGAGAGAAAAAGGGAGAGGGAGAGAGAGATAGAAACATTGATGAGAGAGAACATCAATTGGCCGCCTCCTGCATGCCCCCCACTGGGGATTGGGCCCACAACCGGGGCATGTGCCCTGACTGTGAATCGAACTGGTGACTTGGTGCATGGGTCGATGCTCAACCACTGAGCCACACCGGCCAGGCAAAAGAACAGATTTTAAAATATGGCTGATTGATGATTTCATGAAAGTCAAAACCTATCTCTAATTGTACCACAGACATTCTGTAGATTCAGAAGTGAAAAAGAAAATATATGGACACAATTATTTTTAAAATAATATATACAAAAATCCCCACCTCATTTCTAATTTTAATAAATTATCATTTTAAAAAATAGGAAAAAGAGATCCAGCACAGGAAATTATCTCGGGACCAGATTCACGGCTATAAAGAGGAGGAACCAGGGCCTAGGCCGAGCAGTCTGCCCGCGAGAGAGTCAAGGGCCGGATGACAGATGCGCCATTGACTGGGAAACTGTGCCTACGTCTCAGGAACTGGATCCACTGGGTCTCCGTCAGGAGTCCTGCTCTTCCACCTGTGAAACCACACAGTCTTAGGCAAGTTCTTGAATGTTTCTGTGTCTCTATTTCCTGCTCTGTAAAACGGGATAAAAGCACTAATGTCTTAAAGTGTTAAACATGACATTTCTCACAAAGCACTTAACATTTGGCCCATAATTGGCATGATGCCTGTCCGCTGTTGTCATTATGAAAAGAGTTTTTGATAGAATTGAATATTGAAAAAAGTAAAGAAAAATAAATAATTAGAAAAGACCTTCAGATAATAATTATAAGGTTGAACAAACTGAAATCTGATGCGTTCAAGGAAGAGAGAGAGCTCTTTCTTTGAAATTAGGGGAAAGAGAATTTTTGTTTTGAGAATTGAATGTGTTTGGCAAATATAATAAATGCTATATATCTTAATTAGTGTTATTATTATTCATAGTAATGTAATATTAAATCCTATATGGCCAAAGCTTAGAACAAAAGTACTGAGGACTTGGGCTTGATAAAACAAGCGGAGTATTTTTTTTAAACCTCACCCAAGGATCTGCTTATTGATTTTAGAGAGAGGAAGAGGAAGAGAGAGAAACATCAATGCGAGAGAGAAACATCAATCGGTTGCCTACTGTATGTGCCCCGACTAGGGATTGAACCCACATCCTAGGTGTTTGTCCTGACCTGGAATCGAACCCGCAACCTTTTGGTGTACAGGAGGATGCCACTCCAACCAACTGAACCCCCTGACCAGGCAAAACAAGCAGTTTTTGTGAAGGCAAATGCCAATTTCCCCTTCTGGCCCTTTAATGTGAACTAAGGGAAATGTTAATTGTCCACTAGAGAGGTTCACAGAGAAATGTCCATATATACGTCCTTTTATCAAAATAAAGAGAAGATTATTTGAAGGGATTAATGAGTGTGGGCGTTGGGGAGAATTGTTCATGATGAACTATGGCTTAAAAAAAATGTGTAAAAAATGGCAAAATATTGCCATAGTCAGGGGAGGAGTAAAAACTTCACTAGTAAGGAAGAACAGAGCACTAATAAAGATAAATGGAAACGATAAAAGAGAAGTTTGGGAAGAGGAAAATAAGTACAGAATCAAATCTTCACACGTGTCCTTACATTTGGTGCAGACTGAACGGGTTCTGGAACTGGCTGAGCTTTGCAGGCACGGTCTGGGTTGGTCTCAGGGAGACAGTGAAGGCCCCAGGAGGGAGTAGCCACTACAGCAAATGCACACAGCTGGTTATGCCGCAGATGCAATGCCCTATGTTCCTTAACCCTGTTTTCCTTTCCTCCTGACCACACAGCTAAGTCCAATTCCCACGATGGCCAGCGGTTAGGAGGTCAACAAGACTGAATTATGCCAAATGGGGCGTGGAAGGTGTATTGTGAAACATCTCCAGGGCTAGCTCCTTTGAAAAAAGTAAACTTTCTACACTTTTCTTCTCTTTTCTCTCAGCTGTATGTAAAGGATTCAGGGGAGAACTCTGGAGATCTAGGGGATGATGGAACCATTATTTGGAAAGGACTTGGGTCATACAATGACAGTGTGGATCCCAGTCCTCTCCCAATTCCAACCTTCATTTGACATGAGCAAGATATAAACTTTCCTTGTGCCAAGACATTGAGATTTCATGCATATCAGTAAGCCTGCCTTGATGGGAAGCAGAAGTTAATCCTTGGGTTGGTAGAGTATAGGTAATTGATGACCTTGAAATAAATTTCTAGTGCAATGGTGAGAATGAAAGCATGATTGCAATACATTCAACAGACAATGAATGTCAAGAGCAAATGTATAGACACAATCATTTGGGGAGTTTTGCTGTAAAAGCAGAAAAAAAATTATATTTATACACACACACACACACACACACACACACACATATATATACAAGAATCAGTAGCCAATTGATATGTTTAATGAGGGGGTGCACTGCACACAATAGTAGTCCCCCAAAGAAATCCACATCCTAATTCCCAGAACCTATGAATATGCTAAGTTGTGTGAAAGGGTAAGGTTGCAGGTGGAACAGCTTGCTAATCAGATGACCTTAAAATAACGAGATTATCCAGGTGGGCGCAATGTTAAGCTAAGAATCCTGAAATAGAGAAGAAGGAGGCAGGACAATCGGAAGTAGAGAGAGGGTATTGTGAGATACTCAGCTGACCGTTGCTGTTTTTGGAGATGAAAGTGTTCAGCCTGCAGGAGCTGGACAGGCAAGAAAATAGATTCTCCCCTTGATACTCCAGGAGGAGTACAGCCCTGCTGACATCTTTAGACACCTTCTGGACTTCTGACCTCCAGAATGGCAAGATAATAAATTTATGTTGTTTTAAGCCACTAAGTTTGTCATAAACAGTTACAGAAGCAATAGAAATTCTGATACAGGGGTAAAGTTTATTACAACAAAAGTAACCAAAAATAACATGTGTAAGAATATACTTCATGAGGAATATGTTGCTCCTAGATGAACAAAATTGTACTGCAAATTATAAAAGAAAATCCAAATAATCAGAGAAACATAATAAGCTTCCAAATAGGAAGGCTAAATACTGTATAGGTGTTCACTGTTCTCAGACATACATGTAGATTTAATGTAATCACACTCCTACCCTTCAAGGTCCTATACATCAGTCAAGATTAAAAATCCAACTTGAACTAGATTTCTTTTAAGTAATTCTGTTCTGGGAGAGTAAATAAGATAGAATCCCTTGAAAATTTGCATGCTTTTTACCGCTCAGCTCTGCTGTCTCTTCACCTTAATTTCATTACCCTCCAGCTGACTGCATTCTCCATGCTCTCGGGAGGAGGGGCATGGCTTCCCTGCAACGTGTAGTCATTCAGCTGATTGGCCGAGCCTGAGTCACATAACTGTCCCCGAACTAGTTTATGTGGTCAGAGGAATGTGCATCATAACTGGCAAAGTCTAGTGTGCTTGCCAGTCCTGGAGCCAGAGAAGATGGGTCTGTTACCAGAAGGTGATACCGATAAACAAACTAGGCACCCAACACAATAGCTCTACTTTTAGGAATCTATTAGAGGAAAATGGAAATGCAGGAAAAATATTTATGTAAAATGTTTTCCATCACTGTATTATTTATAAAACTTACTGAAACAATCTAAATATCCAACAATAATAAGTGGTAAATTAAATTATGGTCTATCCACATGATGAAATACTTTGCAGCCATTAAAAATATTTTTGATGAGGTTTTAGGACTGATTGACAGAATTCAAAATCCATGGGAAAAGACTCATAAAATACTAAGTTAACAAACACAGAATACAAAAGAATGTACATTATGGCCCAACATTGCAAAAGAAGATATATTTATATAATTTGCCAAATATTAACAATATGTAAATCCCGATCATGAGATTATATTTTCAACGTTTTCTGTATTTTCTATTAAGTAGACTAAAGAGGTAATTTATACGGTTTATAAATCTACTTATAATACTGCTTTTGTATACTGTATAAATATTCATTCAGTGTAGGCACATCTCGTGCTACAACCAAGAACTAGATCCAAGGCTCCAGTCCAGTGGTTCTCAAGCTTGACCAGGCACCACAATAACTTTATTAGAACAGATTGCTGGGTCCCATCCCAGAGTCTCTGGTTCAGTAGGTCTGTGGTGTGAACTGAGGATTTGCATCCCTAGCAAATTCCCGTGTGGTGCGGATGGTCGTCTGGGGATCACAGTTTGAGAACCACTGTTCAGATCATATCTGGCTACATGAAATTCCTTGAACACCTTGCTAAGGTGCGCTTCTGAGCCTTTTTTCAGCTTCTTGTTCAAACACTGACCCCACCACCATGCCTTTTTGTCTGCCTAAATCCTTCCTGTTCAAGGATCAGTTGAGGCTACCCCTCCTGACAAGTTATTTTCTTTATTTCCTCATCGGGAGCAGGTGACTTTTCCATCTGCTCTCAAAGCATCTAGAGCTGACATCTATCAGGCTGCCCAGGGATCTCCCCAGGAACTATCAGAATAGCCCCTAGCATAGCTTTGAATGAATGAATGAACCTGCTATCTTTTTTTTTATCTACATTTATGTAAGGTTCTTATTGCTGCTGTTACTCAAATTGTACAAATCAATAAAACTGAGGCTCACAGAATTTAGTTTACTTTTTCAAGGTCAACCAGATACTTAATGACAGGGTCAAGTCTCAACTCCAAGTTTCCTGATTACAAGTCTCGTATTTTCTCTATTATTCCTTGGTGTTTCCCAGTCATAGCTAATGTAAGCTATGTGTCTAGAAAGTTTATGCTTCCACTATCCATTAGTGTGAGATCAACTTCTTCAAAAATAACGTCTGAAGCCTACATCCTCACAAAGAGTCACCAGCAGCAGGAAAGTGGGAGACAGAGAGATGATTGTCTCAAAAACAAAACAAAACTCTTCTTTGCTCTGTTAGCTAAGTTAGGAGCTTTGTTGTAATAGCTTTATTGAGAGACAATTCACAGATCACATAATTCACCCATTTAAAGCGTATAATTCAATGATTTTTCAATATTTCAGAGATGTGCAACCATCACCACAACTAATTTTAGAATATTTTAATTACTCATAAAAGAAACCCATATCCTTTACCTATCACTCCCCAATCCCCCATCTCCTTAGTCCTACGCAACCACAAATATCTTTTTATAGATTTGCTTGTTCTGGACACTTCATGGAAATACAATCATGAAATATCTGGTCTTCTTTGACATGCTTCTTTCACTTAGCATAATGTGTCAAGGTTCATCTATGTTGTCGCATGTATCAATAATTCATTCCTTTTTATTTCATCAGGTGATGGATAGTTGAGTTATTTCCATGTTTTGGCTATTGTAAATAATGCTGCTATGAATGTCTGTGTACAAGTTTTTGTGTGGGCATATATTTACATTCCTCGAGGAGAACAATTTCTTGTTTCTATGGTAATTCCATGTATAAGTGTATAAGCTTTTGAGGAACTGCAGGACTGTTTTCCATGGTGGTTGCACCATTTAAATTAGTTCTTTAAACAGTGAATGTGTTCAAATAATTGGAAAGTTTATTTGGACTGTACAAAAACAAATTTAACCAAAATATTTACTTTTTTGGTCAGGTATTCATTGTCAAGTAAATATAAGTGACAGTCTTCTGGGTCTCTCTGGAGGACTTCTGAAGCATTTCCATCCTCCTTATGTCTCCTATTTCCTCAGGTCGATCTTTGACCCATGGCTGAATTATCATTTTACTCAATGCCTGCACTAGCCTGACTATTTCTGTAAGCCTGGAACAAGGCCTAATTGTGCAGGTGTAGTGTTTATATGAGAAATTGAAACTGCTCTTAAATGAGTAGTTTCATATAAGAAATTGAAAAGGCCTAGGTGAAAACATGTGAGTTTACTCAACCAAAAGACAATGTTTGGCCTTGATTTTTCACTGGTAATTATTTTTAATCTCTTGATATATTTCTGCTGAGTTTGTGGAAAGTATCATGCCATTAGAATACTAATCAAGATATCTGTTTCCCATTTCAAAAATATTCACATGTGATCCCATATAGGTTGTTCTTTTATTTATGTTTCAGTTAAACTTTTCCATAATCAGAGTGAGGTCTCTTCTAAAAGAACAGAGCTCTGGGGCTGAGTACCCTATAGGAGCAACTTACCATTTCTTACCAGCACTGCTGCCCTTGGGCATCATCTGCTGGGGTTTTGATTTGGCTTGGCTGAGAGAATCTTGCCAAGGTTTTTTGTCTAGTCTCGTGTTCTATATTAATTCTTGGGAATACTCATGTTCACTATGAAGAGGGGATTCTCAAGCAGTGTCTTTTGGATTTAGTGTGATCCTTTCACAACAAAGAGTTCATTTTTAAAGAAGTGTTTCTTCAAAAGAAGCTTTGGTAAACAAGTGTGGGGGTAAAGAGGAGGACAGCTGGACTTGGACATTGGTGATCTTTGTGTTCTGGAGTGGAAGAGGGAAGGAGAAACAGGGACTTTTCACCCTATTCCAAGATACGCCTGTCCCTGTTTGTCAGGATCCTTAGCTCTCTCTAGTTCTCTCCTCTCCCAGGATTTTTGCAGCGTGCTTTTTCGGTTACGAGTTTATGGGCAAAGCAATTTCCCAAATAAATGGATATGAATGAATGAATGAACGAATGAACAGAAAATCTAATTTGCAAAATGCTTCAAGTTAAGAGGGAAGGGCAGTTTGTAAACCTATTACATCAGATTTAAACTAAGCTATTGAAATGGTTACATCTCATTAACAAGGATTTGGAAATACTTTTTAGGATTTTAATAGTCCTGAAACAAAAGAAACATCTTATGTTTCTGAGCACAGACTTTGGATTGAGTTCTGGCTCTGAAGCCTCCAAGCTGTGTGACTCTAGAGATGTAATTAAATCTCCCTATATAGTTCCCTTGTAAGATTGGTAAAATTGGAATATCAATGAAATTGATATCTGCAAATACGATTTTTGCAAGAATTAAGTCTGGTTACATAGTTAAAACTCTTTGCCAAGTTCCCAGAAAATAGTAACTACTCAAAAGGTGCTAATTATTATTTGTTATATTATTATTATTATTATTATTATTATTATTACCACTAAGAAGTTGAAATAATCTTCTCTGAAAGAAATAGCTTTTTCTGAAAGAGTTGTATCAACATTAACTAATGAACTCTAAAACAGTCTCATCATTGAAACAAAGAGTCAAGGGAAAATAGCAAAGGATTTTTGCCTTCAGCAAACCCATCCAAACCAAAATAGTTTTCACAGCCAGTTTTTGCACATTCTTCCTTCAGAATATTTGCCTGCTTTTAAACACTAGTTGAATCTTCCCTTGAGCTTTGTAGTTAGATTTCATAACTGGTCTCCTTCCTAATTCTCCCTTTCTTTAATATATCATATGAGTCTTCAGCTAGTTTCCTGTCAATGGTCCCTTCTCTGTATGCTGTTTCTCTCCTTCCTTTCAAAGCATATTTTCTTCTAAGACCATCAGTGGCAACTGTCTTCATCACCAACACTTGTCTCCATCACCAACACTGTCTCCATTACTAACATATTCTCCATTACCCAAACTTGTCTCCATTACCAACACTGTCTCCATTACCAACGCTGTCTCCATTACCAACGCTGTCTCCATTACCAACGCTGTCTCCATTACCAACACTTGTCTCCATTACCAACGCTGTCTCCATTACCAACACTATCTCCATTACCAAAACTTGTCTCCATTACCAACACTATCTCCATTACCAATGCTGTCTCCATTACCAACAATGTCTCCATTACCAACACGATCTCCATTACCAACACTATCTCCATTATCAACACTGTCTCCATTACCAACGCTGTCTCCATTACCAACACTATCTCCATTACCAACACTATCTCCATTACCAACACTATCTCCATTACCAAAGCTGTCTCCATTACCAATGCTGTCTCCATTACCAACACTGTCTCCATTACCAACGCTGTCTCCATTACCAACGCTGTCTCCATTACCAACACTATCTCCATTACCAACACTGTCTCCATTACCAACACTATCTCCATTACCAACACTATCTCCATTACCAACGCTGTCTCCATTACCAACGCTGTCTCCATTACCAACACTGTCTCCATTACCAACGCTGTCTCCATTACCAAAACTTGTCTCCATTACCAACACTATCTCCATTACCAACACTATCTCCACTACCAACGCTGTCTCCATTACCAACGCTCTCTCCCTCCATTACCAATGCCTGAATTCGGTGTATGTCTTTTTTTATTATTATTTTTAATATGTTTTTATGGATTTTTTAGAGAGAGAGGAAGGGAGAGAGAGAGAAAGAAACATCGATGTGAAAGAGAAATATCGATCAGCTGCCTCCTGCATGCCCCACACTGGGGATCGAGCCTGCAGCCTGGGCATGTGCCCTGACCGGGAATCAAACCAGAACCCTCAGTCCATGGGATGAACCAGAACCCTCAGTCCATGGGATGACACTCAATCCACTGAGCCACATTGGCCAGGCCGATGCATGTGCTTTTTGATTTACATTCCAAATTTTCTTTTTCACCAGTTCATTTTTTAACTAATTTTTCCTTTTAAAAATATTTTAACTTCAGAACAGTTGCAGGAATTTATAATGATTACTCAGATACCTTCCATCTAGAACCATTAATTGTTAAAATTTTCCACATTTGCCTAATTCCCCCTCCCCCATACACAGGTCATACACATTTATAGTGGGCTTTTTAAAAATCATCTGAGCGATAAATGCAAATGTCTTGACATTTCCCCCTAAATACCTCAGCATGTATGTCCTGTAGAACAATTATTACATTTGGAAAATTTAACATTGCAAATTTTATTATCTAATATGTAATCCATATTTAAATTTCCCCAGTAATGTCCTTTGTACCTCACCCCTTCCAATCTAGGATATATCAAGAATCACCCATTGCATTTAGCTCTCATGTCTATTATCTCTTAAATGTTGGCATTCACCAAGGATTTTCTCTTCTTATTTTATACTCTCCCAATAACCCACTAAATTGATATACCCAGCCTTAATCTCCAAGAGTGGGCACTGAATATCTCTTATATTCTGAGTGTGTTCTCTATCTATCTATCAATCTATCTATCTATCTATCTATCTATCTATCTATCTATCTATCTATCTATCTATCTATGCATAGATTAGAAAGATGGGGATTAATATCATTGATCCATTCTCCCTTAATCTCCACAACTAAATAGATACATATTATCAAATCTAGAATTCGTTCACTTTAATGACTCAAAAGCAAGTTTGCAAGGTTTGCAAAAAACTTCTTGAAATTTTTTCCTTCATGAACCCCCTATGTTGAAACATTTTGATTCCAAAAATACATTCATTAATAATCAGTGTCTTTTAAATAAATTTCATCACAAGGCTAACAGCTTTCATTTGGGGCAATAATCCACCTTCATAGGCTTTTTGAAATACTAGCAATATTGTTTAGACTCCTTCCCAGGCCACTAGAAAGGATTCATGAAGCCCCAATTTGAAAACCACTATCTTACTAAATAAATGTGCAGCTACTTAACCTGCCATGCAAATCCCTTTACACTGTGTCCCTTCCTACCTCTGGCCTAATTATCCACACCCCTTATATTACTATACTCCAGTCTCTTTGGCTGGTCCTTAAATTTTTAACACTTCTTCTCTTCCTATTCTGTTCCCGAAGCTTGGCATTCTTGTGTGTCTGTTCTTACGCTATTAAGATATAGGCCAATGTCCTGTTCTCTGTGAGACTTCCACTCCTCCCCACCATCAATTCTAGCCTTATGAATGGTTTCTCAGGGTTTTGACGATACCTCTGTCATAGGTTTTATCACATTCCAATTACAATTATTGTTCTGTCTCCCTTAAAAGAGTATAAGCTGCTCAAGTACACACTCCATACTTAATCATTATTGTGCCCTGTGGTCTGGCACATTGTAGAAACTCAATAAATATGTGGTGAATAAATCAATCAGACAGCTTTGGCCTGACACTGGACATACATAGGCAACTGAATGGAGAGTGTCAGGGGTAAACGGTGGTGCACTTGTTCTCACGCATTTTGGGGTCTCAGACTCCTTGGAGGGTTGTGTGAGAGCTCGAGTCATATCCCCACAAAGATATTTACATGCATAGCTACATAAAATTCCTTACAATGTTAGTCAGTGAACCGGGTCTCGGATGATGACTTCTGCTGTGGCCTATGATTTCTCCGTCAGTAAAGCTTAGCTGATCACAGGTTACGCCGATGTGAGCAGGAAGCAGATCAACCCATCTGTTTGCAGAATCTATTATTTGGCTAGAAAATGACTTTCAATCTGGCAAAGCAGTATCATGTTGACAACACAAAAGAGTGAGTAATCAAATGATTACTGTAGGATTTTAGCGTTAAAACACCCCTGGGGCCAACAAAACCTACTTGTTCCACCCTAATTTGCGTGATCAAACTAAATATAGTAGAGAAATGATTCCTTCTGTGTACCAGTGGCCAGGCTTTTAAAGCAGTTTTTGCCTATTTTATTGTCTTCAGAAAAAAAAAATTGAAGGAAATAAGGCTTTATAACATGGAGAAAATTAGCCACTAATAAGTCAGTTTCTCTCTATGACATGACTCTATAATCTAACTAAAATGAATCACCAGCTTAAGAGTGCATCTTAAATATTTTTCAAGAGTACTTTACAAAGTCAGTGGTATGACATGCTATCTTTTAAACTCCATGAAATAAAAAGATGAGAAAATACATTGTTTAAATCTAAACACTTTTCAGACATCCATGATGCAAAGGATTTTAAAATAGGAATTTAAAGCAGAAGTGCAGTTAAAAACCAGAATTCAACGGAGAGATTTGAAGATTTAATTGGCTTTATTAATCGAGTCGTGCGTTGAGCAGCATCCCATCTAGCAACTAGAAAGGAGCTCCGAAAAGTTATACAACATGGAAGGTTTTTGTAGGCAGAAATGGGGCGGGGAGGGGGGGGCACAAGACAGTCACTAACAAAAGAATAAAAGGATGGCTTCAGGTGAGGTCGCCTTTCTTTGGGGGAAGGACAACATGGGTCTTAGCAAGCAGATCACCCCACTAGTGTTAATCAGGAAATTCCAGAACCACTGATGGGTTTAAGGTCACATTCCTGGGAGGATCCGCAACTGCAGTGAAATCTTGGTTTGCTGTCCTGGCCCAAGGGACTCCACCTTGGCCTGTGGTTTTTTTTTTTTTTTTAATTACTTCTTAAATTTTTATTTTATTTTTTCCATCATATTTATACCCTTTATGCCCTCTTCCACCTCCACACCTACCCCACAATCACCACACTGCTGTCCATGTCCATGAGTTCTGTTTTTTTCTTTTCTTTTTTGTTTAATCCCTCCACCTCCCACAACACCCCCCACCAGAGCTGTGCCTGTTCTCTATCTATGGGTCTGTCCCTACTTTGTTTGGTAGTTCAGTTTGTTCAATAAATTCCACATGTGAGGGAGATCATATGGTACTTGTCTTTCCCTGACTGGCTTATTTCACTTAGCATAATGCATATTCTCCAGGTCCATTCATGCTGCCGCAAAGGGTACAATTTCCTTCTTTTTTATAGCCGAGTAATATTCCATTGTGTAAATGTACCACAGCTTTTTTACCCACTCATCTACTCATGGACACTTGGGCTGCTTCCAAATCTTGGCTATTGTAAATAACGCTGTAATGAACATAGGGGTGCATATATTCTTTTGAATTAGTGTTTTGGGTTTCTTAGGATATATTCCCAGAAGTGGAATCACTGGGTCATAAGGCAGTTCCTGTTTTAATTTTTTGAGATAACTCCATACTGCTTTCCACAGTGCCTGTACCAATCTGCATTCCCAACAGTACACAAGGGTTCTCTTTTCTCCACATCCTCACCAACACTTGTTTGTTGATTTATTGATGATAGCCATTCTGACAGGTGTGAGGTGATATCTCATTGTGCTTTTAATTTGCATTTCTCTGCAGAGCATAACACCATTTTAGATGTAATAAATGTATGTTTTAAACATTAATTTAAAAATTCTTACTGAATTTTATTCTTAGTGATGTTTCAAAATATAAATCAGACTTGCCATGTAAAAACATTCTTGTCATTGAAATGTTACCAACAACATGTACCTAATGGCTAAAATATATGGATATTTACAAAATAATAATTGTGTAGTTATGTTCCTTTAACACTCACCTCCATAATTTACTTACAAATTAGGTAAACAATGGAGCTGCCATTTACATTTTTTGGAGAAAACAGTAAAGAAATAGAAAATGAAAGAACATATTTAGATTAATATTTGTGGTCTTAATTTCACTCAAATGAACGTAAGTTTGTTTGAAATTAAATAACACAAATGTTATAACAGGTACTATGTAGAATAAACCAAGCTGAAGGATTGGGAGAGAATTGGTGGGGGAGGAGACGCCGTAACTTACCTCCACCAATACTGTTATTTTGATGATGTTTTGTTAGCATATATTTAAAGAGAAAGCAAGCCCTGGGATGGATTCTAAATGTCCTTTCATTGTCACAATTAGTCTGAACAATGTTTTAATGAAGGTTAACTAGACTTAAAGGGATGCCATTTTATATTAAATAACACATTGTACAACTTTCCACTCTTCTTCTCAATTCTATAAAAAGAAAAAATAAACTAAAAGAAAAATAGATTAAAGGTTTAGTCCTGCTTGAATATATTTTTTCTTTATTATTTATTTGTAGGGGAAAATGCTAGAGAGATGGGAAATATAAATTAGATGTAGAAGACAGATATATGGATAAGGAGAATTTGATTATTCCGCTACCATTATTAATAGAAAAAAATGTGTAATTGATTATCCAAGTTAAGATCCTTTTGAGAGAGAAATTGAAATGCTATTAATAATTATATTGAGTCAATAGGTACAAATTAGGCTTTTCCAAAGCAGACTGAGTCATATGCTTACTTTAGTTATTCAGCATTTGTTCACAGGCCAAGCATAAGAATATTTTAAAAGTAAAATAATAATGATACTGTTGCCTGGGAGGATCTCAGTCTACCACATGAAAGGAGTGAGTGAGTCCCGCAAAACTGATGCCTAGACTGAAGGAAGGCACTGCCTGGCCAGCTAGCTGCCTTCTGTGATAGCTTTCTCATCCCTGGTTCACTCAGGAACTAGCTCCGGGTCCAGGCACCTCTTTTCTCTGTTTCAACATTTCTACGGCTTGACTCAGTTTACAATTATGGCTCCAGCTTTACTCTCTTAATGGGTGTCTTTTGTGCCCTGTCTCCACTTGTGGTGGCTCGGGTTCCATACATTTAAGTAGGAGTATATGAATGCTTTTGGTTTTGTTTGTTTTTAATTCTCACCAGAGGATATTTTTCTATTTATCTTTAGATAGAGTGGGAGGGATGGAGGGAGAGGGAGAGAGAGAGAAACATTGACGTGAGAGGGACACATCGACTGGTTGCCTCCAACACAACCCTGACCAGGGTCGGAGACAAACTGAAACCAAGGTACATGTCCTTGACCGGAATTGAACCCGAGACTCATTGGTTCCTGGGCTGATGCTGTAACCATTGAGCCAAACTGGCCAGGGTGTGAATGCTCTTGTTATCAGAACTGCACATACCCCAGAAATGCTTGATCCAGTTTTGAGTGTTTGCTCACTGCCTGAGAGTTTATGACAGCAGAATTGATCATGAATCTCTGCCTTGACCCTTCCAAATAGATTATTTTTTCATTGTTTAGGATATGCTGGGCACTGTTTTATATATTGGCTTCCTTACATATACTGACCCATGCAATCTTCAAAGCAACCCTATGACACTGAGGAAACTGACTTTCAGAGAGTTTAATTAACTTGTCCCTGGTACCCAGCTAATAAACGGAGGACCAGGATTCAAAACCAGAAATCTGGCTCTAAATCCCATACTCACCACAATATAAATTTTATTGGAGTTGGTAGAATACCAGGCTCAACTTGGAATTGTCATCCATGTGCTAATCCTTACCATCAGCTCCACTGAAATGTAAGTAGATTAAGTTTTGTCCATCTCTTTTACAGCTAAATCTGCTTCCTTTAGAGTTGTTGATGGTCTCAAAAAGTACATAAGCTTAAAAATAAAGGAATCTGAAACTGCTTAGTGGGTACATTGTCTTTTTACAAGGTTTAACATATACTAATATTGGAGAAAGGCAGGAGTCTGTATTTTAAGGGTTGGAGAAAAGATAGCTATTTAAGCTCCAAAACCCACAGGAAATCTACAGTCCTTTATCCAACAATGCAATCAGTTGAGTGGTCCAAGTATCCATCATACCAAATATACCTCCCCAAAGAGCAAATGCAGATGCTTGGTTCAATCAAAGTCTTCAGTCAGAAATATTCTTTAACATGCTGGTCACGTAAAGATGCCTGGCTGGTTTCTCTATTTTGAATAAGTTAGTTTAAACTATGCTTCAATTCCTCAACTCTAAATAGATGCAATTACTAGAAAGGCATTAGATATCAGAGACGAAGAGGGTTCTCACAGCCTATATCTACATGAAGCAGAATTGTAGTCTATCAGAATATCCCAAGTACTCCACATACCTGGGTTTACAGTTATGTTTGCTAATAGAATTAGAGTCTTTTGCTTTTGACTTGAATTGTTGAAAAGCATTCTAAATTGTCCTTCTCTTTCTTACTTACCTTATTATGTGGTCTAAGTTTTTAAAATAGTGTCCTTTGACTCCTACCTATTACCTATTCAACATTAGCCTTGTCCTACTTCTCCCTTTCTCGTTCTTCTTTTATTGTCAATTGCAGTCTTATTCTATAAGAACACACAACCCTTACATATATTTTTCCTGCAGTCTTCCTACTTGTGTTTTTGTCTTGCCTTTATAATTAACTATATTGTTTTTAAATATAGTTTTCTCATCATATATAAATGTTTTATGCTCTTCTTCAGTAATTTTGCTAAAATTTCCCCAGTTATCACTTGGTTGGATTACACTTATTAATTAGTAAATTACTCAAGAGAGACACTTATGAGCAATATTCTCTGACTACTTACTTGTATAAAAGTGTGTTTTTGTAGTTCTGATAACTGAAGGACAGATTGGCAGAATACAACATTTTTGGCTCACAAATTGGTTCCCATGAATTTTTTAAAAGCTCTGGTCTCCTGTTAACTTGTTTTATCATTTGCTTAGGAAGTCTGATACCAACCTTTTCTTTGACCCTTTATATTTCTTCCTTTTAGTCCATTCTAAATGTCTTAGAAATTATGCCTTTCCTCAATACTCTATTAAATTTTCATTTAAATCTCTTCTCCCTTGTGCATCTTATCATTTACTGTTTACGTCTGAGCTGATATGGGTTTTCCTTTCTATTTTATCCTGAATCTGATCATTTCTGATGGCATTAACTCCCTGTTTTCTCCATTTTTTAAAGCTTTATTCAGGTACAGTTGATATACATTGTGAAAGGGTGTCTCCCATCTAGTCCATTAAACATACATAAACTCACATATTTATTTTTCCTACTCTTTAAGCAAATTTCAATTATACAGTACAGTATAGTCACCAGGTAATTAATACATTAGCTTTTCAAACCTTGTTCACCTGATGGCTGAACATTGGTACCCTTTTGCCACCTGTCCCTATTTCCCCCACCACCGAAAACCTGGAAACCACTTTTGAACTCAGTTTCAGAACTTGAATCTTATTTTATATTTTAGGTTCCACATGTAAGTGATATCGTGCAATATTATTTGTCTCTCTGTCTGGCTTATTGCACTTAGCAATCCCCAAGGTCCATGCATATTGTCACAATGAAGGATTTTTTTTCCCTCATGACTGAAAAATCATTTCTATATACCACATCTTCTTTATCCATTGGTATGTTGACAAACTTAGGTGTGTTTTGTTTTGATTTTTTAGTCATGGCAATTGTGAATAACGCTGCAATAAAAACGAAAGGGAAGATATAGCTTCAGTATCCTATTTTCATTTCCTTTGGCTAGATACTGAGAAGTGGGATTGCAATGTCATATGGTAGTTCTATTTTTAATTTTATAGGAAGCCTCCACATTGTTTTCCATTGTGGTTGAACCAATTTACATTGCCACCAACAATGCAGAGTAGCTTGCTTTTCTCCACATCCTCGCTAATACTTGTTAAAGTACAGTAAACCCTCAATTTTGCAGACCTTGATTTAACAGACATCAGATTTAATGGACAAAATATCTGGTCCATATGTCATATGTAAAAATTAACACCCTGTTAATTTTAAAATGCTTTTAACCAAGATTTGCTTATAATTAAATTAACAGGTTATTTTTTTTTGTTATTAATTTACTGTTATGTTTAACAAATTTTAGTGAATAGGCCATATGTTGGAAAAAACCACTGTAGTAATTTCACCGACATAAATAAATACTACCTATGTACAACTAGTCTACATATTTAAATCCAAGAGTCACAGCTCATAAACAATGTCTGGTGAATGATTAGCACATTGTCACACCACGCCGAGCTTGTGGTAATTGGTTCTGTTGTCACGTGGCCTGTCTTTCTGCAGCAGTTTTAACTCGCAGGCTGATGTTCCCACGTGCGCTAAGCCATACCCCAGCTGTGTATATTTGTTTACTCATTGTCACTGGTGAATGTACTCGTTTACTAGATCTATTCAGTATAAATTTAAAATTACAGTAATACATATAGAAAACTTTTCTGTAAAATTAAACTTTTAATACATAATTTTAATTATGCAAATATGTCTGCATTAAGTAAAAACAGGTAAACCAGCTAATTTTTCAATTTTTTAACATACACATTCCGAAAACCTACTTTACTATATAACGTACTTTCACCTTCACCCAAATTAGTCAGTTATATTAGATTTTACTGTATCTTGTCATTTTGAAGACAACCAACCCAATGGGTGTGAGGTGATTTGTCATTATGGTTTTTATTTGCATTTTCTTGATGATTAGTGATGTTGAGTACATTGAGTATCTTTTCATATACCTGTTGGCCATTTGGATGTCTTCTTTGGAAAATGTCTATTTAGTTCCTCTGCCTATTTTTTATTCAGATTGTGTTTATTTTGTTTTGTTTGTTTTTGTTACTTGCTATATTTTTTGTTATTGACTCATATGAGTACGTAATATTTTTTGTATATTAACTACTTATCACATATATGATTGGAAATATTTTCTTCCATTCTGTAGGTTGCCTTTTCATTTTGTTGATGGTTTCCTTTGCTGTGCAAAAGCTTTTTAGTTTCATGTAGTCCCACTTACTTATTTTTGTTTTTCTTGCCTTTGCTGTTAGAGACACCTCCATAAAATCATTGCCAGGCCAGTGTCAAGGAACTCACTCCCTGTTTTCTTCTAGGAGTTTTTACTATTATAGTTCTTAAATTTAGATCTTAAATCCATTTTGAGTTGACTTTTTTTTTAATTTTTTTTTCTTTATTGATTTTAGAGAGAGAGGAAGTTAAAGGGAGAGAGAGATAGAAATATCAATGAGAGAGGACATCAATTGGCCGCCTCCTGCATGCCCCCCACTGGGGATCAGGCCCACAACCTGGGCATGTGTCCCGGCTGGGAATCAAACTGGCAACCTCTTGGTACATGGGTTGATGCTCAGCCACTGAGCCACACTGGCTGGACTTGAGTTTACTTTTATGTATGTTGAAAGATAGGGTCCAGTTTTATTCATTTGCATTTGGCTGTCCAATATTCCTAATACCATTTATTCAGGAGACTGTCCTTTCCCCATTTATATTCTTTGTTCTTTTGCTGCAAATTAATTGACCATATATGCATGGGTTTATTTCTTGGCTCTGTATTCTCTTCCATGGATCTATGTGTCTGTTTTTATGTCAATGCCATACTGTTTTGATTACTATGTCTTTGTAATATAGTTTGCAGTCAAGACAACTAATGCCTCCAGCTTTTGATCTTTCTCAAAATTTCTTTGGCTATTTGGAGTCCTTTGTGGTTCCATAAAAATTTTAAGATTGTTCTATTTCTGGGTAAAATGCCATGAAAAAATTTTTTAACTTTTTCCATCACAATTTATCCCCTCTATGCCCTCTTCTACCTCCACCCACCCCCACCATCACCACCGCACTGTTGTTTATGTCCATGATTTCTCACTCTTTTTTTTTCTTTTTTTGCTCAATTCCTTCACCACTGTCCCCACCTTAACCCCCCCCCACACACACACACACACCACCACCACCACCACCAGAGTTGTCTGCCTGCTCTCTGTCTATGAGTTTGTCTCTATTTTGCTTGGTAGTTCAGTTTGTTCATTAAATTCCACATGTGAGTGAAATTATATGGTATTTGTCTTTCTTTGACTGGCTTATTTCACTTAGCATAATGTTCTCCAGGCCCATCCATGCCGTCATAAAGGATAAAATTTTCTACCTTTTTACAGCAGTGTAGTACTCCATTGAGTAAATGTACCACAGCTTTTTTATCCACTCATATACTGATGGACACTTGGGCTGCTTCCAAATCTTGGCTATTGTAAATAATGCTGCAATGAACATAGGGGTGCATATATTCTTTCAAATTAGTGTTTCAGGTTTCTTTGGATAAATTCCCAGAAGTAGAATCACTGGGTCATAAAGCAGTTCAATTTTTTCATTTTTCTGATAGGGGTGGCATTGAATCTATAAATTTCTTTGGGTAGTATGGACATTTTAACTATATTAATTCTTCCAATTCATGAAAAAAAAAGATTTTTTTTATTTGTGTCTTCTTAAATTTCTTTATCTAGTCTTATAGTTTTTATAGTACAGATCTTTCATTTTCTTGGTTAATTTGCTCCTGAGTATTTTATTGTTTTTGATGCTATTGTGAATGGGGTCATTTTCTTTATTTCTTTTTCAGATATTTAATTTTTAGTATATAGAAATGGAACTTCTATATGTTGATTTAATATCCTGCAACTTTACTGAATTCATTGATCATTTTCTGTAGTTTTTTTTTTTTTTTTGGTTTTCTTTACGGTTTTCTATATATAAGATTGTATCATCTGCAAATAACAATTTTACTTCATTTCTAATTTTGATGCCTTTTATTTCTTTGTGTCTAATTCCTCTGGCTAGGACTTTCAGTGCTTTGTTGAATAAAAGTGATCAGAATAGACTCCCTTGTGTTGTTCCTGATCTTAGAGGAAAATTTTTCAACCTTTCACCATTGACCATAATGTTACCTGTGGCTAACATTATGGTATTATTTTGTTGTATGTGGTCCTTATCATATTCCTTCTATACCCAATTTGTTGAGGATTTCCTTTTATCATGAAAGGAAGTTGCATTTTGTCTAATTTTTTTCTGCATCTTTTGAGATCATATAACTTTTATTTTTCATTTAATTAATGTGAATTATCACATTTATTCATTTGCATATGTTGAAGTATCCTTGTATCCTAGGGGTAAATCTGATCATAGTGTATGGTACTTTTAATTTGCTGTTGAATTCAGATTGTTAATATTTCATTGAGAATTTTTATATTTATGTTCATTAGGGATATTGGCCTATAACTTTCTTTCTATGTAGTGTCTTTATCTGGCTTTGTGTTGGGGTAATAATAGCTTTTGGGGGGAAGATTTTTATATAATTTATTTACATATTAAAATTTATATAACAATAATGGAGATACAAGAGGTTTCAGAGATGTATACATGCCTAGAATGCTAACAGGCAATTTAAATATTTGAAACCAGACTTTCACTTATATATGCTTTAAACACCTGACTACATTAAAATGCAAATTAAACAGGATCTTCTCTGCCTTCCAAAGATTATTGACTTGAACTTCGATGGGTTACTTACAGTGAATAATTAGGCATGTGTTCTCTCAAGAACTAAGAGTTCTAAATCAAATGTAAGATTTCTATCAGTGCTTTCTTCCTGGTCATAGCTGAATTAGGGACATTTAGAAATGAATCAGTGATACGTGATATTGTGCAGAATATGTAGTAATAGTCTCTGACTAGATTATGTCTAAAGTGCCTTGCAAAGCTAAGATTCTAGTATTGTAACTATTGAAAGATAAAATTAAATCATTATAGGTGTGTAACAATATGCTTATACCTAATTAGAATATCATCTTTAATTTCACAAGATGATTATCTTACAGAAAAATGAGTTTTCTCATAAAATGAGTTTGGAAATGTTTCCTACTCTTCAGTCTATTTTGAAGAGTTTGAAAAAGATTAATGTTAATTCTTTAAAATGTTGGCAGAATTTGCCTGTGAAACCATCTGTTCCTGGGTTTTTGTTTGTTGGAAGACTTTTGATTACTGATTTAATCTCCTTACTAATTGGTCTGTTCAGATTTTCTATTTCTTCATGATTCAGTCTTGACAGATTGTATGTTTCTAGGAATATATTCATTTTTCTCAGTTATCCAATTTGTTGGCATATAATTGTTCATAGTAGTAACATAATCCTTCATAGTTGTTTTATCAGTTATAATGTCTCCTCTTTCATTTTTTATTTTTTAGAGTCTTCTCTCTTTTTTCTTAGTCTAGTCAAAGATTAGTCAATTTTGTTAGTTTTCAAAAAATCAGTTCTTAATTTCATTTACTTCACTATTGTTTTTTAGGTCTCTGTTATTTCCTTCCTTTTGCTAACATTGGGCTTAGTTTTTTTGTTTGTTTGTTTGTTTGTTTTTCCTGCTTCTTTTAGGTACAAAGTTAGCTTATTTGAGACTTTACTTTTTTCTTAATATGTGTATTTACTGCTATATACTTCCCTCTAAAAACTGTTTATGCAGAATCCCATAGGTTTTGGTATGTTGTTTCCAGTTTCATTTTCCACCGATTTTCAGATTTAAAAATAAAATTTCCTTTTTGATTTTTTTTTCTTTGAATAATTGCTTGTTCTGGAATGTGTTGATTCACCTCCATGTTTTAAAAATTTCCAGCTTTCCTCATATTGATTTCTAGTTTTATACCATTGTGGGGAAAGATACTTGGTATGATTTAAATCTTAAATTTGCTAAGATTTACTTCATGGACAATCATATGGTCTATCCTGGAGAATGTTCCATGTGCACTTGAGAAGAATGTAGTCAGCTGTTGTTGGGTAGAATGGTCTAGATATGTCTATGTCCATTTGATCTAAAGTATGATTCAAGTCTAATATTTCCTTGTTGAGTTTCTGTCTGGATGTTCTACACATTGCTGAAAATGAGTATTGAAATCGCTTACTATTATTGTATTGTCTATTTCTCCCTTCAGATCCATGAGTATTTGCTTAATACATTTAGGTACATATATTTATTCATATATTTATGATTATTATACCTACATGATGAGTTTACCCCTTTATCATGATGTAATGACCTTTTTGTCTCTTGTTACTGTTTTTAGCTTAAAGTCTATTTTGTCTGATATAAGTATAGCTATCCCACCTCTCTCTAGGTTTCCATTTGCATGGGATATCATTTTCTATCCTTCACTTGAATCCTGTGTGTGTTCTTAAAGCTGAAAGAGGACTTCGGAAGGCAGCTTACAGTTGCACGTTTATTTTTTTATCCATCCATCCACTGGATGGATGCTCTCTGTGCCTTTTGATTGGTAAATTCCGTCCATTTACATTTAGAGTAATTATTGATATGTAAGAACTTATTAATACCATCTAATTGTTTTCTGGCTGTTTTATAGTTCCATTGTTCCTTTTCCCCTCTTTTTGCCTACCTTTGTGAATTGGTGATATTCTGTGGCGGTATGCTCTGATTCCTTTATCTTTATTGTTTATATATCTATGCTAGGTTTTTATTTTGTGGTTACCAAGAGGCTTACATAAAGCATCTCATAGATAAAACAGTCCATTATAAGCTGATAGTTACCTAACTTAATTTCATACAAAAGTTCGGAACTTTTACTCCCTCTCTTTTATGTTTTGATGTCACAATTTACATCTTTTTATATGGTGTATTTGTTAACAATTTATAGTAGTTATAGCTATTTTAATACTCCATTCCTTTAACCTCCATACTATAGTTAAGTAGTTAACACACCATCATATTGCAAAATTAGTATTCTAATAGGACTGTATATTTACCTTTACCAGTGTTTTTCATGCATTCATATGTTTTTATGTTACTAATTAGCATCTTTCATTTCAGCTTGAACTCCTCTTAGCATTTCTTGTAAGGAAGGTTTACTGATGATAAACTCTCTTGGCTTTGTTTGTCTAGGAAAGCTTTTATTTATCCTTTATTTTTGAAAGATAACTTTGCCAGTTAGTCATCTTGGCTGGCAATTTGTTTCTTTGAACACTTTGAATATATTACTCCTCTCTCTCCTCACCTGTAAAGTTTCTGCTGAAAAATCTGCTGAGAGCCCAATGGGGTTCCTTAGTAGATTAAGATCTTTTTATCCCATTTTAATGCTTTCTTTTTATTTGATTGTTTTTAAAGTTTAATATATCTTGGAGAAGGTCATTTTGAATTGAAATAATGGGGTAATCTATTGGCTTTGTGAACTTGGATATCCAAGTTTCTCCCCAGTTTGGGGAGGTTCTCAGCTATTATTATCTTTAAATATATTTTCTGTCCCCTTCTTTCTCTCTTCTCCTTCTGAATCTCTGATGATTGTGATTTTTAAAAAATGTTATCCCATAGATCACATAGGCTTTCTTCACTCTTTTAAAATTATTTTTCTTTGTTTTTCTCTAAGTTATTTTGAAATTCATGTCCTCTAACTCGCTCATTTTATCTTCTGTTTGGACTGTTTTGCTGTTGGTGCTCTCTATTGCATTTTTTTAAATTTCAATTATTGAATCCTTTCACTCAACATTTCTGCTTGGTTGTTTTTATGATTTCTATGTTTTTGTTAAATTATTCATTTTCTTCATGTAACATTTTCATGAATTTGTTGAACTATCTGTTGTCTGGTAGTTCATTGAGCTTTCTCCAAACAGGTATTTTGAAATATCGGGTAAACCACAGAATTCTGTCTTTGGGTTCAATTAATGGAAGATTATTGTGATCTTTTAGTGATGTCATGTTTTCTTGAATCTTGATGTTCCTTGGAGTTTTGTTTGCTGTTTTTACATTTGAAGTAGTAATTACTCCTTCAGTCTTTACCAGTTGCCTTCAGGGAGGAGATCCTTTCCATTGATCTTGCTTTGATCTGGGGTTTCTCCAACCTTGTTTGGATATACCTGCTTTATGCTTCTTGCTCATTTTTGTGAAAAAATATTTTTTTAATGAGGGCTTTTAAAAATCTGTCAGCAATCTACTATCAGCAACTTACTAATATGCAATGCTACATTATTAACTATAGTCATCATGCTGTACATTACATCCCATGAATTATTTATTTTATAGCTGGAAGTTTGTAACTTTTGACCCGTGTACAATCTTTAAGCAGCTCAAAATTTAAAATTCCTCAGCCTCTGTTCTCTGGCACTCTTCTTTGAATCAACTATTCTCTTAATGAGCCAAACTTTACATCTAAATGACATTTCTCTACCATTCTTTGGTGCTCACACCTTGTTAAACGCACACTCAAGTTGTTAATTGAGTTTCCCTAATACTCTCAAACCCAGGTTGCCCTTCTCTTCCCACATTCATTCTCTAGCTCCTTCTATGATTTAGTTTACACTTTGCAGATTACTCTTTTCAAGCACAGCAGTAAGCATTCAGTGCCTGCTTGAAATACAAAATGGCTTTATACTACTCATAGAATAGAATAGTGTTTAGGCTCCAAGCCTGTTATTCTTCAATGGTCTGGCATCAAAAAGTTTTTATGCTCTTTTCCATAACTTTTCCGTAACAAGAGACTAGATGATGCTCCACATACATATCCTGCACTCCCTGTCTCTGTATATTGCGAGATGTTGTTCACTCTGCCTAGAATTCCCTATGCCCACCAACTCCTCCATCCAAGCAGGTCTACATTCTATTCATTTTTCGGGGGATTAGCTCAGATTCCAACTTTATTGTAAAATATTTCTTAGTCTTACAGCTGGAAGTAATTGCTCTCTTTTATGAAATCTTAGGCTATTTTTATCTTCGTTTCATCTATGACATTGGTCACTTTAGCTTTGTACTATTGTAATGATTTTAATGCAGTTTTAGTATTTATAAGACACTTGCATGTATGAGGCACATTGTTAGGTACTATGGATGCAAAAGTGTATTAAACAGGGTTCGAATCTGGAAGCAGCCTTTGTCCTAGTAAGTTTATGGACATTTCTTTTCTTCCCTACCAAATTTTTAAAAAGGAAAGCATTTAGGACAGAACACAGTTATTTCCCAAAATAGGTTAAAAAGAAAAATCAGCCCTGGCCGATGTGGCTCAGTTGATTGAGCAGTGTCCTATGCATCAAGAGGTTGCTGGTTTGATTCCTGGTCTGGGCTTGTGCCTGGGTTGTGGGCTGGATCCCCAGTAGGGGCCATGCAAGAGGCAGCCAATCCATGTTTTTCTCTCTCATGAATGTTTCTCTCCCTCTCTCCCTCTCTCTCAAAACCATTAAAACATATTTTAAAAAAGAAAAGAAAAAGGAAAATCAGCTTATAGAAAACATACAAGTTATGCACCACTTAATAACAGAGATACATTCTGAGAAATGCATCATCAGGTGATTTCATCATTGTATAAACATCATAGAGTGCATTCACACAAGCCTAGATGGTATAGCCTGCTACACACGTAGGCTATATGGTACAGCCTATTGCTTCTAGGCTACAAGCCTATATAGCTTGTTACTGTACAAAACAATAGAAGATTAAATCAAGCACAAGAGAAAATGATACAATCAAGCAAAACAGTAAAGTTGAGATGTATGAGGCTGCTGCCAGCATAATGTAACATACTGTTTTACAGCAAACATTTTTTGTAAGTATATATTTGCAGTACACTCTAAAATAACAAATATTATAGTATAGTAAATACATAAACCATCAATATAATCATTTATTGTCAATATCAAGTAATAGGTAGTATAGATAATTGTATGTGCTATACTGTATATGACAGGCAGCATGTTTGTACCAGTAGCATCACAAACACATGAGGAATGTATTGCCTATGACATTGAAATGACTATGATGTCACTCGGCAATAGGAATTTTCAGCTCTGTTATAATCTTATGGGACCACTGTCCTGTATGCAGTCCATTGTTGGTGGTGCATGAGTATAATGATAACAGGAATATTATGGTCAGAGAAAACCAAACAACATTTTAATCTTCAAGTCATTACCACAGAAAGATAGTTTTCAGAACATTCTTCTACTTTAATGCCCCACTTTATACTAAATTTCACAAGTTCAAGTTTATTCTAATTTTCTCTCCTCTGTTTTCTTCCTCTTCTGCAGTAACTAAAGTAATCTCTTCTCTTTTTAAATAAATGAATGAAAAGGACATTTTTGTGACAAGGAATGGCTTTGAAAGTTTCCATGTGAAAGTAAATTGAGGTATATTCCTAAATACAGACTTAGTAATAAAAAAGCATTTTGTAAAAGATTGGTCACAAATGAGTTGTCTCATGAGACATATGATATTGATGTCTAGATTCTCTACAACAGTGGTTCTCAAATGTCAGAGTGCATCCGAAACCCATGAAGACTTTGTTACAACACAGATCAATGGAACCCCACTCCCAGAATCTGTGATTCAATATGTCTGGTATGGGGCCCAAGAACCTGCATTTTGATCAAGTTCTCAGATGATTCTGATGTAGTTGTTCCAAGGAATCACACTTTGAGAACCACCTCTCTGCAAAATTACTCTGCTCTATGCATATTTTGAAAATCTTTCTAAGAACGTCCAATTACTTATATTTTTACATTTCTTATGAGTTTTTAGAGAAGAAAAAACAGCCCTATATCATGATCATATCCTGCTACTTTGATTAGCAGTCTTAGGTCTCTATACCATTTGTTACTACTACTAATGATCAAATTAATAAACAATATTTTTGGAGTCTTACGTTATCAAACCACTATGTAGTAGATAATCTCATTATAATATGATGAAATCTACCAATATGTACTATTATACCCCCTTTACAGATATAAAAACAAAGTTACTCAGCAGTAAGAGGTAGAGCCTAAATTCACACAGAGGTCTCATACCAGGTTATGAGATTTCACTCCCTCCCTACTATTTCCTTTGAAATAATAAATCTGTAGAGTAGAGATGCATTGTTCTGGTTTTTGTTACACAATTTACTTGAACAGAGATAATTAATAAATTAATATACTTTTGAAGAGTATCTTTACTGTAGTTTCTCAGAGATAAAATTATTATGCCATCATGTCTCCTTTCTTGAAAAAATAGTCTACCTCCTTTTTTGTTAATGGTTTATTTCATCATTAATAGATGGTGAGTTCTTGGTGGGGACACACATTAGTCATTTTCATATTCTCAGAAGTGAGCATATTTTCTGCCACATCCACGGCCTTTCAAGAATAATTTATTGAAATGTAAACTTGAGTCTTACCTTCATTTTCTAAATTTCAAGTCTTATCACATAATGTAAGCAATGATTAGGTTTAAACACTCAGCAAGGTGTAAGCAGTTTTCTGGAAAAGGCTAAAAATATACACAATATTACAAGGCATGTATGTTTTAAATCATTTCTTGGATCCCAATAAATCTATAACACCATGTTCTAGAATAAAAGAACAACAACAACAACAAAAACTGAGGTACTACTGTATAGGACTCTAACATCCTTTCAACAGTGCTTGCTTAATGCCCTGACTCGGAGGAAAATTTATTACTGAGCATTAAATAATGGAAAAAATACTTATTCTGAAAAGGTGTGATTCTCCCACTCTTATCTAAAGAACAATCACCATCCTACAATTTTAAGGGGCAAAAATCTATATTATTCATATATTACATTGATATTATTATCAGAGAAATGCATGGATGGAGTTTCTTCATTGCTAGTGGGAGTGGGGTTCTTGGGGTGCTGCTGGAATAAGCATTGCCAGAGGCTTCTACGGGATGAGATGTGGTAGAAAGCTTTATTTGCATGGAATTACATCCCTGCATTTCTAAAGTCTCATTTCCCTTAGTCCAGTCCTGGGAAATGTGCAGCTGAGGATTCAGTAGAGCTAAAAGCAAAGCCAGTGTCCAGAGTTTCTTTTCCATGGTGGAGCTGGGTCTAGTACAACATTAGGCTAGTTGCAGTCCATTGTCTGTGGGGTCAACATGGCCATGGGCCATGTAGGCAAATGCAGGAGTGTGAGAGTCCCGCAGGCCAGGAGCGTAAGAGAGCAATAGCCCAAGAGCACATGCATGTGCACAAGAGAGCTAACTCCCTTGTTTAGGAGATTAAGTATCTCAAATCTTCCTGTGCTTGCAGTGGCCACGCCTACTCTGGCCAGTGACCTGTTCCCAGGTGTGAATGATAGGCAAGTACCTTCCCTACTTCACACAGACCTTACTGGGCATGCATCTAAACTGGCAAAGCTGCACAAATGGCATGCCTATACTATATGACCTTCCCTTTGTTCCTTTCCAGTTCTTCACAACTGGGTTAAATTACAATGCTATCAATATCACATTGATGTTTCCATTAATAAAGAATAGAAAATTCTTTTTATGTCTCCCTTTCCAAAGTGCTGCCCAGAAAAAGTAGTAAATTTACCATTGGAAGTCACTAGGAAAGCAAAATTAAAATCTTGATTAAAACTTAGATATTGAAAAAAAATCTATGACCAAACTCCAGGGCAAATTATATGTAATATTGTATTATATTATATCATATGTATTTTATACACACACACCCTCACACACACACACACACACACATATATAATATACATATGTATAACTTTTAGGGCACAGCTGCCAAAGGAATTCAATTAAAAACCTAGTGTTGGCAGGAGACCAGCAGTGCGAGATCATAGGGAGCCAGGAAGCATGTCAGTAGGTATTTGATCGGTGACATATTAAAGTCAAGTCAAGATGATGTGAACTAAGTTGTGGCACGGTTTGAAAGACCTACCATGACACCAAAGGTAAAAACAAAAGGATCACAGAGTGAAAGGGCCCAAAGCAGCAAATAAATCAAGACATGCTCTTGAAGCAGAATGACATCTCCCCTGGAGAGGGCTTAAGGGGTCACCATGTCGAGAAGAACCACATCTGAACACAAATAATCTGACCAATATGTAAATATATAAATACTGTATGTATAGATACATATGTGTGTTATGAAAAATGATTTTCCTTTTTCTTTTTACCTCTGACTGTAACCCACCCAGAAGCCTGAAAAATTATATCTACCAAACCAAACCTACCCTGTGTTTGGAACTTAAAGAATTCTGCAGTCATACAGTCAGGCATAAGTAACATCAAATTCAAGGCTAGAAGAGAAACACAAAAATTAGTAACCAGAAAAGACACCAATCAAAGTGCAGAAAAAGTCATGGTACTCTGTGTTTCTACCAGACTCAAAGCGGGGGCTCAGTTGAGTGACACACTCAAATCTGAAGCCACTATTTTCACAGATTTTTTTGCCCCAAAACATACAATGTCAGGATGAATCTAAGATGTTAAACGCATTCAGCTTTCAACAAATTAAGTGGAATGTAGTCACCAAGTTTTTATAGCAGTACTGGGGTTTCATCAGTGCTATGCCTAGCCTGATTTTTACCCAGGACCTATTACAGGACATATAATTGTTCCCATAATCTAGGTACAAATCTAATATTTGTCAAAGTATTGGTTAAAGCATACATCCATGGTCAAGGTGGAATTTACATGTGAAGTACGTTGAAAGGATGGGTGAAGAAGGAAAGAAATATTTCTGCCTCTTCATTTTTAAGTGTAATCGATACAACATAAAGTAACATTTTTAATTATGTGTTAATATTTTAAATAAGTGTTATAAAAAAATAAACAAGGGATTTGGAATGAATCAGATGATATATTAGAATTTTTGCTCTCAGTTATTAGCTCTGTGACCTTAGGCAAGTTTCTAACCCTCTCTGAGCTTTACCTTCCTAACCTCTAAATAGGGTGATGATTTGAAGTATGATATAACAGATATGGAATTAGACACTTTATATTTATAAAATCCTACCTTTTATATAAGAAATACCTGATAAATTGTGCCCAGAATGGGATTCACCATGAAGCTAATAAAATATATGTTTCTGGGCACTTCATTGTTTGGGACTGCTCCTAAGATTCTGAGAAAAGCCCTAGCACTGTGTGATTTGGTGGTGCATGTCAACCTAAATTTTAAAATTTTAATATTTTATCTTATTAAAATTAACTTTAAAAATATCTAATTTTGTCTTTGCAATACTGTATATATTCCTTTTCTTACGACATTTCCTAAATTGAAATGCAAGTCCCACACAACCTCTACCTATTTTTACTTATGCCTGTAATTTTTATAGTCATTACTAATAATGAGAGTCAGTAGTACTAAAATTCAGTATCACTTGACTGTTTTTCTTAGCTTAAAATAATTAGAAAAGCATACTTTTTAATGAATATAATTATGGAGTTTGAGCTCACAATTAAGTATGAACAAACTAGTTTTGTTTTTGAAGTATTTACCGTCAATAATGAGCTTGTATTGTGAGGACAATGACTCGAGAACAACGGGAAGTTAGAAGCCAGGTCTTCTTTCAAGTTTGTTGTTCCAAATAAGCAGTTGTTTTATTAAATCAGGTGTAGTTTTTGAAAACTATCAAAACCCCAGTGTACTGGGTGAAGAAAGAAGCCTGTGTTGTTTTGACCTTATGAGATGGACACCAAACACAGCATTCTCTCCATCAGAGAAGTCCATTCGGATCTACTACCCTGTTCTCACTCCCCTTCCACTCTTGGGGCCATGGAATATCTTCACACTTTCCCTGGACATTTCTGGGGCCATAGGAAAATGTCTTGTAGCGCCGTCTCAGGTCTGATCTGCCAACTCACATCACACCACCATTTTGACTCCAAGGCTACTATACCAAGCTGTTGTGGTACAAGGACAATCTCCAATTCTGCCAGTTTCCTTGGGTTCCTCTTCCCTCTGAATAACAAACATAAATGAGAGGTATAAGAGGTTTTATCATCTGCCTCCACTTGGAATTAACTAGAGAGAGAACACAGCACAACCTCTTCGTACATATTTCAGATACTGTACCCAAGACTCATTCTGATGATCCGTTTTTTCCCCGTTATCTCCCTCAGCCCAACTTGAAGAATCTTTGTCAAGACTGAGAAAAATGTGACATTTTTTGCTTGAACTTTATGCTCTAAACTCCTCAATTTCTGCTTCTGAACAATATAAAAATCCAGCTTCTGCAATTCAGAACTTCTCAATACTATTACCTTTGTATCAAAGTTCAAAAATCTATTTCAAAATGCAAAAGCTAAGCATTCATTCATTTTTTACTCTGTAGTTCTGTAATACCATCTCTACCATGAGGGTAGTAAGCCCAATACAACTTAACGGTAGTACAAGGGAAACTAATAAAGTTCCCAGTGAGGAAACATACCCACTAATGTGACACAATAGCATCTCATCTGCTTATCAAGAAAGAAGCTACCTGAAAGAGAATGTCTTTTCAGATAGATTCTGAGGGGGAACTCTGACTAATGGGATAAACTTCTTACAAGTTTCTTAATTGGGCTTCTCCAGAAAACCCGGAGGAGCTAGAGTAGGACTTAGCACTATGGTGGCACAGAAATCTCGTGTGGCAAAGAAAACTGGGTGAACCTTACTGGATGGTTTTTCTTACACTTTTTCAGGTGTCAAGTAACTGGAAGTCATGGAAGTGTTTACAGAGTGATGTAACCTTTTGTTTAATGGAATTCAACCATTAAAAATATCCTACTTTTCACATATCTGTATAAATTAGATTGTGTTTACGAGCAGGATCTCTCTTTCTCTCTCTCTCTTTACTTCTCTTACTCTTCTCCCCTCTCTTTCTCTCCCCATAAATGTATAAAATACAAGTAGTCATGATACACAAATCTGTAAGGAAAGCCAATGACCAAAATAAGTATGATCAATTTCATCCTGTTCACATTCATCTGCAGTTTCTTCCTTCAGTGTGTCTCTCACTTGCAGCATTGTACTCTAACAGTAGCAAACACCAAAGATTTAAAAAAATGAAAGTAACTTGAAGTTGTAGAAATTATGTCTGTGCATTGTTCGCCCTAGAATCTTGAAAAGGCTACTGGTATTATTTGTTTGTTTGTTTTCATTTTTGCTTTTCTATTGGAATCTATTCAGCTCAAGAAACACCTGTGTTTCATGGGATCACTGAGAACTACCACGGAAACATCTGATAGAACTTTATTAACTTATTCTTGTTCCATCTTTCAAAGATTTGGAAGCAACTACATGGGTTTCAAACAAGAATGGTTTTGAGACCCTAATGTAGTTCACATGTTATTATAAGCAAAACTCTGATCTAGTATTTTGCAGATACAGGGCCACAGGGCAACAATTTTTTATGGGTTTGTTTTTTTTTTTCTTTTGCATGTTTATTTTCCTTGTATTGGTTTTAAGAGAAAGAGCCAACAACTATGAAGGAAATAGGATTTAGAAAGGATTTCTATCATGGGAGAATGCCTCCCGGCAGCTCTTGGTACAAGCAATATTATATTTCCTGCGAATATTTTTAAAGTATTTGGTCATTCTTATTACTTGAGAGCACTTGGAAAGAGTTGCACAAGAGAACCATACTTCCCGAGGCTCCCTTTTTGAATCAATTTGAGCAATAGTTGATAGAAGAAGCAGTAGAATTGCAGTTGACAGAATCCATGGAGTTTAGACATCTGTCCCTTAAAAGCTGAGCTCTGAACAACTAACTGCAGGCAAACATTTGCTACTTCAACAAACCTCAGATGTAGGATATAGAAGCAAACCATATGGGTCAAAGGTGGAAACAGAACTAAGAAAAAAGGTTTAGAACAGACCAAGACTGATAATACATTATTCTAAGCATGCCCAGCTAGGGGCTTCATCAGTAGCAAGGAAGGGTTAATAAATAGTTTTTAGATGAAGAGCCAATTCAGATCATAGGTAGCAGTTGCTAGAGTTCTGGTTCATGGATTTCATTCCATATAAGCTCCACATTTTAGCTCAGTGGCTGTCCATAGGGAGAAGAGCCATAAAGAGTGGCACTTGAGCAATAGATTTGTAATCCAAAGCTTAGAAAAATATGGTAAGAAATAACTGTGTTAAACCTCTGTTAACTATAAATTGAGTATTTTTTCAATTATATTGACATATAATATTATTTTATATTAATTTCAGGTGTACAGCATAGTGGATAGACATTTATGTAATTTATGAAGTGATACCCCGATAATTCTAGTACCCACCTGGCACCATACATAGTTATTACAATATTATTGACTAAACTCCCTATGCTGTACTTTCCATCTCCACGACTATTTTGTGACTGCCAATTGTACTTCTTAATCCCTTCACCTTTTTCATCCAACCCCCCAACCCCCTCCCATCTGGCCACCCTCAGTGTCGTTGTCTGTATCTATGAGTCTGTTCCTTTTGTTTGTTTGTTCATTCGTTAATTCTTTAGAGTCCACATATAAGTGAAATCATGTGTATTTATCTTTCTCTGTCTGACTTATGTAAATTGAATATTTTAAAGAGTGGAGTTTAAGTTTCAAATAATTCTTTTGTTGATCTTACAAAGAATCAAATAAAAGAGCCTGCTCAGAGATTGTTAAGGAAGGGCATATAAAGGAGAAGGACCCACGTGGGACCACAGCTGCTACCCTGGGTCACTGACAGAGTTAAAGGAATGGCACTGTAACAGAGAGCACTCCTATTGGAATAGGTCAGTAAGCGGTCTCTTTAAATTGTGTCTCAACAGAGCCAGTGTATGAAAGCCGATAAGTACCCCCCAAAAGTACATGTGATTACATCTTTCAATCTAAGATATATATTTTACTTTTTCTGGAATCAATAATGTTATTTACACAGTGGTGGATTTTTTTCTGAACTACTATAATTAGACCAATTTGATCAAATATGGCATCTTAAAACTGGGGGAATATGACAGTAGTTTGCCAACATTATCAAAACTATAGTCATAAATTTTTCTCGGGATCTTTTCCCACAGTTTTATTGAGATAATTAACATACAGCACCATATAAGGTATAGGGCATAATTATTTCATTTACATATATTGTGAAAAGATTGCCATAATGTTAATTAAGATATGTCATCTCGTTTAGGTACCCAAAAAAAGATAAAAAGAGAAATGCTTTTCCTTGTGATGCGAACTCTAAGGATTTACTCTCTTAACATATACATATACCATACAGCAGTGCAGACCATAGTCACAATGCTGTACATTATATCTCTAGTACTAATTGAATTTATAACTATAAGTTTGTACTGTTTGATCACCTTCATCCAATTCCCTCTCCCTCTATCCCCCGCCCCAGAAAACCACAAATGTGATCTCTTTTCAATGAATTTGGTTTTATTTATTTATTTTAGATTCCACATGTGAGATCAAATAGTATTTGCATTTCTCTGTATGACTTTTTTTACTGAGCCTAATGCCCTCAAGGTCCATCCATGTTGTTGCAACAAATGGCAAGATTCCCTTACTATGCCTGAATACTAACTATTCCATTGTGTATTCGTGTGTGTGTGTATAATCTCACAATTTTATTCATGCATTGAGGAACAGTTAGGTTGTTTCCACATCTTGGCTATTGTAAATAATGCTACTGTGAACACGGGGATGCAGATATCTCTTCAACATAGCATTTTCATTTCCTTTAGATAAAGACCCAGAAGTGGAATTCCTGGATCATATGGTAGATCTATTTTAATTTTTTAAGGAACGTCCATACTGTTTTCCATAATGGCTGTACCAACATAAAATCCCACCAGCAGCACACAAGGGTTTCCTTTTCTCCACATTCTCTCCACCACTTGTTATAACCTGTCTTTTTCATGATAGCCATTCTAGTAGGTGCAAGGTAGATAGGTCATTGTGGTTTTAATTTTCATTTCCCTTATTATTAGTGATGATAAGCTCTTTTTCATGGACCTATTGGCCATTCAGATATCTTCTTTAGAAAAATATTCTATTTAAGTCCTTTGCCATTTTTAAATTGGATTATTTGTGGGTTTTTTGCTATTGAGTTGTACAAATTTATTTTTACTATTTTTTGGATATTATCCCCTTTTCAAAAGTATGTTTTGCAAATATATTTTCCCATTTCAGCTTGTCTTTTAGTTTTGTTGGAAATTTCTTCTGTTGTGCAGAAACATTTTAGTCCGATTTAGTCTCATCTGTTTGTTTTTTATTTTACTGATTGTGCTTCAGGTATCATGTCCAAAAAATTATTGCAAAGACCGATGCCAAAGAGCTTTTTTCCTGTCCCCCCCCCAGAAGTTTTATGTTTTCCAGTCTTTCATTTAAGTGTTTAACCCATTCCAAATTAATTTTTTTGTGAGTAGGATGAGATAGGGGCCTAGTTATATTCTTTTACTTGTAAATATCCAATTTTCCCAGCACCCATTTATTCAAGAGACTGTCTTTTCTCCATGGAATGTTCTATGCTTTTTGTCAAATATTAGGTGACTGTATATGAATCGGTTAATTTCTTGGCTCTCAGTTGTGTTCCACTGGGCAGTGTATCTGTTTTGATGCCAGTACTATGCTGTTTTGATTGCTGTGGCTAGCTGGATATCAGGAAGTGTGATACCTCATGCTTTGTTCTTTTTTTCTCAGGATTGCTTTGGCTATTAGGGGATCCCTTGTGGTTCCATATAAATTTTAGGATTGTTTTAGCTACTTCTGTAAAAAATATCATGAAGGAATACACCAGTTTGAACTACTTCTTGGGCACTGCAAGTAGGAACTCGGTCTGCCAAGAACTGAACACTGGCTGTTGCAAGCCACGACCCCCACTCCCCACCCCCATTGCAATTAGATTCTCAGTTATTAAACCTCTGCATATTCCCCTGAAATCCATGGAATGAGACTGAAGTGGGGGCTCCCAAGAAGTAACCCACAGTGCTGGGGCAGCTGGATGTCCGTCCTAGGCTTTCTTTTCTCACTGGAGAAGCCATGGCTCAGGGGAGACCTCTCCGTGTGGTGTTGCACTGCCCTGGGCATGTAGCCACTCTCCTTATACTTCCAATGCCATCTGCCTTGGTCTCTGTGGTTCACAGCTGCTTCAGCGTCTCCCCCAAACAGTAGGATTCTCTCTGTGATGTGTTGTTCTTGAACAGTTGTTAGTTGTTCTTGTGAGGAGGAGTGAAATCAGGACAATCATATCACCATCTTAGGAATGTCACTCTTCTCTCAGGATCTTTGGACAAGAAGCTTATTAACCTAATGTTAAGTTATCTTACAAGCCTATGCCTCACACGGAACAGTGATTGATGTGCCATTGTGGAGTGAATCTATGAATCAGAGCTTAGACAACCTGGAGCTTTTTTCTGGCTCTGCATTCTTTGAACTTGTTTGATTTCTGTCTTCTAATAGGTTTTAACTAGATTAAGTTTATAGGCTCTTCCAACTCTAATACTCTCGGGTTTTTCTTAGTAAACTTCAAAATATCCACAATACAAGAACAATTAATATATATAATGTACTTTTAAAAAAATTTTTTTTCTTTATTGATTTCTAGAGAGAGAGGAAGGGAGAGGGATAGCGAGATAGAAACATTGATGAGAGAGAACATTGACTCACCGCCTCTTGCAAGCCCCCCACCAGGGATTGGGCCCACAACCTGGGCATGTGCCCTGACCGGGAATTGAACCGGTGACTTCTTGGTGCATGGCTCGATGCTCAACCACTGACCCACACCAGCCGGGCAATATATGTATAATTTAAATATTTTATAATCAAAATATACATGTATAGCCCTGGCTGGTTTGGCTCAGCGGTTAGAGTGTCGGCCCATGGACCAATGAGTCATGGGTTTGATTCTGGCCAAGGGCACGTACCTCAGTTGCGGTTTGTCCCGGCCCTGGTCTGGGTCGTGCGGGAGGCAACCAGTCAATGTGCCCCTCTCACATCTATGTTTCTATCTTTCTCCTTCTCTCTCCCTCCTTCCCTCCCTCCTACTCTATCTGATGGATGGAAAAATATCCTCGGGTGAGGATTTAAAAACAAAAACAAACAAACAAAATACACACACACATATAACTGATCAAAGATTAAATTCTCAGCATAATTTTAATGTTAGATATATATTTTTTTCATATTTAACTTTTAAAATTGGCCATCTACTTATTACATAGGAGTTTCTCTTAAATATATAATATGCTATTAACTAAATACCTCTTTATTCAATCAGCTTAAACGAGCTAAAATTTATATTTTGGATATTATAGCCTTCACCTAAGCATGAGCTCCCACAAATACTTCATGAAAATTGGTGAGATTTAAATATATATGTAAAAATAAAGTAGGTACATAACATCTTCATAGGTGGGTCATTAAGTTGTTGAAGTTATTTTATATTCAAATCAAGAATCTGTTTAAGTAGAAACAGACATCAGTATTAGAATATATTCATTAGACATATGAAAACACAGGAGACTGTTTCCAGAGCATAAAGCAAATTTAATTCTCAAACTTGAAATTTCCAGATGTATCCCAATGTGCTCATCATAGACTGTAGCAATAGCTTAGTTTTTAATCCCTGAAAGACATTAAACACTTAAGCACTTTGTGGGGGAAAATATCATTAAAATAAAATTGAAGTTCACATTGTTATTTGGAGAGTCTTTATATTTATTGCTTCCTATAAAAGTCCCAAAAAGACAAACAAAAATACAAACATTGGCAATGGAGCACACCACTTTTTTGCCTGCTTTTAAAAGAGATGTCTGTGATAAAGTTTATCAGCGTGGAAAAGACCATTAACAGTACCAAACTGTCTAAGAGCATGAAGCCTAGATCCCCAGTGAAGTGACTTTATCAGTTGGCCTACTTGCTCCTCACCAATCAGAGAGAACGTTACATACAGCAACATTGGCACATCAGAGACCACACAATCTCCATATCTTTTTATTCCAAACACAAACAGTGTATTTATAAAATATTAGTAATGTGCCAAAAAAGTCTTTTTTTTTTTTTTTAATTTTTTTAATCTTCACCCGAGGATATGTTCCCATTGATTTTTGGGGAGAGAGGGAAGGGAGAGAGAGAAACATCACTTGGTTGCCTCTGGAACGTGAGCACTGACCGGGGATGGAACCTGCAGTTTGGAAATGTGCCCTGAGTAGGAATCAAACCCGCAATATTTTGGTGTATGGGACGACGCTCCAACCAACTGAACCACCCAGCCAAACCAAAAGTCTTTTAAAAAAGACATTACAAAGCTATGTGTCAGTTCAACCACAGGAGAATGTTTAAAAGAATTATGAACAGATATTATAGTATTTACAATGAATTTAGTAACATGGAGAAAATGTCGTTATCATGTCAGTATAAAAGCATATACAACCTGCATGTCTATTATAATGTCCACCATATATAACATGTATACATACGGATGCTAAAAATGCTACAGGAAAATTTATTTAAAGGAAATGTACTAAAAGATCATAGTTGTGACCTTGCTTATGTTTTTAATACTTTGTTATATTTTTCAAATTATCTTTAATATTTATTTTTTAAAAAGGGAAGATGGCTATGTATATAATATAAAATTTAAAAGTTCTTAATCATGATGAAAATGATAGCCAGAATGATTAAAACTAAAAGTGAACCGTTTAATTGGGCAAAAAGAGTTCTTCTGTGCTCAATTTATTTTTAATATTTTTTTCTTTATTGATTTTAGAGAGAGAGGAAGGGAGAGAGAAAGAGAGATAGAAACATCAATGAGAGAGAACACTGATTGGCTGCCTCCTGCATGCCCCTCACTGGGGATTGGGCCCACAACGTGGGCATGTGCCCTGATCGGAGATCAAACTGGCGACCTCTTGGTGCATGGGTGGACACTCAACCACTGAGCCACACCGGCCAGGCCTTCTGTGCTCAATTTAGATAAATGGGATAGAATCAATTCCAGATTAGAATAAAATAGGTGGGTTTTTTTTTTTAATTTAACAATTAGCTAAAAAGAAAAGTCTCTGTATTCAAAATGCTTTTCTTCCCCAATAATAATCAGTGAGACAACCGGAATCACTGTCTATGCTCAGGATCGGAGTCCCAGGCTTTTCCTTTTTCTGTTCCTTGTGTCTTCTCCTGCTGATTCCTGTGCTTAGGTATGCCTGTGTGACTGAGGTCTGTGTCATCTTCTCTTGCTGAGGAAAGAGGCTGGGTTGTAGCTGGGTTTATTATGAGACACCGTGACAATTGTTAAGAGGACAGGTCTGGAGCCACGTGCCTCTCCAAAGCTTGCCTTCAGCATGTTGAAAGCTGCCCAGTTTCTCAACTTCTCTCCATCTCAGTTTCCTCATCCATAGAATGAGGATTATAACCTCACAGGGTTTTAAGATGACCAAAGGGAGGATACCTGTGAAGCTGCTGATACCCCTCCCACCTCACCCACACTACACAGTCTTCCCCATCGCATTTCACGCCAATTCAGTCCTTCCATTCGCTCAGGCCCAAGTCCTTGAGGTGATCCTAATCTAGTTCCCTCCCGCCCCACATCCTAGCTGTCAGCAAATTCCACTGTCTTGACCTTCAAAACAAATGCAGGCTCCGACGACTTCTCACCCAGACTGTACCACCAACTAGGAGGCAGCTGCCACCGTTCTCCCTGGGCTACGGCAGCAGCCTCCTACCTCCCTTGACCCTGCAGTCTATTCTCTGCCCATCACGCCGCAAGCTACATTGTGCCAAAATCCTTCAATGGCTGCCCATCTTAAAGGAAAAAAGCATCTTCTCAACCAAGACCTGGAAGGCCCTACAAAAGTGGGGCCCTCATTCAATCTCTGACCCTAATTCTCCTTCCTCTCCTCTGCGCCCTTGTCTCCAGCCACACAGGTCTCTGGGCTGTTTCTCTAGAATGAAAAGTAAGTCTTGCTATAGGGCTTCTGCAGTTGCTATTCTCGCTGCATGAATTCTTCCCCCTCTAAAGAGTCATAGGGTTTGCTCCCACCTCACTTTCAAACCTTCACTCAAATGTAATAATCTCATCAAGTCCATTTAAAATTACAAATCCTCCCTTAGGACCCTCCCATCCCATTTCCTGGCTCTATTTTTCTCTTTAACTGGTATCATTTTCTCACTTACTATGTAAGTTATTTACTTATGCTGTTTAGAATATGATTCTATGAATGCAAGAACTTGATAGAACCCTTGGGCATTCAGCAATGCCTAGTAGTACCCAGTAGTTAGTTAATGTTTTCTTAATAAATGAATGAATGAGTGCATGTCCTTACACAGTGCCTGAAACAGCTTGTGCTCTATTCACTTTAACTATGATATTCTCATGTTCTCTGAGAATATCATAGAATCATGAAATCATACAGTTGGAAAGAAATTCAACCATCTATTTAATCTACATTTTTTAAACAAATAAGCCATTTGCTACCAAACAGAGCAGCCAGTTGCATTTTTAGATCATTCTGTTTGTTAGCCAGTGACAGACTGAATGTGTCTCCTAGTGAGTTTAGTCATTGATTCTGTGGTTATACTCTGCAACGACGCTGATTCCATCCATCTTCCTCAAAAGGAAGCATTCTGAATATTTGAAGAAAGCTAGAACGTCCCACTTAAATCTTCTCCTCTTCACATAAGCATTATGAGTCCCTACACCTCTTCCATTACACTCAGAAGCAAACACAGAAGTGGTCACAACAATACACTTCCATTGTTGCAGACCAAGACTACATAAATATTTTATCCCGTGCCGTTCCATCGTTAGCTCGTGTTGAACTTGTGGAAGTATAAAATGACCAGAGTTTCTTCCCCACATTAGTTTTTTCTAAAGTATTTATCTCCTATTCCATTTTATGCATTTCACACAAATATAAGAGAACTTCACTGAGACCTTGTCTTTTCAAGTTTAGAAATAAAATAGTGAAGTGTTACAGTGGTAATGCTATAAGCTTTCAGGCTATGAAAGAAAACTAATAAATTTGTCCATCTATAATCAGAAACACTTGTTATATATTTAAAGCATCACCTAGGTAAGTTACATAAATTCTCTTTTCCACCATGCTTATCTCCTGCTAAAATTTTCAGAATTTCCAGCTAAGGAGAATTCTATCTTCCATGAAACACCTTCCCACACTCCTTGCAGGCACTCTACGTTCTGTACACACCTCAGCTGTCTTACTGTGGAAATCCTCCGTCTCTCCATCTGCCACCAACCGGGGTCTCTAAAACACGCAGACCTATGAAGTGACTCCCCACAAAGACTGTGTTATTAAGTGACTCATGGTGAACTGAAACATGGGGCGGAACCCTTGGTTTGGTAAATCACTTTCTTGCTCTACGATTTTTGTGACCTCTTTGCTCAGCCCAATTGTTTATCATTAAAAGGATGATCACAGCACAATATCTAATAATATCAACAGTGGGATCAGATAGCCTTAATAGGAGGCATTTTGTAATGCGTTTTGAACTCCTCACAAGACACATTATAAATAACAAGTACTTATGAGTTAAAGAGTAAATAAATGGAAGAAGATAAATGTTTAATAGCAGAACAAACAGGTCACTCCCTATACCACGTGCTCTTCGTCCTATTATAACCCCCTAAAACCAGGCCTCATATGCAAAATGGGCTTTGAGCTACCCTCAAGATTCATTTCACATGTGTAGGTAGAAGACAAATTAGTAGCCAGGAAGATGGTAAAATGTATGTATCCAGAAGCAGAACCATACATATTGCCATCAGAGCAGATTTGCTAAACAGTTATTTTATGCCCCTAGTATAGGGTACACCTAATTCCCCAAATTGGACATGACAGACATAAATACATATATACACACCTGCATGTAATGAAATTTTAATCGAATTTTTTCTCATTTGCACTTAAGAAGTTAGCAAATAAAATACAGGAACGCCCAGCCAGCGTGGTTCAGTGGTTGAGTGTCAATCCATGCACCAAGAGGTCACCAGTTTGATCCCCAGTCAGGGCACATGCCCAGGTGGTGGGCCCGATCCCCAGTGGGGGGCATGCAGGAGGCGACCAATCGATGTTCTCTCTCATCGATGTTTCTCTCTCTCTCTCCTTTCCTCTCTCTCTAAAAGTCAATAAAGAATAAATATTGGGGAAAAAAAAAGCAAGATGCCCAGTTAAACTTGAATTTAAGCTAAACAATGAATCCGTTTTTAGTTTACATATGCCTCCAACAGTACACAGGGACATATACATACTAAAGAAAATTACTCATTGTTTATCTGAAATTCTAATTTAAATTAGCATCCTGGATTCTATCTGGCAATATTAGGCTCAGACCAAAGTAACATGACTGCCACAGAGGTCACATTAGTGTAACAGTGTGTTAACTGAAGTTCTGGTGCAGGCAACAAAATATAAAAGGTGCTATGTGCCAGAGCTAGGGGCCGGACAAAATGCGGAATTCACAAATAAAATGTTCAAAAACTGGTTTCCTACTTCTTGGGCCCGTCATTCAGATCAAGAATATAAAAAAGGGTCAGAGTGTGCAGAGAATGAGAGAGGATATTGTGAGGAACATTTCTATGGAGAAAGCTGGGCTGGAGCCTCCCCTGCACTCCGGTGATTGATAAGCATTCATACAGGGTGGGGCAAAAGTAGCTTTACAGATGTGATACACAAAAATTATTATTCCTTATTAATTACTGTATTATTTTCCAAACAAATATAAACCTACTTTTTCCTGACCCTGTATATTGGTGATATTGGAACAGAGATCAAAATGGAGCCCTTTCTATGAAAACCAGGTTGGCTGGAACTTTCAAGATACAGTCATCCGTGCTCACCTGGTCAGCATATTGATGAACCAAGAAGAGAGCTCCAGCCACCGTCCTGGCTACACTCACTGCCAGGCTGCTGCTCTCTGACCGCCAAGTACAGAGCTACTTTCCTTCTCGGAGCCGCTACACCGTTTTATGTGTTTGAGAGCTTATCACTGAACACTTTTTTTTCTTTTTTTTTTTTTTACTTTCTGGTACTCAGCAAGAATGTGAAGGGACTCTACATAAAAATGTTCTTGCCCTGGCCAGTTTGGCTTAGCGGTTAGAGCATCGGTCGCGGGTTCAATTCCAGTCAAGGGCACCTACCTGGGTTGCAGGTTTGATCCAGCCCCAGTCAGGGTCATGGGGTAAAGCAGGAGGTGACCAGTTAATGTGTCTCTCTCACATCTGTCCCTCTCTCCCTCTCTCCCCAGCTCCATCACTTCCACGCTCTCTAAAAATCAATGGAGAAATATCCTCGAGTGAGGATTAACAACAACAAAATGTTCTTCTAGCCCTGGCCAGGTGTTTCAGTTGGTTGAAGCATCTCGTACACCAAAAGGTTGAGGGTTCGATTCCTGGTCAGGGCACATAACCCAGGTTGTGGGTTCAATCCTCGGTCAGGATGTGTATGGGAGGCAAACAATTGATTGATGTTTCTCTCTCACATCAATATTTCTCTCTTTCTCCCCTCCTCTCTCTCTAAAAATCAGTAAAAACATATCCTCGGGTGAGAATTAAAGAAAAAAAAAGTCCTTCTAATTTGAGATTTTTCAAACCTCCTTTGAGTCAGCAGTTTTCTCTCCAAAGAGTTCATTCAGTTATTTTTTTCCCATTTTTTATGCCAGTTTCATCCAACTGTCAAGGATTACCAGATTCCTTTCTGCAAGGAAAGGAACACTGCTAGACAGATTAACCTCCAGAAACTGAGAACAAGAAAGGCACATATAAACATATCTGGATTCAATAATAAAATCTATTGTAATAATGTATAACACAAGAAAGTCCTGACCCAGCCAAAACGTGATATTAGCCAAACATTGCACAATGCTGAAGGCAGCAGTTGAGTCTGAGAGTAAAACTAGTAGATAGTGTCAGGCAGACTGTACAAATTTCTGTAATATAATTATCTCACTGGGAATGCAGAAAAAGGGAGAGGAGCCAAGATGTAGTGACCTGATCTATTACATGTGTCTGTCTTCTGAAATTTGCAAATGTCCAAAGTACATAGAAGGGCCAACCTTATATATATTTTTGTTATTATCTTTATAATAAATAATAACTAATGCCACATTTGGAAAAGAAGGGCAAGGGGTACTTTTTAACAAAAGTAAAATTATATATATAGTATCTTGTAGTCTATCAGTGTTATTCAGATTTATATTTCCAAAAGCATTACTTATTTTGGCTTTTCTAATCTTTTATCTTTTTATTGAGATATAATTGACATATAACATTGTATTAATTTTAGGTGTACAAAATGATCTGATATATGTATATATTGTGAAATCATCACCACAATAAGTTTCGTTAACCTCCATCACTACACACATTTTTTTTCTTTTAATGAGAACTCTTAAGATCTACTGTATGAGCAACTTTTAAATATACAATACAGTATTGTTAACTATAGTCTCTGCGCTGCACATTACATCCCCAGACATTTATTTTATTACTGGAAGCTTGTACCTTTGTACCTTTTGGACACCTTTCCCATTTCACCCACACCCCACCACCTCAGGCAGCCAGCCACCAGCCTCTTCTATCTATGAGTTACATAAAGCCCTCAAAGTCCATCCGCGTAGTTGCAATGGCAGGGTTTCTGTTTTGTGTGTGTGTGTGGGGGGCGGGGGGGTTTCTTTCTTTAAGTTATACTAAAACCCTGGTTTTAGGGCAATAACCAAGAAATGCTATTTATTGTGCTTTTAAAAGTTTTGGATAAGCTGTGCACTAATAGCAACCAGCCCCTCAGAAATGTAAAAAGAAAAAAAAAAATAGTATGTTAGTGGGTCACAAATTAGAAGCCCTGGCTGCCATCTCCTGACTTGAGCTCAGTCCACGTGACTGCCCAGAAATGCGAGAGCCTGAGACAATCCAGTACGTGCACACACCATTGCTTCTGCCCCATAAACAGTTCTGAAAAGGAGTGTTCACGCCAATGACTGATTTCACCTTGCAGCCAGAGTCTAGAAGAGTCTCTAACCTAAAACACATTTGTCCATAATTTCTCCTCACCTCCCACCCCCACACTTTCCCAGTTTTTTCAGTGGTATAAGCAAGGTGGACACAATATGACCAAATATTCAAGTGAAGTTCCAGCTTTCCCATGCAGGTTAATCAAACAAAGCTTTCCAGTCCAGTGGTTCAGAATAAACCAAGTTCTGCCACATATCTAGAACATTTATTTTTTTTTTAGGTCCTATTACGAGCTTCTCTTTGAAAGCTATTCCTGTAACAGCTGCAATAGGAACATTAAATTACATTTTTGAAATGTTGGGGCTTTCCTTGGCGTTAATGATAATGGACATAAGGGGGCCAGGCTTGTATATTACAGTTCCTCTTTCTTTCCAAAGATTAAATTTACATTATCATTCACATACACTATTATGATTCCATGTAAAAAAAATTTATTCAAAAATATTTATGAACAGACATTTGAAAATTCAGACAAATAGAAACAAAGGGAGTAAAACATCAATTTTCCTACCAGCTACCCTCAACGATTTTTTCTGTTAGTGTTTTTACCTTCTAAGACTTTGACACAAATATGTGTCAAAAGTGTAGAAGACAAATATAACTACATATGATTTTATATCCTGCTCTTCTCACTTATCATTATTCCATTAGCATTTTCCATGTCCTTACATATTCTTCGTAATTACTTTTAGTGGTAAATAATATTTTAATGAGTGAATGTACCATGGTTCATTTAATCCTTTCCTTATGATTGGATATTCTGTTTCCAGTTTTTCAGGATTATTAATGATGATCCTATGAACTTCTGGGAGTATAAAGCTCTTTTCCATATTTGGGATTAATTTATTATGGTAGATCCTCAGGGGTGGAATTACTGTGAAGAATTGGATCTCATTATAGTTTTCAGTGCATTTTTTATATCAGACACATATGTACATAAAGACTTAAAACCCTTACAAGGCCTTTTATGAAAAATAGTAATCCTTCACATCCTTCCCTCCCCACCAACCCACATCAACCATTTCCTACTCTCCGGGGGCAGAACTGGTCTAGCCACTGTTGCTGCCTTATCTTCCAGCTGTGAGAACACAAGCTTATGGGCCTGGAGCAACGTGACATCTCTCTATTCTGACTGCTGATCTGTCAGGTGAGGCGAACCAGCTTGGCACGACAAGGAGCTGAAGGAGTGTCCTTATGCTGGTGTGCACTAAAATGCCCCATTCGTAAGGTCAGGATGTTAAACAACTTTAGACTTGATTTTTTTTCCCCATGACATGTTTCACTCAATAGTCTATCCCTGGGCTGTTCGGTCACCCTTATTCCATCAACCCACAGAATAATGACAGGGTCAACTCTTCTGATTTAGCTCTGCTCATGGAGCTGATTTTCTCCATATCCAACAGTCCAGGTACCTTCAGTTAGTTCCAGGATGAATTACTGCTCCCTTCCTCTCAAGAGAAACTTGTAGGTTTGGGTCCATACTGTCCCCTGCCTTGATTTTCCAGGGTGAAGTTCTCAAACAGCAGAGCTCACATCACAATGAGGCAATTCAGGAAGGTAGGGTAGAATGAACGTTCTGATCTCTATTCATCTCAGTTGTGACCCTACTTCCACTTTCCGGTCTGACCCTGAGCAAGGTCATTGATCTCTCTGTGATTCAGTTTTCTTGCCTGGAAATTAAGAAAGTGCCTACCTCATAGGGCTGCTGTAATGATTAAATGAGCTGGTATGTGTGTAGAACTTAGAAAATGAGTGTCTCACCCACAAAGCACCATCTATATGCAAGCTATCACTGCAGTTTATTCCACTGAATTCCTGCCACCTGAAATGAAAATCTCTGTTCCTAGTTTATGACTTCTTGCTGTAAATGTTTCACACAATTTAACCGTAGCATGTTCCCAAGCATGGCACAGCACCTGGCTACGTCTGTGTTCTCCCTGTCCCAGCAGCCTCCTCAGGGACCCAGTGCAGCAGCTTTCTGTGCTCTGTCACACACTTAGTGTTAAATTCTTCTTACTGACATTTTAAATTCTGAGGCATATCTAGCTGGATTTTTTTTTCAGAGCTATCAAATTCATAAATGAATTTGGGGAGAATTGACACCTGTACAATAGTCGATCTTCCCAGCTTACAACATGTGTTCCCCCATTCGTTCAATACTTCCTTCATAATCTCTTGTATCAGAACGCCATCCAAGAAGCAGAACCACCACATACGAGATAAGGGTTTTGTTACTGAGAGTGCGTCTTACGCAATAATGAGAACTGGCATAGTAGTCTGTAAGGCTTCTACCTTTCATCTGTGCTGGAGCTTAAAGTTCACAGGGTGAGAAGTTGGGAAGAGAAGATGGATGTAGTATAGAGAACAGAAAGTTCAAACTGGAACTCACAAGAAGAAGCTGGAACCCACGAGGAAAGAACAAAACTCATGTCAGTTCTTGATATATGTAATCTTTTTTTTTTCTTTATTGATTTTAGAGAGAGAGGAAGGGCGAGGGAGAGAGAGATAGAAACATCGATCAGAGAGAACATCAATTGGCCTCCTTCTGCATGCCCTCCACTGGGGATGGGGCCCACAACTGGGCACGTGCCCTGACCGGGAATAGAACCGGCGACCTCTTGGTCAACACTCAACCACTGAGCCACACCGGCCAAGCGACAGCTGTGATCTTGATGATGTGGGTGTTCTGTATAGAAAGGTGGTGCCCTTCATCATGGCGCTAAATACACACCTGCCCGGAGCAGGAGAGTTGAAGAAGAATCTGGTTAAACCGCAGATCCAGCCTTTGTCCCACACCAAGGTTTGAGACATGACCACTGTGTGTGAGCTACAAAATGGCTTCTGCTCAACTTCCAGCTCCAAAATAGCCCTAAAAAAAAGGTCTAGTGACCCCTTCTAACTAGAAATATACAGAGAAGGGAATTCTGGGAATAGGGTTCAGCCTAGCCAAAGTGACACATTACAAACCACCACATCTCTTAGTAGAATCTATTTAATGGGTCCTATATGTCTCACATTCATAATTATTATAAATTATATTGCCATTGTTGATGTGATCTCTATGCAATATATTTACTAAATGGTTGTGAACACCTTAATATGCTTTCCCTTTCCCTTCATCATATATCACAAAAACTCAAATCTATGTATCCAACGCTGCTCTCTCTGCACAGAAGCAGCTAAAATTAGCTTGAATAAAAGTAAAACATGGCCCTGGCAGGTGTGGCTCAGTTGGTTGGAGCTTTGTCCCGTACGTACACCAAAAGTGGTGGGTTTGATTACCAGTCAGAGCACATACCCAGGTTGCGGGTTCAATCACATGGCGGGGCATGTGTGGAAGGCTACTGATCTGTTTCTCTCTCACATCAATGTTTCTCTTTCTCTCTCTCTAAAAAAAAAGTAAAATTTTAAAAAATTAAAATAAAAACTCAAAAACATGCTTAACAGTCCAATTTTGAATTTATTAATAAAATTCCTACCTAAGCTCTCATTGCTGCCTGCCAAACTTACTGTTATACTTTCTGGTCAATTCACTCCACTATTTTCAAATATTACTTTTATATAATTTCTCAAATTTCCAATACCTCCTCTCCTATGTTAATTTGCTCAGGCTTTCATAATAAAATACCACAGACAGGTAGCTGAAACAACAGAAATTTAATTTCTCACAGTTCTAGAGGCTGGAAAATCTAAACTCAAGCTGCTGGCTAATGGATTCTTCAGTGAGGGCTCTTGTCCTGGCTTGAGGATGGCCACCTTCTCACTGTGTACTTTCATAATGGAAAAAGAGAAAAATCAGTCTCCAGTTTCTTCTTTTTACTTCTTCTTTCTTCCTCCTCCTCCTCCTCTTCCTCCTCTTTTTCCTTCTGCTCCTTCTCTTCCTCATCCTCTTGCTGTTTCTCTTCTTCCTCTTTCTCCCTATCCACCCCCTCCTCGAGGTTTTATAATTATTATCTTATTGATATAAGATAGAATTCTACTGGTGCAAATGAGAATGAGGAAACAAGTGTAAGAGAAGGATTTTCCCAATAGCAACATCATGTGGCTTATCACCTCTCTGAGCTCATATATAAACAAAGTGTAATTATGTAGCAATGTTATATATGTGTATTGTCTGGAATATGTAGCCTGACAAGAGCATGGCCTGAAAATTAAAGTAGGCAACTCTAGCAGTGTAATTATCCACTACCTTCAAGATAAAAATCCTAAATTCTATCTAGATAACACCTGTCTCTCCAATAAAATGCCCTACAACTCCCTTCTTGCACTTTAAAATGAACCACAGCAAACTCCTGGAATATTAGCTGTCTGGTATTCTGATCCTGTATGTCACTGTGAATTTGCCTATATTGTTAACATTTTTAAAATTCTATTTACATTTTGGGGGGTAAAATTTCTATATAAAATTATAAATCAGGTATACTACATTACAAATTCAGTATTTGTAAACACTGCATAATATTAACAACTATAAATCGAATTACCGTCCATCACCATACAATTGATCTCCTTCACTAATTTTGCCTCCCCCAGAACCCCTTCCCCTCTGGTAACCACCATCTGTTTTCTGTATCTGAGTTTATTTTTGTTTTGTTTTATTTGTTCCTCTGTTTTGTTTTTTGTTTTTGTAGAGTCCACATATAAGTGAAGTCATACAATATTTGTCTTTCTCCAACTTATTTCACTTAACATAATATCATCAAGGTCCATTCATGTTGTCATAAATGGCATGGTTTCCTTTTTTATTATGGCTTAGTAGTATTCCATTGTATATATATGCAACATTTCCTTTACCCATTTGTTCATTGATGGGTACTGAGGTTGTGTCCATATCTTAGCTGTTGTAAATAATGCTAGAGTGAACATAGGGGTGCATATATCTTTCAGAACTAATGTTTTCTCATTCTTTGGATAAATATCCAGGAGCACAATAGCTGATCATATGGTAGTTCCATTCTTAATTTTTTTGAGGAATTTTTCAAATTTCCATAGTAGTAGTACCAGTTTGCATTCCCACCAACATTGTATCAGGGGTCCTTTTCTCCACATCCTCTCCAACACTTATTTTTGTCTTTTTCATAATAACTATTATAACAGATGTGAGGTGACATGTCATTCTGGTTTTAATTAGCCATTTCCCTGATAATTAGTGATGTTGAACACCTTTAAATGTGCCTGTTGGCCTGGTGTATGTCTTCTTTGAAAAATATATGTTTAGATCCTCTGCCCATTTATTAATCAGATTGTCTGTTTTTTTGTTGACTTGTGAGATTTTTATATTTTGGATATTAACCTTTCATCAGATATCTGATTTGCTAATCTCTTCTCCCATTCAGTAGGTTGCCTTTATATTTACTTTTTCTTTTTTATCCTCACCCGAGGACTTTTTTTTTTTTTTTGCATTTATCTTCAGATAGAGCGGGAGGGAGAGATGGAGGAAGAGAGAGAGAGAAACACCGATGTGATAGAGACACATCGAGTGGCCGCCACCAACACAACCCTAACTGGGGCTGAGGACAAACTGCAACCGAGGTATGTGCCCTTAGTGGGAACTGAACCCAGGACACTCTGTTCTGCGGGCGGACACTCTAACTGCTAAGCCAAACCAGCGAGGGTGCCTTTATATTTTCTTGAGTGTTTCTTCCACAGTGCAGAAATTTTTTAATGTGATATAATCCCATTTGTTTATTTTTGCTTTTGTTTCCCATGCTTTTGGAGGCATATCCCAAAATAAATCACTAAGACAGATGTCAGGGAGCTTCCTGCCTATGTTTACGTCTAGGAGTTTTATAGTATCAGCTCTAACATTCTAGTCTTTAATCCATTTTGAGTTAATTTTTGTGTATCGTGTATGGTAGTGGTCTAGTTTTGTTCTTTTGCATGTGGCTGTGCAGTTTTCCCAGCACCATTTATTGAAAATATTATCTTTTCCCCATTCTATGTTCTTGGCTTCTTTGCCATAAATTAATTGTCCACACATGTGTGGGTTTAATTAGGGGCCCTCTTTTCTGGTCTATTGATCTATGTGTTTATATTGCCAATACCATACTGTTTTGATTAATATAGGCTTGTAGTATAGTTTGAAATTAGGGCGCATGTTACCTCTAGCTTTGTTCTTCCTTCTTAAGATTGCTTTGGTGCCTGGCCAGTTTGGCTCAGTTGGTTGAGTGTCATCCCATGTACCAGAAGGTGGCTGGTTCAATTCCTGGGCTGGGTACATGCCCAGGTTGTAGGCTCAATCCCCCATAGGGGGCATGCAGTAGGCAGCTGATCAATGTTTCTCATTGATGTTTCTATCTCTCTCTCCCAATCCCTTCTTCTCTCTGAAATCAATAAAAACATATTACAAAAAAAAAAAAAAACTCTCTTAAAAAAAGATGGATTGTTTTGGTTATTGATGGTCTTTTGTGGTTCCATACAAATTCTAGAATTATTTTTTCTAGTTCTGTGAAAAAATGCCATTGGTATTTTGATAGGGACTGCATTGATTCTGTAGATTGCTTTGAGTAATGTAGACTTACAAAAATATTATTCCAGTCCATGAACATAGAATATCTTTGCATTTATATGTGTCCTTCCATTTTGTTTACCAATGTCTTATAGTTTTCAGTGTTATTTTACTATTTTTTTTGATGCAGGTGTAAGTGGAATTGTTTTTTTAATTTCTTTTTCTCATAATTTATTAGTGTATAGAAATGCAACAGATTTTTGCATATTGATTTTGTATTCTGTAATTTTGCTGAATTCATTTATTAGTTCTTGGATTTTTTTGATGGAGTATCATGCCATCTACTTATAGTGACCATTTTACTTCTTCTTTTCTAATCTAGATGCCATTTATTTCTTTTTCTTGCCTAATTGCTCTAGCTAGGACTTCCAATACTAAGTTGAATAAGAGTGGACATCCTTGTCTTGTTTCTGATCTTAGAGAAAAAGCTTTCAGCTTTTCACCATTGAGTATGATGTTAGCTGTGAGTTTGTTATATATGGCCTTCATTATGTTGATGTACATTCCCTTTATATCCACTTGAGGGTTTTTATCAAATAAACATTGAATTTTGTCAAATGCCTTTTCTGCATCTATTAATATGATTATGTGGTTTTATTTTTTATTTTGTTTATGTGGTGTATCACATTTATTTGAGAATATTGAACCATCCTTATATCCCTGGGATAAATCCCATCTTACCATGGAAAGATAATTTTAATGTATTGTTGAATTCAGTGTCCTAGTATTTTTTCTTGAGGATTGTTTGCATCTATATTTTATAAAGGCTATTGGCCTATAATTTGGGGTGGAAAGGTAGAGGTATCCTTGTCTGGTTCTGCTATCAGGGTAATGTTGGCCTAGTAAAATCAGTTGGGAAGTTTTCCCTCATCTTCAATTTTGCAGAAGAATTTGAGAAAGACAGGCATTTAATCTAATCCATTTATGTTTAAAATTATTGATAGGTATGTACATATTACCAGCTTGTTCATTGTTTTCTAGCTCTCTTCACCTGTGGTTTAATGAACTTTTTTAGTGTTATGTTTATATTCCTTTCTCTTTTGTTGTGTGTGTATCTACTAAAATTTTTGCTTTCTGGTTACTGTGAAGTTCACATATAACATCCTATTATCTCTTCTAAGTTGATAGTAACATAAATTTGAACACAATCCAAAGTTTTACATTTTATAACCCATTTTGTTCTCTTGCTGCTTTTAATATTCACTCTTGATCATTTTTTGACATTTTAATTATAATGTGTTTTGGTATGGATCTCTTTGGCTTCATCTTATTTGGAACTCTCTGGGCTTCCTGTATCTAAATGTCTGTTTCCTTCCCTAGGTTAGGAAGTTTTCAACCTTTATTTCTTGAAATAATTTTTCTGCCTCTTTTTCTCTTCTTCTGAGACCCCTATAATGCAAATGTTATTCTGCTTGATGTTGTCTAACGGTCCCTTAAGCCATCATCACTTCTTGTTTTTCAAATTTTTTCTGCTGTTTGAGTTCCAATGCTTTGTCTACCAGCTCACTGATCCATTCTTCTGTTTTATCCAGTCTGTTGTTGAACATCTCTAGTTATTTTTCTTTAATTATCATTATTGTTTTAATCCTCACCTAAGGATATTTTTCCATTGATTTTTAGACAACATGTAAGGGAGGGAGGGAAGGAGGAAGAGAGAGAGGGAGAGGGAGAGAGAGAGAGAGAGAGAGAGAGAGAGAGAGAGAGAGACAGAGACAGAGACAGAGACAGAGACAGAGAGAGAGAAACATTGATGTGAGAAAGACATTAACTGGTTGCCTCCTGTATGACCCCAAACAGGGCCATGGGTTGAACCCATAACTCAGGTACGTGTCCTTGACTGGAATCAAACCCCTGACCCTTTGATCTGTGGGCTGACACTTGAACTGCTGAGCCAAATTGGCCAGGGCTCTAGTGTATTTTTCAAATCAGTTATTGTATTTTTCACTGTGACTTCTGTTTGAAATCTTCTTATATTTTCTATCTCTTTGTTGAAATTTTCTGTGTGCTCATCCATTCTTCTGAGATTGGTGAGCATCTTTATGAGCATTACTTTGAACTCTTTATCAGGTAGATTACTTGTCTCTCTTTAATTAGGGGTTGTATTTTTTCTGGGGTTTTAACATTTATGTTTGTTTGTTTGTTTGTTTGAAACATATCACTTCACCTCCTCATTTTAATTGATGCTCTGTGTTTGTTTCTCTGTATTAGGGTAAACAGCTTTCTCTCCTCATCTTAAAGGAAATGGTCACTGGAATACTGGGAGTGTGTTTCAATCTGTTGTTTGTGTAGTGCACCAGGGGTGGTAGCCTATCAAGAACTGGCTCTCTTCTTGTATAAGTCCTATGTGGATCAGAAATGCAAGCCACCCTGGTCACTAGTGCCAGACATTCAAGAGGTGTACCCTGTGTGGAATGTGTACACCCTCTGTTTCTGGCAGGGCAAGGCCCACAGTGGAGGAGCACTGGGCCATGGCTGCAGGAGAACACTGGTGTAATACTGGCAGTGTTAGCAAGGTAGATTAGAATGCCTAAAATGACACCCACCAGTATAGCAAGGTAGAAAGAGTAAAAAATTGTGCCCACCAATGCCTCCATCCCTGGAGAAGGTTCCAACAGACCTTTGCCCCTCCAGCACATGCCCTAAGATTAGTTAATGAATCTACTTCACATATGGTCCAGGCACTTTCAAACTGAAAAGTGGGACTTGGAGTGAGTCTATACATGAGTCCCATAAGGGTGGAATCCCAGCCCTGGCTGGTGTGGCCCAGTGGTTAGAGTATCAGCTCATGCACTGAAGGGTTGCAGGTTTGATTCCCAGTCAAGGGCATATGCCTGGATGGCAGGTTGAATCCCTGGCCCCAGTCAGGGCGCATGTGGGAGGCAACAAATCATTGTTTCTCTCTCTCTCAACCCTCTCTCCCCCTTCCTTTCTCCCTCCTTAAATCACTGGAAAAAATATCTTGAGGTGAAGATTAACAAAAAAAGGCAGGGGATCCCAGTTTCAAACAGCTCTTTGGTTCTCCTGGACATAAGCCCCACTGGTTTTGAAAGAAGAAGTTATGAGGGCTCATCTTCCTGATGCAGGTGCCCAAGGCTGGGGTGCCTGATGTGGGGCTTGAACCCTTTGCTCCTCAGACCTCTTCTTTATTTTCATCCTTAAGAAAGCACATCAAGGATCTCAATTTTAAAATCATTCCTGACCTGATGATTCCATTTATTTTTATACTTCCTCAAAGACTTAATGTAAGAGTTGAATAAAATAAAAAATAATAATGTGCCCTGGCCGGTTTGGCTCAGCGGTTAGAGCGTCGGCCTGCGGTCCAGAGAGACCCGGGTTCGGTTCCCGCTAAGGGCATGTACTTCGGTTGAGTTTGTCCCTGGCCCTGGTTGGTCGTGCGGGTGGCAGCCACTCGATGTGTCCCTTTCACGTCGATGTTTCTCTCTCTCTCTCTCTTCCTCTCTCTCCCTCCCACTCTATCTGGACAAAAAATGGAAAAATGTCCTCAGGTGAGGATAAAAAAAAATAATAATAATGTAAGTGAAATGATTCACAAAACATCTAACATATATTACATGCTAAATACATTTTAGGTGTCTTTTCCTTCATTTAAAAAAATTATTCTTAAATCTTCACATTCATTTATTTCTTTAACAAGTATGTATATAAAATGTATTAAATGTTTGCCATTAATCTAGTTACTGAGATAAAAGTTCTCACAGTTTGATAAAAGAGATAAATCATTAAACAACTAATTATAGTGCAGTGTAAAATGTGCTTGAGAACAGATGTTCAATTAACATAGTGAATAAATGAACAAATGGTTAAATGAAAAGCTTGACCTATGCTATATATCTTTTTCTAGGGATTCTAATTTTAAGTTATCATTTATCCTAAATCAGCAACCTTAAAAATTCCAGATCATGTAAATGTTAGCACAATATGCCTATCTATGTCTGTGGTTAAAATAGAGAAGGGAAGAGCTGGGAGATAGCAAGTAGAATGCACAGACCCTCAAAGAATATAATGGCATCATGGTTTTGGTGCCTCAAATAGCAACACAAAGCAAAGTCTCAAAATTGAAAAATATTCAGCAATTTATTTTTATGAACATCCCGTTTCATTATTGGCAGTATATTCAATCTGTTCCATAAGAAAGAGCCATTAGCACAAAATAAAAAATCTCTTAAGACCTCTAAATACCCTTTGACTGTTTCCTTTGCTGAGTTTCCAATAAGAACTTAATTGAGAGATAAGGCAAAAGCGCAATATACCATTCTGGTATTTTTCCAATTTCAGAAAAATAGACATCATTAATGTGAACCTAAAAATATTATATCCACCTATCATCACTCATCTTTACATACAAAACAATAGTTGCCTATCCAAATGGGAAGCTTGATTGATCATGGGTTCTCAAAATACACATGAATGGTTTTGGGCAGATGTTTTATCAATGACAAATTGGCCTTAAGGGAAATATGATCACCTTGGAAAAAAGGCACATATCCAACTCCTTCTAGTTTGAGCAGAACTTATTTGAAACTGTTTTCTAATCTTAAATTTCTAAGTAAACTACTGTTAAAATAAATATTAAAAAACTTATTTTAAATTAGATTTAAATAAATCCTCTAAAGGCTAAGATTACTGTTTTAAGTAACCCACTAATCAACTCTCCCATTTTCATGGCAATAATATTATTGGCAAGATGTGGAAAGTGGTTGATGGCATCAACCACAAAGCCCTGTATAAGTACATATTATCACATTAGGGGCGTACAGTTTTGATTTTTAAGTTCACTGACGTTCTGACCTTGAACTAATCTGACTAATACTTTTTCTTGTAGTGGTTGTGTTTCATTTCTTACAACACTCAATGGGAACAGAGAAAATATTCCATTTATAATTAAAGGCTCTAAATACCTAAGATTAGCATTATTAGCACACAATAAAACTGTAAAATTATCTCTTAGATATGCTCCAGAAAGTAGGGTGGAGCAGAGTTCTATAGCAGTTTTATACAGTGTTTCCGAAAGGAATCCAAGAATTCCATAGCTAAGTACATCACTGATTACTGAAATGGTTCTGCTGAGTTAATGTTAAATGTTTTTTTACCACAGTTAAACACTCACAAATACTCACACTCACACTGGCACACAAACACCACCACACACAATGAAGGCTCATTATGCTATGAACTTGTTCTTAATCTATTCACCCCATCTTTTTTGTTGCTTATTATTTCACTTTATTGTATACTTTGTAGCTTCATTATTACTGTGAGATCTGTTTTAATGGCATATTCAGGAAATCAACTGACCAAAAACCTTAAATGCAGATAGCGTATTCAGAAAACCACAAAGTATGCCCAAGTTTCTCTTAACCTCATGAAAGTGGATCTATGAGTATGTTTACACACACACACACACACACACACACACACATTGTTTTCTTGGGTCAAACAGTTCATAATTCAAATGGAAAGGAGGAAGTGAAACTGTCATTATTTGCAGGTGATATGATATTTTGTACATAGAAAACCCTAAAGACTCCACCAAAAAACTGCTGGATTTAATAAATGCATTTGGCAAAGTAGCAGGATACAAAATTAACATCCCAAAATCAATGGCATTTTTATATACCAACAATGAACACTCAGAGAAACTAAAAAAACAACCCCAGTTTACTAAGGCAACAAAAAAATTAAGATACCTAGGAATAAACTTAAGAAGATAAAAGATCTGTTCTCAGAAAACTATAAGACATTAAAAAGAAGAAATAGAGGAAGATATAAAAAAGTGTAAGTGTATACCATGTTCATAGATTGGAAGAATCAACATCATTAAAATGCCCATACTACCCAAAGCAATCTACAGATTCAATGCAATCCCTTTTCCACTTTTTTTTTTTTTTTGGCTGCACCCTGGCCTCCAGATTTCTCTAGTCTGTCTTATACAGAACAATTCCACTTTCAGACATATCAGATACATTTCAGTGTTTGGAAAAACAAGGTCATGCTGAAAATAGTATTGCCCTCTGCAGAGGGCAATTTATTCAGCCTAGTGTCTCCTGGTCATGTTCTGTAAAATCTTTCCCCATCTGATAAAATAGAAGTAACATCAGAATTCACAGTTCTTTGTTCTGGAGCTCTACCACTGTGAGTCAGCTACCCTTTATATTTCTACTTTGTCTCCCATCCTACATTTCTCTAGCAAATGGTTTCCTCAGTCTATAGTCTCTATATGCCTTTTCTCTACCCCCATAGTTGTTGCTTACTCACGGTCTCTGCTTTCCTTGCAACTTCAGCCTATATATAGGAGTAGAAAAAGGTAGGTTTACAGTTTTGCATACACAAAACACAGTCTATTCTTATATTATTATTTCTTAATTACTGTATTATTTTCCATATAAACAACTGTCAACCTACTTTTTTCCACCCCTGTATTATATCATCACAATCTCTTTGTCACTTTTCAAATTCTGCTTCCAATACTGCCTACATGAAATATTCTAAGAAAGCTGACTTCTCGAGGTCACCTTTTAAATCTGGTCTTATCATAGCTCGTGATTAACATATAGATCTGACTGCCCCTTGTTCCAGGCCTAGCCCTGGTCCTCCAGTGCCCTATAGTTTGATGACCCCATGATCCAAAGATGATCATCCAACTCACCCCTTTTCACAACCATTGCTGTCAGCTTAGTTCTCCTTAGACTGGGTCAGAGGAAAGCAACTATTAGGATTGTTGTGAATTATGCTAATTGTAGTTCCTTCTTCCCCAATGCAATAGATGTGTGCTCTCCAACCCACATACCCTTTCCCAGCCAGTGCACCCATCCCCCAGCTCCTGTGAGAGTGGCTATTAAAGGCATATATAGCTGTCCCCTTCCTTCTGGGAACTGTCCTCAGCTGACAGCAGCTGTCTCACCTCACAGCTTATTGCTCTCTTTGTTCTTGTTTACCTTCCTTATCCTGATTTACTTCCTCTCTTACAGATTTTATCTGAAGAGCACTCTGTTTAAAAATCTGCATCTAAATTCTTCTCTCAGGCTCTGCATCTAAGGAACATAACCTCCAAACTATTCAAATAAATTAAGCTTCCTTTGTAAATCTACTGGAAATAAGTAATTCTGTCAGCTACTTCTGATAATAAGTAAATTAGCATCTATGTTTTAAAATTCAGAGTTCAGATTCTGTTTTGATTTCCAACATACTGTCATTCAAATGGAGATATATAACTGCTTAATTCATCTGCTGACATGATGTGCATGTGTTTGTGGTGAAATTAAATGAACTATAACAGGCTTAGTGATTGTATTTATATAAATCATATACTTTTTAAAAATCAAGTTTCCAGGGCTCAAAACTTTTTTGAGGTGTAATTCACATGTAGGATTATATTAGTTTCAGGTATACAACATAATGATTTGATATTTGTGTATATTATGATATGATGACCACAATAAGTCTGGCTAACATCCCTCACCACACAGTTATACTTTTTTATTTTATTTTTCCTGAAGAGAACTTTTAAGATCTATTCTCTTGGCAATTTTCAAATATACAATATAGTATTATTAACTATAGTCACCATACATCCCATGACATTTTTTGTTTATTTGTTTTTTTCCTTTATTGATTTTAGAGAGAGAAGAAGGGAGAGGGAGAAAGAGATAAAAACATCGATGAGAGAGAACATCAATTGGCTGCCTCCTGCATGCCCCACACTGGGAATTTGGCCCACAACCTGGGCATGTGCCCTGACAGGGAATCAAACTGGTGACCTGTTGGTGCATGGGTCAATGTTGGCTCAACCACTGAGCCACACCGGCCGGACATGACTTGTTTATTTTATAAATGGAAGTTTGTACCTTTTGAACCCCTTTACCCATTTTGCCCATCACCAACCCTTCCTCTGCTAACTGAAAATCTGTTTTCTGTTTCTATGAGTTTGGTTTTTAGATGTAAGTGAGATCATACAGTATTTGTATTTCTCTGAATTATTTCACTTAGCATAATGTATTCAAAGTCCATCCATTTTGGTGCAAATGGCAAGATTTCCTTCTTTATATGGCTGAATAATAATTCATGGAATATATATATAGTACATTTTCTTTATCAATTCATTTAGGTTGCTTCCATGTCTTGGCTGTTGTAAACATTGCTGCAATGAACATGGATATGAAGACAAGTTTTCAAGTTAGTGTTTTTGTTTCCCTTGGATAAATACCCGGAAGTGGAATGCTAGATCATAAGGTAATTCGATTTTTATTTTCTTGAGGAATCTCCATACTCTTTTCCATAGTGGCTGTACCAATTTACATTCTCACCAGAGGTTAACAAAGACCCTTTTTCTCTACATCCTCATAAATATTTGTTATTTCCTGTCTTTTTGATAATAGTCATTCTAAGAGGTGTGAGGTGCTATCTCATTGTAGTTTTGATTTGCATTTCCATGATGATTAGTGATGTTGATGCTTTTTCATGTACCTGTTGGCCATCTGTATGTCTTCTTTGGAAAAAGTGTTTTTATCCTTTTAATCAGATTTTTGTTGTTGTTATTGAGTTGTATGCATATACATGAATATTAACCCCTTATCAGAAATATGATGTGTAAATATTTTCTTTCATTCATAGGTTACCTTTTCATTTTGTGAGTGGTTTCCTTTGCTGTGCAGAACATTTTAGTTTGATTTAGTCCCACTTGTTTCATTTTACTTTTGGTGTCAAATTCAAAAAAATTATATGTAAAGGAACTTACAGCCTATATTTTCCTCAAGGAGTTTAATAGTTTTGGGCCTTACATTAAACTCTTCAATCCATTTGGAGTTAAATTTTGTGTATTGTATAAGATAGTGGCCCACTTTATTTCTTTTGTATATAGCTGTCCAGTTTTCCCAGTATCATTTATTGAAGAGACTGTCCTTTCCTCATTGTAAATCTTTGGCTTTGTTAAATTAATTTATGATAACGTGTGGGTTTGTTTCTGGGTTATCCTGTTTCTTTCTTTGATCTATGCATCTGTTTCTATGCCAATATCATACAGCTTTCATGACTATAGCTTTGTAATATAGTTTGGAATCAGGAAGTGTGATATCTCCCACTTTGTTCTTTCTCAGAGCAATAAATTGCTTTGAGCTATTGGGGTCTTTTTTGGTTCTGTACAAATTTTAGAATTGTTGCCCTGGCTGGTTTGGCTCAGCAGTTAGAGCATCAGCCTGCGAACCAGAGAGTCCCGGGTTCGGTTCCCGCTAAGGGCACATACCTTGGTTGCAGTTTGTCCCTGCCCGGGTTGGGGTTGTGTGGGTGGCAACCACTAGATGTGTCTCTCTCGTATTGATGTTTCTCTCTCTCTCTTCCCCCCTCTATCCCTCCTGCTCTATCTGAAGATAAATGCAGAAATGTCCTCGGGTGAGGATAAACACACACACACACACACACACAAATTTTAGAATTGTTTATTGTATTTCTGTGAAAAAAATGCCAGGGAATTTTTGTAAGGCTTGGACTGAACCTAAATTGCTTTAGTTAATGTGGACATTTAACACTTTTAATTCTTCCAATTTATGAGCACAGAATATCTTTCCATTTATTTGTGTCTTCTTCAATTTTTTTCATCAGTGTCTCATTGTTTTCAGTATACAGGTCTTTTCCCTCCTTGGTTAAATTTATTCCTAAGTATTTTATTATTTTTTATACAATTGTAAATGGGATTGTTTCCTTAATTTCCCTTTATGATAGTTCATTATTAGTGTGTAGAATGTAAGATATTTTTGTATCCAGCAAGTTTACTGAATTTATTAGTTCTAACAGTGTTTTGGTGGAATTTTTAGGATTCTTCATATATCATGTCATCTGTAAATAATTAGTTTTATTTTTTCCTTTCTGATTTGGATGATGTTTTTCATTGTTGTTGTTTCTTTTTTTCTTGCCTAATTACTCTGGCTAGGACTTCCAATATTATGTTACATAAAAATGGCAAGTGTGGGAATCCTTGTCTTGTTGCTGATACTAGAGAAAGGCTTTCAGCTTTTCACCAATAAGTATGATTTTAGCCGTGGGCTTGTCATACATGGCCTTCATTATTTTGAGGTATGTTCCCTTTATATCCACTTTGTTGAGATTTTAAAATCATAAATGGATGTTGAATTTTGTTGATGCTTTTCTGCATCTATTGAGATGATTATATGATTTTTATCCTTCATTTTGTTCATTTTGTTGTATCACATTGATTTATTTACAGATGTTGAACAGTTTTTGCATCTCTGGAATAACACCCACTTAATCATTCTGTATAATCTATTTAATATATTGTCAAGTTCAATTTGCTAATATTTTATTGAGGATTTGTGCATCTATGTTCAATAGATATATTGGCTTGTACTTTTCTTTTATTGTGGCATCCCTGTCTGGTTTGGTATCAGGGTAACGCTGACCTCATAAAATGAGTTTGTGGTATTTCCTCCTCTTTTATTTTTTGAAAGAGTTTTTAAATGATTGATATCAATTCTTCTTTAAATGTTTTTTGTTGTTGTTGTTGTTTGTTTTTTTGGTATGTGTCCCTAGCGGGAACCGAACCTGGGACTCTCTGGTCCACAGGCCAACGCTCCAACCACTGAGCCAAACCAGCCAGGGCTTCTTTAAATGTTTGATAGAGTTGACCAGTGAAGCCATCTGGTCTTGGACTTTTGTTTGTTTGGAGGTGTTTGAAACCTGATTCAATCTCCTTACTAAAAAAATCTGAACAGACCAATTACATTTCCTCATGATTCAGTCTTGATAGGTGACATGTTTCTAGGAATTTATCTATTTATTCTAGGTTGTCCCATTTATTAGCATTTAATTCATGGAGTTGTGTAATTATCACCATAATCTATTTTAGAACATTTTTATCTCCCCAATAAGAAATGCCATGTCCTCAGGCTATTACTTCTCAATCCTTCCATCTCCCCAGTGCTAGGCTTGACTAGTCTACTTTCTCATTTTATAGATTTTCCGACTCTGGACATGACATATAAATGAAAGTATACAATATGTGGTCTTTTGTGACTAGTTTATTTCACTTAACATAATGTTTTCAAGGTTCATCCATGTTGTAGCATGTGTCAGTACTTTATTTCTTTTCACTACTGGGCAGTATTCCATTATGTGGAAATACCACATTTATTTATTCATTTATCAATTGATGGACATTTGAGTGATTTACATATTTTGGCTATTGTGAATAATGATACTATGAACATTTGTGTACAAATGTTTCTGTGGACACTTGTTTTTATTTCTCTTGGGAAACACCTAGGAGTGATATATCATTTCTATTGTCTGTTTAGTTTCAATTTTATTTATTTCCACTCTGATCTTTGCTATTTCCTTTCTTCTGCTAATTTGTGTTTTGTTGTTCTTTTTCTAGTTGTGTCAGGTGTAAAGGTAGGTTGATTACTTTATATCTCTTTCATTTCTTGATGTAGACATTTATCAAGATGAACTTCCCTCTGAACTGTTCTTGCTACATTCTATAAATTTTGGTATGTTGTCTTTCCATTTTCAATGTTCTCAAAATATTTTTCTTTTTCTTTTAATTTATGCTTTGACCCATTGCTTTTCAGTATTATATTGTTTAATCTCCACATATTTGTGAATTTTCCAGTTTTTTCCTTGTAATTTATTTCTTGTTTCATACCACTGTGGTTAGAAAGGGTGCTTGATATGATTTGAATATTCTTAAATTTATTAAGACTTGTTTTGTGGCCTCATATATAATCTATCCTGGAAAATGTTCCATGTGCACTTGAGAAGAATGTGTATTCTGTAGTTTTTGGATGGAATGTTCCCTTTATGTCTGTTAGGTCATTCTAAACTGACATCTTTAAGGCCAGTTTTTCCTGATTGATTTTCTGTCTGGATAATCTATCCCTTGATGAAAGTGATGTATGAAAGTCACATACTCTTATTTTATTGCTCTGTCACTTTAAGTCTCTTAATCTTTGCTTTACAGATGTATTTAGGTGCTCCTATGCTGGGCACATACATATTTATGAATGTTATATCTTCATGTCAGATTGACCTGTAATTACATAATAACCTTTTTGTTTCTTATACAGTATTTGTCATAAATTCTATTTTTTCTCATCTAAGTATAGCTACTACATTTTTTTTGTTTGTTTCATTTGCATGGATATTCTTTTTCCATCCCTTCACTTTCAGTCTGAGTATGTCCTTTCATCTGAAGTAAGTCTCTTTTAGGCAGTATATACCTGGGTCTTCATTTTATTATCTATTTAGCTACTCTATGTCTTGTGATTAGAAAATATAATCCATTTACATGTAAATTGAATATTGATTGGTATGTACTAATTGCCATTTTGTTAACTGATTTCTGTTCTGTAATTATATTGTTGCTTTCTTCTCTTGCTCTCTTCCTTTGTGATTTGATAATTTTCCATACTTTGATTCTTTTTTTTTAAATATATTTTTATTGATTTTTTTAGAGATAAAGGAAGGGAGAGAGAGATAGAAACATCAATGTGAGAGAAAAACATCGATCAGCTGCCTCCTGCACATCCCCCACTGGGAATCAAGCCCGTAACCTGGGCATGTGCCCTGACCGAGAATCAAACCAGGACCTCTTAGTCCATGGGATGACACTCAATCCACTGAGCCACACCAGCCAGGCTAAACTTTGATTCTTTTATTTGTATCTTTTGTGTATCTACTATAGGTTTTTGCATTGTGGCTTGCATTAAATAACTTATATCTAAAACATATAACTTATAGCTCTATTTTGAGTTGATAACAACTTAAGTTTGAACACAATTTCAAGTTCCATATATTAAGCATTCTTTACTCTTTAAAATGTTTTCTCTTTCTGCTTCCCTGAAGGTTGAGTTCCACTGCCCTGTCTTTGAGTTGATGAATCCTTTCTTCTGCATCATCTAGTCTGCTCTTGAGCCCCTTTATTGTGTTTTTCAGTTCAGTTATTGTATTGTTTAGCTCTAGGAATTCTATTTAGTACTCTTTTATATTTTCTGTTTCTTTCTTAAAATTTTCACTTTGTTCATTCAGTCCTCTCCTGTGCTCAGTGAACATGTTTATGACCATTATTTTGAACTCTTTATCATGTGAATTACTTATTTGTATTTCATTTAGGTCTTTTACTAAAGTTTTATCTTGCTTTCTTATTTGGAACACATTCCTTTGATTCTTCATTTTCCTTTACTGTCTTTGTTGCTTTCTATGCATTAGATAAAACATCCACCTCTCCCAGCCTTAAAGGAGTGGTGCCCTGTAGAAGATGTACCTTATTGTTAAACCTTATTGTTAAACACTGCCCTAGGTCTTGGTTCGCTCTCAAACCTTTCTGATTGTCCAAGCAGGCTATTTTATTTTTAGCCTGTCAGTGTCCCCAAACCTGTCAGTGTCCCAAAGGACAAGTTTTTAGTCAGCACCTAAATTCAGGCTTAGTGGAAGCCAGGTACACAGTCAGAATCTTTTAAAGTATGCAAATATACCTCTTTCGGGGAAAGACTGGGAGATATGCATTTCTGTTCCCTCTACTCTGAGCCCTGGGGTAATAGCCAGTCAAGAACTATTTCTTAGTTTGCTGCTATCCCATCAATCTTGTATACCCATGCTCTGCTGGCAACCAGGCTTTCAAGAGATGTGTCCCCTTGGGAGCAGACACAGAATTCAGGGCACCAGACTTAATCACAAGCTCCTTTCTCAGAGACACCAATGACCTGGAGTGGGGCAAAGGGAGAGTGTGAAGATGGTGTCTGCTCTTTGCCCAAGTCTCTGGAGAGAACTGTAGTTGACTCATAGTTGTGTGTTTAATTGGAAGCGTTTATGCATACAAATCCAGGGCAACACCCTGAAACTGAAATCTACCTTCATGGGTGGAGGACAGGGAAAGCACAACAAGGAAGGCCACTCTAGTCTGGCAATTAATAGAGTTTATTAAATAGAACTTACATACAAGGGAGATCTTGGATAGTAGCAAGAGGAGCTGGCTATCCTTAATGCCGTTTGGCAGATGCTAAAGAATTACATAGTACAGGGCAGGATAAATAGGGGCATGGGTACACGTTCCATTCAAGGGAAAATGCCTTATATGCTTGCCCAAGGCAGGGCAATGGCCATTAGAGGAATCGGCATGCCATACGGCATAAGATTAGACAACTCTGGGGAGGTTTATGGGATGCAACCTCTGTACTTGCCTGGATCTAGATTGTATGTCCAGCAGTGGTCACATCATGGAACAGTCTCTCTTCCACAGAAGACTGCCCTCCAGGCAACAACTATGAAGATAAGCTATTAGGCCTCTTTCACAGAAGGATGAGGTACCTTAGTCTGTGGCCTCTCTGCTGTTTCCTGTGGCTGGCAGCCAGTTAAGAACTTTCTCTGTTTATTAGAGTCCTGTGGGACTCACGAGCATAAGCCTGCTGGCCACCAGAGCCAGGCAAGCTAGAGGTGTCCGCTGGGTGGCAGACACTAAATTCAGGGAACAAGATGAGTGTGTAAGCTCCTTTCCAGGAGATACTAGCAACCTGAAGCAAGGCAGAGGACAAGCACAAATATGGTCCCTGCCAGCCTCTGTCTCTTGAGAGTACTACAGTGGCCCCTAGAGGTGTATTAAATTACATAACTGGCCCTCAGGCTGATGCTTTAAGACAAACAAGTAAGCCTCTTTCAAAGAAAGTCTGGGCTCTCTTCACCTGACTGTCTCTGCACTGGGCCTTGTGGCAGATGAGTCTGTGTCCATGAGCAGCCCTTTAAGAACTGTTCCCAGGCTAGCTGGTGTGGCTCAGTGCTTGAGCATCGACCCATGCACCAAGAGGTCGCTGGTTCGATTCCCGGTCAGGGCACATGCCCAGGTTGTGGGCCTGGTCCCCAGTGGGGGGCATGTAGGAGGCAGTCAGTCAATGTTCTCTCTCATTGATGTTTCTATCTCTCTCCCTCTCCCTTCCTCTCTCTCTAAAAATCAATAAAGAAAAAGAAATAAAAAAAAAAAGAGAACTGTGGGTCTCCTGGACACAAGCCCCACCGGCTTTCAAAACTAGATGTTTGGTGGGCTCATAGGCAGGACTTAAAATCCTGAGCTTCTCCCTGAGGAATGAAAGATTTGAATCCCACATCAGACACCCCAACTTTTAAGTCCTCTCCCAACTGTGAATCACTGTGCTGGGATGAGGTTTATAGAAAGACCGTGTCCTAGCCTCTCCATCCCGCTTCCGTGTAGGTTTTTCTTTCTTTACCTGACGTGTCGGAGTTGCTCAGCCAGATTTTGTTTTTTTCTGTATGTAGCTGCAGAGTTGGTGTGTTCGGGGGAGGTGGTTAGTTTAAGACCCTCCCATGTTGCCACCTTGAACCAGACTCCCGTGTTGCAATTTCTTGAACTGACTAGCCTAGTAGAAAATACAATAAAAACATCTGCAGTTATTTAAGAACTAGAAAATGAAAATCTATTGAAGATTCCTTTTGGAAAATGGAGAATGATTAGCCTTAACCACCTTTCTTTCTCCCCATCCCCACCAGAAACAGTAATAAGGAAGATAAAGATTGATTTAAGGAACTAAAATAGAATTGTACACTGGCAAGATTTTAAAAGTTGGTATCATATTTAGACTTCACTTCTTAGAAGCTACCTTTTTTCATAGATTAGTGATTTGTTTTTGCACTGTGTTTTATACATGAGTATATTTTTTGATAAAGTTGTTTGAGATGACTAGTTTACAGCCCAATTAATTATCTCAGGTAGGGGGTAAATGTCTCTTGTTATTCCTATAATAACTTGTTTCTAGCAACAACAAACAATTAGTTAAGGGACACTTAGTGTCAAACTTTAAGTCATGAAAAGTTTGTATGTTAATTTTCAAGCTTTTGTCAACTTGAATTATATCATTAACATTGTTATTATTTCTGAAATCTCCAGAATAGTTTTTCTCTTTTAGATAAATAAGCCTTAGCCTTTGTTTCTGTCATTGCTTGGTGATCTCACTACTAATTAACTTCTCTCCAATTGATTAGTTTGCTTTGAATTGGTTTTAGGTTCCCTATTATACAGTACTGGTAGTTTTTAGATTAATCCTAACTGGAATACAGACCCAACATTCTCTTCCAGTCTCTTCCAACCCATAGGGATTGTAGAGTTTACATTTACACATTGGGTCCCTCTACATGGAGTCACAGAGTACTGAAGACAGTTAAGAAGTCATTTATGCATGTAAGAAAGGAAAAGCTTTTGTCAAATACTGTCATCAGTGAAGCATAAATATTTATTCACAATCCAGTAGGACAGGACACCAATCATCCAAATAATAGAGAGACTCCTGTGGTGTGGTTTAGTGTTGTTTGCTCTATCTCACTTTAATACAAAAGAAAAAAGAAAACCAAATCAGTGTTTACCAAATATCTCTCTGTCGAATACAATAATCCATTTACTGGTCCTCTGCACCACCTGTTTTGTAAAATGTTTCTGTGTGGCAGAGACTGGAAAACTGAAGACTGTATCTCAACTTCCCTTGCAGCTAGGGTTCTAGATACCAGACAGGGTTTCCCAAACGAGGCCCACTCGTGCTATGAACAGAAGATGGAAATGCGTTGGAAGCCAATGATCTTCTTCACTGCTGTTTTCTGTGGGCAACCACAGCCGAAAGGTTGGGTGTTTCCGAACTGGCTCTCCAGTGCCTGGTGGTTGCATGGGGATGCCCAGCAGAATTTGCAGAGGTGCTGCGGTGGCCTTATGCTCCTTACCCCTTGATCATGGCAGGAGAAGCAGCCTCTCTGATTGGCGAGTTCCTCATTGCTACTCTGAGGGTCGTTCCTGGAGCACCTTCCTAGAGGCTGTCGCTTCCTTGTTCTGAATCACTTTCTGCTTCAAATAGCTAGATTTTTGTTCCTTGTGACTCCATCCTGGCTGATACTGTCTTTCAGGAAGGACAGAGAATAGAGCAGCTGAGGTGTATTTAAGGTAACTCAGAAATTTTCCATTATAAGTTTGAAAGCATTTCCAAGAAACTCGGCCACTAAAGTCCAGACTTAGTTGCAGCCTCCAGCCCTCAGTGGACGGGTGATGACTGATCAATCATGCTGAGAGGAAGTGTGGCAGGGTGCAAGGAGGAGAGCCTTTGAAGCCAGACAGGAATGCACAGTTTAGTGGGCTCCCAGTTAGAGCTATAGTGTCCAGACAGGCTGGCAAAAAAGGTAGCAAACTCAAAGAAGAAACTTAATCCTTAGATAAAGATGAAAGTCCCGCAGTGGCCACTGGAAGGTTAATGTCCCATGCCTGGGAAGGAACCCACGCTAAGCTAGAGGGGATGGATAGACTCAAGCATGGAGTGCAGCCTTTGGAAGGCAGCGTCCTGATGTCTTGCATCAGCTTCACTTACTGGCTGCATAACCGTCAGCATTTTCCTTAGTCTCTGAGCCTCAGTTTCCACAACTATAAAATGTAGATATCAATACTTTGCTCTTAGGGTTGTTTTATTAAAGTATGCAAAGCACCTATAGTGCCTGGCACAGAACAGGTGTTCCAAAGTGGTAATAAGCTATTATTTCCTCGGCTTTTAACAGTGAATTCTTGTTCACACAGAAGCAGAAAGAATAAAATACGAACACTGAAAGAGGAGAAAGCAAAAAAGATAAATTCCAATATAGAGTCAGGAGGGCCAATGTTGTCTCATAGGCCCCGAGACACTGGGGGGAAAGGAAACATTCGCCTAGGGTGAGAAGAAAGGAAATCAAGTCGTCTGGAGCCAGGAGGAATCCAGGCCCGGGCCTCCTGCTGCATTAGCACTGGGTGACTATGAAAATACCAGGGCCGCTCTCAGCGGTAGAGGTATGCATAGTGGTTTCTATTATAATTCACTGTTTTCACTCAAAACTTGCCAAAAATTTTCTTTGGAGGTGAAACTCTCCAGTATTGTTTCATGCCTCAAATTCACGATTTGAAGTAGCACTGGAAGAAAGTAAAGGCCTATTTGTTCTTAGAATGCAAGGAGGTAGGAGGAGAGACACAAAATTACAAGATGCTGCCAGTGTAAAGTTAACCCCGTTACATGGTCCATACAAGTCATTTACAAAGCAACTGCATTTTTTTTTTTTTTCATTGAAATTCAGAAGGTGAAAGAGCTTCACAGTGAGGAATTTGGTGCGCCTGGTAACGGTCTGAATATGGAAAATATTGCCTAAAACACATAACGGGAGCTCCCGGCAGACAGCAACTGTATTCTCTGCTTCTCTGTGCCAGCATGACTTAGGTACGCCAACAGCATCCACAGCACGAAAATAACTGATTAGTTTAACCAATCAAACTATTGGTCAGTTCAGTGAAACAAAAGCACAATAGTTTTGCCATGCAAATCAAATTTGTCTGTGTACAGACAAATCCACAATCTTCTAGTTAATTTGTCATCATTAAAAAAAAAAAACAGGTCAAACTAGCTATATATATATAATTATTATAAACTCTTTACGTGTGGATTCAACTATACTTTTAGGAATGTTAAAAGTATGTTGTGTTCCATAAAGTTCAATCTCCATCTGGTACCATCTTTCTATAAGAAAGTTTACTTTGGTCAGCCAGAGGTAGGTATGAAAAGTACAATGATCTTGAGCTTGACTCAGAAGTTTGATGCTCCTTGGGGAAGCCATGAGCTCCAGACACTTCCAGAGATACCAGCAAGCAATACAGGTGATACGGATTCAACTGGGAGGTCCAATTTAATTCAGAATAAGTTTCATGCAGGTATTGGCACAGCTGAGGAATCAGGAAATAAGGCGCTAATATTGCACCACGATGGCACTCTTCAGATCATCGATTCCACTAAGACAACAGGGAAACGCTATAAAATCTACTCCACTCTTAGAGGTTAACCCCATTTAGAACCCTGTGCTGCTTAAAGACATCAGGTGCAAGCCCTCAGAAGAACTTCTCACCAGTGACCTCGGCTTCCCTCTGGTGGACACAACAGAGCTCTCCCTCTCACAGGCTAAGGCTTCTCTCCAGCATGCTGGCAGCTCCAGTCCACCATTTCCCTCAAGCCACTGCCTGATTCATAGACCACTGTGGTGTGGAGCACGTTAGGAAGAATCCCACAGAATCTGATATCACCATTTTCAGCAAGAACCTCTACTCTTTTCTTCCCAGGGCTCCTACCTTGGCTTCCTCCCAGGGTCCTGGTGGCCAACGAATCTTATATGCAATCACACTATCCCCTCAGTCAGTCTGCACAACACGATAGCTGGCCTGCCGGCCATCCCGGAGGTGGTGCCATCATTTGTTGTCTGTACCATAGACTCTTGAGCCTGCAGATGGGTCTACTGCAGTCATTGCTTTCCTAATTCATTGCGGCAGATGGCAAGGTTACCGTGATGATGCTCCTTTCCTGGTCCTTCCCCCACTTTATTCACTCAACTTTCTCTTAACTCTCCAATCCATTCTGAAATCCATTTGGCATCTTAATACTACATCAATACTCTAAAACGTGTTGCTTTCGTCTAAATCTGCCCTGCTTGACATTTTCACTTAAACTTTAAACTTGAGTCCATCAAAATTAAATAGTTTGCAGGGTACATATACCATTAAAACTGTAATTTGATTTGAGACAAAAGAAAATAACCACAATGAAAGCAATATATATTTGGTCCTTACTGCATTCTGGACACTGTATTGAATATTTTACAAAGATGATATAGAATAATGGTTAAAAGCATCCGTTTAATAGCACCCAACACAGATTTAAATCCCAGTGTGGGCACTTGACTAGCTTTGTAATTTGGGCAAATTAATTCTTCCAGTACCTACCCCAGGACTATTTTGAGAATGAACTGAAATATTGCACATAAAACTCTTAGTGACTGTCTGGTACTTAATTAACAAGAAATTCAGCATGAGCTGTTACTAATACCAGTGACAAGGCAAACCAGGTGCAGCCCCTTACGCAGTGCAGAGACTCCGCCCCTGGTTTTTGTAATTCCCTAAACTACAGTGGGACCAGAAGGCCCCCAAATATCCAGAGGCTCGTCATGTATAAAAGGCGCCCAGAACCCAGGCTCGGGGCTCAGCCTTTGGAGGTGCCTCCGCTGGGCCAGCACTGGTGCACATTAAAGAGTCATTTCCTAATCCTCTGAGCGCGTTGAAGTCTGTCTCTTCCCACCGACCCAATTTCTGCCACTCAGGAAAGCTAAGTAAATTGCCTGCGATCATGCAGTGGGTAATTGCCTGCAAAGGTCCTTATCCCCAGATCTGACTACGGAACCTGGGCTCTGACACAGCATGCTGGCGGTTCTTGTCTCATTCCTGGGTGTCTGCAGCTGCTCATAGGTGGCTTGTTATTATTTGCTGTTCTCACAGATAAATTTGATGACCTCTAAACACAGAACACAGCTTCTCACCACCAAGAGAGCAGCAAAGCCTTTCTCGTGGTGCTGGGACCAGGATACAATGAGAACAAGTACATGGAACCCACTTATAAAGTGTTAGTCTCTTCACAGCTGCTGCATGTTAAAAGCTATGATTTCATTAATGAATAAAGGAAGGACACATATGATTATTGAGGAGAGATGCTCAAAGGAAATTCTTGTGTCTGGGCAAGAAACAGAGCCCCTGACATAAGGCAAGCTCATAGAAGACCTGTGAGCAGGTGAAGTGGTTTTGTGTAAGTTACATTTTAACTCTGAAAGAAAATTCGGGACATTTTTAGGAAAAGATGTTAAAAATGATTGCTCCCTGGGACGAGTTACACTATGAGGCCTGCTGATCTTTCCATCAGGAACTGGCGGGTTGTTTGACTCTGTGCTCTCCTCGGATCTAGCACCTTCAGTCTCTGCGCCTCTTTGAACCCGGTCGCATTTCTCATCTTTCCCGCGGCTTCTGCTGGTGGAGGCCGAAAGGGGCTCCAGGCCTTAGACCCGTGGAGTCAGGTCGGACCTCGGTTCAGTAACCTCAGTCCTTGAGTTCTGGCTAAGAAAGACTTCTGAACCCAAACTCAAACTAGCAGAGGAAGTTTATTTAGAAAGTCACAGAGATAGAATAAGTGCGCTTTAGAAGAAATGGGCTCGGGAAACAAGTTACAGAAGCAAAAGGGAGCCCTTGGAGCTTAGGGGGGAGCAGGGTAAAGGTAATGCCCTGGGAGAAAGGAGGGGCACAGGAAAGGCTCAGGCGTACTCCTGAGGGAGACACAGCACTGGGTAGACTTCTAAGGCCATTTTGTTCATAATTATTCTTGTTCCTGCAAGTAAACGTCATTTCTCCCACCCACGACTGTCCCATGTTATTTATACATTTCTACTACTTTTATGGCACTGTAGGAGAGGAAATAAATAATTTCCTCTACCCATCTTACATTCTCCAGCTCAGAGCCCTATAAATTAGATTGGCCCAAGATCGGTCAACGAGAGAAAAACAAACAGAAGTTTATTCATATTTGCATCATGAATGTACACAGGGTAGCATCCAACAGTGAATAACCCAGAGGGGTGATTGGAACTGAGGCTTCTTTTAAGCTAAACAGAGGTAAAGGGGTTTGGGGATTCTGGGTGAGGGAGGCAGTTAGGGAAGGCGGCCAGGGAGCGATGGTAAATAACTGTTTAGTCCGGTTTGTCATCCAGACTGAAGTAGGTGCCTTTTCTGTTGATAGGAGTTAAGAGTCCTTTTCCTGATTCTGGGGAGGGAGGCCTCTCTGCAAGTGGAAATTACATTTATACAAGTAAATTTCCTTTTCAAAAGGGAAACTCGTGTCCCTTGCACCTGCTCATCCCCAGTGGTCTTTGGCTCACACTAATCCACACACCTCTCGAGGGGCATCAACTGGCGCCTTCCGCATCCGTGATCCACTACCTTGTATCTGCAAACGTCTAATTTTGTCTGACAGTACTGTATTTGGATTGTCCTAATACCGATTAAACTTGGGATCTTTTCCTTTTCTGCCTCAGCAAGAGAAATATTTTAGAAGGGGGAAAATAGAAAAAAAAATACAAGTGGTCCTCTTTTAAGGGAGACTAGCTGGGTGGCTGAGGTGGAGTCCAGTCTGTGAACACTGACTCCTCATTCTGACCCTCAGGAAAGAAAAACACTTGGAATTAAGTAGTTTTACTTAACAAAGATGTGTGTGACTGGGTGGCTCCATTGTCCTTGGAAAGGAGGCAGAACTTTTATATTTCATAGTTTAAAATAAGAGCAGGCCCAGGACTGGGGAGACTCGGCTCTGCCCCAGGAGTTGGCAGAAGTTCGTGTCCTCTTGCCCCCCCCCAAGCTGTTGAACAGGAGCAGACTATGCCACCCCAACATATACCACTACAGCATAAGAATCATTTTGGGCTAATTATTTTTGAGAAACAGGAAACAAAGGAGAATTTCTGAAAACAGAGAAGTTGCCTTTTGTTAGTGATATTTACATGTAAAGAAAATCTCCATTTATAAGGGTATCAGTCTCCAGAAACTCTTGTCAATGGAAAAGGCAACCACTTAAAACTGCATAATAATCATACCCTTGTTATCATGCTTTGCCTGATATCTTCCCATCATTGGCTCCCCCGACCCCCATATCTTCTTTTATCTTTAGCTGGAGATGGTATTTGAGGTGATTGGTTAAGCCATTTCAGGTAGCTTTACTCAATTTCCCTGGGTGTCTTTCATGTATACAGGAAGTATTCATGTTATTAAACTTCTGTTTTCTGTCTTGTATTATGGCATGGGTGTCTTTCTTTCTTCCCTTACACTGTCCTGTGGCCTGGGCAGTGACCGTGTAGTGAAGTGAAGAAAATAGTTTTGTTTTGTTTTTTATCCTCACCCGAGGAAATTTTTTTTTTTTTTTTTTTTTTTGCATTTATCTTCAGATAGAGCAGGTAGGAGAGAGGGAGGAAGAGAGAGAGAGAGAAACATCAATGTGAGAGAGACACATCGAGTGGCCACCACCCACACGACCCCAACCGGGGCCGGGGACAAACTGCAACCGAGGTACGTGCCCTTAGCGGGAACCGAACCTGGGACTCTCTGGTCCATGGGCCGACACTCTAACCACTGAGCCAAACCGGCCAGGGCAAGAAAATAGTTTTAAAGAGGCATCATCCCAATGCACCCAACAGTGCCCTTAACGGAGAACACAGCCTAGCTCCTGATGTCGCACATGTCTGACGACCCTGCCCAAGAGCTTCAGGAGAGGATGGGCCTTACCTTCCGTGGGGACCTCAGTCTCTGCACATCAGAATTGCCTATCTGGGGCGCCTATTCATTCCTGAGGTCAACATTAGGAGTCTGGCTATGATTGGTTAGCCCTGGGGGAGCTCTGGAAAGGGGACCATTTTGGATTTGCTACTACTCCCACTAGGTGAGGAGAGAGGTGTCAGTCATCTTATCTCACGATGGAATGGAACCAAATAATATCACCCCTAAAATGTTGAGGGGAGGGCCACCCTAGTTACAATAATGAAAGGTCTTGAGTAGATGGTCTCTGTCTTGTTATTGCAGAAATGGATGGATGGCCTTTCTCCACTGTTGGTGGGATTCTTGGGGTGCCTTCTTCTTCTGGATCTATGTCTCAAGCAGCAGAAGTGATGTAAGGCAAAAAAAAGAAGCAAAAAATCCAGATAAGAACCAATACAGGAGACAGTGTGAGAAAAGAATTATAGAACTCCCAGGCTAGGGAGAAAGATTTCTCACCACAATCTGAGTCAGAATTTCTTTCCTCTGAGTGCTGGCCAGGTGCAGGCTAAAAGAGTTGCAGGCAGATGAGAAATGTTTTCCATGCTTCCCATGCTTTAATCCTACTGGTTCTCACATCCCTTTGTGGACTGCCATTTGTTATTGGAGAAATGGACAGATGGCCTTTCTCTGTTGCTACTGGAAGTAGGGCGCTGCTGGAACAAGCATTTCCAGAGGCCCCCACAGGATGATGAGATGTGGTAGAAGCTTTATTTGCATGGAATTACATCCCTCAGTTTGCGAAGTCTCATTTCCTTTAAACCAGTCCTCCTGGAACATGTGCAGCTGGGTATTCAGCAGAGCTCAAAGCAAAGCCAGTGTCCAGAGTGTCTGTTCCATGGTAAAGCTGAATATGGTACAGCATTAGACTAGTTGCAGTCCATCAGTCCATGTGTGGGGTCCACATGGCTGTGGGCCATGTGGGCAGAGGCAGGAGTGTGAGAGCACATCCCTGTAACAAGAGTCCCAGGACAGCAAAATGAGAACCCCTTTGTTTATGAATTTAAGTATCTTAAATCTCCCCATGCTTGTAGTTGTCATGCCTACTCTGGCCAATGACATGTGCCCAGGTGTGATTGACAGGCAAGTACCTTCCCTTCATCACCCAGACTTAACTGGGCATGCCTCTATGATCTGCCTGTCCAGTCCCCTTGTTCCTATCCAGTTATTCATAACTGGGTTCATTATAATGGTATCAGTCTTAGATATGCAATTCCTCTCGCTTACATTTTTTTTCTAGTAGATATAGAATGTAAATGACAGAATTCATACAATAAGACATTGTAAAAGTTCCTTTTGATGACTCTAAAACATTAATATTCATTTAACAAAAATGTATGATTCCTAATATATGTAATGAAGCATGTTAGATACTAAGATGCTGGAACACTTGTGCCTAAGAAACTTACAGAATATTTCAGAGATATTCACCCAACAGTCACACACATAATGTGGGTAACACATTTCCTGCTCTCAACTTAGCTACTGAATAAGAAAGAAAAAAAAAAATCAGTGTATTACTACAAATCATGATAAGCACCATGAAGAAAACAAATAAGGTAAAGTAATAGAAAATAACTCACTCATTTAGATTAATGAGAGAAGATCACAAAGAAGGAAGGTTTCAGCTGAGACCTGAAGGTCAAGAAGTAATCATTCATGAAAAAATTAGTCCTGAAAAAGAGAACAGTGTGTTGAAGGCATAACTTCTAGACAGATTGGGCAAGATATTATAAGGGCATAAATTATTACAGTGATAAAGATTTTGAATGCATTCTTTTTAATAAGTCTCTACTGTGTGAAGATAATGAATTGAAGATATGATGAAGAATACAGATATAAAAACTTCTTCTTTCCTGAAACTTACTTCTCTCCTGAAACTTACAATCAGGTGAGAGACACTGAGCTTGCAATTCCAGATGTGATGAGAACCACTTGATAGGGTAAATGGGCAGACGTAGCAAGGGGTTTTCCCAAGCCTAGACAGACTGGGGGAGTCCTTTCTGAGGAAATGACATTTAACCAGGTTTTAAAAGATAAGTAGGCATTTTCTGGGTGAAGAGTTGAAGGTTCTGGAGAATGTCTAAGAAGAGGGAACAGCTCAGGTCTGTTGATGCAGGTTCTTTGGAGGTGGGTATATACCCACAGGTATACTTGTTACTTCAGAGAAAGAATTTACAGGAGTAAATGGACAATTTATGTTTAATGAGTGATAGTAAAGGTGGGATTGAGAAATTAAATACAAAACAAAAGCTAGAAATTGCTAGTCATGACTGGATAAAGAAAGGAGTTGAAGTGTATTTGAGCCAGATGGGCCAAATGTACTGTAAACCTTGGGTAAGAATTAGCTGTCCTTTTTCTCCTTGTCATCAGGTTAATATTTAATACTTAATCTCCCTCTTCTATTTTTGAAAGCATCTATTAACACTGCATTTATTCTTTTCAAAATTGCTGTCAATAGGGCCTTTAGGTTCCTCTCCTTAGGGGAAGGTGTTTCTTTTCACTCAGAGTTGAAAATTCCTTTGGGGAAAAATGGAGCAGATTTTATGAGAACTCAAGTATGTCACATAACAGGCACACCTTTCCCCACAAAGGTTTCTAAAATAATTTTGAACTCTGAACATTTCTGATTTTCTTTTTTCTGTCCACAATATGGACGTGCATGAGAGCAAAAAAAAAGGGGGAGGGTTTGCAAAAGGCAAAGGCATTCTTTCACTTGTGGGAAAGAAAGACTAAACTATTTGTTTTTATAGAAGCTTTACCAAAAGATAGGAAGTCTATATGATTATTAATTGTGACACTGGCGTGGATTGTCAAAATACTTTACTTTTACAATTTCAGAAAGTACTGCTTTAAATATATTTTTATGACAAGACGAATGGTCCATAACTATGGAACATACAAGTATATGAAAGTTGTGTTTGTGGGGATTCAGAGCCAGTCACTCCAAGATGTGCTTCTGTGATGTGCGGATTGTTTTGAGCTAACAGCAACTTTAGCTGCAGGCTCAGGAGAAACATCTGGCCCTCCCTTGACTATAAATAATATCTTTTGACCTATCTATAGGACAGGACAACTTCTCTGTACTAAATATCTGCTCTTCTTATTCTGCAATGACCCTTTGAAGCCCCCAAGGCACCTTACCTCATCCCTAGCTCAGGATGTCTTATATATCCATGTTCCCCTTTCTGTCTCTGGCCTTCTTCTGTATGTGGGGTCTCTGACTCATGTGTGCTGGGTTTCCGTAATACATACATATGTATGTATTAAATTTGGTTATTTTCACTTGCTAATCTGTCTCATGTCTATTTGATTATTAGACCAGCCAAAAGAACCTTGAGGGTGGAGAAAAGTGTGCTCTTACGTAGTATATTATTAGCACAATGGAATGCACATTGTAGAAGTAGTATATAAAAATCCTGAGCCCAGTGTGGATGAAAAGGGGCCACATACTAAACCTGATGACCTCAGAGGAGGCCAGCATGGTGAGCCCTAAAAACTCAGAGACCAAAAGTAACCACATTGGATGGTCTGAATGTAAAATTTCCTAACTAAAAAGCAAGTCATGGCGGGTATTCGTATCCTAGGCCTGTAGCTTCCTTGACAATGGTCAATCTTGACCTTAACTGAGCCTCTCTGTTGTTTTTTTTGCATCTAAAATAACATACCCTTGGAATGTCAGAGTGATCCCCTTTTTCCGGACCCCTCAGGGTACAACCACTGCACCACACTGCAGAAGCCCTCACTATTATCTTGTCCCCCGAATACCACCTCTATGTGTTATAAATGTTAATTTTTAACTATCCTATACCCACCAATGTAAAAGAAGTTTGTGTCTCTCCAGTTGACCCTTTATTCAATCTCAACGATTTCCCCGTTGTGTTTTCTCCCGCCTCCCTCATATACTACCAATGAATTTCATGTAACCTCCCTTATGGCTCCTCCTTTGACTCTAATGTATAAAATAAGCTATAAAACTGCCAATCTCCAGAGCATTTTCTCAATCTTTGAGATTTTGCTTCCTAGCAATTGTCATCAGTTTGGCTCAAACTCATAAAAATTCTCTACAGGTTTGGACCTTTCTTATGTCCACACCAGTGTCTTCTTCTCTTTGATACTTTCCTATCTCCCCTGGCAGTCCTGGTTACGTTCTGTACTCAGCCCTTTAATACAGCAATTATAATTCATTGTAATGATTGCTCACACGTCTGCCTCCTTTACTGAACTATGTGCCTCAAAGGCAGGAAATGTTTATTATTTGTCTTTCTAACCACAGGACTATAGATAGTAGATGCTCAAAATATATACTGCAGGAGGAAATATGAGTGAAATTATTAAGACATACTATTGAGGTTATCAAAGACTGGACCTCTTTCTTAATAATGCGTATAAAACTTTAAAGGGGTTATTCATTTGAGAGACCTCCTCCTACCCCCGCAACTAAGCTAACACCCAAATACCCCCTCGGCCACTTTGACACCTAGTTCTTGTAAATGTTTTCCTTCCTTCCATGTATTCACACTCATAATCCAGTGAGTCTAAGAAACACAGCCATGTTTCAACATCTGGGATTCATCAGGCTAGTTCTGTTAATCAAAGTTCTGGAGATCAGTTCCAGATGTTGCCTAACTAAAGCTGCACAAGCATTGTTCACATTTTAACTACAATCAGACCCAACTTCCCACATCTTGAAAGTAACCTAATTTTGTATAGGTAGGAGTTCACTCTGCACTATTTTTTTAAAATTAACTCTCAACTTAATACAGAGATAAGGCTGATATATTTGCCTTAGAAGGGAATAAATATTTTTAAAAATCAAGATAATTCAGAAATCACACATTTAACCACCTTAGCTCAAAGATCCCATAAGAAAGAAAGAAAGAAAAATTAATACTGTCCAAGTGTCTATGTGCTGGTATAGGAGAGAAAGATATTTTCCCTCTCCCCTTCTAGATTCTTGGCTGAGCACACACACCCTTCCCCATCATAAAATATAGATTAACTAGAGAAAAGCAAACAGGGATTTCATTGCATGTATTCCTCCTGCATCCTGGAAAACTGAGTAACTCCTTAAAAGGGCCCAACCAATCGTCTATCACCTTAAATATCATCTCCAGCTAAAGACAAAAAAAATATGGCAGCAGGCATGGGGGATGGGATAAATTATAGGAGGTTATCAGGCTAAGTGCTTTAAGTTGATGCTTTCTCCATTGATAAGAATTTCTAGATAGTCATCCTCCTCTTCCTAGTACAGCGAGGGAGACACAACTAAAATTGGAGATTTCCCTTATAAATGAAATATCTCTTACGGAAGGGACACTTCTACATTGTTTTCAGAGCTTCTTCTGTGTCTGTTGTTTCTTAAAAATAACCAGCTCAAGGTCATTCTTATGCCAAAGAAACATCTTTGGATTCAGCATATTCTGCTTTTCTTTACTGGACACCATCATGGGTAATTCCACATATACTATTTTGTTAATTTATTTAATTCTTATAATAACTGTGTGAAATAGAAATAATCTCCATTATACAATAAGGACATACAGGCTCATAGAGCTTAATTACATTGTTGAAAATCAAATGCTTATTGTCTAAGCTGAGATTACAGTCATTTTTCTGATTGCAAATTTAGTACTCTTTCCACATGCTATCTTTTTCTGTAATCTTAGACAATATGAGTCTGAAGGGTGAATTTGGGGAAATTAAAATATTTGTACAACTATCTTGAAATCTATTTTCCAAAAGAAGTCAATAAATATAAAATCTATGTCTTCTTTTCAGATATAATTTAGTATTTTGTTTTGTCCGTATTTTACTAAAATAATCAGTTTAAATCTATAATTGGTAACAATTGGATTTTCATCAATCTCGAAAAAAGCTGGCATATAAGGAAAGTAAAGTGAATCAATCCAATTCCAGTACTGGAGGCTTTATAATAAGCACTTTATAATCCAGAAATGTTGCCAGGTTCTAGAAGAAGCCTACCTTCTATCAAATAGAAGTTATGGTCTCACCTCGTATGTTAGCAGAATTATGGGATAGATGTTCCAAATGGTCCTCATGGGAATGCAAATTGATCCTGCATCATTATAACATACATTTTTTTTAAAAGTACAGTTGAGCTCAATATAAAGCTTAGAAAATCTCCAAAGATGAAGATAAGTAGAGATATGTGGAGAACAGAAGGAGAAAGTGAGGGAAGAAGAAAAAGAACAGTGAGATAAACCCTAATAGTGCCAGTAAACAAATAAAAAAGTAAAGATTCCCATATTCTAGTAGCAGTCCTGGGCTCCAGAGACACTGAGGCCATTCTGCAAGGTGAGAATGCTGAATATTAAGACAGGATGCTCAACAGGTACTAAAGGTTGTAGATACATGTGCCTTTGGTTCCAGTCAAGCAAATCAAATCCTATATGGCAGAAAGCCACACTAAGTTAAACATTCAAAATTCTCAAAAATTGTGTTATTAAAATAAACTCACAATTATTTTTTTAATCACTTAACAATAAATCAAATAGGCCACCATGAATGACCAGAGTCATCAGAAACAACAAAAAACTAATTTAAACTGCCCAAACCTGGAGACCTTAGGATTAGCTGATGGAAAATGTACAACAATCATGTTATAAAATGTCCAAGGCAACTTTAAAACACAGTAAAAAATCAGTAAGGAACAAGAGATCATCAAAATGACCAAGCAGATTATAAAAAGACCAAATAGAAATTTTTTAAATAAAATAGATTCACTGACATTAAAAGTTCAATGGCTATATGAAATAACATGTTACACACAGCTAAAGAGATAATGTATTAAAGCAAGAACTAGAGAATTTGCAGTAAAGACATGAAAATATGAAAGGAAGGTTAAGAACTATTAAGATAGAATAAACACAAGAAGGCTAAACATACATCTAATTGTAGTCCCTGAAAAATAAGACAGAGAGAATACAAAAGTCGTAGTAATGAAAGGGTTGATAATTAGGCTGAAGATTACTAAGCATTTATGATAAGAAACTAAAAAACTGAGGATCCTTGTAATTCTAAATTGAATTAAATTGTAGTTTTAAAGCAATCATTTTTTCCCTTCTCTCTACATACTTCATTGACCTGACCTTAGTCTCTCACCTTGATGATTGTTGACCCCTGAGCCAGCAGAAGACATAAACCTGGTTTTGACTAATGGTCCCAAGATTTAAGCCCAGCAGGCTAAAGATAACATCTTAATCTAAATTGTTTCAGGCTAGAGAATCCCTTTGGCTCCTCCTTGAAACCAGTTCTGGACCAAAGCTGACTTCAGAGTTGTCTTTCAAGACCTGAAGAAGTGATTTATTACCCTTATCTCACCTCTGACCAATCAGCTCCAAAACAACCTGAACCCATTGTGTCTTACTGTTTTGCCCTTATAATCTGTAACATACACACCATCAGGGAGTTGGGGTTTTTTAGTGCGTGAGCTCACTTGTCTCTGGATTGGCCAATTGTAATAAACGAATTCCTTCCTTTACCATAAACTCCTGCTCTCGTGTGTGTGTGTGTGTGTGTGTGTGTGTGTGTGTGTGTGTGTGTGTGATAATTTTAGCTAAAGCACAGAGGCAGACAAACTTAATTATTGGTGTTATGCAGGATAGAAAGCTGCTAGGGCAGGGGGAGGGAAAAAGGGGAAGTTTATCTCACCCGCTGAACAAAGAAGTCAGCAGTCTTGGGACATGCAAAGACAAAATCGCCAGATGTTCACAAATTCTGGGAAAAGCCACAACAATGCACAAAAAAGACCTTGAAATCTAGTCTATACAGCAGGGAAAACTTGAAACCTATAGAGGGAAAAGTATAAAACCCTTGAACCACTACCAGGCAGGGCATTCAGACTAGCTGAGTTGCCTGCACGTGCTTTATGCCAAATGTATTCTTTTTTTTTTTTTTTAATTCTCACCCGAGGACAGTTTTTTTTGTATTTATCTTCAGATAGAGTGGAAGGGAGTGAGGGAGGAAGAGAGAGAGAAACATCATGAGAGAGACACATTGAGTGGCCACCACCCACACAACCCCAACCGGGGCTGGGGACAAACTGCAACCAAGGTACGTGCCCTTAGCAGAACCAAACCCAGGACTTTCTGGTCCACCGGCCGATGCTCTAACTGCTGAGCCAAACCGGCCAGGACCAAGTATATTCTTAATAAATTCACTTGCTTTGCATCAGTGCTGATTTCTGTCACTTGTCTGAATTCTTTCTCACAAGCATGACAAGAGCCAAGAAGATGAGAGCCTCATCTTACTCGGGTGGCTCTCTGGTGACATGGGGTTTGGTAACACTAAGGGTATAAGATACATAATACATGACAAACAGAATAATCAAAGAAAAATCTAGATATAAAACATATTATAGGTAAAACTTCAGAATACCAAAGATAAAAGAAGTATCTGAAAGGCAGCCAGAGGAAAAAAAAAAAAAAAACAAACACAGAATACCTATATGAAAGAAAATTTAGTCTAATAATGCATTTTCAACATGTTCAATGGAAGTCAAAAGTCCTTACAGTAATATCTTTAAAATGCTGAGAGACGTGACTACCGACCTAGAATTGTGTTGTCATAAAAATTCTTCTTCAAGGTCACGATCAAAACAAAGACATTTATAAAAAAGAAAAACTATTTACTACCAACAGATCATTACCAATAACTAATAATGTACATTCTAAAAGATATTCTTATAGGAAAGATTCTATAAATAATTTATAAACTGCAAAAAGAAATGTGGATCAAAGAATTGTTAAACATGTAGACTAATCTAAAAAGAAAATGTAAATAATAATTAAATGATGACTAAATTCTGTGTCAATAAAAGACATAACAAAAATACTCGTTCTACCCTGTCCAACACACTATATATTAGCCACACGTTGCTATTTAAATTGAAATAAAATTAAGTTAAAAATTCAATTTCTCAATCACACAGGCTATATTTCTGATGCTCAATAGCCACATGTAGTGGATGTCCTATCTAGTTTGTAAGACAAGAGTTACTATAAACATGGAAAGAAACTAAAATGTCACTATTAACAAATGATATGATTATCTACATAGAAACCCAAAGAATGTACCAATAAAATATTAGAATTAATTAGTGTTTATCACGATGAATGAATATAAAAATATTAAAAAATAAATGTGCCAATATACACCAGTTACAAACTTAGAAAATATAATTTAAAATATATTTATAAAATAAAAATATATAAATACAAGGAAATAGATGTTTTCAAAGATATTCAAAATACTAAGGAAGGAAAGCTTAAAACTTTATTGAAAGCAATTTTTAAAACATAAATATAAAAAGAGAAATAGACCATGTTTATGCATAGGATAACTCCGTATCATTAAAATGCCAGTTCTTACATTTAACTACAGAGTTAATAAAAATTTAACAGGACTTTTGAGGAACTTGACAAGTTAATTCTAAAACTTACTTGAAAAAGCAAAGGTCCAGTAATGGGTAAAGGATAACTGAAGAAAGATAAGGTGGGCAAAATTGTGCGACCACATACCAAGCTTAATTATAAAGCTATGTCAAGAATATTATGTGAATTAAGTCAAGAATAGACCAATTGGCCATTGGAATAGAATACTCAGTAGAATAGAGACCCCAGAAATAGACCTATGCATAATAGAACTTGATAATGACAAAGATGATATTACTGATCACTAGAGAAAGGATCTAAGTGAATTATATAAACAATAAAATTTACATTTTGTTTATATAATACGTATATAGATATCCTATGTAGATTAAATTTTAAATCCAAAAGGAAACTTTTTAAACTTTAAGAAGAAAATATAGGAGGTAATTTTTATGATCTCAAAATAGGGAAAAGGTTCATCTTAAATAAAAAAATTGCTAAACTAGTCCAGCCAGTGTGGCTCAGTGGTTGAGCGTCGACCCATGCACCAGGAGGTCGTTGGTTCGATTCCCAGTCAGGACATATGCCCAGGTTGTGGGCCAAATCCCATGCAGGAGGCAGCCAATCAATGTTCTCTCTCATCAATGTTTCTATTTCTCTCTCCCTCTTACTTCCTCTCTCTCTCAAATCAATAAAGGAAAAAAAAATTTATTTTTAATTGCTAAACTTAACTACATTAATAGGAAGAACTTTTCTTTATCAAAAGATACCATAGCTCTGGCTGGTTTGGCTCAGTGGTTAGAGCGTCGGCTGCGGACCAGAGAGTCCTGGATTTGGTTCCCGCTAAGGACACGCACCTTGTTTGCAGCATGTCCCCGACCCAGCTGGGGTCGTGTGGGTGGCAGCCACTCAATGGGTCTCTCTCATATTGATGTTTCTCTCTCTCTCTTCCTCCCTCTCCCTCCTGCTCTATCTGAAGATAAATGCAAAAAAAAAAAAAAAAAAAATGTCCTCAGGTGAGGATTAAAAAAAATACCATGAATAAAATGGAAATACAAACTATTTGTAACATTTCGATTCAATAAAGGATTAGTATCTATTAAGTATAATTACTCTTATGAATCAGCAAGAAAAATAAATATACACACTCACAAACAACTAATAAATGACTAAACAGGCATTTCAAACGAAAGAAAATAGTAATGGCTCAACCACATTAGTAATCAGAGAAGTGCAAATTAAGATCACAGTGGGATATTATTTTATTTGTGCTATAGTTAAAAGTTAAAATTTTGAGAACACTGTTGGCAAGGAAGTAGAATGATGAAAAATATATACAGCTCTAGGAGGTGTGTAATTTGAAACATCTAGTTTGAAAAACAATTATTTTGTAAATCTGAACATGATTTTACCTGTAACCTGGACATTTTACTCCTAGAAACAAAACCTAGAGAAACCTGCCTGTGCATTCCAGAAGATATGTGCAAAAATTGTATACTTGAAAGCAATTAATTGAAATAATGAAATAGAAATTATCAGTTAACAAAATTCTATTGACAAAAAAAAACGAATAAATGAATTATGGTGTAGTCACAGAATATTATCTAGCTGTGAAAATAAATGAACTATAGCTACTGGTCACAAGACAGATGAATGATAGAAACAATGTTGAGTAAAAAAAAGCCAGTTGAAGAAAATTCAATATTATATAATTATATAATATATAATATGTACGTACTAAATTATGTAATTACCTAAATTACATGCTATAAATTTTACAAACAACTTTTTATTTATTTAGCGATCGCCACATACATGGAAATATTGTTTTAGAGAGAAAGAGAATAATAAATCCATTACTTCTAGAATAAAGAAGTAGAGAAATGAAATTTTGGAGGAATACACACATAACTCAGTGACATTTGATAATGTTCTAGTTTTCGATCTAAACAGTGGGTTTACCAGTGCTGGTGTTATTATGCTTCATAAAGTCACATCAATTATTTATATATATTGCATATTATATAACATTTTAATCAGAGCTTTGGTACATTGTTTGATGTACCCTATAAATTGCTTTACTGAATATGGTAAGAAGGGTACATTAATAAATTATAGTATGTGTGAGAAAACATGAGAAAAAGAAAAGCATGAATTTGGTGCCAGATAGATCGGAATTGGGATTTTGTTCTGACATTTGCCAGCTTGAGCTGTATCATCTTCAATAAAATACTTCAGGTCTCAATATTTGTCTCCTTCAAAAATATTTATTATAAGCCTACCATGTGCTAAGCATTATTCACGGCACTAGAGATATAGTGGTGAACAAAATCTATCCAGGGCGGCAGGAGTGTATGCTGGAGAGTACACAGGAGCCTGGAATGACTCGCCACCGATGAGCCACTGTTCTTGGTGTGAGGTCCATGTCAGTGCCCTCTTCGATGAATTTCTGTGGAAATTATTTCTTAGATCTTTTCTAACTTGCCATAAACTGATCTCCCAACACTCCTGGGAATACATGAGAGACAGACAATGACATATTATATGAAACTATATTAACATAAGATGTTAACTAGTTTGTTAAGAAGCTAGCAATCTGCTCCTTTGCCAATCTGTCAAATTCCCGATGGTGTGATGCTGGATCAATTAGTGTACAAGGGGCTGACTCTGTAAAGAAGTCTTTATTATAACTTTATCCGACGCTAATAATCCCTGACTGCCTTAATTGTATGCTTTTCTCATTTATATTCACTCCCTAAATCTCCCCCAGTGTCACCAGAGAGAGAATTCATTTCCTCTCATCTTACTTTTGCAGACATCAGAATCACAGTTTTTCCCCTTCCTATCTGCCTACCTCACTTTCTCTACAGGTCTCGTTCTTTCTGTTATTGCCATTCTCCCACTGAGCTCCTGTATATTCAAGCAGTCCTATGGGGCTACTGTCGTTGATGCTGGGTGCGTTTACCAAAAACCATCTATCCCAAAGCAGTATTTGCTTCCAAGGGGCACATGGCCAGTTTGAGAGCAGAAAAGGTTTTTATCCTTATCTAAGAAGACCCTAAGAGAAAAAGACAATGAAAATCTGATAAGAGTATGATTACTATGAAAATGAAATTTGTGTATGGGGTATTTTCAGGAATATAATAAAAAGCCTTCATATTTAGCAAAAAGCAGCTTATGTGTCATACAAAGAACCTTCCTGAAACCAGTAGTAAATTTCTGTAGAAGGGCATTTATCTGAAATACAGGCATTTTTTTAAAAGCATAAAGGCAATGATCATTAAATTCTCAGTATCTGAAAAGAACTACAAAATAGAAGAAGAATACAAAGTATGTCAAAGACATTTGCACAAGTCATGTTTGGGAAATTTTCTATAACTGTAAGCAAAGCGACAATATGAGACAAATATGTATTCAGATAGTTATTGGTGGAAGAGTGTGAACAAAAATGCGAGAAATGAGATCATAACCGTTTAATTTCCTGGGAAAAGTGTTTGAGAGAGTATATAGTAGAACTCTGTCAACCCAAAACTCAGTTGGTGACATTGACCTTCCTGAAAAGGCATTCCTCATCGTAAAGCACCCCAAAAGGGAAAACAAACAAACAAAAACAAGTAATTAGACCACAGGGGAGATTTTAAATATTAAATGTTGTTTTTCAATTGTTTGTTTCAGTTTTTGCCTCTGGCAATATCTGTATAGGAAACAAGTCTTGCCCCATTCACAAACAAAAAACACGTAAGCAAAACAAAACCCCATCACTTTAACTGTATCCAGTTATACCATTTTTCTAAGCAGTTAGTAATTTCCAATATATGGGATCAGGAAACCCTGGAACTATTGGCTACTAGATCTACTGTCTTTGATCTACCTCTCCATGCCTTGGGTTTCTTTCTCCTATTAGAATGAATGGGATTCTGAGGACAAGCAAGAGTCAAAATTCTGGAAAGCACAGGATCCAGATACCATATGCAGCTCTATCAAAAAATTGAGATGGATTTTAGCCTGTATAAAAATTATTTATGTGGTCTACTTTTTCTAGCACCAAATAAGTATCTCCATGCAAATACTGTTTTGCTCCAACATGTGTGTTCTTTGTTCTTTGTCTCACTCTGCATGATTAAACAAATCCCTGAAAATATTCATTTAATTGGCATAGTACTTCATTCCTTTTGCTGTTCTCACAAGTCCCAATGGTGTCTTGCAGACACAGTTTTTAGTACCTCCATACAAAGTATAAATTTCCATCAAGATGAACAAAAGTGGCAATTCACATCTGAGTAGTGTGGGGTTGCAGATTTCTATAAAGCAGTTCTGGAAAACAAAAGTCAGGTCACAAATGCCTTTCTCGAAGGCAAATACAGATCAGGTCCTACTTTTGGTCCAGGCAGAAAGCCAAACCTAGAATAAGAGAAGCCATATGTATGTGTTTGAGAGAAAGCTGCCTATGTAAGTAGGGATTTTCCCCAAATAATGAAGTTAACTTTTGATGGCTTGGAGGACGATGGAAATGTAATGGTCAGACTACAAAAGTTTAAAAATGTTTTCCAAATACTTTGAGGTAGTTTTTTTTTTTTTTTTTTTACAGAGAAGAAACAGCATGATAAAAGGGCCATGGCCTTCATCAAGACTGATTAATGCAAAGAGGGCAGCTATGGTATTTAAAGGTTCACCAGTTTCCCTACACTCAAGTGCAGCTGAAACTTGTTCCCAGACATATTTAATCCATGTCCCAAAGAAGAAAGATCTGATTAAATGGGACAGAGCTCATGCTATGGCCCACCCTCATCCCCTTCCTGATCTTCATTTGTGCTTCAAGACAATGAAATCAAGTGAGTGATTCTAGGGTTACAATTAGAAACCATTTTTAATACAGATCAGTGCAGTTCAAGAAGATTGATCCTAACGTTTCCGGGCTAGGAAGGGTACAGAGATCTTCTAAACAAGTGGTTCTCAACTGGGAGCAATTTGCCCCTTAGTGTACATTTGGCATGCCCAGAGACATTTTTGAGGGTCACAACTGGAGTGGGGGGAGGTGCTACCAGCATGTAATTTGTAGAGGCCAGGGATGTTGCAAAATATCCTACAATACACAGGATAGCCCCTGACAAGAAAGCATGATGGCCCAAATAGCAAGTGCAGAGGTTGAGAAATGTAAATGTCCCTTCAACCATCTCAGTCTGTGAAGAAGCACAGTCTTACTGGTTTCTGACCCTGGAGTTCCTCACTGGGAGCAGCTATTTGGAACCTCATTCCCCCTACTATGTATGTATCCAATCAGTGGGGTATCTTTCCCTATTTTTGAGCTGGGAGGTCCTCCTTGTAAGCAATTATTTGTAGCTCACAGCCTACTCCTCTCTTCTAGCAGACCTGGCTTTCAGATCCTGACCTGCTTTGGCCTAAGAAGAAAGGCACAAAATGAAGGCTAGAGCTACATCAGCTTTTGTTCCTTGGCTTTTCTCAGCCCACCTATAACATTCTAAATTGAGTGAAATGACATTTGGAAGTTGCTTCCACCTCTAAGCCAAGCAGTATGTTTGACAGTGACCATAAATAAAAATAAAATTTGAGACTAGCTTGTATATTTGCATTATACTTCTTAGTATACAATTATCTGTGTGAACCATTGAACTGACATATTTAATCCAGAAAAAAACTGCATGCTATATAACAAAACCAAAACATGTTAAATTTTCCTCTATTTGAAAATATTTAAATACATACTTTAAAAACATATATCAGTGCAAAGTGGCCAGTGTTCTTTTCTTGAAAAGAAAAAAATATATTCTGGGATAATGTGCTTCATAAATTTTGGTGTTAAAATAATGATGGAAAAGGTAGTGTCTGAGTATGGTTTTCATCTCTCTGTAACATCTTCCTTAGTAAATCAGTAGATTGGAAACTCTTTGTTGGTTCTCCAGTTACTCATTTGAACTTTTACTGGTCCATGAAACCCAAAATTCTGGCTTCACTGTTCTAGCCTAGCCAACAATCAACAATTCAAATCCAAATAGTCAGGGTCTTTGTTTAAGCAACTCTAGCGGTGAGGAACCTACCACTTTCTGAGGAAGACCATGTCATACTTAGCCAGTCCTATTGGAAAGTTCTTTATGTTGGGGTAAAACATAACATTTGTAATTCTCTCCTTGCAATTTCTTGGCTCCTGGCTCTTGTGCTGCCCTTCAGGCTACAGCAAACGAGCCAAATCCCACTGTACAAAACAGCAGTAAGCAATGATGGTTACCATGCTCATCCTGAACTTGGTCTTCTCTAAGCCAAGCATTTGCTGCTGCTGCTGCTGCATGAGACACAACTCAGACTCCTTCTCATAATTCTAGTCATTGTCCTCCAAACATCATCCAGTCTCTACAAAACTAAGCCACATAGGTTTTGACTGAAACAAAGTCCAACCTTACTATCATTTTTCTGTTTTAGACGTTTCAGTCATACTGTTCAGCTTTATGAAAAATTAGACTTGTTGGCTGGTCTTAGTAGTATTGACACATGAAACTGTAGTCAAATCAAATCATAGATATTTAAACAAATTCTTCTTTTAACCCACATGCCCCCTACTATGTATACATTCAATTAGTGGGGTTTCTATTTGATTCAAGGTTAGGATTTTTTCATTCATTTCTCCTGTATTTTATCTTATGATTGTCAGCACATTGTTCCACCCTGCTGAGATTTGTAAAAATATTTTTCTTACAAAATATTTCAAACATATGGAAAATTAGAGAGACTAACATAATGAAAACCCATGTGCCCAAACTCAGATATAATAAATATTAACATTATACCATATTTTCTTTAGGTTATTATATTTTTTAAGAAAGCCAAATATTAAATCGAGTTGCAGCCCAACTGATGGCTCTGAAATCCTATCACCTGCCCTCTCTCCTCTGTAAAACCACTATCCTCAAGGTGCTATGTGCAGTTCTCATTCCTGATTTACATACCTAATCCTACATATGCAGATAGCTTAGACTACATGTATGTATAAACATTAAAGATGCTATCATAGAATATGAATCATCCTATAACTTGTTTGTTTATTCAACTCTTGTTTCTGAGACTTATCCTTGTTGAAACATGAAGTCCCAGCTCTTGTATTGTCACTTGTCCATTTACACAGTCTCCCATTTTCTCCATTTCAGTCAGCGCTAGTGTGAACATCCTTAAACACATTATCTTATCTTCATGTGTAATACTGGCTCTAGGCAGGGCATCTCGGTGTAAAATTTTATAGTTATGTAGCATAACTTTCATAGATACTGTCAAATTGCTTTTTAAATCAATAGTACTAATTTATGTTTCCACCAATAGCAACTGAGAGTTTGTATTACTTCACATACCTGGCAATACTTAGTGTTATGGGTTGAACTGTGTCCTCATCCAAAATTCAGAAGAAAAGTCAGGCTGAAAATTCATATTAAAATCCTAACTACCAATACTTCAAATATAACCTTATTTGAAGATAGGTTCGTTGCAAATGAAATTAAGATAAGGTCATAATGGGGTGGGCCCTTATTCCAATATTTGTATCCTTAAAAAAGGGAAATTTGGATACAGAGACAGAGAGAACACCATGTGATCAAGCAGACAAAGATTGGGTTGACACAGCAGAAGCCAAAGAGTACCAAAGACTACCAACAGGCTGTCAAAATGTAGGAGGGACCACAGAACACATTCTCCCTCATACCTCCCAGAAGAAGCCACCACCTTGATCTCAGACTTTCAGGCTACAGAACTGTGAAGCAATAAATTTCTGTTGTTCAAACTCCCCAGTTTGTGGTACTTTGTTACACCAGCTCTAGCACACTAATATACTTGGTTTTGCCTGACTTTTTCAATGTTTGCCAATCTGATAGATATAAAATAGAATCTTATTTTTATTTTTATTTTCTTTCACTATTGATACCGAGCATATATATTGCTAATTTGATTTCACTCTTGAGGGAATTATCTTTTTAATCTCTTTTACCTACTTTTTAACTGACCTCCAATTTTGATTAATTTATTACATAAATATTTTCAATTATTTAGCAATATTTTTAAACATGAAATAGGCTCTTGGTGTCATGATTAAAGATGTTTCCTATTCTGAAGTCTTAATATCATCTATAATTTCTTCTAACAATTTAAAGTTTTGCTTTTGACAATTTGTTCTTTAATAACCAAAATTTTAATTTTGCATAAGAAATGAGAAAATTTAATTTATTGTTTTTTTCACATTTGGATAATCTATTTTCTAAGAACCATTTATAATTCCCAGTTCTTTGTTCATTAGTTTATACTAACCATTTCTGGCATAGTCTTTGTTCCCATATTACATACCGTCTTGTTTCTGGGCTTGTTATTCCAATTGTCTATTTGTCTAACCTTGTTCTAATACTATACTAGCTTTACTATTATTGTTGTATAGTAAATTTTCATTGACTTTTTAAAAAATCCTTTTACTGTAATTTTTTCAATTTCTAATTTCATTGCATTGTTTTTAGAGAACACAATTAGTATCACATTGAGTCTATAATAGAACATTAAAATGGATCTCTTTCTGTTTTGGCATAGTCCCTACGGCAAAAACAAAATGGTAGGACCTATTCCTACTAAATATCTTTGAAGCAGTTGCTAAGTAGCTGGTGACACTCAGATTAATGACCACATCAAGGACAAATATGTGCAGGTTAAAGAGGTGAGGAAAGATAATTTCCATGGTAAAACATTTTAGAGTATTGTAGCATTTTCTTTCCCCTCCCCTATAGGTAAAAGAAAGTGATGTGTCCTTATGGCTAATGAGGCACTTTAAGAAGTGACTAGAGAGCTAGAGGCCAGTCCTCTGGAGCTCGAAGAACAATGCTCCTGGTAGGAGGGCACATTTATAACTAGGGCCAGAAGCCTGGTATGGAGGAAACAGGCAACAGGCAGTCAGCCAGAGTCACTGCCTGCAACAGGGAGTGATAGCCAAGTGTTTCCAGCTGGGGAATCTCTGAAGAACCCGTTGGAACCATCCTCAAGAGAAACGTTCAACTTTGAACTCCATTGAGCATTAATATATATATGGATAATAGCAGGCCATAAAAGCTTTCTCTGTCTTTCTCTCCCGCTTTTTTCACTGTCAAATTCAAGATGGGAGGATATAGCAGTGGTTCTCAACCTTCCTAATGCCACGACCCTTTAATACAGTTCCTCATGTTGTATGTGGGCGGATCTGCATGTGGGTGGACCCACCTGGAGAGTGATAGAGGAGCAGTGTCTCGGTTCCTAAGACCATCGGAAATATGTGTTTTCCGATGGTCTTAGGAGACCCCTGTGAAAGGATCATTCGACCCCCAAAGGGGTCGTGACCCGCAGGTTGAGAACCGCTGAAGAGGAAGACTGAATATACATGAAGGAACCAAACAAGGAAATAGTGAAATTAATCATACATCTTTCCCCTTTGTTAAGTTTTCCAGTGGGAAAGAGGAAAATAAATGAAATTGAGAATTTTGGTCATTCACAGTAATGTATATTCTTTATAAGTACCCATGAAACATTTACCAAAAAAATTAAATGTTTTTACCAAAACACTTCAATACATTTCAAAGAATCAATATAAATACTCTGTCCTCTGATCATTGTGTAATAAAGTGGAAATTTATAAGAAAAGTATTGCTTGCCCTGGCCGGTTTGGCTCAGCGGTTAGAGCATCGGCCTGCGGTCCAGAGAGACCCGGGTTCGGTTCCCACTAAGGGCATGTGCTTCGGTTGCAGTTTGTCCCCGGCCCTGGTTGGTCGTGCGGGTGGCAGCCATTTGATATGTCCCTTTCACGTCGATGTTTCTCTCTCTCTCTCTTCCTCTCTCTCCCTCCCACTCTATCTGAACAAAAAAATGAAAAACTGTCCTCGGGTGAGGATAAAAAAAAAAGAAAAAAAGAAAGAAAAGTATTGCTTTAGAATCTTGTATTTTTGGAAACCATATGAAAATTTTAAACACTTGTGTTAAAAAGAAAATTATTATGACTCCTAGAAAGACATGATATTAGTAGCATTTCTTCCAAAAACATGTAACCTAAATCTCATCATAAAGAAACATTAAACAAAATGAAATTGGGGGACATTCTACAAAGTAACTGACCTGAATACTTCAAAATGCCAAAGTCAAGAATGACAAAGAAATTGCTAATGAACCATTCCAGATTAAAGGAAGCTAAAGAAACATAAAAACTAAGTGTAATGCATGACTGCTGTTTAGATCCTGGACAAGGAGGGGAAAATGCTATAAAGGTCATGATCAAGGCAAAGGAAGAAGCAAAAGAGTATTCTAAACAACTTTATATTAATATGTTTTAAAATCTAGATGAAATATGTGAACTTCTATAAAAGTATAAACTGTCAAAATTGAATAAAAAATTAATAGAAAGAGAAGCATTAAAGAAACCTAAATTATAGTCAACAATTATCTTGTACCCAGACCAATAGACCTAGGTTTTACATTTGAGTTATATCAACCTTTAAAATACAGATAATAATGTTGACAGAGGCTGCCCACGAAAATAGCAAATGCTGTCTAGACTAGTTTATATGGAGAGGTAATATTCTGCCAATTCTCACCTATATGGTTATATCAGTTGGTTACGTTTTGATTGGCCCATTCTCCATTATGATTAACCAGTGATCATTTATTATCATTCTGAATGATACCTTAGTTTTAATATCACTCAGGACAAGTGTAATTAGGATTCCAAATTCAGATGATAAAACAAAAAGAAAAGCATAAGTCAATTTCACTTATACATCTGGATGCAAAAATCCCAAATATAATTTGACTTTAAAAATTCCAACAGTATATTTTTTAAAATTCTGCATTATAATCATTTAGTGTTATCCAAAGATAATTCTACATCAAAAATCATTCAATGAATAAGTGATGTCAAGATTACCTAAAATTTCTTCCTCCATAAGGGCAACAGGAACACTGGCAAAAATTGTCCAATCAACTTTTTTAGAACCCTAAAAATTAATTAAAGGTTTAAAGCAACATGAGGAGCATTTATTCAAGAAAAACGGCTGAATCTCATGAGAACAACGATCTTTGCAGTATTTAACTTGGCCTATTTCTATACCCCTCTCTCTAGCTCTATGGTAGCTTTGAAAACCAACAATCCCCCATCACAGGAAAACCAGCAGCCTGGCAGCCACTGCTGGGGGAAGGGTTGGAGTTTCCTCAAAGACCCAGATAACTGTCATTATTTGCCTTGTCTGGCAGTGCCCTTTAAACCCTCACTCACCTGGCTTGTCTTTATTTGACTTGACTCAAATTTGCCCAACGCAAATAGTCTTTTCCTGGAGGGGCTTGTTAAAGACATTCAGCAGCAACTGTTTAATATCTCAGCTGCCCGAGACAGCAATAATGACTGGGCAAACAAGCTGAATAAAACTCTTAAAAAGGAAAAACTGAAGAAATAGGTGACCACAGGAGGCTTTGAAAAGTGCCAGCATATTTCTGGGGATCTAGAAGGGCACACACATGTGGAGGGCTGTGTACATGCTCAGGAAAAACCCGAGAAAGTGCCCTCAGCTGTCATCTCTGACTGACCTTGACTTCAAGGAAGTGAAGGCTAAGGCAGATTTGTATACTACCTGGCTGAAAGTGGAAAGCTTGCACCAGCACACACACACAGCCCCTTGGCAAAGACCTGGAGACTTATTGGTTCCAGCCACTTAAGAAAATCACTGTCAAATAATTATATGACCATTAAACTAACTGAGCAGACTTCAGTGGCTCCGCTTAACAAAGAACACAGGCTTTAGAGAACTGGTTCAGTAACATCAATAAACGCAGCAATGACAACAAATAGTAACAACAACAAACTCCTGGGAGGGGGTGATTAGAGTTTCAAAGTTGCCATATTATATCATTCAAAATACACAGTTTCCAAGAAAAAATTATGAGACATGCAAACAAACACAAAAGGACGATCCATAATAGAAACTGTTCCTGAAGAAACACAAATGTTGTGCTTACTAGACAAGAATGGATTTTAAAAAATGTGGTGTATATATATAATATATGATGTAACATTATTTAGCCTTAAAAAAAAGGAGAAGAAAATTTTGCAATATATAAACCTGGAGGACATTATGCTAAGTGAAATAAGTCAGTTACAGAAGGACAAGTATTGCATGATTCCACTGATATGAGAGATACGTAAAACAGTCAAACGCATGGAAGTAAAGAATAAAATTGTGTTTGCCAGGGTTGAGGGAGAGGAAAAATGGGAGTTGTTCATTAACAGGTATGAAATTTTAGTTATGCAACATTAGTAAGTTCTAGAGATCTGATGTACAACTATGGAAGCTAGAATGGAGTGGAACAACATATTCAAAGCACTAATAAAATAGACTATCAACCAAGAATTATATATTAAGCAAAACTATCCTTCAAAAATGAAGAAAATTAAGATATTTTCAGATAAACAAAACCAGAAAATCTGTCACTAGAATAGACCTTTCCTAGAAGAGAAACTGAAAAAGTATTCCTTTAAGCAAAAATAAAAGAACGCTAGACAGACTGTAGCAAGTACACATGAACAAATAAAGAGCACAGACAAAAGCAAGTACATAGGTAAATGTTAAGAACAGGGACAGCATGAGCATATTTTTTGTAACTTTTCTCCTATCTTATCTAAAAGAAAACCATATGAAAGGCAGACATTTTCAGAATGTATTAAAAAGCTCACAGATGATCCAACTACATGCTATCTACAAGAGACAAGCTTTAGATTCAAAGTAAAAAAAAAAAAAAAAAGTTGATTCACTACACAGAGACAAATTTAAATTGGCTCTCATTTATTAATATAATTTGCTAAGAAGGAACCATGGTTTATAAAACACCTACATGTAAAAGTTAAATTATGAAACTAATTGTAGATAATGTAAGGAAAAAATTCTTTGTATTTTCCCCACAAAGGAGTAGAAATAAACTTTTTAAACATAACATAAAAAGAATAGAATATCAGACAAAAATAATTTAAAAAGTGATTCATTTAGTTATATCAAAACAATGGCTATTGATTGAAGAACATAATGGCAAAATTAATAGACTATAGATTGGGAGAAGAAATTTACAATGCCTGAAATCAATCAGAAACTCTCTCTCAGACCAGATGGCAGCAGAATATTTCTGTAAAGGGACAGCCAGTGAATTATTTAGGCTTTGTGGGTCATATGAACATTCTTGGAACTACTCCACTCTGCCATTGTAACATAAAGCCAGCAATACACGGTAACAAATCAATGAGCTGGCTATGTTCAGTACAAATTTATTTATGGACACTAAAATCTGATTTCATTTAATTTTCATGTGTCACAAATATTATTCTTCTCTTTATTTTTCCCCATCATTAAAAAATATAAACACTATTTGTAGCCCACTGGCTGTATGAAAACAGTCAGCAAGTCAGAGTGGGTCCACAGACCAAAATTTTCTGACCCTGGGTCTAGACTACAAAAGAAACTATGTAACAAGACAAAGAAAGAGCACCAATACCAAATAGGCAATGGCTGAAAGTCAAACAAAATACAGAAAATAAAATTTAAAAGGCCTCAACCTTTGAATTCATGCTCAGACTAATAAATAATTAGAAATTCAAATTAAGAGACTTCCGGTCAAGATGGCGGCGTAGGTGGACGCGGTATCGCGTCCTCCCACAACCACATCAAAGTTACAACTAAACTACAGAACAACCATCATTCAAAACCGCCTGACATCGAGCTGAATGGAAGTCCTACAACTACAAAATTAAAGAAGCCGCTGCATCGAGACTGGTAGGAGGGCGGAGGCGCGACAGGCTGGTCCCACACCGCGTGTGGTGGATAAAAATTAGGAGGACACCTCGGCTGGGAAGGTCCTCCCTGAGGACTGAGGGGTCCCCGTCCCACACCAGGCACCCAGCTCAGGGTTCCAGTGCCAGGAAGAGAACTCCCCACAACTTCTGGCTGGAAAAACCAGCGGGAACTGAGGCTGAGGCGGCTGGAGGCCCACCCCCGCAGCTCCTCTTAAAGGGCCCGCGCACGGACTTACTCAGACTCGCACCCTCCAGGTTCCAGCATGCGGGAAGGAACCTGAAAGGCACCAGAGTCATATGGGGAAGAACTGAGCTGTTTGGCATTGGAGCGAGGGCTGGAGAGGCAGCTTTCTCCTGGACAGACGTGCTATCAGAGGCTTTTGTTCCTTTGGTGAGCCCTTCCCTAGGCCGGCAGATGCTGCCATATCTGGGACTCCAGCAACCTAGCTCACACTGATTGCCCCGCCCTGGTGATTCCCTGAGGCCCCGCCCCACGCAACTTCCAGGCCCACCCAAGCTGTTGCCAGTTGCTTTACCATAGGATTGGCCTGTCTTGGATCCTGCTTCAGCTTTTCCTAAATTCTTTCAAACAAGCAGCATCTGGTCTCAGCTAGCCCTATACCTCTCGCTAAGTAATACATAGGAACAAACACAGGGAGGCAGCCAAAATGAGGAGACAAAGAAACAGGTCCCAAATGAAAGAACAGAACAAAACTCTAGGAAAAGAACTAAGTGAAATGGAGTTAAGCAACCTCACAGATGCTGAGTTCAAAACACTGCTTATAAGGATGCTCAATGGACTTAGTGAGAACCTCAGTGAACTTAGTGAGGGCCTCAAGAGCATAAAAAAGGACCAGTCGGAAATGAAGGAGGCACTAACTGAAATAAAGAATAGTATACACAGATTCAATAGTAGAGTAGGTAAATCCAAGAAGCAAACCATTGATTTGGAATACAAGGAAACAAAAAACACCCAATCAGAACAGCAAAAAGAAAAAAGAATCCAAAGAAATGAGGATAGTGTAAGGAGCCTCTGGGACAACTTCAAGGGTGCCAACATTTGCATCTTGGGGGTGCCAGAAGGAGAAGACAGAGAACAAGAAATTGAAAACCTATTTGAAACAATAATGGCAGAAAACTTCCCTAACTTGGTGAAGGAAATGAACATACAAGTCCAGGAAGCACAGAGAGTCCCAAACAAAATGAACCTCAAGAGGCCCACACCAAGACACATCATCATCAAAATGCAAAAGGTTCAAGACAAAGAGAGAATATTAAAAGCAGCAAGAGAAAAGCAGTTAGTTACCTACAAGGGAGTTCCCATAAGACTGTCAGCTGATTTCTCAAAAGAAACTTTGCAGGCCAGAAGGGAGTGGCAAGAAACATTCAGGGTGATGAAAAGCAAAAACCTACAACCAAGATTACTCACTCTATCCTGCAAAGCTGTCATTTAGAATCGATGGCCATGTAAAGAGTTTCCCAGACAAGGAAAAGCTAAAGGAGTTCATCATCACCAAACCATTATTATATGAGATGTTGAAGGGTCTTCTTGAAGAAAAAGATAAAAAAAATATGAACATACAAAATGGCAATAAATACATATCTATCAACAATTGAATCTACAAACAAAATGAACCAGCAGAACAGAAACATTCTCATAGATACAGTGTTGGGCACCAGATGGGTGGGGGCTGGGGGGAGGGGTGAAAAAGGTGAAGGGATTAAGAAGTACAAATTGGTTGTTAGACTGACAAACCTCAAAGGGAAGAGGGGTTGGGGGGTGGGAAGAAATAAACCAAAGAACTTATATGTATATATGCATAATCAATGGACACAGACAACAGTGTGGGGAAAAGCAGGAGGGGGGCAGGAATGGGGAGGAGGGGGGCAATGGGGAAAAAATGAGGAACATCTGTAATACATTCAACAATAAAGATAAGTTAAAATAAAATAAAAAATTAAAATGAGATGTCATTGTACACCATGCAGACTATCAAAAGTTAGAAAGCTGTATAATAAAGGTTGCTTGGGATTAGACATGGGATCTTCATACCTGTCTGGTGGACGTGTAAACTGTTTAACCCTTTTGATAAATCTGACACCACCTAATTAATTAGAGTATATTGATACCCTTCCATCTGGAGATCCTTCTCTTGCCTATAAATCCCAAAGAAGTCAGTCCAAAAGGGGAAATATGTAAGGAAATTATGCATATTTGCTGCAGGGAGTTGACTGTAATCTGGGTGTCCATTATTGAGAGAGTAAGTGGCTAAATGTCATGGATATATACGCAGCACTGTGAGGAACCAAGCAGATTTTACAAGCAATATACACAACAAGCTCGATAGTCGTAAAAGCATAATACATTGTGGAAAAGTGAGAAACAGGTGAAGATATAATGTACAATACCATTTGTGAAAAATTTTAAAATAAAACAGTAAATAATACATAAAATACATATTTATAAGCATATATACAAATAGAAGGACATTTGTCAAACCAGTTTGCAAGGTTGCTTAATTGAGTGGAGTGGGCAGGTGGAATAGAGAATGAGAATTAAAAGGAATATATACATAAAAGAACAGAAGGGCCTTGAGGACCACTGATGATTCCTCACTGTGTATTGAGATGTGCTAGTCACTCAACCCTTCATCTCTGATGTTCAGGAGATAACAAACACAAACAGAAACAAATACCATGAACAGAAATTACTGAAAACCTTATCCTGGGAGATTTTAACAAATTACTTATAATCTTTCACAGATCAAGTACATAAACAGAGAAGAAGAAAAAATAAGTGTTTCACGTATACAAATAAAGTTAAATGAAGAGATATAACTAACTTCTTATTCTAGAAAGGAAAGAAAAACTCATATTGTCAAGGAATATTTACTTAAATTTATCAGCTCCTCAAATTTAAACAAAAAACTTAAGATTTATAATTCATCATAATATAGAAATGTTAAACATGAAAACACAATAAAACAAAGCATAGTCCAACCATGAAAACTAAAAGTCAATTTTCTACCTATAAGAACAAAGAGAAAACTCTAAAACCAAAGTTGTGGACAATTTATAGAGTAATAAAAATGGTAGTACCTATCAAATGGTATAGAATGACAAAGGTATATAATAAGTAACTTTATATCCCAAATTTCATCAACTACATAAAAGAAATGGAACAAACAAAAAAAACTTACAGCTAGTACTTATAAAAAGAAAGAATAAAAGTTTTCATTAAGAATTGAAGGAGAGCCCTGGCCAGTTTGTCTCAGAGGTTAGAGTGTCAGCCTGCAGACCAGAGAGTCCCGGGTTCAGTTCCTGCTAAGGGCACATACCTCAGCTGCAGTTTGTCCCCAGCCCCAGTTGAGGTTGTGTGGGTGGCAACCACTCGATGTGTCTCTCTCACATCGATGTTTCTCTCTCTCTCTTCCTCCCTCTCTCCCTCCTGCTCTATCTGAAGATAAATGTAAAAATGTCCTTGGGTAAGGATAAAAAACAAAAACAAAAAACAAACAAACAAAATACCTTGAGATAAATGAAAATGGTAGTGCAACATACCAAAATTATGATGCAGCAAAAGCAGCTCTAAGAGGGAAGTTCATAGCAATACATGCCTATATCAGAAAACAAGAAAAATCTCAAATATACAACATAACTTTACATGTTAAAGAACTAAAAAAAGAGACAAAAATGAAACCCAGAGTTAACAGAAGAAGGGATAAAGATCAGAGACAAAATAAATGAAATAGAAACTAAAAAAGAAAAGAAAATATTAGTGATACTAAGAGCTGTTTTTTTTAAAAGATAAACAAAATTGAAAAACTTTTAGCTAAAGTTACCAAAGGGTGGGGGTGGGGGTGGGGAGAGAAGACTCAAATAAAATTAGGAACGAAAGAAGAGAAGTTACAATTGATACCATAAAAACTCAGTGGATCATAAGACACAGCTATGATGCAGCAACTTCTAGTTATGTACCTGAAGGAAACAAAAACACTAACTTAAAAAGATATCTTCAACCCCATGGTGATTGTAGCATTAATCACAATAGCCAAGACACGGAAGCATCCTGTGTCCATCAATGGTTGAATTAATAGAAGTTGTGGTGTGTATATATATGGAAGATATTTTCTAGAATATTTTACTTCATTTTGTGAATTTGATAAAATGCTAATTTAGATTTCATCTGTAATGTAACAAAGGTTTAAAGTTTATAAAATCAAATAATACAAGACATTTAAACAATAAGCCACATAAGAAAATCTGTGCAGTCATTATCAGGAGACACTGCAAAGGCAACTGATAAAAATTTCACACCCATTTCTGTTTAATGCAACAATTAAAGAAACTTCCATTCCAACAGGATGCCCACTTTGATCATTATTATTTCTTGTTTTTCATAAGTTCTAGCCAATTATAATAAAAAACAAATTAGAAGATATAGATGTAACAAGAAATTATTCTATTTCAAAAATTCTCTACTTATAAAACTCAAGGGAATTGACTGAAAGCTACTAGAATTGAAACATTACTTCAGTAAATAAAAATGAAATGTTCCCAAGAAAATAATCATTCCCCTAATATAATGAAGGGAAAAATAATAAAATAAAGGTAACTATAAATGTTCTCAGTAAGAAATACATTGTTTAAATAAAAGTACAAAATTTTCCTAAAGAAAGAAAATTCACACTAAATGATGACAATGCCAAATACTGTAAAGATGTCACTTTTCTATAGTAAAAGTTTAAGTTAAACTCAAAGATAAAAAGTATTTTAATTTATCTGGAGAAGTAAACATCTAGTTAATATAAGTTTATAAACAAGAAGTGGTAGTGAAAGGGATGTGCCTGGCACAATATCCAAACAAAAGAATATACTCCGGTCACTTTAAAGTTTTAATATATCATAAAAGGATCATTGCACAATGAAGAACAAATGGGTCATTCTATTCAAATGGAGTTGTAGAAAATAAGTTAGATAATACTAAATCCCCAAATAAATGTCATATTAAAGGCTAAGTATTAGGAGAAAGTGAACTAAGATAAAATATACGATAACATTTTTTAGTGGTTGTGATACCTGGGCAGACTAGGATAAGTGAAATAAAAAAGAAATTTTCTTAGGGCCACTAAGAGAATGCCCAGAAACTGAGCTTGGGTTAGCTAGGGAGAATTTTCCCACACACCATTTATCTCCCCAGAAATGTAGACTTCTTATCACCTGCCCCAGAGTACTGCACCTGTGTATATCAGTTTCCATGTAAACATCTCATGTCTTCCTCCAATAACTCATTTAACAAACCCTCCCAGTACATGGGTGCTGATGTCTACTATGGTGATGGACAGACAATCTCCTGCCAGCCTTTTGGGATGGAACTAAAATCTCAAAATGGGACATGAGGAGGAAAAATGCCCCTAGTTTTATGAAAAGTTTATTGTTTATAAAATTTTCATAAACAAACTGGTATTTGAGCAACAGGACCTTAAATGGAAGGTAAAGTTTGATTATATGGATGTCAGAGGAGGGAAACTCGTGATAATGAAACAACAATGAAAAAGACAAAGAATTGGGAGAGTTTGGGAACACAGGAGGGTACATGAAGAATGGGCAACAAGATTAGTGAGTACTTACTACTGCTTGTATTAGCTTGCCAGGGCTGCTATAGCAAAGTACCACACACTGAGTGACTTCCAAATTTCTTGTGTCACTGTTCTGGAAGCTACGTCTCTGGGATCAGGGTTTCAGCAGGACCAGGCTCCTTCTGGAGATGCTAAGGAAAAATCTGTATCAGGCTTTCTCCTGGCTTCTCGTAGTTTCTTGGCTTGTGACAGCATAACCCTAATCTTCACATGGTGTTTTCCCTGTGTTTCCCAATGTCCCCTCTCTTTAAAGACACTTAGTCATATTGGAATAGTGCCCATTCTAATGACTGCTTTTCAACTTGATTACCTGTCTCCAAATAAGACCCTATCTCCGATACATCATTCTTGGGGGTGGAGGTGGGGAGATGCAATCCACCCATTATAGTAAGCAACAGATCAGGGAGCGCTTTATTTAATGGGCTAGTAGAATAAAATACTGCTTAACAATACTTTAGGTAACAACAAAATTAAATGATTTTAGTTCAGGGAACAAACCAAAAAAAAAGAAGAAAAACAAATCTAGTTACTGAAAGCAAGTAAGTAAAATGTGGTTAACAGGATCAGAATAATTTAAGTTATTACAGTTTTTACATATGCTTTGTTTTCTGGAAATTAGGAATTTGTACTTCAGGTCATGGAAGAGCTACACCAAACACAGATTTTAGTAAAAAGAATACTGGAGCTACCAATAAGAGTTAAACAAAATGGACCATAACAAAGAAATCTGCTGGAGGATATACAATCCCAGGAATTTTGCATGCCCTAACAATGAACAGCAGATGGTACCAAATCCAAAGAACATTGGTAAATAAAATAGCCAATGGTTTCAATCAGTTGAAAAACTGGAATGCTAACTGCAAATCCTATGTAAACCAGTTTCCAGAGAGAATTTTTTTCTTTTTAACTGAAAACATATTTGCATTTTGATGGCACATTTCTTCCAAGGTTTTCAAAGCATTTCTGTGGGTAGGTTTTTCTGCTTTATGAGTCATCCAGGATAATTCACTTTCAAGTTGGTAGTGTATTATTGTTGTTTTATTATAAATATAGAGACTATATTTCAGGTACATTGCAGTTTCTGGGGTTGGGAGAGCAGTAACCACCATTTATAATAATGTCTCTATATGCATATGAATATCATGTATGAATAAGTTGCAAACTATACAGATATGAACAAACTAGGAAAGAACAGATTTATAAGCATATCACCATGAAAAAGATTCAGTTCTGTACTAGTTAAAGCTTTTTGCAGAATGTAACGCATTGGCCCAAATATATGAATTAGATTATGCAAAATTAATCTAACTCACAGAAAACCATTTACATTAATACCACAATGAAATTCACCTCTAACACATGGGTTATGTTCTAAAACAGGTACATAAGGAGAAAACTGCATGTTGTCAAAAATCACTCACAATAACCATTAAATCGCCGTAAACTACACTATGTGGTTTTGTGTACACTTTCTCTCCAACGTGGGATTAAATTGCATTTGGCTTTAGATTGTTTTTGTTTTTGGTGACCATCAAACAAAGATAGTTAGCTAATATATAAAGCCCATCTTGTAATAGATAAATTATTGATTATTTTTTTATATTGAACAGATGTAGTCAAATTTGGACAAATAAAATGTAAATATGACAGTTCCACTTGCCTGATTAGACCTCACTACACTATTACTCAAGTCAATAACATGTTTTCAAATACCAAAAGCAAAGGAAACAGACGCAAAATTCAATGTATGAGACTAAAACGAATTATAAAGCTTCTGCACAGAAAGGAAACTATCAACAAAATGAACTATGTATCAAATGGAAGAAAATATTTGCAAATCATATATCTGATAAGGGGTTACTATCCAAAATATATAAAGAACACATACAACTTAATAGCAAAAAACAAACAAACAAAAAAACAGTCCAATTAAAATATGGACAGAGAATCTGAACAGGGATTTTTCTGAAGAAGACATACAGATGACTAGCAGGTACATGAGAGGTACTCAACATCACTAATCATCAGGGAATTCCAAATTAAAACCACAATGAGATATTACCTCATACCTGTTAGAATGGCTATTATCAAAAGACAACAAATAACTAGTGTTGGCAATAATGTGGAGAAAAGAGGACCCTTGTGAACTGTTGGTGGGAATGTAAATTGCTGCAATTTACAAAATATGGAAAACAGTATGGAGGTTCCACAAAAAATTTAAAAGTAGAACTACCTTATGATCTACCTGTTCCACTTCTACGTATTTATCTAAAAGAAACAAAAACACTAACTCAAAAATGTATCTGCACCCCCATATTCATTGCAGTTATTTACAATAGCCAAGACATGGAAGCAACTTAATTTTTTATCAATGGAAAAATAAGTTTTTGTATGTATATACAACCAACTGCTATTCAATCATAATAAAGAAGGAAATCCTGCCATTTGCAACAACATGGATGGACCTTGAGGGAATTATGCTATATGAAATAAGTCAGACAGAAAAAGACAAATACCATATGATCTCACTTATATGTGGAATCAAAAAAACAAAACAAAACAAATAACAAATAAAAATGGAGCTCATGAGAACAGATTGGTGGTTGCCAGAGGCAAGGGGTAGGGGGTGGGTGAAATGGGAGAAGGTGGTCAAAGGTACATATTTCCAGTTATAAAATACAAAAGTCATTGGGATGTAATGTACAACATGATGATTGTAGTTAATAATATGGTATGCTATATTTGAAAATTGCCAAGAGAGTAGATCTTCAAAGTTCTTATCACAAGAAAAAAATTGTAACTATGTATGGTGATAGATGTTAACAAGACTTATTATGGTGACCATTTTGCAATATATAGGAATATCAAATCATTCTGTTGTATACCTGAAACTAATATTATATGTCAATTATATTTCAATAAATTTTTAAAATATCTCTTTATTGGTTTATTTTAGAGAGAGAAGGGAGAGAAAGATATAAACATCAATATGAGAAAGAAACAATCAGCTGCCTCCTGCACACCCTCCACTGGGGATTGAGCCCGAAACTCAAGTATGTGCCCTGACTGGGATTGGAAACGGGACCTCTCAGCCCGTGGGACAGTGCTCAATCCTCTGAGCCACACCAGTGGGGCATATTTCAACAAATATTTTAATAAAATATCTTTAGACCCTGACCTGTTACTTCTTTCTCATTTGTTCTCCCTCTTATTTCCATTGTGTCTTTGTTTGGGATGATAAATATATGATTTATAGACCTTATGTACAGGCAAACAGGTAATATAATAAATGTATATATGTATATTAGATATGTCAAAGGGCACCCATTTTACAGATGAGGAAAGTAAGGCTTACAGAAACTAAGCCCACAGTTATGATATGAAATTGTGATTTCTAACGAAAACTTTTATGACTTCAGAGCCAGAGTTCCTTATCACTCTATATTTATAATATAAAAGCCCTAAATACAATAGAATCTTCCTCAAGCTTTTACTACTGAACTCAAACCTAAACTCATTCATCTAACAACTGAGAAATTTGAGTTCTTTTCTGCTTTTTGCCATGTATTTGTGAAGATTCTATGCCTAAATTGCCACATTCTGTAAATTACCCCAGCTAATTCAGTGGATGTAGGTCATAGAAAATATGTATGAAAGAGCTAAAATATACCATATAGTGAATGGAGATAAGTTCAACATAAATGCATCAACTAGAACAAATGAACTGTTTACCCCACAACTTTCTCAAAAAACTGTTAAGACAATTTTTATAAATCACCTTAGAATTCCTTCCAAAGAGGTTTCATATGAATCATTTTATGTGTTCTCTTGCTTTAATAAAATATAATAAAAGAAAGTCATAAAAGTCAGAACAAACCTTAAGCAATGTTCTTGGTAATATTTTTGTTGTTGTTGTTAATCCTCTCCCGAGAATATTTTTTCACTGATTTTTAGATAGAGTGGAAGGGAGGGAGGGAGAGCAAAAGAGAGAGATAGAGAGAGAGAGAGGGAGACATCGATGTGAGAGAGACACATCCATTGGTTGCGTCCCACATGACTGCAATGTTTTCAGTAATACTAAACACAAATAAAAACAAAATAAATGCATGCAAAACCAAATTTAGATAGAAAAGCAACCAAAATTCTGAATTAAGTAAAATGGACTAAAAGTTCAAATGTGCCTTTCCTTTTCATTCTGACTAGCTTCCTTCTGCTTATACTAATCTTTGAGGATATGTACCAAATTCTCCAGGGTGCAGATGCTTTCTGAATTTAGAATTTTCACTCTTTGGCCCTGATAAATATATAGCAAAGAAGCATGAAATTAATGAGGAATATTGACATTCTTAATGACTCAGAATTAGTAAAAATTGATGCCCTTTTGTTAACAACCTTCAGGATTTGTCCTTAATCCAAATATTACAAATTCCAAACATTAAAAAAAATCACAACAACACATATTTCTTATTTTTTTTTCTGATCATAAAAGAAATATTCATACTGTTCTGGAAAAAATCTACATTAAAAATATGACAGAAACACAAAAATCTTCTATAAGCCCCCTTGAGATAACTTCTGTTTCATCTTAAATAATGCAAAGTACTATAGTAAAAAAACAAAACAAAAAACAACTAAGCAAATAACTGATTTAATTTGTTTTTAAATAATTCAAATCTTAAAAAAGTCTACCTTGGAAAATATTTGTTTAGATTATCAATTAAGATGGAGGTGCATAGTCTTTATCCATTAAACAAATATTGATTCTTCATTTAACAAGTCTCTATTCAAAATATACTGATTACACACTTAAGGCACAGTTCTAAGTTATGGGAATGAACCAAACAAATGTATTTCTGCCCTCACAGAAATTGTATTCTAGTTAAGGGGCAGGGGGAGAGATAATAAACAAAGAAATATTTTTAAAATATGGTGTTTTAAAAGGTGATAAGTGCTTTGATGAAAAATAAAGCAGAGAAGGCAAAAAGAGTCTCCCAAAGAGTAAACAGTGCTGTAATTTTAAGTAGCGTGGTCAGAAAAGTCTTCACTGATAAGATGATAGTTGTGCAGAGCTGAAGGGGATGAAGAAATGAATCATAACTTTGTCAGGGACATAGGGACTCAGGCATTTCTCATATGCCCTTAGATACTGCTCTTCAAAGAAAAAAATCAAAGACATTTAGGTAATAATTATTGTTTTCATTGTGGCAATTTACAACTAAAATTATTGCTTCACCCTTTTTCATAAATGACCATTTCATTGCCCTCTTAAGGTATATATAATAAGGCTTAACTTTACCTGTTTACTCTATCTCAATACTCAATTCTTTGCCAATCATTTTATTCCATATGGAAATTCAACAGAACACATGAAGAAATCAGACAATTCGGCTTTATTGAAATTATAGGTAAAATTATATACTTTTAGACGGGAAGAAGAATATTAGGTTATATGTGATGATATATGGCAATTGACACCCAGTGTCATGTTGAAGGGACAACAGAAAATAGTGGGGTCTGTCTAGAGAGGACATGTTCCATCAAATATTGAGTCACTACTTTGCTTCAATTAATTATTGCCACACATTATTTTTTAAAGAAAAATTCAAATAGATATCCAGATTTATGTATGATATATACACATTTTTGAATGATGGCAAATTTAAGTATTGCATGATCTCACTTATATGTGGACTCTAATGAACAAAATAAACTGGGAACAAACTAGATCCAGAGACATGGAAGCAGGGAACAGACTGACAAACCTTAGAGGGAAGCAGGGAAGACAGGGGGTGGGAAGTGATAAACCAAAGGACTTGCATGCCTATTGGCATAAACAATGGACACAGACAGTAGTGTGGTGAAGGTGGTGGGGGGAATGGGGTAGAGGGGGTCAATGGGGGATAAAAGAGGGGGACATCTTTAATACTTCCAACAATAAAGATAAATTTTTTAAACAATTAAACATCACATGTTAACCATAAAAGGCAAGATTTGGCTCTCATGTTTCTACTTGAGAACGTCTAGTGTGGATTTAGGAGCATGTACCATGAGTGAAAATACATCTTCCTTGACTCCCACCACATTGACCTTCACTTAGCCATACCATATAAAGACTCTAAACTTTAGGCAGAGAGGTCTGGATAGAGATGAACTAAATGGGGAAATTTTCAAATGGACCCCAGATAGATTTGTGGAATCAGAACCTAAAAATGGCTTATTCTTCACTTTCCAGATAAAAACTCTGAAGGATCACAAGATCATCATCATCAAACAAGAAATGGTGACAAAGGCCATAGAAACTTAAAAGTCATAGGACTAAGCTTGTACTATTTCACTCCCACCACCCACGGAGAGGTGGGCCAGAAATCACCATGCCTAGGTCCCATGTGATCCTCAATGGGACCTAGATTATCACCACTTCAATCATTTATAAAGAAGTTGAACAGGAACTGAGGTCACTATCCTATTCAGTCTTGTTGGCAAGGGAAACCTTCAATTCTTTAATGCCAACTGCCTGCAGAGGTTTCATATGAGAGACCCATTGAATCACTTCTAGCTTTTGAGAGAGATCCCCTGGAAAAGATGCAGATTTGTCTCTCCTTAGTCTACACTGATTACAGAGGCTCATTAAATTTAGCTCTTCCTATTAAGGGGATGTACAATAATTTTGCCAACTTTTTTGACAAGCTTTCACTTCCTGCAACAGTTTTGTGGAGCAGTTTGGGGCTACCTACCCATATATAAATTGTAAAGGCGAGAAAATTATTCTTTTAACTCCCCACCCTTTTTTGGGTCACACCAAAGTTGACTCCAGAAGCAGAGAAGGGTGGCTTCAAAGCAAAGATGAGATTAGAACTTCCTTTGTCATGGAAAAGAGCATCAGAATTTATGTTCATCTAATTATCCTCAATCAAGTTCCAAGCAATGCCAATCTGTTTCCATAGGGTACTCCTTTTGGGTGTGCCCTTAAATAATCCCCCTGCCGGACCATACAACTTGGTCATTATCAATGTGTCTCATGAGCATATAAAAACAACACAGCTTAGATGTCAGCCCACTGGGAAACAGCAGACAATACTGGGAGCTCAGGAATAATCTGTTCAGCTAAATAGGATTCGAGTCCTCCAGGTAGATAGCAGGAGAACATAGCAACATCTACCACTGCCCACCTTAATCTCTTCTTTCTTTCCTCTCTTAGCTTTTTCCCATTTTTCTGCTTTATTACCTTTTTTATTTTTTTCATTTTTCTTTTTCTTTTTCTCCTGCTGATGCCTAAGATGTTTTGTCCTGGAATGGGTAACAGAGGACCTGGACTCTAGTTCTAGCTCTGTAAAAAATTGGCCATGGGAAAGTCTCTTGATCTCTCTGTGTCTTGATGTCTTCATCTGTATGGTTGTAAGGATAATAAAGTGGTGGGGGTGGAATTAGAGAGCTTTTTGACTCCCCAATATGATATAATGGAGAGGCTATAGAGTATAATTGAACCACATGGGTTTAAATCCAAGTTCCTCTACTTACTACTGGCGTGACTTTGGAAAACGCACGTAATCTTGCTAATTCTCAGTCTCCCAGGTACAAGGGGGAATAATGATAGTACTTAGGTTGGCAGAATAATTATCATGATTATATACATAAGGCATTTAAACAATGCCTATCATATACTAAGTTTCCAATAAATAATAGGCATTATTTTTATTTTTATTGATCATATGAAAATATATCATCATTATCAATTTGTTTAGCTTTCTGATTTTATTCATAGCTAAAATTATTAATGATAATTTTCTTGGTTCTTTTATTGACTAGCTTTGGGGGGGGGGAACCCACGTAATTCTAGACTATTGTTTTCATTAACTTCCAAAACTCTACTTTGCCTCATCACCATACAACCAACATCTCCTTCCTTTGCCAACAAGAATGCTCACTCTAAAATTAGCTTTCTCGTATGCTCCCTTTATCTGATTAGCTTTCTGCTCCTTTAGAAATCATATCAACTTGCAAGAACATGTACTCTCAAGATCTATCTGATATGTACTCTTTCACCTATGAGTCCATTTAACAGATATTTTGTAAGCTCCTGTAACCTCAATAAAGTGAAAACTACTGAGGAGTCACATTGGGTCCTGCTCTAGAAGGGGCAGAGATCTTGCAGTAAGATGCTAGAAGGAGGCTCAAGTCACTAGTCAGATTAGACAGACAATCAAAATCCTGGATCAAGGAAACAATAAGAAAAAGGTCCCTAATTTGGGATTCTCAAAAGAGCCAATGTCAAGAACCACAATAGAATGCATGGGCTTTAACTGTGCCAAGCCCAGAGGGCACAAGGTCATCCAGCCAACACTTGAATTCCCTCACCTTTGCTCTCTCTCCATGCCTCATCACTGATGGGGTAGAGAACATCCACTGGAGGATGGAATGGGAAAGAAAGAGTGTAGGTGATCACTACGCCTCAGGCCCTAGCTGGGAGAAGGTGAGAAGACATGTCTTAGAGTAAAGACTGAAGTGTTAATTAATAGCTTGGACAAGATGCTTTTAATTTTTGAATTGTGACTGTTTTGTGACATGAATTGACTCAAGGACAGCCTATTACTTCAATAACTCTATTGAGTAACTGAGGAAAGTCTTCCCCCACTGAATAAAGTTGAAAGGGGCATTGGGAGACAAAGCTTTGATCACATCCAATGAATCATGCGTTCATTTTATCAGTTCAACATACCTAATATACATATGTAATCTTTATTATAAATGTTGTGGTTTTTACATTTTAAGACATCTGCAAATAATTGGGCATGCTTAATTTAAATGCTATAGTAAGTTTAATCATACCCATACATTTAGTATGTAATGAGTTCTGCATAAGAAATGGATGATTATAAGTCTGCATTGAGACAGCATAGCAGATGCATCAACTCATAACCCCTGGACTCACCTTTAAGTTCATCTCCAGGTGGAGCGAGAAGTTCCCTTAGGTTAAAAGCTTTTCTCCTCATAATGATACTGTTCTGTCTAGTGATATAGAGATAATGATCAGAAAAATGTAAACAGAAGTTGTATAAAAAGGTAACAATGGTTCTCTCTGCAGAACAGGAGGGGAACTAGGGAAGAGAAAGCCAAGTAACTGTGGCCTCGCTTATGGATGCCTGTCTCCTTTTTCCTTCTTTGAAGCATTTATGTATACACACTTCACCAAGAGAATGTGTGCAAGATATGTTATCAAGCAATAAGTACAAGGTACAGAAAATATATACAAGCTAATTTCAATAGAACTAAATGCATAAACACACGGAGCACACAATTTTTTAAACTTCTCTTAAAATAAGCCAATTTCTTTCATTGCAATTAGACCACCTACTATGATCCAGAGATAGTCACAGCACAGATGTCATCTAGGGAAGGAGAAAGAAGTTTCTTACAAGCCTAGAAGACTGTAGAAAGAGGAAAAGATTTAGTGGTGAGGAATGCTCAAAAGTCTCCTTTCCACTTTAAGCCCAAATCTTAGGCTGGGCAGAAGGTATATTTGATAGCTTGAAGGGAAGACAAAGTGAGAGGGCTTTTGTCTGGTTTTCCATCTTGTCCTGTGGGAAGAGACCCACAAGGAGAGGCTACCACACAGTAAACACAATGGAATGGTACAGTGGAGAAAGGCCTGAGCTTATCTTTCTAGGACTCCTGCCAGCTGCCCTTATATGACACAAAGGGTATCCAAAGGTTTTTATGTACCCTGTGGAGGGAGGACAGGATCTGAGTGGTTCCTTCTGGGAAGCAGGACACGTAGGGGAAAACAGGAGAAGGGTGGGCAGGGCCAGAAGGATCAGGACAGGTTTGTGGGGGGGGGGGGGGCAGGAGAAGAAGGAAAGGGAAGAGCAGGGAAGGGGAGAAAAGGGAAGAAGCAATGACCAGTTCTTTTAATACACTCTTGAGCCATAGGCTTTAGCAGTAGGGCCAGCCAGTCAAACAGCGACCTCATGGACAAGAGTCACCAGGAAGCAGAGCCCAACAAGAACACAGAAAACAATTTTCACGCAGATCTGAAAGCATCCCTACCACCCCTACCCCACCCCACACAGACACTCTTCCCCAAAGGCCAAGTAGTCAATTTGGAAAGGAAAAGGGAAAAGGACAGAATCGGAAAAACTGAGCATTTACTCAAAAAGGATTCTGATACACACAAAAAGAGACATTAACAAGCATCAAAATTTTACAAACTATACACTGAGAAGGTTAGAAACCATACACATATTGTAACTGTCAGAAATGACTTCAAACATGAATGTAATAGAGCGTGAAATCACGACGCGGGCTGTAAAACACAGACTTTTCCTCTGACAGTGTGACATGTACTCTGGTTGTTGTTTGGATACAACTGAGAATGAAGAGGATGGAGTGTCATCTCATGGAAACACCTCCCACCCACGCCCTCCTCGGAGGGCCAGTCCTTACCCACCACTGGCCCACGCTGTCCCATTTCTGTCGACATAGATCATGCGTTCATATTAGAGTCCGCCAGTGTGAAACCAATTAATCAAAAACACATAAGGTTAACATTGGGCTAATTACCTTCAAAACAAACATTAATCTTAAGAACATGTTCTACATAACAGCAGGGGCGTGTGGAATGCTCCGTGTTGCCCCAGCGCCAGCTCTGGAACACGTCAGTATTGCCCACTCTAATGGAAGGTGACCAGCTCTTACTTTCAAACTGTTATTTCATTCTTGATAGCAAAACAATGACCTGAAAATTAAAATATGCAGTAAGTCAACTAGCCACTTCCATAATACTAAGCCTTATCTGTTCAGCCATTATTTTGTACTGTTTTTCTCGCTAAATGGAATGAATTGGAGAGTGTTTCAGCACCATACACAAAACCTGAGTTAAGAGGAGAAAGCTTGTCCCTGCCCTCATTCGAGGTGTCGCTGCAGAAGGGCACAGAGGCTATGAGCAGCTGGTGATTATCCAGCAGGTGGTGAAATTGGCCCCAGAGGCAGCTCTGCAGCATGACATATTTTTAGAGGCATCGGCTTTGATGACAAACAGATCTTACATTTTTCTGATTTTGTTCCCTCCTTGGTGAAATAAGATTAATGAGATCAAATGACTCAGACTCTTAATGTAAATAACAGACACTGAGGCTAGTTGATTTTAGGGTAAAAAAAAAGATTTTATTTAAAGGGTAATGGTGCTGCATGGAATCTCAGGGAAGACCAAACAACCGAGATCAAGCATATGTATATATTTTTATTGTCTGTTTCATTAGGACATCTTCTTTCCATTCAAAGTCTGGGGTTGATGTGTCCACATCTTAGCTATGAGGGAGGCTGAGAAACTGAAGTGGAAGAAGGCTTCTGCCCCAATGGTCAACTACAAATACTTCTTTGGAAGACTTGTAATTAGGCTGAAATTATATGGACAGGTATAAATTATATCAAGGAAGAGACTGTGACCTCTAATTTAAGGCTGGGATAAGATGGGTTCTCAATAAGAGTTGTTAGATACCCAGTCAGTGTGGCTCAGTGGATTGAGCATTGTCCCATGGACCGAGAGGTCCCAGTTTGATTCCTGGTCAGGTTGTGGGCTCCATTCCCAGTGAGGGGCATGCAGGAGGCAGCCAATGGTTTCTCTCTGACATCGGTGTTTCCATCTCTCTCTCCCTTTCTCTCTCTAAAAAATCAATTAAAAAAACATATTAAAAAAAAAGAGTTGTTAGAGAAATACATGTTTAAAAAGCAAGGAATAGATGAACAATATGGGTAAAGACTCCTGCACGTCATAGACAAGCAATGAGTGTATTTTCTTCTCCCAGTCTGAGGACACTCACCTCTCTGGAAACCATATTATATGAATTCTTTATATCTGGCAATTGAAGGATAAGTTTTATGATTTATGGATTAATATGTTTAAATAGTAAATATTTATTATATAAATTATCAATATTAAAATAGACTGTAATACATGCAGTTATTGCCAAAGGCTTTTGAATCTAGTGAATCCCTTTTTTCAGATTTAGAAGGCTCTACAATATTACTCATTAGACATTTTTATTATATCTTTAATTAATATCCTGATAATGAAAGTAAATGCCACATAACAAAGACTTCTTAAATTTAGATTGCCTGCTAAGACAACTTTTAAATATTTACTTTTTTCAGTAATTATGATGAAGAAATTAGTATTAACACTCTAAAAAGTATTAACATAGCCCTGGCTGGTTTGGCTCAGCAGTTAGCGTGTTGGCCCACAGACCAAAGGGTCACAGGTTTGATTCCAGTCAAGGGCAAGTACCTGGGTTGCAGGTTCAATCCCTGGTGGGAGGCAACCAACTGATGTGTTTCTTTCTCTACTTCTCTCTCTCCCTCCCTTCCATTCTCTCTAAAGATCAATGGAAAAATATCCTCGGATGAGGATTAAAAAATAAATAAATAAAAAGCATAACATAAATGTTTAAGGAGCTTTCATTTTTTAAAAAAATACTATTTCATTTTCAATAGAAAGCAATGCTGTTTTCAAGCATGCAAAGTAGTTTTTAATTGGCTCATTTATTATCTTTCATTTGTACTATGAAATGTTCATGTCTTCTACAAATGGTTTGCTTTGATAATGAAGTAATTATTACCATAGATCAAATTCTCACCCTACTCAATCATCAGAATTCAATGACTTTATTATAAAGATATTATCATCTTCTAGGCAAGGCATTGAAAAGTGGAGAGGGAGGTAATTGACCATAGTAACTCTGAGTAATCTTATCTTCCTACCTCCAAAATTTGGGTGTTTTATAAAGTTACAAAATAAATACAAAAGTAATTCAAGATGTTCTGAACCATGGTAAATCAGAATTAAGCAGACCTTGCGGCAAAGCTATATACACAACAGAGCATGTTTGACGTCTGGATCGTCTTTAAACTAGACCAACAAAATGATGAAATACACAGGTGGAAGGGCCAAAGCCTCATGCAGCAAAGCCAACACTCACCTCCACTTTGTGTGTAGCCCCATGGCTAGAAATGACACCTAACCAAAGGTTACAAGAAGAAAAAAAAACAAAAAAAAAAACTTGTTTTAAAAAATTACACACATAATATACATTAAAGAAAAATATAAATAAGTAAAATTAGAATGAAAACCATTGAAACCCTACCACATAAGTAAACACCAAATTACACTATATTATCACAACATGCTATTGAATGGATCTACAAAATTATTTACCCAATCCTCTCCTTGGATATTCAGGCTAGTTCTAATTCTTACAATACAGATGAAATGATGATGAACATACTGTCATGAGTTGTGTCACTTCATTTTTGATGTTTGACCTGACTTCTTTCAAACCCCACCTCCCCTCTTCTTACTCTTGCCTCATATCTGGGTAAACCCATAAAAAACCCTCTGGAGCCAGAGTGGAAGTTCAAATCCCATAAACCCTACAGGGACCCTCAGCCCAGCTCCAAATCCCAACCACAATAAAAATCAAAGCCACTTGTCACTCTTTTTTTTTTTCCAATTCATTTTGGACAGTCCAGTCCCATTATCTGAGTAATACATCTTTTCCAATCTTCTTGGTACATGTGTGACATCATCATTCTCAACACCTGAACAAAATTTGAGTGAGGGGTTGATCCTGCCCACCATAGGGCACCACAATAGAGTTGGTGCGGTAAGCAGGACGGTCTAGGTGATGACTGCTGGCACCTGGGAGTCTCTGTTCCCCTGTGCCTGCCTTCCTGACTGGATCATGTGCCTGCAGCAAGCGCACACTTTGAGCTGTTGTCTACCAACTAGCATGAGCTTTGAGTTGTGTTGCTGCCTGCTGGCAAGCTTGCATTCTGAGCTGTCCTACACTCTGTTGCATTTCTGGGGTCCTACCCACCCTCTACTACAGATTATATCTATCTAAGTCACAAGTTTCCATAAATGACATTAGGAGTATGGGATTGGGGCTCCCCTTAGAGTGGACCAGGATTGTGTGTCTTGGCCAAGACTTATCTTTGTGACTCTGATTGAATCACGTGTTTCAACTCCAGCATAATCTGTAATAGATGGAAGGTCAGTCATGCTGTTACTTGCAAATTAACCCACTTGGAATTGTGTCCTCTGCAAAAAAAAGGCTCTAGAATCTACCCAATCTGCTATACAACAGGCACTCTCATTGATGTCCCCAGAGACTCTGTCACTGTCAAGTCTTTAGCAAGCTCCTTTCATGCCATCTTGCTTCTAGTACAAGAAACTGCCCTCCTCTACCTCAAGTCTTTAGCAAGCTCCTTTCATGCCATCTTGCTTCTAGTACAAGAAACTGCCCTCCTCTACCTCACACTACAGTCCAGTAGAGCAGCAACTTCTGGCCACATACTGAACCCTTCTGGAGATGGAGGTTCTCACAAGCCTTAAGCCTGTGACTCCCCATACTCAACTAACTGTTTTGCCTTGGGTCATGGGGACAGAACCCCAAAGGCTCAGTATGTCTACAGAAGCCTTCTTATTAAAATGGAAATAGTACTTACAGATAGAGCCAAATCCACCTATAAGAGTAAGTGACTTCCCCTATTCTCATTCCCTTGTCAGAAACAATGGCTTCAGAGAATGTCACTCCTCTTCAGACCCACTGGCCACTTGGGAAGCCCATAGCAATCATTCCCCAAGGGGGACATCCTTGATCAAAGATGGCACCCAAGGGTCAGCACTGCTGACCAACTTGAGACAACTGTCTTAGCACTGGAGGGTGACCTACACAATAATCAGCCCTTTCTGCCCACTTTTACAGACTCTTGGGCCATTGACAATGGTCTGGCTCTGTGTTCCAATCAATGGCAATAGCAATTGCTTATCCAAGTTTGCTCCCTTTGGGATAAAAACTCTTGGAATTTCTTGCCTCACAGATACCCAAAGTATAAATTAAGGTCACGTATGTCTCTACACATACTAAAGCCAGAATACAAGGCCTCACCAAGACACTCTTGCTCCTCTTCAGAGTTTTAGACATTGTTATAGTGACTAAGGCCCTCATTTTTCTTCTCAGAATACACAATACTGGGTTCTTAAGTCATTTAATACAACTTTTACCTTTCTTACCAGGTAGGATGTAGGCCTCACAGAATGCCATAATGGCTTACTTAAACAACTTCAAATTCACTTAAATAAGATACAGCACATTTCCATCAATCAGATATTAATCCTGTGTATATTATATCTGTATATGTAAATATGAATAAAAAATTTTGTTAACATATATACAAAATAATATTTGTCAGTTGCCTTATTTTATTATATTTATAGCACTGTTTGTGATAGAAAAGTTTTAAAAATTTCTATATTAAATTCAGTCTTCTGTTAGTTTCCTGATACATTGGTATTCTGAAAGAGATTTTCTTTCCAATAATTAGTTAGAAAAACCTTAAGTTTCTAGTTTATAATGGAGAGGGGGGATGCCATATTTGGATTTCCTATGATTGCTATCGATTTCCTTTAATTATTCACCTAACTAGGTGTTATACAAGGAGAAGGGGTCGCTGAGTACATAGCAACAGAATTCTCATGGGCAACACCCAGTGTTAAAATTCAGGATCTACTGAATTACAGGAATATTGTGTAATCTATCTTGCTCCCACAAGTTTATACTCAAAATAGCAACCAGCATGATCTTTCTAAGTATTAAGTCAGATCATGCACCCCCTTCTCCATTCTAAACCTTCCAGTGGCTTCTCATATTACTTAAAGCAGTGATTCTCAGCAGTGATTTTTTTCCCCCCAGGAAATATTTGGAAATGTTTGGAGACATTTTTTATGTCTACTGTAATCCAATGGACAGAGGTCAGAGATGCTACGAAACATGAAACTGCACTGGACAACTTTGCAACAAACTGTCAAAGCGCTCAGGTTGGAAAACCCTGACTTAGACTAACAGCCACAGTCCTTACTATGATATACAGGATCTGCCTCTTCTCCCCAACTGTTGCCTCTCTAACTCATCTCTTATAATTCTCCCCTCCTTTGCTTTCACTCCAGCCACACTGGCCTCCTTATCTTCTGTTATACCACTAGTCAGAAAGATGTCACCCCAGGACGTTTGCACTGCTGTTCTCTTGCCTAGAAACCCTTTCCCACACATCTCAACATGGTTTATTACTACTCGAATGCCATCTTTTCATTAAGACTTCTCTGGCCATAGGCTGTAAACTTCCAATCTCTCCCACCCCTCACACTTCCTCCAACTCCTTCTGCTGTTTTCTCTTTAGCACTTATCACTATCTAACAATCTATGTGTTTTAGTTATATCATATATTGTGTATTCCCTAATTAAAATGTAAGCTCTAAGAGAACAAATATTTTTGTCTTTGTTTTATTTAATTTTTTTTTTATCACTGAATCCCCAGTTCCTGGAACACTGCCTGATAAGGTAGTCAGAAAATTGTTAAATGAATGAACAAATGAATGAATGAAAGAATGAATGAATGAATGAATGAATGAATGAATGAATGAATGATTGAATATACAAAATCTTTGACATCATATATATTTTGTATCCCAGAAACTCTATACCATCCCCAAGAGATAGCTGTTTTTTTCTTCAGTGTTAGTTTTCGTGAAAAGAGAAATTTAAGAAAGTATTTGATTAATTTAACTAAAGATTTTAATTTGGCTTCAATCATTGGGCTATATCATATAAAATCCTTTTTGGCTCATTTCTTCAGAAATTACTAATTTAAACAGAGGATTAGGGCCATAAAAAATATAGAAAAATCAACACCTCAGCCAACTTTTCCTAAATCTTCCCTAAGACGTTTTTTAGAGGGTTTTTTTCTAGTCATTTACTGAGAAGACAATTTCCTTTACACTTTTAGAGATCTGAGGACAGAGTGAGTGTTTTATTTTAGATAAAGTCCAATAATTATACTATTTTAATCCCTGAGACTCACTGTTTACTGCTATATTCAATTTGTAAGATACTTTAGCATTCTACTAGTTCTATCTTCTAAGCCCGGCTGGTGTGGCTCGGTGGGTTGAGTGTCATCCCATGGACTGAGAGGTCCCAGTCCAATTTGCAGTCAGGGCACATGCCCGGGTGGTGGCTTGATCCCCCACTAGGGGACGTGCAGGAGGAAGCCAATTGATCTCTCTCTCCCTTCCTCTCTTTCTAAAACAAATCAATAAAAATTTTTGAAAAATGAAAGAATTCAATCCCAAAGACATAAAAATTATTGCTAGAATAATATAAATTATTTGTGTGATAGTTTCAAATCTGCACTTACATTCCTGGGTCTAAATTGGAATGCCATCTACATGAAGTAAATGAAACACTACAGTCAACCCATACTCATGTACTGATACTGAATAAATTGAGTTCCCCTGAGCCAAGTCTATAGGTGAATAATTACAGACCACATGAAACTCAGAGCCTTATGCCTACCAAGGGCTTTCATCCCTGTCAACCTGTCCTAGAACAATTGAACAGATTACTCCAAGATCTATTCCTGTGGAAAATTTGAGAGTGAAAACAATATTCCTCTAGACTTTAAAAAAGATAGATCGAAAGCAAGGTGGAAATTTAAATCTTATAAATCTGATTCTCTGCCTTCATCAGCCAATAGACCAAATGAAGTACGGTATACACCACGCCTCCCTTCCCATTGATTTTAGGTCATCAGTTTATTAACACAGGTAGAAATTCTGCATGGTTTACTAATTTGTACAGATTGGTTTTAAAGTCCAGAAGAAGGCCAGAGTTTCATTTTGGCAGATTGACTATCAAATGACATACTAATCTCAATCCCAAAGTCCAACACGTAAATGGGACTTTATGGAGTTAAACTGAGCCCTCGAAGACAATTGTCACATGATCTAAATCCACAAAGCTGTTTGTGCCTTTCCTCAAAATAATTCTTAGTCCATATTCCACTAGTGCTATCTTGTTTGTTTTATCTTTTTGGGGGGTGAGGGATATACAAAAGAAAAATTAGTTGGGAAATAAACCCTCCTACCACAGAAAGGAAGGTTTCAGTTCAAGCATGTGACCCAGACACAGCAACTTGATGTTTTCTGGTGATCAGTAGGACTGTCAAGACAGCTGCAGTGGGGAAGCCAGAGGCAGAGGAGCCAGGCATCTTGCCCGTTTACTCATGTACACTCTGCATTGTGTGGGAGGCTTTGGAGTCAGAGAGACATGGGTTTGAATCCTGATCCTGTCAATTACTAGCTTTTTGTAAACCTTACTGTATCATTTGTAAATAAATGTATATAATCATCCCTGCATCAAATGATCTATGTGAACATTAAATTAAATAATAGTCATAAAATCGTTTACAAATAATAAGCACTCAATAAGTGATAGCTATATTTTACAATGGTACAGATACATGTGTGCACACACTTATTTATAGCCTGTCATGTTCCAAAATGGATGACAGGACATTTTCAAAATTGCATGCTTAGCAGTAATATAAATTTACAAAACTAAAACAAAAAAAAATTTAAAAATTGGGATAAGGGCAAAGTAAGAGAAGAAGAAGGAGGAGGAGGAGGGGGAGAGAAGGAGAAGGAAAGGAGGAAGAAGGAGAGGAAGAAGAAGTAGTAGTAGTAGTCAGGTATGAAATTAGTTCTCAAAATACATACAAAAGATTTTTAATTTCATTAAACTTGGGCCAGAAATTTCACTTTGAATCTTCTTGCAGGTAGTTTGAAGAGGAAACCTGATCATTTTAAAGATTATCAGGGACCAAAAAGTAAAAATTAGTTATTCAAATGAAGCAAAACTATTCTTTACTTCACATGATATATTCATATAGTCAACAGAACAATTACTTTTGCAAAGGTCCATTCACTTCTTAAAATACCCTTCATAATCCAATGCCATCAGGCCTATCCATCTGTAGTACAGGGGTTATATATATCAAAATATATATCATTCTTTAAAAATGGCCTTATATTCTGAAGCAGAGTGACGATGTATAGAGACCAATATAAATATAGATGTGGCTATGGTGGTTTTAAACAAATCTCCACAGAGTCTGCTTCTCCTCCCTCTTTGATTCCTTTCTCTTTGATGGAGGATGGACTTAGTAATTCATTTCTAATAGATAGAATACAGTGAAAGTGATGGTGTGAGATTTCAGGGACTAGGTCATAAAAAGGCAGGCTTTTATCATCTTCTCTCTTTTTCTTGGATTACTCATGCTTATGGAAGCCAGCTGCCACATTGTGAGCTGCCTTACGGAGGGGTCCACTTGGCAAGGAACTGAGGTCTCCAACCAACAAACAGTGATAAACTGAGGCTTCCTATCAACATGAGATAGAGCTTGGAAGTAAATCCTCCAGCTCCAGACAAGCTTTCAACTCACTGACTGCAACCCAGGCTGACCTCCTGACTGCAAAGTTATGAGAGATGCTGACCTAGAACCACCCAGCTGAGCTGTTCTCAAATTCCTGACCCACAGAAACTGAGATAATAAATGTTGTCTTAAGTTGGTAAGTTTTCGGGTAATTTGCTATATAAAAATAGGTAACTAATGCAACTGCCTTGGGAGATAAAGAGTAAAAGATCTAAGCTATTTGTAATTAATAGGGAATAACATACTAATATTGGTTTCCTAAAGACAAAAGAAATATTTTTTATTTTGAGTTCCCTTCAATAACATAAGAACTGCTTGTCTACAAGGTTTTGCAAGCTTCTCTACTTGTGGAAAAATACAGATATGCACAATTTCATGAGACTAATTCAAAACATTCTGAGTTCCTTTTTCAGGTCAAAGTGTTATTTTTCTTTTCCATTACCAACTCTTTTTGAGAATTCCTTAAAATAACACAAATATTAGAAGATGATCAGATTCAAAGGCTTCATGGTAAATGTAATTATTTTTTAAATAATACACAACAGTTGTACAAAGGGAATGATTTGAATGCAGCCAGAAATCTGTTGCAAAAAGTAAAGGACCTAAATGGTCAACAGATATCATTCAATGGTTCATTCTTTTAATACAAAACACTTATTGACTCCTACTATGTCTTAGGCACTAGGCTAGATACTCCTGGTATAGACAGAAAGCCCCAAACTTGAATAAGCTGATTTTTACAGAATACTGTGAAGGCCTAACTGAATTGCAACCTTGCCCATGAAGTCAACCCCAGTGATCAAAGGGACCGTTCTTCTTTGGGGCTCCTATAGCATTATGTTTACTTGACTGCATAGCATGGGATACATATGGCCTTCATTGCGTTATTATGGCATTTGTCTTATCTCCCCAACTAGATTATAGATTCCCACATGCCTGAATCTCTTATACTGTCTCACTAAATGTCTAAGATGGAATAGGAGCTCAGGTTTTGTATAATTTAACAACTGATGCTAAATATTATACATACACATATTAGATAGATGGGGTAGAGATATAGAGATGTACAGATAGAGAGAGATAATGTATGTATATCCTTATAATTTTTCATGCCTCTTCATTTCCTTCTGGATAAGCTGGAGGAGTTACAAGTAAAGAGCAATATTTTTTTAAAAAACGACTTCAGGAAGGACTATTATAATTAAGTGCAGATGAACAAATTATAGCTAAATCAGAAGGTATAAACACATCTCAGTTTGAATTTTAGCTCTTCCACTGACAACTCTGTGATCTTAGCACATTACTTCTCTGAAACTGAGTTTTCTCCATGAGCAAAGAAATCTACCTATAGGGATGCTGGAAAGAATAAAGAGATGATACGTGAAAAATACCTACCACAGTTCCTGGCACATAGTAGTAAGTGCTTAATACATGCTAGGTGGTGGTGATCCTCACCTGCAATCATAATTTGTTAATTACATTTGGGAAAATTCGAAGTCAGAAATGTTCTGATGGAGGTAGCCCTCTCCTCATGCCTATGGCTTCATTTTTCCACCTTCTCCAGAGTTACACCTACTGATCTTGACTGAAGATTTCTTGAAATGAAGTAAGTACTTAAGCCTTATCCTGAGAGATAAGTTAAGCATAGTTTATAGCATTAAGTTAGTCCCTAACTTGAAAAAGTGGCACCTCCAGGCTGATTTCTCCTGATTTGCAATCTGTTCACTGTTGTTTGGTGTCTGTGTATTTAATCCTGGGGTACTTTCGTCTGTGCTCCTGAGACTGCTTAATGGAAATCTACCCAAATTCTTGCGATTGGACTTCTGACCCCATGTTCCACTTCAGAAATCTCCCCCGGGACTCCACTTTCTTGGCCACATCCCACAGTCTCTGAGATTATCTTCACTTTTTCATGATGTTCACTGACTGAAAATGTGGTTCCCTTCTTGTATGTTCTGTGGACAGCCATGCCTCACTCACCTGTGCTCGGTCCCAGCCCTGCTCCCTCCTTGGCCCTGGTATTACTCACAGGTGAACAGGAATGACCATTGTTCCCTAAACCCACAGGTGAGCAGGATATTTGAATGTCCACTGTTCCCTCAAACAACTAACAGAGCTAACACAGCGAGAATTTCAGTTTATTACCCTCTGGCACAGCTGACACAGCACATCGCGGAGTTTAGATATCATTATTTCAGTAATAATAAAGATGTATCAGAAAAGTCTTTTTCAGTTTTGCCTATGCAACCTCATCATGTATTATATGGTTGCACCACTCCTGAATTTAACACCTTTTCATAGGCTGCATCTTCTACACAGACCTGTCCTACCTCAGTTTATCATTCTCTTCCAAATAGCATCTTCCTAGGAGCCTCTCACTACTCCTGTAGGGTGGCATGCTGGGATGGGGCAGAGAAATGGGTGTGGCAATGAGGCAGGGACTGTATAGTAACAGGGAAATTTTAAGTTTAGTTGCACATAATATGAAATAAAGTTGTCTGAGTCAGATATTCAGAGACAAGCTGAGAGGTTCTTCATAGGCCACGTTAAGTGTTTTATCTACATTTATCCCTTACTGAAACCATTTTACCGAGGAAAAAAATTAAGGCTTGCCAAAATCATGCAACTACTAAAGGTCAAAGGTGGGATTCAAGTCATGGGCTTCCAAACTCCCCAACCATTTGTAGTCCTCACTCTGCGTCTTGCTGTGGTTGCCATAAACATAATCTACTCTTTGGAACTCGTCTTAGTTCAGGCTGGCTTCTGTAAAGGAGGACTATAGATCAGGGGTGCGGGGGCAAAGGGGGGCTAATAGAAAAACAGAACTTTATTTCTCACAGTTCTGGTAGCTAGGAAGTCTAAGATCAAGGTGTTGGCAGATTCCGAATCTGGGGAGGACCCACAGCTATGTCCTCACGTGGGGGAAAGATGAGTGAGCTCTCCGAGGCCTCTCTTATGGGAACACTAATTCCATCATGAAGGCTCCACTCTTAAGGCCTAATTATCTCCCAAAGATTCCACCTCCAAATGACATCATATTAGGGGTTAAGTTTCAAAATATGAATTTTGGGAGGACACAAAATTTAGTCCATAGTAGGATCTTTAGAGTCAGAAACAATTCAGCAGAGGGCCCTGCTCAACCATTTCTCCAAATATAGCTGGCCTAGACCGAACTAAGACAGGAGACAAAGAACGTTGAGTCAAGAGCCTACTGAACTCTTCCCCCAATGTCACTGCAGTGGGGAAATAGACCCTGTGTGAAAAATTACCCCCGTGCTCCCGCCAGCCGGCTGCTGACATTTATCCACATTTCTCACACTGTTTTACTGGCCGGGACAAAAAGTTCTGAAGCTCAAACTAGCTAGGTTTGTTGATGTCATAATGTGTGTGTGTGTGTGTGTGTGTGTGTGTGTATCATACAAATATGTCTTTTCTTTTTTTAACTTAAATGTAAACTTGTAAAATCAAGGCAAACCGCCACAAAGAACTGAATTTGGAAGTAGAATTTGCCATAATCTCCTTCTTGAGAGTTCTGCAGCTTGGAGAAAGCTATTTGTTTAAATCAGAAATCTCTACCTGAGCAGTAGCTGCTTATAGTGCGGTCATTTTTAGATTTCAAGAACACTTAATACATGTATAGCCTAAGCAGGGAAGAATTCATCGCCACCACTGCTCCAGCCCACTGACATACATCATCTGAGATGGAAGGTAATTAGGACCTTTCCTCCTACCACTAATGGGATAAATGCATGTGCTGAATTTCCAAGAGAGACGAAAGAACACACAGCATGAGCTATGTTGGAACACTGCTGCCCCAAATTTATGCTGCCCTAAAAATTCATCTACTTTGAAATGAGGATGTCAAGACAAGCCAGTCTTTTCTGGAAACTGCAGCAGCGGCCAACAGCACCATGAGTGTGCCGTAGTCCAAGCTGTTCAACTCGACCATGAAGCAAGGTCCCTGAATCTTCCCCTCGGGCTTGACCTTGGCCAGTCTCTCCTCCACTGGTAACCACATTCCCTTGGTGTTCAATCGGAACACTCTTTACTCCTCTGCAGGGATGTGATGATGATTAATTATCTACTATCTGCCAAAGGATCATCAGTCTCTCTGGGGAAATATACAAAACCTTTATGAATAATAATATATAGAAATGTGCCTACCTACTTTTTTTTTTTCCCTTCGCCAGTTGGCAACTTACTGAAAAATTAAGGGCTTCAGAAAACACAGGCCAAAGGCCTCAGCATTCCGGAGGTGTGCGATCACAGCACAGAATCTTCCATTTGGGTCTTTGATGTGAATACAGACTTGTTTTGTTACTCTCTTTAAAAAACCCTGTGCAGAGTGGATTGTCGATTTTTACAAATAGACAGCCCTGACTGTTTCCAGGCCACAAGCAATAATTTAGGATGTATTTTTAGAAATTTATAAAGGCCAATGCTATCAACAGCAAAGAAACTTTTTAACAGATTGAAGGTGTTTATTAAACTTTCCACCATCAGTAAGCTTAGATCCCCATGGACAAAGAATGCTTCAGGAGAAGACACGGGTATACCCCATGACTACTGAATGGCAGTTCCATTAGCAAGATGTACAGTGAGGAAGGACCCTAGGGCTTAAACAGAGCCTGTTCCTATACTCTTTATATGTAACCAGGGAGCCAGAGACTCTATTGGAAAACTTACTCAATTCACATTTAAATCTGAGCCTCATTTCTTTTTTTAAATAGACCTATTTTTTAAAGTAGTTTTAGGTTGACAGAAAAACTCAGCAGAAAGTACAGAGACTTCCCATATATTCCCCTGCCCCTATACACATAGCCTCCCCCACTATCAACACCCTGCACCAGAGTGGTACACATGGCATAATCAATAAGGCTACATTGACAAATCATTATCACCCAAAGTCTACAGATTTACTCGTTCAGTCTTGATGTCGTACAGTCTACAGGTTTTAACAGATGTATGATGACATGTATCTACCATTCAGAGCAGCACACAGAATAGTTTCACTGCCCTAAAAATATTCTATGTTCCATCTAGTCATCCCTCCTTGCCCCTCCCCCAAACCCTAGCAACCACCAATCTTTGTACTGTCTGCGTAGTTTTGCCTTTTCAAGAATGTTCTATAGTTGGAATCATGTTATATGGAAGCATTTTTCAGATTGGCTTCTCTCACTTGGTAACATGCATTTAAGGTTCTACTGTGTTTCTCATAGCTTGATCGTGCTCATTTTTTCAGTGTTGAGTAATGTTCCATTGTCTGGATGTAGCACAGTTTATCTACTTACTGAGGGACTCTTGATTGCTTCCAAGTTTGGGCAATTATGAATAAAGCTGCTATAAATGTTTGTGTGGTTTTTGTGTGAACATAAGTTTTCAACTCAACTTGGGTAATACCAAGGAGTATGATTGCTGGATCACATGGTAAGAGTATGCTAAGTTTTATAAGAAACCACTCAACTATCTGCCAAAGTGGTCCTCATTTTTCTCTGCCCCCCCACCCCAGAGGGACATTGCCTTGAGGCTCCAAATTCCCCTGTTCATTGCACCGTCACCTCCACGGGATGCCTCTGAACAGAACCAGGTCTTGGGCTGGGACATCTCTGTCTCCTTCTGACCTCTGAGCAGGGCTCCTAGAAAAAGATGCCAGCACTGATCAGCACAGCCCTAATCAGGTGGTCAGAAACCCTATCCAGAAACCTTTCAAAATCTGTTTCATGTCAGGAAGGGGCAACATCACCATCACACTTCAGACAGTGTACTGTATTGGCAGCAGCTTTTCCTAAAATGCAAGCCAAATTTGAGGAGTAAGTTTCACAAAAACTCTTCAGCAATTTGCAGGTTGAGCTGTCAGGATGCTCATCATTACTAGTTGGTTATCTTCCATCAAGCTCTTTGGGGTTTTCACAGTTTGAGAAATACCTCACTGTCATCAGCTAAGTTGAAGCATCTGGAGCAAGAAAGGGTCTTTAGAGTTCACTACCTAGGGAACTCAGCGTGTATAGATTTAAACTTAAATAAGACATTGTTCCACATAGTCATGAATTCTTAATTGGATGAATGCATGGATGAAGAGAGTCACTCTCCACCACCACCCACAGCATACAGGCTCAGATATCCCTCTCCTAGAGAGATTTAGATTCACACACATCCTCTTATGTACCCTGAGAGGCACTGCTGGTCTTGTCAAGTCTCAGAAACAAGGACAAAATGATAAATCATTGTCACTTAGATCTGCTTAGGATTCTCTTGGACACATCATTGCCAAAAAATGTCAACATGTTAATTCCACAGTCTAAAGAGACATAGCAGTAAACCTGGGAACATATACAGTAATGAAATGCATAGATCATAACATCCACATCATAATTGGATGGCCCCTGATTAGAAACTTATAAAACAGGGTATAACTATGAAAATTGAGACTAGTAAATTTACATCTTTGGCCGAACTTGATTGTGAAAATGTAAGGTATACTTGTGTTTATTGAGAATTACCTTGAGAAGAACTATCTTGTTGACATAAGTAAAAAGTCTTGAGTTGAAATGCACGTCTGAATAAGATGCAGAAGAGAAGGTTAGAGTACAAGGTCAGAGGCCTATGTTGGGGAAGGTCATCAAGAAGATGTGATCTCTGGTTTGACCCGCAAGCTGAACATGGGAAATTAGAGGCTCCGCACCCCCTCTCGTGTCTTCAGAATAGGTGTTCATTGGCCTCCCCTACTCCCAGGAGCTGCTCCAAGGATAGAGCCTTGAGATAGTAATGTGGTGGTAAGAGTATCTGGAACTGAGTACATCACTAAACCCAGTGAAGCCCCCAACACCTGTGTATAAAACTGAATCTGGTTAAAGCCCCCAGTGCACATGACTGAACCTGGTTAAAGCCCCCAGTGCGCATGACTGAACCTGGTTAAAGCCCCCAGTGCGCATGACTGAACCTGGTTAAAGCCCCCAGTGCGCATGACTGAACCTGGTTAAAGCCCCCAGTGCGCATGACTGAACCTGGTTAAAGCCCCCAGTGCGCATGACTGAACCTGGTTAAAGCCCCCAGTGCGCATGACTGAACCTGGTTAAAGCCCCCAGTGTACATGACTGAACCTGGTTAAAGCCCCCAGTGTACATGACTGAACCTGGTTAAAGCCCCCAGTGCACATGACTGAACCTGGTTAAAGCCCCCAGTGTACATGACTGAACCTGGTTAAAGCCCCCAGTGCGCATGACTGAACCTGGTTAAAGCCCCCAGTGCGCATGACTGAACCTGGTTAAAGCCCCCAGTGCGCATGACTGAACCTGGTTAAAGCCCCCAGTGTACATGACTGAACCTGGTTAAAGCCCCCCCTCTTGCCATGTACATGACTAAACCTGGTTAAGCCACTCCCCAGCGTGTACAAAACTGCACCTGGTTAAAGCCCCTGTGTACATGACTAAACTCAGTTAAGGCTCCTTGTGTACATGACTGACCTGTTAAGACCCCCAGTATACATGACTGAACCTGGTTAAGGCCTCCTGTGTACAACTGAACCCGGTTAAGGCCCCCTACGTAAACTTTTAAGATGTGGTGGCCAGAAAGAAAACTACTCAGGCTGCAGCCACCCAAGACAAGCCTCGTCAGCTCCCTTGCTGGTTCAATTTGACACCTACTAATCTGGAGTGAGCTGAATGTTCCTTCTATTCTCTCCCTGCCCTCACTTGGGCGCTGGTTTCAGATTACACAGGGGACGTTCCCAAGGAGGTTGTGAACCAAGAGCCTAACAGCAAACGTTTGGCATTGGGGATTGCCACACTGGGGATTGAGGGTGCTCAATAATGGGCCCTGTGCACAGCTCTGAGCAGCCTAGAGGAGCCTAGAGTCATAGAGGGAGTCACCGCCACGCCCAGGCCAGAGGGGGCAAGGGTGGTTACTGGAACCCAGAGAGGGTTGTGTATCAAGGGGCTGCTGGACAGCCTTGACTTCCAAGAGGCAAACATGGCCAACCTGTAGCGAGGGAACTAGGAAAATAAATACCTCAACTCACTCTCCTCCCAGCCTCCCGTAACCCTCCTCTGCCTCTCCCTGGCGGAACCTAAGTGGAAGACAGAAAGCTAGGGTAGCCTGTGATACAGAGATTAGCCAGAAGGAGCAATTGTCTTATTTAAGTTTAAATCTACACAAGCTGTTTCTTATTAGCATGATTAAAGCTCCTCTCTTTAATATTCAACTGCTTAACTAACCTTTGGTTTAATCACAAAGGAATGTAACTCTTAACAGTAAAGCTTTTGATGACCGCAAACCTTATGAAACATTTGTTCTAGGAAATCATACTCATTCATTTAAATAAAAAATGTTTATCAGAAGTTAAATTTACATTGAAGTTATAAATGTGCTCACCAACATCAACCTTATAATCAATCCAGCCGTCTGTGAATGAACTCATCCTTCTTGTAGTCATGAATTCATCATGGGGATTTTCTCTTAAGCACAAAGTATTTTGGCTGGCTTCCTCTTGTAGCTGTAGAATGAAAAATTAACCGCACCTCTGACAAATTTATCTAAACTTAACACAGAGATGCTTTGCTTGTTCATACAAGATAATTCTTTTATGCTGTGTTTGGAGAACCCGTGTCCTTTGCTATTTGTATAAGTCATGGTTACACTTCTTAGCCCTTGCAAAATATAGAAAAACTCTCGATTATCAATATTTTATACACTAAATTTTATTTTACTTAAAATCCAAGTCACTCAAATAAAGATGACTCCAGACCTTTGCAGGATATTCAAAGCAAGTGCTTAGGATCAGGGGAAGAACAACAAAATCTTTATGTATATGTCTGTCTCTTCAAAACTACTCTGCCTGTAGGAAGTGTCAGTGAAAGAATGGAGTCCAGATCCAAAGATTCAAGGTGTACTCTGTTCGCTTATGCTTAACCATTGTGACATAGTTAGCTCTGTGACACCAGCACTCTGGAAAATTAACACCTAGGACAGTAATGTAGGAATACATTAATGTGTATTCGCCTAAGCAGCCGCAACAGACAACACAAACTTTAGTAGAATCAAGCATTTGTTATTATGCTTTTATTAAGTGCAAACTCTCTGCAGGTTTTTATTGTATTCTTATGTACAACCAAATTAAAGAAGAGTTTGCCCTGGCTGGTTTGGCTCAGCGCTTAGAGCATCAGCCTGTGGACCAGAGAGTCCCGGGTTCGGTTCCCACTAAGGGTACGCACCTCGGTTGCAGTTTGTCCCCGGCCCTGGTTGGGGTCGTGAGGGTGGCAACCACTCGATGTGTCTCTCTCACGTCAATGTTTCTCTCTCTCTCTTCCTCCCTCTCTCCCTCCTGCTCTATCTGAAGATAACTGCAAAAATGTCCTCAGGTGAGGATAAAAACAAAACAAAATGAGTTTATTACCTTCCTAAGCAGGTAGTTATGGGTCAGTTCTGTAATCTTTACTATAGAACCCCTCTGTGCATGTTGATCCTGTTCTCCAAGGTCTCCTTCTAGATCCAAGCCCTGTACTGTGGAGTTCTCAGAACGCATCTGCTGGTGGTTGTGTTTTTACCAGTGCATTTGCTCACAGTCAGATGGTTCCCGGTGTGTGTAATACATTTTTTGCAGCGATGTGCAGAAAGAATTCCAAATGCACAGGCGTTCAATGATTGTGAATTTAGAGAAATTAACATACCCTTGGGGACCTACAGGGTGGGCAGGCTCTAGAAGCACTGTCCTGAGGCTCCTGTTAATCCTCCATGTATCTTCTTGGTTCAGGTAAAGGACACGGAACCATTCAAATTATCCAACTCAAATTCCTAACTTTTCCTGGGCCTGGAATGGGCCCTCCTCCCAGTGAGTTCTACTGGGGTCTCCTGTCCTCTACCTTTCTGATCGTTCCCATGCTAGGCCCTGCCCCTCTATTGTGTCACCCTGACTCCCACTGCGCATGTCCAAAAGTATTAGTACACCACCTAGCTACTATTGCATATGCACAGAGTAGAGAAATTTCCTCCACCAACACCCTCCCCCCATACAGGTACCTGGCTCTTAGCACCCCTGGGGAGATTTTCCTGTTTCCTTCCAGGGATTCAGTCCCCCAAAACAGTCTCCTAGAGAATATGAATGCATCTATTTACCAGTAAACTAGAAGGAGATTTTGCCTTGTTATTCCTGCTTCCCAGTTTAAGATTATGTAGCTCCCTTTTCTTTCTTCCTTATATTAATAAGTAGCTATTTTCCTCATATTAATAACTCTCACTGCCTACGCTGACAAGATGTTACTGAGTACTGATTTTCATTCCTCCAACTTCATCTTTACCTGATGCTACATGAACTGCCCCAACCCTTTCTAGGTAACAGACACTAAATACTATATATGCATCCTTCACCCTTTCCCCTGATTATAGATTCACACATACACAGAAAGACGGACACACACACATGTACATAGGATTGGGGGACTGCTTTACATAAGTGATTTTCATATTATAGTCTAAGCACTTCACACTTTCACATGAAAATCTCACCCGGAAAGTTGACATAGGTCTAACTCATTCTTTGGTCACACACATGTTTGATGCTTTAATCTTAAATTCTACCTCATCTAGTAATAATGCCACTTGATTCTTTTTTTGTTTGCTTTGTCTTGTCCATCTTTCTATTTCCAAATGTTATCACTTTAAGAATATTTCATTAAACTTAATGTCTAATTTCTTTTTTTAACTCAAACTCTCATTTCTATCTTTCAATAAGAGAATTTGACCAAGTTGTATTTAATGTAATGATTTCTACTTTATTTTATTCCTTACATCTTGCTCTGTTTACTCATTTTTACTGTGTTATTGCTTACTAATTCTTTTCTTGCTTTTGTTCTTTTGCTAGTTATTCCCTTTCCCCTGTATTAACTTGAAATTCTGTACATTTCCATTCTACCAGTACATACCTTTTCTTTTCCAACACTTATAATCACTGATCTCTTCTTACATGAAACCAAGATAACTATTTCTCTCAACTGAGATGAGCTATTTTTCCACTTTGTTCTCTTTTCCTATGCCAACAAGGCCACTAAAAGACTTTTCCTTGTCTACTTCTTGGTGATGAGTTTTGTAGACCATTTCTCCGTTCTCTACTGTACTCCACTCCACCAATACCTAAATTCTAATATCTTAGTAACTGCAGTTTTCCCTTTCCATATGTCCTTCTCAGTTAACAGTTTGTATTTAGCAGTTAAATTATGCATTCCTTATTATATCAACACTATCCATTGGCACACATTTGGTATCTATTGGCACATATTTATATCTACTTAGAAACATTTTAAAGTTTGTTTCTTGCCAGTCTTTCTTCTCCTCTTTATCGTCACCTATTTTGAGGTTTCTTCTAATGTAAGGTTTTGTACAGAAATCTTTTTCAATGGGGTGTGTTCTTGACATCGTCTCTGAATCCTCACAAATCCACAAATCTTTCTCTTCCCTTAGCTGAAGAGTTGTATCAACATTCTCAGCTTGCAGTCCCTCCCTCCCAGTGGTCCTTAGCTGTTAATCCACTATCTCTGTGCTTCCAGGATTCTAGGATCATTTTTCTTCCTTCGTAAGTAGTCCATGTAGCTTTTTTCAATCTGGAAACTTACAAGATGCTCTCTTTGCATCTCCCACCTTCTCAAAAATGTTCTCTGCCCGTTCTTCACGTTTTACAACCTTTTCTATTGTCTTTTCCATTTTCCTGAATTTCTTTTATTTACTCAGTTGAGACTTTTCCAAACTAAAAGTTTTCCCATTTTAAATTACTTTTGACAGAAGTTTACCCTCTTTCAGCATGTTACCCCTCTCTCGCTATTCCCTTCTCCCCACACTTCTTACATGAGAAAGGCGCCAGGAGTGCTTGCCCATCCATTCACTCTCCCATCTGCGTTGGGTGTGTAAGGACAGAAAACAGGTTTTTCTCTTTGTGATTTTTCCACAATGTATGAGAAGCACCTGGTAATTAAACATGGCGACTGCTGGTGTCTGCAACTTCAAACTGCCTTTCTACCCAACTGAAAGGGGCAGGAAAGAATATTAGAAGTAATAGAAAATGTTAGAAGAGTAAGAAAACTAATCATAGTGGGGCACTAGCCATAGTTAGAAAAATGTTAATCATCCTTTGCGATGTTAATCGTGATTGCTTTGTTCTGATTGAGGAAAAGCCTACTCTGACCTGGCTGGGAGGTGTGTGCCTGGGGAATTTACCTCGGGAATGCTGTCCATTCTCCTAATCTGAGGACAAGGGGACTCCCTGCCATCATGGAAAGATTAACAACCTGATTAGCAGTACACTGGACCTGTAACTGACTCACTAGAGACCAGGCGCTGTAGCCCCACATTCCTGCCCCCTTGCCTGTAACCATTTTACCCATTTTTTCCCTCTGGCCCAACTGCCTTTTCTCACGTAGTCATTGTTTCTCTACCCTTTAAAATTAGCTGGCAAGTGAGGGGGCAGAGCAGATTTTAAGGGATGACCCACTGCTCCCCATACTGCTGGCCATATGGGAATAAACGCTCATATGATTCAACCTGGTCTCTGCTCAGTTGGCTCAAGTAATAACGGGGCCGGACCCATTCGTTGTCCAGTTTCACAACCAGTAAAATAGATCAGGGCTGGGCCCTTTTCCAGACGTTTTAGCCTCTTTCAAATTCTTTGCAACCCTTTCAGGTGAAACTCCTTTTCCCCAAGCATATTTTACAGGCTAAAGAAGAGATGATAAAAACCCCACCTGGGGCATCGGCAGGACTCTCCTGAAGAACCAACAAATCAAAACTCTTCAAGGCCACCAACCCCTGGCATCTGTGTGACTTCAAACACAACCCCTTCCAATAAAAGGGCAACTCGCCTATCTCTTGTGACCCAGGGCCACCGGGTACTCGGCCCTTAACCTGTCTATGGGAAAGGCAAGATACATTTCCTCCCTTTTCTCTCTTCTCTCCATTGTGAATTCTTTCACAAGCCTGCGTCACGGGCCTAAACAAATACCTAACAGGGTGCATACGGTGTGTTGTGAACTCTTTCAGATGCAGAGGACACAAAATACATTCTAAAAAGACAAAAATGCTTACCCTTATTGATCTTGCTCTTTCCATTTTCTCATCTCCCATTCATTCTCCTTCCCACAGAAATCTGCTTCCACTCACGGCTGCTCCAGCAAAGACTGGGAATGAACTGTAATTGCCAAACTGCCTCCTGCCTCAGCAATCTGTGACATTCGACACTTTGCTCAGTGTCTTCTTGACTGTGAAATGCGACGGTATCAATTAAGATGGCTTCCGTTGCAAACATTGGAAAACTCAGCTAAAATTGGCTTAAGCAATAAATTAATAGAGCTGAAAAGTTCAGTTAAGGCAGGTTGCAAAACCAATTTGTTTAGGCACCTGAATCGAGAACTTGGTTTCTTCTCTTCTATTCTGAATCTCTGGGGTCAGTTTCATTCTATGCTGCAACAGTTTGCTAAAGAGAAAACCACAGGCCCAAAATGGTGTCACTCCTGCTAAAAGCCCATGCTACCAAACTAGATTTAATACCGGATCTAATTGTATTTCAACCTCTCCAAGACACACAATTTTAGTCAGCCAATCTGGAATTTTCTGGTCAAACACAAATAAGAATCTGTCACATGACCCCTCTTCATCCCCCATACAAAGAAGAGGCAGTCTGCATGATTAAAAACAAAACATTTTCTCTTCTATCTGCCCCCCCAAAAAAGATACCCCTGTCCAAAATTAATTTTTTCTCTTCTTTTGTCAATAGCTCCCTTGCCCTACCCTTCTTCCTATAAAAACCTTCCACCTGTACAACTCTTCTGTTTGCTAGATGAATGCTGCCTGATCCATGAACCTCTTAATAAAGCCAACGAGATCTTCGAATGTACTCGGTTGTCTTTCGTTTATTAACAGGTTCCAAGTTTCACATTAATACACCACACCTCTCAGAATGAGAAGAATATCTTTCAGGAGCTTTTCCCCAGAAACCTCCCACAAATCTCCCATCATGTGTAATTAAATGTAATCGTGTCTTTGCCCTTTCCTAAACTAATCCCTCTCACCATGGAAATGTGATGTCACAGAGTCTACAGGAGCTGAGCAGGGCTGACGAGGACAGGCCATTGTGGACATCACTCATTCATGGGGCGGCCGGGAGTCAGAGCTGACTCAACAGTATGTAACGCACACCTCAGATGTGAATCATGCTAATCGGCCAAAAATCTGAGGCTGGCTCTGGAGCATTAGGGGATACACAGTTCAGTGAAAATGTTGTGACGCAGATGAAGCATGTTACGCTGGTAATGTGTATCGGTTTCACGTGCTGCAGCCCAGCTCTGCATAGGCACTGAATGAATCCCCCACATCACAAGAGAACAGCAGATATCTTTCTGCCCCATTTAACAAACACAACTTTTTCTCGTATCTTGGAGATTGAGCTCTTGTTTCACTTTCTTACTGCCTATCAATCACCTGGAGAAGACATCTGCAATTGTATTCTCTTCATGAAGACATGAGTCCTGGCAGCAGCAGCCGACACCCATGGAAAAGCTCCATCCTAAATTACCTTTGTCAGACTGTATAGAAAGTAAGAGGCACACTTCAGTTTCATTTGATTAAATCAGGGAATGTACCAGCTAGCCAAAGAATGGAACGTCTTTTCCACTTACATGCACCATTAACTGCCCTTCAGTGAAAAAGTAAATCTCAGTTCAACTCTTTACCTCTGGCTCCTCTAATTGCTACTTACAAATTCTTTTCTCTCAATCATGCTATCTCTCATAAATCAGAAACCAAAGGCATTTGTGGCTGAGTCCCCTGGCTCTAATTTAACATGATATGCTGCTATTCCACTATTAATGCCAAAGGCAAATAATATACCAAGTTACCAAGGGAACCAGGGCATGAAAAGGTGAAAGCCCTCCCTTACACAAGGTGGGTGGGACTTCTGGGGAGCCCTATACCCCACTAACATCACGAGGCATGCCATTTTGGTACAATTCCTCAGAGTCAGACCATTCCTAATCCCAGAGACGTGGTGGTCCATCCTGAATCCCATAAAATTTAACATGTAATTGTTCTATACCTCCAAAGGAGAAAAATTACTGGATAACCATTTACACTACAATTAGATTTTTCATTATACATTCACTTTTTTTAAAAAATTGCATATGACAAATATTAAAAAATCAACTTGGAGCCCTGGCTGGGTGGTTCAGCTGGTTGAAGCATCATCCCATACACCAAAAGTTTGTGGGTTCAATTCCCTGTCAGGGCATATACCTGGGTTGCACAGGTTTGATCCCTGGTCAGGGCGGGTATAGGAGGCAACTGATATTTCTTTCTCATGTCGATGTTTCTCTCTCTCTCTCTTTCTTCCTCTCACTCTAAAATTAATAAACACATCCTCAGGTGAGGATCAAAAGAAAAAAGTTAAAAGAATAACTTGGAAAAGAGATCAATTGAGGTTTCTCACTACCATTAAACAGGGTATGTTGTTTTACAAAAAGCTCACTTATCTCAGTGTAATATGAAGTGTAAAGCATCCTTTCACCTTTCAATTTATATGTATGCATAGAAAATACATCATTTCAAGGTTGGAAAATTGAGTCACATTGTTACAAACTGATCAGAAATAAAAGCCAAATATCTCTATAGTTATCAATCAAGGAAAGAAATTATCCTTTTCTGAAACATTAATTCACACAGTGCTTTAGTGGTAGGGTCTGTTTCTACCCATGTAACACTATTCCAGCACATGCACCCATGCCTATGCCCCCTAAACATGAGGGGGAAAATACACTTTCCCCCTCCTATCCCAAATATTTCTTTTTCAGCCCCATCCACTTATATCCTATGTGCTCTGCTTTGGCCCCATGCAAACAGAAAATCTCAATTATAAGGGAAGAAAGCATTGGATTTCCACCATAAGGAAAATATTGCTTTAGAGAAGACCAAGAAAATGCCAGGCACAGTACTAGCATGATAATATATAGTTATTTTGGAGAAAAGTCAACCTTATTATATGTATAGTATTTGATGATAATGATATCATTCATTTTTTTCTCTACAAAGTGTCCTCCATTTTATTCAGAAAATGATTTAAAGAACTGAACTGAAGCATTCTCATTTGTTATGGTTCTATAAAAGTTAGTCAAAATTGGGACACAAATGTATTGCTGGTTTCCAGAGTAGACAAATCTTTGCCACACATGTTGATTTCATTGGGATTCAAATTATTGCTAACAGTCTTGGGTTCATTAAATTCAAAACATATTTTATAAAATATTTTGGCCCTTCAATTTTAAAACAATGTGTGCTTTGATGAAAATTTTAATTCAGGATAGTTCGATTCCATTTGAACTTGATTTAAGTGAACTTCTTGATGTTGACCAATAAGGTCAGCTATAAATCTACAGAAAAATGTTGAGTGAGATAATCGGCTCCTCAACACAAGTGTATGAGGTAAACATACACCATACCTCATGCCTTTTCCAAGGTCACATATATACATTCTATTTGTCCTTTATAAAGCAGTTGAGAAAAGATTGTAAGGAAGTAGGCCATACTGAGAGGCTTTTGTTTTAGGTTTCATCATCTCAAAGAGTAATCATCCTAGACTATACAAGGAGGAGAAAATCACATCTATTTGTGTCAGGACTAAGATCAGATAGTCTGGTACTGTGGGTAGTGAACACTGTACCAGCAAACACTCAATCAAGCAAAACAAAAAACGCAATATTTTGTATTGTATTAGTATTCAAAAGTTCACTACTTCTCTTTAGGAAGACTATATATTACTCTGCGGACAACAGGTGTAGCTGCACCACTTGCTGTGGACAGTGAAATGTGAACAGAAGGTGACACATGTCACTTCTCAGCAGAAGCTTTCAGATCTAGCATATGAATCACCATGTTTCCATTGTCCCTCTATTATGAGCCCAGCAATCCCGCTGATAGGAGCTTCTCCATGATCCTAGGTCCAAGACTGAAGACAACAGATGACAAATCTCCAGCCAGCCTATGGAGAACATGTAAATATGAATGAGAAATCAACTTTATGGGTTAAAGCTCCTAAGTTCAAGAGGTCATTTGTTACTGCACATTAACTTTGTCTACCTCAACAGACACAAACAATATAACAGTGATGAAGAAAATGAGGTCAGCAGTTAAACTCCCTAGCCTCAAATCACAATTGCACCACTGTTATTTATGTTATTGAAATTCAGTTAAAAAACCTGACCTTCAAATAAGCCAAAGTGAATGTACAACAAATTAAATTTGGTCCTTTGAATACTCTCACTGGCTAACACAGAAAAACAAGTAAGATAATTTACAATTGGTTTATAATAAGCAAAATAGATTACAAAGCTCAAGCACCTTAAAAGTTTTTCCAATACCTAGTATGTTTTAAATTTCAAACGATAAGTTACTGAGGTGCCCTAATTCCTTCCAATAATACCTATATAGTATTTGTTCAGTATTTGAATTGTGCATCTACTTCTTTCTCCCTCGCCATTACTGGAATAATACAACATTAAGATTTCTCTGTTTTTGATCTTCTGCATATTTTGGAAATCCACACTCAGAAAATAATGGCATGTGATTTTCTGGTATGTCACTTTGGCATAGTTGATAATTTATCCCTTATCACTGTTTACGATACTTGTAAGTATTGATAAGAAAAGAGAACATTTGTTCAGGTAATTATATCCTACATGCTTTCAAAATGACTTGGAGTTGCTTACAGAAATACAGATACCAAAATAGAGCCAAAAACAAATTGGGAAATGAGCTCAAAGGAGAATAAAGGCAGTCCTGTTAGATGCATTTGGTATATAATATTAAATCCAATAAGAGCTTGTATGATTACTAAAGTGCTTAGCTAATCCAGCTTTGAGATTCCTAGTGCCCAAAGCAAAGAGAGAAACATAATCACTTATCAGATGCACAATTTCCCAAGAAGTTCAAAAAGCAATCACTCAAGAAAAGCACAACTTTTCATGTCATGGAAATTATCAGACATGGGGTCAACATAAAAAAGAAAATGTGAGATAGCATTCTTAACAGTGTCCTTACCAATATCCCTAGAAACACAACAGCAATGAGACAGGAATCTTCCAACTCTGCATCCTATTAAGACTGGAATTTCATCCTTATAACTAGAGGAACTATCCAATCCAAGATGATAAATTCTTCCACCAGTTTACTTATTCTTACATGAAACTTATGTGGCCATTTAGTCTATATCAGGTTCTTTATGTATAATATTCCATGTGGCATTTCTGAACCAAATATAAAAATAAAGATTGAAATGTTGACTGTTGTAAATACTCTGTGGTGTGTGAACTACAATTTATTTAGGATTAGATGTTGGAAAAACATTCTGGTTTATCTTCAAAATAATTCTGAATAAGCAAAATCATATTATTTTATTCAATTTAGATCATATTCTTCTATTCAATCCAACAGTCTCTACATCACTTGCCATCAACATTTTTTATACTGTTATCTCCAATTCCAGTTAAAATTTTGATTTTCTGAAACTATTTTTTTTCTTTTCATAACTGCCATCAATGGCACCTCACTTTTTGTGACAATCACATAAAACTATACAATGAGTATAACTCATTACAGATGTTCTCTATTTGTATTCATACAGAGATTATACAATAATAACATTGCCATCGGCACTTCTCTATGGAGTGCCCTGCTCTCTACAGAGTTTTCTGGCCCTGCTTGTCTTCCTATATAAATGTCAATGATTTTCATAGTAAAACTATGCCTTGTTGAAGAGCATCAACAAAAGCAGTCTAGAAAAAGCAGGGGAAGAAAGATCAGCAAAATGATGAATGGTCGGAGTACATCTTTGAGACCTCAGACTTGAACTTGAGAACGTGGTTTTCAAAAGCCATCTCAACTGTTGATATGCAAAATCATCATTTAGATGTATAAGGTAATCTTGGTCCTGCTATTCATTTCTAAATATAGAAGGATTTTCAAAATACTTCATTTTGGAAATTTAATATTGAGATGTTGTTCATATTCTTATCTGCTTTTGGGTTAATCTCCTTGTGCCTCTGTTTCCCCATCTTTAAAATATAGATCATAATAGGGCCTAACTCATTGAGTTGTTGTTAGGATTATATAGGTAAAAATTCATAAACCACTCACAGCCGTGCTTGGCACACTGTAAGCATTATAAAGTACCTGCTGTAATGATTATTCTTGAAAAAATTCTTATCATTCCCTATATTTTTCACCAACTATTCAAGAGCATACAATGATAGAAATGGGCACCATGAAAATTAAAACAATATTTTTAATTTTTTTACATGAATGCTAAATTCTACCACATTAGGAAGAAATGAAGCCACACGTTTCCCTTTCCTCGCACATGCTGTTTTAATAAACAGACACCATGCCATTTCAATCAGTAATAATTCAAGAAAGAATTGTTGTTGCTAATGTCTCTTCACAAATTAGTGCTTTGTTAAAGGCTTAAATAAAACCAACTACAGTCTTAGATTTTTTTTAAACTCAAAGACCTTTGCCTTCTATTCAGTTGTCCCCAAAGGCCATATTCACCTGTCCCTAGATTGGCTGCAGGTCACAGTGAAAAGGGCTAGCACCAGGAGGGAAAATTGACTCTGAGATCCCTCTTCTGATACATAACTGGGATTAGAGGGTCTGAAGTATCTGAGATACCCCACCCACTCACCCACCAGTCCAGGCTGAAGCGAACTCTCCTTGGAGGAAAGCTTTCCTAAGATAGGCTCACAGGTCTCCCATAGACTGAAAGCAAGCATGAGCTTAGAAATCAAGATCACCTACCACAGAAAAACAAACTATGATGTGTGAGAATCAGCACACAAGAAACAAAGATTTAAACTAAAAGAATTGCAGATATTGAAACTGTTAGACATAATAGAAAATAGCTATTGTAAAATTTGCAAAAGTGCAATTACAGTGATAAGTATATAGTAAAACTATGAGAAATAGGCAGCTAGAACTGAAAAAAAAAATGTAATGTATAGAAATAAAAACTAATTTACATTACATACATTAAAATTTAAAGGCTCAATAAATGTAAATAAATAAATTAGAGAAAGAATAATAAGCTAAAGAAAACACAGAGGTCAGGGAATAGGGCTGAAGGTTCCTACCTGCTAATCATACTTTGGTCTTTTTGGCAACTGGTCCCCATCCTTGAAGCTCTCTCTGGGCCCAGCTACCAGACAGTTCATTAGCACATAAAAGACACTCTCATCACTCTTGAGATTCTAAGTGTTTTAGGAATTGTGTACCAGAAACAGGGACAAAGACCAGCAATTTATTTTAATTTTTTTCCCTTTATTGATTTCTAGAGAGAGAGAGAGAGAGAGAGAGACAGAAACATCAAAGAGAGAGAACATTGATTGGCAACCTCCAGCATGCCCCTCCACTGGGGATTTGGCCCACAACCTGGGCATGTGCCCTGACTGGGAATCAAACCGGCAACCTCTTGATGAATGGGTCGACACTCAACCACTGAGCCACACTGGCCAGGCAGCAATTTATTTTTTATTATATCACATTTCTTTTTAGTCTAATGTTGTCTTTTAATGGATGATTTTAGTCCATTTATACTTATTGTTATGTGATTATCCATGGAATTGCTTGTAACTAAAACCTTCACTTGTGTTTATACTAAACAAACAATAGTATAGTTGTTTTCATGGCATTAACTGAATGACTGAATTAACAAAAATCAAATTTTATTTTGCGTACTTGACATAAATCGGGACAGAGTCTATTTTTCCAAGAAGTTTTTTTAAAGAAGAGTTTACTTATTTATTTATTTTTTCAAGAGAAAGGAAGGGGGGGGGAGAATCATCTGTGTGAGAGCAAAACATCAATCTGCTGCCTCCTGCACACCCCCTACCGGGGATCAAGCCAGCAACCTGGGCATGTGCCCTGACCAGGAATCGAAGCAGCAACCTTTTGATGTACAGGACAGTAAGACACTACTCAACCAACTGAGCCACACCAGCCAGGGCCAGAAAGTTGTTTTCAATGTGATTAACTGAAAGATTTTATCCCAGAAAAACAGGATCTGCCATATTCCTAATATTTCTTATTTCTCTGAAGTCAAAAGCAGTAATTCTGCATATATAAACTGGAATCAAAGAGTCACAGCATCTCATGAGGAACCTATAGTAGGCAGAACAAGGAACCTCCAATATGTCTGTGCCCTGATTCCCAAAACCTGTGAATGTTACTTTATGTAGCAAAATGGGTTTTGCAAAAGGGGCTCTGCGGATGTGATTGAGGTTATGAATTTTGAGATGAGAAGATTATTCAGGATTATCAAGGTGAGCCTAATCTAATCACATAAACTCCTAAAATTAGACAACCTTTCCCAACTGTGGTCAGAGAGATGTGAAGACAGATAAAGAGGCAGGAGAGAGAAGGTAGGAAAGAAAGACTCACTTGCCATTGCTGGCTTTGAGGACAAAAGGGCCTACAGACCAATGACTGCAAGTGAGCTCTAGAAGCTGAGAATGACCACAAGTGGACAGCCAGCAAAGAAATGGGGATCTCAGTTTTGCAACTGCAAGGAAATGAATTATCTGAAGAAGTTGAATGAGCAAGGAAACAAGAGCCTTGCCTAGAGCCTCCATAAAGGAACACAGCCTTATGGACACTTTAATTTTGACCAATGAGACCTAGGATAGACTTATGACCTATAGAAGTAAAAGATAATGTGTTTACACTACTAAGTTTGTGGCAATTTATAATGACAGCAATAGAAAATTAAAATAAGACCTTGGGATAGAGAAGCCACTTGGTCAAAGTCACACAATTTTTAGGGATAACATTGGGACCAGAACACTGGTTCCATTTTCTACTGATTTACCCTTAGTGAAATTGGAATACATCTATATTTTTCTGGCAGTAAATATTGAACTGCTTCCTACTAGACATTTAGCAAATTAGCAGCTGTTCTAAAAGATACCAATAATAATGGTGGTATTAAAGTAATGTCAATTAGCTTTGAAGGAAAATGAGAATTTTTAAATTTTGGCTTGGAGAGATGAAAAGAATTTCCCCCTTTTAGAAGTTTTATTTCACACATATCACTTTAAAAATGTTCATTTTATTGGCAACAGAACAGATGTAGATCAGGGAAATGCAAATCAAAACCACAATGAAATATCAGTTCATGCCTGTCAGAATGCCTATTATCAAAAAGACAACAAATAAGTGTTGGCAAGGATGTGGAGCAAAGGGAGCCTTGATGTACTACTGGTGGGGTTGTAAATTAGAAACAATATGGAGATTCCTCAAAAATTAAAAATAGAACTACCATATGACCCAGAAATTCCACTTTGGGTATTTATCCAAAGAAAATAAAAAAAATAATTTGAAAAGGTATATGCATCCCTATGTTCATTGCAGCATTGTTTACAATACCTAAGATATGGAAGCAATCTAGGTCCACTGATAGATGAACGAATAAAGAAGACGCAGTATATACATACTATGGAATATTACTCATAAAAAAGAATGAAATCTTATCATTTGCAACAGCATGGATGGACCTAAAGAGTACTATGCTAAGTGAAATACATCAGAGAAAGACAAATACCATATACATTTTATATGAGGAATCTAAAAATAAAAACAAACAAAACAGAAACAAACTCATGGATACAGAGAACAAACTGATGGTTACCAGAGGGGAAGGGGCTGGGGGGAGGGGCAGAACAGGGGAAGGGGATTAAGAAGTACAAGTGTCTAATTATAAAACAAGACTTGGGGATGTAATGTACAGCATAGGGAATACTGTCATTAATATTGTAATTACTATGTATGGTGACAAATGGTTATTGGACTTACTGAGGTGATCACTTTGTAAGGTATATAAAGGTTGCATCACTATGTTGCATACCCGAAACTAATAAAATATAGTATGTCAACTATAATTATTCTAAACAAGCTATTCACTGCAATTGTTAGTATTTTGAGAGCAGGTCAGGTTCCCTAGAGAGTTCAGGCTGAAACTCTACATAAAGTATTGCTTTTTAAATTTAATAAGATATATATTTTTAAATACTATAAGAAATCAAGAAAAATACAAAGGTTTCTATTTTCAAAACCAAGAGATTGTAGAATTTTTAAATATCTCATATAGGACTTATTAAAATTGGAAAGCCAGCAAATTTATTTTTTAAAAAGTGAACTTGGACTTGGAAGCAAAATGTTTCTTATGGTGTAGCCTTGGGCAAAAATCCCTCTAAGGATCAATATTTTCGTCTGTAAACTAGTGGAGGACCAAATCTGTTCCTGCCTGAATGCCATGTTATTTTAAGAACCAAGTGATATAATAGAGATGAAAGTGATGTGTAAAAGGGATCACAGAAGGTATTCTGGACGAGGAGCTGAACTATTACTTTTCAATCTGCCATGTGACATTGTAAAATAAGCCATTTCATTCCTCAAAACTTTAGTTCTACCATCTGCAAAGTCGAAATAATATAACATTCCCTTAGAACTTTACAAGATACCATCTTTGAAAGTATTTTCAAATAAGAAACCTATATATAATTGAGACTTTTTTGGTACATAAAAGAAGTCATGTCTGAAGAAATCTAAATACTTTCTGAGTAAATGATGTGATAATGTCTTGTGGATGGACTTGTTCTCCCAGATATATAAATACTAGTATTCCTAGACTTCTATGTAAAGCCACAAGTTTGGATCAACTTCCAAGGGTGCTTAAACTTTAAAAGAAATATACTCTTTGAAATAGAACCATTAAGTATAGATGCATGGGACTAACAGAGGGGAGACTATATTGTCAAGCCAAGAAAAGAAAGGAATCACACAGAAACTTTCTGGAAGTCCAGAGATGAACAGTAACAACGCTGAGGCACTGAGAGGACTGCCGCATGTTACTTCATGAGGAGTGGACTCTCTCCCATGCGCTTTCAGAAATACCTGAAACATCATAAAATATCCCACTGACGAGAAATGTTACACATCCCTTTAATGGAATTGGGGATTTATAACACGTCATTATATTTAAAAACATAAAAGTAGAAGACTTTTCGAAATGTATTTTAAAAGCTTTGCCTTACAAAGATGATTAGAAGACTAATATGAATGTTTAGAACACATACCACTAAACTAATCATACTTGCTCAGATGGGCCAGGAATCTCCTTTTGACCCAAATTTAAAAAGAAAAAATGGTATGTTCTCTTCAGTTGGGTCAGAATCCAGAAAATCTTATAATGGCTCATCACTTGTACTTTGCACTATTAAGGCCAAAAATGTTGACCCACTGTTGAGAACTTTCTGAAAACCACCCTGAAGACTAGCATACTGTTTCTGGACAAATTGTGAATATTTATCCGTCTCTTCTCTCAGTTGTTTATAAACATTAAGCTTTCTACTCAAAATTAAAATTTTAATTTCTTAAAACAAGTAGTAGAACAGCTCTTGGAAAATCCACAGTATGAAATCCTATGTCTTCATAAACGGTAGGAACTTAAATATAATAACCAGATCACCAAATAGAAATGAAATGGCAAAATAGTATTTAAAAATTTTAAGAATGTTAGGTAAATAACAAATATAATTGAATTCTAAGATGAACAATAAAAATAAATATAATACATTTATACAGTGAGTTAAAATGACTCCTTAAAAATCTTGCCATCTATTCCTTCTTTGTAATCATTGAGACCTAGATTTAAATCTTTTCTCTGGTATTTATTCATTGTAGGAATTTATCTACTTACTGTCTTCAATTTAAGTTCACTTGATTAGAATACTTTATTTGACTGTGATGAAGGTGCAAAGTTCCTACCATAATACTTGGTGCATAATAAAGCATCAATAAATGAAAGATACTCTTTTTGTTTTATTAGCCCATAACCAAAGGAAATAGAGGAAAAGCATTCAACTTTCACAAATTAAAGAGCTTCAGAGCTAGATTCTAGTACCTACTTCAGCAAAGTATTTGAAATAATCAGAGCAACATCTTATAATGGTATAGAACTCTTATCATTTAAAACACTTTATAAATATTTGATACATATTCATAGCAATAGCTAATTCATATCCTTTCAGAGTAGAGACAATTGAGATTCAAAGAAATTAAGTCACCTTTTAATAATTTTTAGTGTAATAGATGTATTTTGGTTACCTAGGATTTTCCTTATCCTAGAAAATGTCCTGCCCTAATTGATAGTGAGAACTTCCAAGTCGTACGTAAATCCACACTCCTGGCTACAGTGGATTGGTCCAAGAGTGGGAACAAGACTCCAGTGCAGCCAGTTAACAGCAGCTCACATTGACAGTGGCCAAAATGGAATGGTCGGAGAGTAGACACCTGGTTCAATCTAAGCCAAATGTTCCCTTCTCAAGATTCTTTGCACTTAACCCAATAAACTGTCTGATGACAGCGCTTTTATGTTTAACTTTGGAGCTGTTGGCATCTATGACTTCTGTAGAATGGGGACTGTTATTCTGAGCCAGAAAAAAGAATGAAGTAAATAAATAAATAAAAAGGAGTAAAGATGAAATAGAGGAAGAGAGTCCCTGTCCATTTATTCATGATATCCAGGTTCTCTGCATTCCTGTCTTTGGGTTCCCTGGGGTACACCAATATCTTTTATTTAATTTATTATTATTATTATTATTATTATTATTATTATTTTAAGATTTAGAGGAGAACAACACATTTAGTTTAAAATCACAACACTTTCTTTTCCAACTGCTGCCAAGTGCATCTACAATTTGCTATTACTGATCCACTTTTAAAAGGCTTCCTGTGACATTACAGCAAGCCTTTTTTTTTTTCCAAACAGAAATATTCTCAAATTATTCCTCAGGTAAAAAATCCATTTCAGTAAATGGCAATACATGAAATTACAGTAAACTAGACACTTAAAAGGACAGCCAAGAAGTCTTCCAATAGTTTAGAAAGAATGTAGACATTAAAAAAAAAAAAAAAATCCCACTGTCATGAAAAAAGTTGAGGTTTTCAGCCCTGGTACAAGCTGGATCAAAAAATAAAAATAAAAAATCCAATAGTGTATTGACATTTTTTTCCACTCATTTGCTGTACTGACAATACAAATACAAATTTGGTCTAAATGTATAGACTCTCAAGCAACAATATACAGCCTTTCTTTGTCCTCCATGCTAAGAGATATAAAAGTTTAAGGGTCAAAAAGTACCAAATGTACAGGCTTCAAAAACCATCTAAGTTAGGGCATTCACTAGTTTAACTAAGATACATTTAGAACACTGACAAGTGATCATTTCTGTACAACACTGTGAAGTAAATTTTTGAAAAATAAAACTAGTGGAACAACCCTGAAGAATATACCAGAGGAACAACAAGTTATCAGTTTAAGGTATCAACCAATTCGTTGCAGCCAGGTTGAGTCCATGTTCTAAAATCTAAAACTTAAGTTATCTTCCCATAATCCAAGACCTTCCTATCATGTCAGTATCTATGTTATGACGTAAAGGAGATTTAGGTGAAATGTTCTTATTTATCACAACTGCTGTATCAGTTGCCTAGGACCTCAGCAGCATCATGGAAGTCTGGGAAATGTTCATGCATAAGGTCATTGCCTTAGCTGACTTAAAATTGCCCCAGGAAATGGTACATATCAACCCTTAGTGAAGCCTTTAAGAAAACAGGTTGAAAAATGGGTTACAGGAGGCAAATGCAGCATCTACCGTTAGAGCTATCAACTCAGGAATTCTCTCAATTATGAAATCTTGCAGAGAAGTTATTTTTCCTCCTCAAAATCCAGTGATGACATTCCTTATTCCAGATCTGGCATTTTTCCATCATCACTGTCTTGTGAATCATCATCTGCTCCACCTACTTCTGGTACATCTGCATCCTCATCACCACCCATGTTGTTCATCCTCTCAGAGAAACGATCAAAATTAGACATGTCTTCATCTGAACCATCTTCCCAGTCTTTCCAGTTATTGAAGTCCACACTCAGCCAATTAAGCTTTGCCCTTTCTTTTGTCAATCTTGGCCATGACTGGCCAGATTCTCCTTTTTGTAAACAACATAAAATGGATCTGTCTGTTCTTTTAAGCTTGGAATCATTTGGATCAATACAGTGAAAAAGATCAATTTCATTTAAATGTTTAAAATGATCACTTCCACCCTGGCCGGTTTGGCTCAGCGGTTAGAGCGTCGGCCTGTGGTACAGAGAGACCCGGGTTCGGTTCCCGCTAAGGGCATGTACCTCGGTTGCAGTTTGTCCCCGGCCCTGGTTGGTCGTGTGGGTGGCAGCCACTCGATGTGTCCCTTTCACGTCGATGTTTCTCTCTCTCTCTCTTCCTCTTTCTCCCTCCCACTCTATCTGAACAAAAAGTGAAAAGTCCTCAGGCGAGGATAAAAAAATAAATAAATAAAAATAAAAAATTAAAAAAAATAAAATGATCACTTCCTCCAAGACAACTGAAAGTAAGTTTGGATTTTTCAAAGGTTACGTTAACATCTTTACTGTCTTCGACACAAAATTCAATGAAGACAGTCCCTTGGATCGTACCACTTGGCAGAAGCAGGCTGCATCGTGAACGGGGCAGGGGGACAGGTGAATGGGTGGGTGGGCCTCTCCGCCGGCAGCTGCTGGGCCGTGGACTAAACTCCGGTGGCGACTCCGGCAAGTGTAGGAAAAGGGGCGTGAGGACGGAGAATGCTACACCAATATCTTCTAATAAATTCTGTTTGGGCTGGAGATAGTGTATCAAGTTTTTATAAATTGGAGCCTAGAGAGTCTAAAACGGAGTTTTGTATACTAAATTTGGTGCCCTTTTCACTAGACAGACCACTAATAATCATCACTGTTCTCCAAACACCCCCTTTTGCCATTTTTATGTATTTAATCATTGGTCCTAAGTAGGAAAGAGCTGTAAAGGGTGGAATTCAAATTTTATGCATGCACTGAAAGTATTACAGCATATATGAAGGAAATGATACACACAATGGAACAGTATGCAGCTATAAGAAAGAAAGATCTCTTATCCTTTGAGATGACATGGATGGACCTGGAGAGTATTATGCTAAGTGAAATAAGCCAATCAGAGAAAGACAATTACCACATGATCTCACTTATTTGTAGAATATGATGGACAAAAAAAGCTGATGAATAAAATAGACCCAGAGACATAGAAAGGAGTATGGTTCAGACTGACAAACTTCAGGGGAGAGGGGTGGGGGTGGGGGTGGGGAGGATGAGATAAACCAAAGAACTTATAGGCATATATGCATAACCAATGGACATAGACAACAATGCTTGGGGGTGGGCAGGATAAGGAGGACGGTGTCTGGGGAGGGGGGGAGAAACCTCTATAACAAAAATAAATTAATTAATAAAAAAAATAAAATAAAATTTTTAAAAAGAAGGAAATTATACAAAACACAGAGGGACAGACCCATTTACTAAAACTGTTTCAATTCATCCAGTGCACACTACAATTCAACTTGTGAATATTGAATTCCTTAAACTTGCCCTGCTCCATATAACCCCAATCCATCCCACATGGGTTTTTTTGTTTTGGTGCTGCTTAGAAATAAATCCCAACCCCCAGTCTACAACCTTGACAAATCTTCACCTAGCTAAGTGTTGTTATGCAGGTCTCGGCACAGAGATACTTTATTCCAGGAAGCCTTCTCTAATCTCCACTCTGTTCATGTCCTCCGTGCTCTATAAGTACTTATAATAAACCTATCATAACTCTTATCTCTATGCAGTGAAACTGCCTGATAAAAGTCCACCAATATAATGTAATCCCAAGAGGGCAATAACTATCCTGCTCAATCCTATATCTTCAGTATTTTTTGTTTAATGCACAGAAGACACTCAACAAATATTCATAATAGTTACAAACTGCTTTGAGAATTTTTATAAACTTCATATCACCTCCAAACAAATCACTGATGAAGTATCTCACTTACTGATGAAAGAAAGCATTGCCTTACTCACTTGTGTTGGGAAGGACATTAGTTTGAAACCACTTGATTCTAAAATGCTTGAAGTCCTCTTCTAAAGTCCCATTTAAAAAAAGTACTAAAGGCAAATTTAAATGGGCAATGAAATAGGAACTGTCTTCAGAGCATATTTAGATACTTTTATTTATATTGGTAATGGAGAATGAGAATTAATATCTATATTCTACCAACTATTATTCCCTAGAAATTTGCAACAGGTTAAAATTGATAGCTATAACTACCTGTCATCTAACTAGGCAATTGACTTCTAGATCTTGGCATTACCATTGTACACTACGTATTCTCAAACCCAAAATGTTTTGCCTATGTAAGCAGATATAACTGTGTAACCAAGTTTTTCAGAATATATTAAAAATGACAGTGATGAAACAAAAAATAACTCAGTTAAAGAAATATGTATGCTACTCAGATTCCACCAGCAATTTAAATGGTATGAAGCAAATGATCCTCTTACTGGGTGACATTAAACTGACATAAACAATAGCACCAGGAGAGAAACATACCTAAATATACTTCTGTCACAAGGACTTAGGTTGAAGGGAGGCAGAGAGAAAGCCCAATGTTTTGGTTTCTATCAACTGTTTGATACAGTGTTTTCATCCTATTGCTGATTTTGGCCTTTATGAACACTACTGTTTTTCTTAGGATTTCTAGAAATAACACATTTCAAATTACAAGGGCACTGTACATTCTAGGCTAGGAGGATAGCAGTGCCTAGTCATGTAATATGCCTAAGATCATGCCTGGCACATTAATACGTGTGTGATAAATACTTGAATTAATGAATGAAACACAACAAAAAACATGGGCAGTGTATGAGAGCAAAGCAGTCCTTTTTATAAGCAGAATAGGCATATTGTAATAAGTCTTGAGTTTAACTCACATCTCTCCCAAAATATGCCTAATGTATCTGTCATTAGAATCACTTTGAATTTGTTTGAAGAGTACAAGTCAAATCCATATGTTTCCTTTGGATCCAGTATTTGAATATGAATATACTTAAAGCTTTTAACCTGAAAGGAAATGAATTTATGTATTTCCCTAGAAAAGACCAAGAAAGAAACAGAAAAGGGACAAAAATTATATTAAGAACAACTATGAAGCAATAAGGTCAGCATAGGATATTAAATAATAATCATATCTTATTAGTATGATGCCAATATATTTAATAACCTAAATAAAATGGACAAGTTCCTCAAACAGTACTTAGTGTAGCACCCTCAAGTAGAAATAGAAAGCATAAATAGTCCTTAAATCAGTAAAGAAATTATATTAGTAGTTGAAAAATCTACCCAGGTAATCCAAAGCATGTCAAGATTATATTACAGATGAACTCATGAACTCTACCAGAGGAAGAAGGAAAAGAAGAAACATGCTATAACTTATATTTTTGAGTGTAGTATAAATAACCTAAATACCAATATAATTGTATGAAAAGGAAACTTTAGGCTAAATTCACTCATGACTAAAATTAAAACAAAAAGCGTTGCCTGGCTGGTGTGGATCAGTGGACTGAGTGTCATCCCATGGACTGAGGGGTCTCAGTTCCATTACATCAGGGCACATGCCTGGGTTGCGGGCTCAATACTCAGTGAGGGGCATGCAGGAGGCAGCCAATCAATGTATCTCTCACATGGATATTTCTATCTCTCTCTAAAAAATCAATAAAATTTTTTTTTAAAAAAAGGGTTATTATGTGTTGGATTGATTCCATGAATACAAGAAAAATTTAACAATAGAATGTGATATTCACCACATTAACAGATTGAATAATATTTAGGTAATCACATAGGCAGGAAAAGAATTCAGTAAACTTCTGTACCAATTAATGATAAAACTTTTATAAAAATCAAGTAGAGACAAGAACTTCATTACCCAATAAAGAGGAGCTACATATAACCTACAACAAATACCACACTTAGTAGTGAACTTTTAAAAGCATTCTCTTGAAATTCAAAAATGGATAATTTCTGCCATCATCACTTTTAATCCACATAGCTCTGGAGGTCCAAGCCATCACAATAAGACAGAAAAAATAAGGTTTAAAGTAATAAAGATTTTGTTAAAAAATTAAACAATCATTACTCAGATACTACGACTATTTACATAGATACCACACAAGAAAACATAGGCCATGTATGAAAATTAATAAGAAAATATATCAAGATTGAAGGATACACAGTGGATACTTTTTAAAATTACTCTTCTATGTACATACTAGCAACAAACAGAAGATAAATATTTAAAAACAGCATTTTAAATAATCAAAAGAAAACAATAGAAATAAATTTAAGAAAAGAGCTTCATGGAGCAAAGTGTAAAACATTTCCATAAGATATTTTAAAGTACCTGGATCAGTGGAGAAATATACTGAAAATGCAGTGTTTCTTCTGCAAGGCTGTGGCTGCCCATTGGAATCACTGGGGAAATTTTTAAAAGTGCTGACACCTGGGCCTTACCCACAGAGTAGGATTTATTTGGTCTGGTGCACAGACTGGGCTCTGGGTGTTTGCAAATCTCCCAAGGTGATTCTACTGTGCAGGCAAGTTTGAGAACCAAGACCCCCACTGTAGGATAGGAATACCCATTCCCACAGATGCTGGAAGTATTGGTAGTTGAGTCCTCAGATGACTAGTCTCTCTGGGATTTTCCCTCCAGGTCTTTAGGAGAAGACTAGAATTGAATTCCCCCCATAACTGCTCAGTGGTCATCTCTCAGTTCCTTGTTCTAAAGATAACCACTAACTTGGATTAGGTGTTTCCCATTCCCATATATTTCTTTAACCTTTTACTACACGCGTACAATTTCCTATTGATATACAATGTTGAATTATATCATACCATATATTCTTGCTTTATTTGCTCAACTGTTTGTAAAAAGTCATTCTCAATAATAAATAATGGTAATTCTTTTAGATTTCCACTTTATGCATATGCTATAGTTTATCCATTTTCCTGTTGAGTCTTTGGCTTTGAAGAGATTCCATTTTTCTAAGGAGATGGTTAGAAGATTGAGGGATACCCCAAACAATTTATAAATATACAAGAAAGAGGAAGTCTGGGTGGTGTGGAAAGCTATTGAATATGGCACTATAGAAGGGAAGAAGAAAACAAGAATGAAAAAACGCATGAGAAAACTAAGATCCAGCAACAAGACTGTGAAGCCCAAGGGCGAGTTGGAGTTTGGCATCTCCTAGGCTCTCCTTAAGCAGCATGTGAACTCGGACCTCAAGGCCCAACTACCAGAGCTGGATATAAAAGCAGTCAAGACCACCAAAGGAAACTCAGGATATTTTTGTTTCAAGGAAAGTGTTCCCAGCCACCACCGACACACTGGGGCCAAAGCCCTGTTAAGAGGTCAGCGGGCTCCGCCCCCTCTGTCGGGTCACAATGGAGATGTGGCTATAAGAAGAGGCCCCCAGCGCTTGTGCCCCATTCACGGCTGTGAAAGCGAGTAGAGCGGACTAATCTGTTCTAACTGGTTGGAGAGGAGAGAGCGAAGTGATGCGGGAGTATCTTTCTGTATCATCTGGCCCTGGGAGCCAACCCAGACCGATGATGGTGAGGGGGCAGCAAGTGATTCAACCCGTACCAATGGCAGCGCGCTGGCAGAGAGGACCCCAACCCAGAGCAGTGGCGGAGAGCTGGCAGCAAGAGGCCCAACCCGGACCCATGGTGGTGAGCGGACACCGAATGAGCCAACCGGGACCTGTGGGGGCGAGCTGGCAGAGAGAGGCCCAACCCAGACCCACGGTGGTGAGCGGGCACCGAATGAGCCAACAGGTACCTCTGGGAGCAAGTTGGCACCGAGGGGCCCAACCCCCACTGATGGGGAAGAGCTGGCAGCGAGGGACCCAACCCCCACTGATGGGGAAGAGCTGGCAGCGAGGGAGGCAGGACTGCCAGTGGCCAGCAGTGAGTGAGCTCAGTGCCGGGGGGAAAAGCCTGAGGATGCCCAGAACGGACAAGGCGGTGGGGTTCCCTGTCAGCGCCCAAGGGGTGGGGACCAGAGCCACTGGGGACAGGAGTGCTAATGATGCACTGTACAGAATAGCAGTGCCAACACAGACCAGTATAACACACACGACCACGGAGCCCCTCAGGGGCCCGACCAGCAGCGTGGTGCCGCCGAAGGCTGCCCTGAGCAGGATCTGGCTGTCCAGAGAGCAGATATGGACTGCGCCAACTCCTGAGCCCAAACACCCGCCACTGATGTCGGGACCACTTCACATAAAGAGATGTCATCTGTATGAGTCTCGGGCCCCTGGCTGCACCTCGTTGTTGAGCGTCTCGCCCAGTGACTTGAGTAGAGAAGGCGGGGACTTCAGGAGCCAGTTTGCTGAGGACGCCGGTATTTCCCCTACAACACATCTTCCATCAGTAAATAGTAATTTGAGATCACTGGAGAAGCCAACAAAGGCAGCAATGGGGCCTGAATTAAAGATAGAACTGATGCTTCAAATAAAAGCAACTAAACCCAAGCCAAGAGTGGTAACACGCGAACCCAGTGTGCTACTTGACGAGTTACCCACCGAGGCTGACACTAAAGTCTGGCTGACAAACCTGACCAACGAAACGGAGTATACAACGGAAATCGAAAATCAGAGGACGAGTGTACCAAAAGGTGGCAAGATCCTACGAATGAGACAAAAATTAGATTCCAGATATTCGATGCAAACCCCAGTATTTCAAAAACAGCTCTTGGAGAAGGCAAAGATGATGCAGAATAAGGTGAAGAAGCAGTTGGAGGCAGTGAGGAGACAGTCAACAATCGGGGAGAACCCTTATAGAGAAATGCAGAAAATGGAGGAATTGTTAAAGAAAGCTCTGGCTGAAGCAGCTGCCAAGGCGCGGGGCCTGAATATATTTGGAAAGAAAGAAAGACCTGAGATGAAAAGGAAGGACCAGGTCCGGGCGGGGGCAGCCCAGAGGCGTGCTTCCGAGCCGCCGTGCGCAAACCGCCAACCTGAGAGACAGAGCCTTAACCAGGACTTGGTGCAGCACAGCCCACAGAGCAGGGAGGAGAGGGCCACCAGAAGCCACTCACAACCTCAGAGGCCTGAGCCCCCGCAGGAACGGTGCTACAGGGGATTCCTCGTAGAAGGGAAACCCGTACTGCAACCCCGCCCTCCCAAAACTTCAAAAACCTCTTCCCTTGGCACCAAATCGAAGACTGGTCTACAGTAATTCTTCCTCAATAAGGACTGAAGCAACTATTCTTAGGTGCTGCATAAGCCTAGTCAGCACCAGGTTGGGATCTCACTGTAAAATATCCATGATGGTGTCAGTGTGAAGGACCAGCCATACTGCTAGGTTACTGTGTGACTAGCTTCCTTAATTAGGTTTTTCTTTAATTAGCTCGTTTCAGTAAGTTGAGAAGAAAAGAGAATAAAGGGGACGTATATTAATTACATCAACTCTGGAGAATGTGAAAATAAATACCTCTAGAATTAGTGAGGTGGCTGAATGCCTCTGCTTGTTTTAGGAAAATGTATCAAAATGTATCTGGACTTGTTATGACTTTTTAATAGAATAAGAATAGGAATGGAATAGGAATTAGTATAGACTTTTAGGGTAGTATTTTGTTTTGTTTTTCATTTATGACATATTGATTAGCCAGTGATTTATTTGAAATTGTTACTAATAAAAAATTCAAAATAATTTTCTTGAATTTTGTTTTGCATTGCATTTAAAAAGGACTCTCCCTCAATATACTTTTAACTTCTAGCTTTAATAAAAATCAAAAACTACTTGGGTTAATAAACACATTGCCAAGTTATGATTGTTGTCATAAACTAACATCTCAATGGAGTGATCTTCGTGAATTGCTTTAATGGTCCCCCAATTGGTACAAAAGTCAGTCAATGATGTATATTCACAGAAGTAAACTTGAGGCCACCACTCATGAATTATATCTGTTGGTGGCAGCAGGAATGGCACTGGGTCTTAGACAGGTGGGCTCAAACCACACCTGGGTTCAGCAACCTCGGTACTTGAGTTCTGGCTAGGAAAGAATTCAGAGCCAAGACTCAAACTATAAGGGAACATTTATTTGGAAAATCACAGAGGTAGAAGAAGTAATTTGTAGAAGAAATGAGCTTAGGAAACAAGTTATAGAGGCAAAGGAAGGACCTGTGGAGCTTGGGAGGAAGGTCAAAGTGACTTGGGGGAGGTTTGGACACTATAGGTGCGGGTGTGCTTCCAGGAGGGAGAGTGTGCTGGGTCCTCTGTACTAAGAGGACCCAGCACACTCTCTAAGAATTTAAAGGGTACCCTAAGAATTTAAAGGGTATAGATTTTAGGGGAAGTCCCAGGGGAAGATCTCAATAGAATGTTCAATAGCTTTGCAGGTGTGTCTTTTCAGGGTCAGAGTCTCCACTGATTGATTGGTCAGCACCAGGGCAGGGGTCATTATCCAATGCAGCTGCTCCTGAGGTCAACTGTGGTTGGTTTTGTTGCTTTTCTGGGCTTGGACCTGAAATACAACTGAGGCCTTGGTCACGGGGTCCAAATACGGATGACCAGCAACATGCTATGGGAAGAAAGGTCACACTGGGGACAAGGTCCTACCCTACAATTGTCCGTTGCTAGGCACCTGGAGCTTTCCACCTGGTGACCTTCAGTACCTGGACCATCATCCTTGCTCTGCTTATGTCTGTCTAACTGCTTACCACATATTCATACACATATTATTACCTCATATACAATGATTTTTGATCATGTCTATTTCAATAGATTCTACAAGTTAATGTACTCCTAAACTTATTTAACACCTTTGATAAAAATAAGTATATATTGTGTAGTTTATGCCTTATAGGACTGATAAATCAAGGGTTCATATGTTCATCAGTGGCTTCATGGAAACAGACTTATGTGGAATTGCGTGCAAAATTTGACATGTATGTGTAAACTCCTGGAAAGTGGTTTTGTTAGCTGTCATTATATTTTTAAAAATATGTGTGATACTAAAAGGAACAGACCCTAAACCAAGCTTGGGTGAACGATAAGCAATGTTTCCTCATGTGGTGGTCTTGGTGGTCTGTGATCTCTAAGGTCCTTGCATGTATGTGGCCATCAATTCATCACCTAGTTCACCTTATTGTTACCAGACAGGGACCAGCCCTGAGCACCTCTGCCTCAGGCCAGCCTGTAGTGTGTGGGCTCTTGACTTCATGTAAAAAAGATTTCACAACATGAGTCTGGGTGATTTTGAGAGTACATTTATTAAAGCTGGGGACAGTGAAACAAAGGAAGAACTTAGGGTAGAAGAAGAAACAGGAGAGACCCTAGGCGGTGCTCTGCTTTGGCTCCCTGGAAACATTATAGGAAAGAAGTGAGCCAAGGCAGGGCTGCTGTTAGTTCACTGGGAAGTCAGACAAAAAGGGGTCTTGGAGACAGGATCAGGGGTAAGCCCAGGACGAGCTGCCACTGCCTGCTGCTCCCCTGGTTGCAAGTCTCAAAGAAACCTTAGAGTTTCGGAGGAATTAACATTTATGCCTGGGGAGGGGCATGGGTGTGCTCTAGAGTGAGCCCCCACTGAGTTTTTGTCCTGTGAGATTTTTATCTTTTTTTTCCCTGCAGGCCAGAATCTTAGGGGAGGGTTTCAGCAGAATATTCATCAGCTTTCCAGTTACATTTTTAATATGCTGATGCATAAAAATGAGTGTATAGGGGAGTTTGGGATTATTCTTTGGTCTGCTTTACTGTTTTACTTTTATCTCGGGTCTGCCTGGGTCTAATCAGGTTTTTGTTATTTGTTCCCCTGCCTTCACCTGTCCTTGGGTTTGGCTGGCACAAATGGCATTATTTGGGTCTCCGTCCTCCATTTCCCCGACCAGGGTGATTTAAGCTATCTATTCTCTGGTTAGGGAGGAGAAGTATAAAGCATTTGCTCTGGAGTGTCCTCGGTTAGGGAAGACAAGGTCTTGCGGTTCACTAGCTGGCTGTAAATTGTGCAGATTGTTTGGCCTTGTTTAATTTTTTCTCAGTTTCCCTATTCCACTTGCCTAGGACTTTCCCAGCTTCTAACCAACCTGCCACATTATGACAGAGCACATTTCTCCCCGTCAAACACTCTCACCATAGATGCACTGGATGAAACCACCTCTGTTTCCTTACACTAGGGTGAACTTTCATCCTTGTTTTCCTGGAACAGTCTTACTTTACACCTGTCCACCAGCATAATGATTAATAGCACCTCTTTCACTCTCAAAAATGTCCCAATTTGAATGGTATGATTACCATAAACACAACTCAAGAATGGCTGAGGACAAGGCTGGCCTTTGATGAGGCACCTTTATCCCTTAGAAAAAAAATAAATTGAAATCAACTTCCCAACATAGCTAGTCTTGCCAGCAGCCAAGAGAGATGAGCAGCAACCAGTCTGACCAATTTTCAGTAAAACCTCGGCCCAAACAGGGGCTACAGGCCCCCACAGCAGATATTACTGAGGAGTCACAGTGGGGCTGGGTGGTTGAAAGAAGCCATTTTTTGCCGGGGTCCAGCCTCAGCAGTCCAGGGTTTCCCTAAGGTGTGGATGGAGTCGGCGAGAGAGAGATGAGATGTGAGTCAGTGGTGCTTCATTTTATTACACCGGTGGGCTGTTACACCAGCGGACTGTTACACCAGTGGGCTGTTACACCGGCGGGCTGGGAGGCTGTTTTTAGATCCCAGCCTCATTGTAAAGGAGCACTTTATTACACCAGTGGGCTGGGGGGCTCTCCCCAAATCCCAGCCTTTACACCAGCGGGCTGGGAGTCTCTTTTCAGATCCCAGCCATGAGCCTTCTTTTTTGCCCACTTTTAAAGGCACAAACTACCGGGAAAAAAAACACTACATTCTTGGTGCCGCTTTTGGCACTGTTAAGGGGGGGCTGATACAGAAAATGGGGAGAGAAAGAAGCTTGTTAGCTCAGGGCCACCATTATTCTCCTTTTTCTCATGGTTCCTCTGAGTTTCCCAAGGCCATCCTTAACCCCTTATCTTTACAGTTTTCTTTGGGTGTCTCAAGGCCCTTATGTTTACAAAAAAGAAACTGTCAGGGTGAGTGTGTGCAGTAACTGAAGGTCAGAATGGAGTTTGATTTTGTTAAAACATTATTAACCCTTTCACTTTTCATCCAGACATAACAATGATGTTTAACAGCTCTTAACATTTACAATTACTTTCTACCATATGACTCATTGCTTAGCAACCTTCAGGCAGACATTGTCTCATTTAACTTTCTCCTTCCCCATACCCTCTATTTCAATTTCTGTAACTTTCTCTTAGCTCTTGACCTATTTTCCTTTTCTAAGCTCCCTCTTAATCTTTTATAATCTTATCCTAAATTCTTATTATTTTTTGTCTTTTCTTTCTGCAGTCTATTCTAACATCTATATTATTAATCATCTACATGTTATTTCTATAATAATTCCTAACAGACAGATAACAGATAGAGAAAGCAAAGATTAGTCTCCTTCAGTTGCCATCCTGCATTTTTTTTTTTCTTATTAGCCTTTGTCTTCAGCCACTGTTCTTTGTGATTCCTGCCACGCAGTGAATCCACTTCTCCAGGGACTATGTCAAACCACGGAGGTCTTCGTACCTCCCGGGACTATGTCAAACCTTGGTGATCGCTGTTCCAGTGGCACCGCTCCCAACAGTTTTCCACACTGCAGAACTCCAAGAAACAGTTCTGAGACAGCATCATGAATGATCACCAGCCCCAACATGGCCAAACCACCTAACCCAGATCTGAACTGATGCAACTACTTTTAGCATTTAGCGTCTCAGAATCCTTGGTGACCTGTCCAGATCCCAAAACCAACTTCCCAATTCCCAGAAAGAAAGCATCAGTCCTAGATGCACACTTTAAGTGAAAAACAAAACACAAAATGCTTACTATATTTTCTGTCTATCCTTCAAGACAGGAAGAATGTATGAATGTGAAAATGGTGCCATCACAGATGCCGAAATGATGGTAGAAATATTACATGATCAAGTGAAAGTTGAACACAGCACTTTCTTTTCTTTTTTTTTTTTTATCCTCTCCCGAGGACATTTTTGCATTTATCTTCAGATAGAGCGTGAGGGAGAGAGAGAAACATCAATGTGAGAGAGACACATCGACTGGTTGCCACCCACACAACCCCAACCAGGGCCGGGGACAAACTGCAACCCAGGTACATGCCCTCAGCGGGAACCGAACCCAGGACTCTCTGGTCCATGGCCAATGCTGTAACCCCTGAGCCAAACCGGCCAGGGCAACACAGCTGCCCTGTTTTCAAAACTGTTTTCAAAATTACATTGAACGAGGCCACAAAAACTGATTTCTACATTATATGGACATCCTAGTGATATTGAAACTCCTCAAAAAAAGAGGTCACACCAAGTTTCAAATCTACTTACCCACAAATCAATTCATAAAATACACAAACGTGGTGATAAATATGAATGAAAGGAAAATAAAAATATTGAAATTTATATTCAAATTTAGAGTTGTGCAAAAATGTATATGCCAGGCAGGACTATCCTGTGTCATGTGAAGATTTCCTCAGAAGAAATATCTTTCTTTCTTTGAGAAAAGAGCCAAAGCTGGCAAGTAAATGGAATTCATGGAATTCATGATGCAGGTGAGGGTTAGGGCAATAACACTGAATCCACATGGCTTAAGGAATAAAAATCTTCCTGTTGAAAGTATTTTATTAAGGGAAGAAGACCGTTCGATTTTATGATCTCCGAGGAGAAAAATTCGAAGGAGCAGGTGCCCATCCTACAAACGCTCAAACAGAACCTGCGTTCTCACACGAGCGCTGCCGGTCTCACTACATGTTGATGCTGCTGAGATTCCGTCTACAAGTTGCAGTGAGGGAAAGCTCAGCCACAACTGGCCCCTAGGGACAGGCTCCTTGTTCAAAAAGGCAGGCTCACCATGTGCAGTAAAACCCAGTTGTATGTCAACCTGAAGAGATGGGTGTTTTTCATTTGGCCTACGAATGTGATATGTAGAACATGAGCTGGGAACACAGTTTAACCCAGTTCCCACCCAACGCTTAAGCCCAAATGAATCCCTGTCGGATTTTATCTGCCTGGTACAACAGAAGCTCTTTCACGTTAAAAGAAAGCTGTGATGTGATGAACTAAGTGGACTCCTCCTCATAGCAGTAAAACTGGGGTCAAAACACGGGAAATTCTATAGGCTGAAACCATATGCTGCCTGGACTTCCAGTCCTCATTTGTACCCAACCCTTCCTTGTTTGGCCATCTGAAGCTATTTCAATAGACAAACGATTCTATCAACAAGAGTGCAGGCAATGATATTTACAAATGCCACGTGCAAATTTACTGGCTCTTGTTCCTTCCTTATGTGTCTGTCCCCCATCCTGCTTCCCATTCTGTGAACGTGGGCCAATGTTTCTGACAAGGATGGTGTTTAGCCAGGGATGTCTGACTGGGGCATCTTTCTCCTCACTGGGGCATCTTTCTCCTCACCTAGCCCATTGTTTTGAGTGCCTGAGAAGCCAAAGCAAGCAGTGCTGATACACCCTCAGATTCATGCCTGGTCTCTCGTTGTTCAGGCAGGTAGGATTTTTCTATATCCCCAGCTAAAGCTTTGGTCTGACTGCAGCAGGTACCTCATGAAAACTGGAATCTGACTTCCTTCTTTCTCTGGTTTTTGTTTTGTTTTTTAATGTTCTATAATACTTAGGGAAAGCTAGGAACCCTGTGACAGAGTGAGGAATATGCCTTCCCCAACTTTCAGGTGGTTATGAACTGGCATCCAAATATTTCAAGCTATCTAGAAAACATGTCAAACAATGTAGTTTTAACCATATTTTATACAAGTAGTAACAGTTTCAGTGAACAATTGTTTGTAAGTGGGTACTTATTCACATAAAATATTTAGTAATTTAAAATATATCTATATACCAAAGAGATAAACCTCATATCCCCCCCCCCAACCTTGTAAGAGGTTAGGTGCAGGGAGGAGGAATTTACCAATTCTAGAAGAGGCATCTGAGAGGCTTAGAGACTGACTGGGGCTTTTGATAGCTTTGTGGGAGGTTACATGTTCAAAATTTGGAATGTTCTCCTCTAAACCAGTTGCTCAAAGATTTCTAAGACAGCCGCTCTTGTCCTTACAATTTCAAAGTGTTTTCTTTGACCAAGTCAATGTGGTAAAACATGTCACCACTTGATGGAGTTTCACCTGAACACACACACACACACACACACACACACACACACTCACACACACACAAATATATACATATCTCCAGTATAAATGTTTATATAGCTACATATCTCATTAATTGAAATGTGCCTATTTAGGTATGCCATGCCCTCATATAAATTAAGTAGTTTTTTCCTTGTAGTTAGTCTCCCTTCTACCGGGGTGTGATGGTTAGTGTTGTGTGTCAGTTTGACTGCCACAGGGTGCATAGAGTTGGTCAAACATTACCCTGGGTATGTCTGTGGGTGTCTTGGGATGAGAATAACATTTGAATTGGTAAACTGGGTGAGGCAAAGCGTCCTCCCAGATGTGTCACTCATTCAGTCAGTGAAAGGCCTGCACAGAACCAAAAGGCTGACCCTCCCTACAGTAAGGAAGAACTTCTTGAATTACAGTGGGGAATGGTGAAGAAATGAAGGCAATGCCATCATATTATTATTCCACAGTAATTGAACAGCAAGTAAACAGACAGTTAATAGAGTCTCTGCAGATATTTCCAAGAGCCTGCAAACTTTCTGGGGAATGGAACATGCATGGCCTGAAGGTGAATACCCTGGCCAGACCCTCTCAACACAGCAGCCCAGTGGCCTCAGATGCACTTCCAAGCAATAGCTTAAAGGAGTCTTCTGCTGCCCGGCCAGTGTAGCTCAGTGGATTGAGTGTCATCCCATGGACTGAGAGGTTCCTGGTTCAAATTCCGGTCAGGGCATATGCCTGGGTTCTGGGTTCAATCCCCAGTAGGGGGAATGCAGGAGGCAGCCGATCGATGTTTCTCTCTCTCTCCCTTCCTCTCTCTCTAAGAAAATCAATAAAACATATATATTTTTTAAAGAAGCCTTCTGCTGAACTGTCTCTCTCTCTCCCTTCCTCTCTAAGAAAATCAATAAAACATATTTAAAAAAAAAAAAAAAAAGAAGCCTTCTGCTGAACTGAAAAAAATATTAGCTAATGGCCAGATGAATGAACAAAGCATATGTATCGGAACACTCTTGGTCATGACAACGGAGACACAGAGCACATCATGTGCCAAGTGGGAAAACACTAGCTGTTAAGCTCATGCTACTAGGTATTACACTGGAACTTGAGAAGCAAATTATGTCTGAATTGGAAATTCTTTGTAAGTGTGATTCATCATATATCATAAGTTTTTATGGTGCATTTTTTGTAGAAAGCAGGATTTCAATATGTACAGAATTCATGATAGGGGAATCTTTGGAGGTATAAAGAATTCCAGAGCATGTCCTTGGAAGGATTGCTGTAGCAGTTGTTAAAGGCCTTACCTATTTGTGGAGTTTAAAGATTTTACAGAAATGGGAAGCCCTCCAGTATGCTAGTAAACACAAGAGGACAGGTCAGCTGTGTGCTTTAGAGTTAGCCCTCAGCAGGTGAATTGTATGACCAAGGCCTATATTGGAACAAAGGCTTGTATGACACCTGGAAGAATTTCAGGAGAGCAGTAAGAAATCCATTCTGATGTCTGGAGTGTAGAAATCCCTTTTGTGGAGATTGCTCTTGGGAGGTTTCCATATCCTCAGATTCAGACAAACCAGGGGTCTTGAATGCCTCTCCAGTTTCTGAAGTGCATTGTTGATGAGGGTTCCCACTGCCTTCCTGTTGTTCTCAGAACCATTTGTACATTTCATCAGTCAGTGGTGAGCTTGTCTGCAAACAGCCATGCCTTCCATGTATATGATCCATGCCACTAACTCAGAGGCTCTGTGAGATCTTACGGCTCTCCCTGCTTCCTTTTGGAGATGGAAGGGACTTCAGGGCCTTGGATAGATAAGGCAGCAAAACTGAAGAAATTGTTTAAATTATGTAAACGTTATTTACATGAAGAGTTGTAAATGTACTTTAGAGGTATTTTTCTATTTTAATAAACTGCTGAGAATCAGAATACTTCTTCGAGCACAGGGGGAAAAAAAAAAGGAACTTCTCCTGCTTGATTACCTTAGAGCTGGGACATGTGTCTTTTTCTGCCTTAGAACTCTGAACTGGAACATCAAGTTTTCGTGGGAGTTGAACCTGCCACCTTTTGGACTAGAGCTCATCCCATGAGCTCTCCTGCTGTCAGACCTTCACTCTCAGGCTGGACCTACACCATTGGCTCTCCTGGGTCTTCACTTTGCCATCTGGAAATTTGGGGACTTCTCAGCCTCCATAACAATGTCAGCCAATTCCTTATAATAAATTTCTTTCTATGTGTCCATATACATCCTGTTGGTTCTGTTTCTCCGGAGAACTCTGACTAATACTCACGAGGAAAACCACAAAAATAATTTCAAAACCACCAAATATGACAAACCTTAGGCTGTGGGATTCAAGTCAAATCAAATGGATAAATAAATTCTTAAATATGTAGTAAGCCCAAAGCTGCAGTGGTAGACACAGAAGAAAAATACAAAACTTACAGTCTAGTGAAGGAAAGAAGACTCATATTCTAGCAAAAGAAAGAGAAACCTTAGCTAGCTAAGAAAAGAAGACTTACACATATGAAATGCCAAGGCAAAATTATATGAAAAAAGTATAATCAAGTGCTAGATAGTAAAGAATAGAATTTACTTTAATGTAAGAAATATCCCCAGACTGAACAAAAATATCATTGCCATACAAAATGCACTCATTTCATATCTGCATTTAGCATTCCCTGCTTTATCCAAATTATTTCGTGTCCTCCTGAATTTGGGAAACTCAGTCATTTACAGAATATTACCTGTTAAGAAAATGAAAAGTTAAGCTACAGTTGGGAGAAAATAGTCACAATACATATAAATATCAAAGGACCTATATCCAGAATATATAAAGACTTCCTACAACTCCATAATATCAAGACAATTGATTTAAAAAATAGGCAAAATATTTTAACAAACACTTCACAAAAGAAAATTCATAAATGACAAACATCATCAGTCATAAAGAAAATGCAAGTGAAAACCCACAATGAGATACCACTATACACGTACTTGAATGGCTAAAATTTTTAAAGATTGAAATTGCCTAATGTTAGCAAAAATATGGAGCTATTGAGAATCTAATATATTGATGGAAGGAATATAAAATAGTGCCAACACTTTGGAAACAGCTTATCAATTTCTAATGAAATATCTCCTCCTATATATCTAAAAGAAATAAAAATATGCCCTCACAAAGTCTTGTCTTGAACATCCATAGCAGCCTTATATGCAATAGTGAAAAACTGGAAATAACACAAATGTCCGTCAACAAGTAAGCAAATATGCAAACTATAGTATATTCATTCAATGGAATACTACATAGTGATGAAAAGGAATGAGATGCTGAGATATACAACAAAAAAGATGAACCACAAAAAAATTTACGCTGAGCAAATGAAGACCAACACAAATAAATACATATTTAATAGTAATTTAATTTTTACTAAACTCTAGGAAGACAAATCTAAGATATAGGAAGAGACAGAAAATCAGTGATTAACAAGGACTAGTGGTAAAAGGTGGGGATTGACTGGAATAGAGAATAAAGAAACTTTTGGAGGTGATGAAAATGTTCTCTATTTTGTTTGTGACAGTGGTAACATGGAAAATACATTTGCCGAAACTCGTCAAACTCTACATAGGGTGCATATTACCCTATGTAAATTATACCTGTAAAGTTAAACTTAAAATTCCAAAGTAAACCCAAATATAGTCTAATGTTCTTCCCCTAAATACCCACATGAAAGAGTCTCTCACCTCCTTTGAGTCTTTGTTCAAATGTCATTCTTCTCAGCGGGGACTTTTCTAACCACTCTATTTAAAATTTCAACCCTTCTTTTCAATTCTGATTCCCTTCTCCTGCTCTATTTTCCATAATGCTTACTGTCAGCTAATATATACTTTATTTGTATTGTATGATTATCATTTATTCTTCAACTAGAAATATCAATGCCATGAAGTCAGAGGTATTTTATCTTTGTTTTTATGTTGTGTTCACTAATATATCCCAATTTATGTGCCTTACAAACAGTACATGGTCAATAAATCTTTGTTGGATAAATGAATGAAATTCCAAAGTGCTAATCTTCTCAGAGTAATCTAATTTTAACAAGCCACTAGACAAAAAGAATTGGAATATCTCTGGGGAAATCATCTTTTCATATGTTGTCACGTCCAGACAGTCTTTCCTAAATCTGTTCTCAGTGCCACTGATTGACTCTAAGCAACTAACACATACATAATCTTGGTATTGTTGGAGATACAGGAGAAGGGCTGAGAAACTATAAAGAATGACAAATATAAAGATCGTGGTGCCATACTCAGTGATACAACAAAGGAACCAACACAATACAGCCTAGTAAAATGTCACCTTAATCACACTTACTCTTAGGAATGCTTTAGAAGTTGATTTATTAAGACCATTCAAAGTGATTTATTTCCTTAAGTGCCAAAAGAACTTCATTGTATTTACTAGAATCAAATAATTTAATCTCTCTGGATCAGTTTTCTCATCTGTAAAATGAAGGGGGTTTTCAGATCAGGTAGAATCGCTGAGTTTTAATGAAGCATACTAGAGTTCTAAGGGCATTTTGCAAGTAGAGTTAAGTTTAAGTAATTAGTGAAATTTTTTCAAGCTATGCCATGACTATGTCAGAACACTAAAGAGAAGATCCACAAAGTCTAGCTGTCCCTCCATTTCCCCAAAGCTAAATTGTCCCACTCTTGCTTCGATTTATTATGTTTAATATAATCAAATCACTTAACCTCTCTGGAGCACTTTTCTCATCTGTAAAAGGAAGAGGGTTTTAGTATTAGCTACTTCTTTAGCATTAGCTACTTCCTTCAAATTTTGATAAAATGTTGCCAGAGAGAAACAGGCATTGTCCAAGGTATTCCAGTTTAAGGGGGCCAGCTGTAGAGTGATAAAGCTTTGCTAAACAAGGCCAATAATCCAAGATTGCCAGACCTTGGTCAAACATTGTAATAGTGTGATTTGTAATTTGTAATGTGTTTCCTTTGTGCTTTGGCTAGGATAAAAGGGAAAGCAGAGGAACCCAAGTACCTGTCAATAAAATGATGAGAGAAGTTTACATAGTACAAAAAGATAAGAAAAAACAACAACAACAAAAGAATTCTATCAGGCAATAAAGGGACTCCTTTAATTCAAATAGTAAAATCTAGGTAGGGGATGAAAAATCCAGTCTTTTCCATTTAGGCAACTGAAATTTAAAGAAAATATTCAAAAAGAGATTAAAGTTGAAAATTGGGTTAGATCTAAATTTACTGGGTTAATAAATTAAATCTCAGCTGTAATTATAGGCATTCAACTCTATTAACAAAGCAAGCAGAGCCCTTAACAACAATACCAGCTTATTGATATTACATTTTAGAAAATAATCATCGTGGAAGGTACAAACCCAGAATAGATCCTAGATCCTGCTCCTCAAATCTTTGGCTAATAACTCAAATCCATGATTGTATCACAGTCACCAATATTCAACAACTAATCTCCACTTGTGTGAGACAATACATTTCTCCCCTATATAGACAGGTGAATTTGAAAGTACAAAAGATGTGTAAACAAGTATAGAAATATAGAAATAAATTCTGCAATCATCAAATGTGTTAGGTTTTTAAATGTTTAAGATAATTTGATATTTTAGAGAAATTTTTGTATTTATTTTAATAAACAGTGTAATTCTATGTAATAGGCATTCTTTCAAGTATTTTAGCAATATTAACCCATTTAATACTCATAACCACCGTATTAGGGGTACTATCATCAGGTATTTTACAGATAGGGAAAATGAGGAACAGAAAAGTTAAGCAATTTACTCGAGTCTATACAGGTCGTAAATGACAAGGACGGGATTTAAACCTAAGATAGTCAAATTCCAAAGTTTATATTATTATCTACTATGCTATGTGGACACTCTATTGATTTATTAGACATACCGTTTTACTTAAAATATTAAAATTGATATTAGAGATTTGATTTTACTTTGAAAGGTATAAAATAGAATAATCAATTTGTAGACAGTAATTTTTTTTTGGTTAATTCTCACCTGAGGATATTTTTCCTTTGATTTTTAGATAGAATGAAAGGAAAGAAAGAAGAGAGAGAGGGAAACATTGATGTGAGAGAGACACATCAGCTGGTTGTCTCCCACATGACCCTGACTGGGCCAGGAATCAAACTGCCACCCATGTACCACATGTCCTTGACTGAAAATCAAACTCTCGACCCTTCAGTCCGTGTGCCGACAAAATTTATTTAGTAGTACTGAAATGTTTAGTAATATTCTGCTTGTTAAATGTGTAAGTCTGGATACTTATATGTAAGTCTGAGAAAATCAGATATTAACTTTTTAATGTTTTTATTATTTTTTAAAATACATTTTTAATAATTTTT